>CANTUR010000685.1:2400000-3062500 GCA_947683625.1 Mallotus nudiflorus
ACCAAACACATGTAAGGAATCATAATCTATAACAGGTTTTCCAAACCATTTCTCCAATAGCATTTTACCACCAATATCAGTTGATGCTAATCATTTGGCAAGGTGACAAGCATAGACTACAGCCTTAACCCAAAATTCTTTGCCCAACCTAGCATTGGACAACATACACCGAACCTTCTCCAATAATGTCTAGTTCATTCACTTTGCCACCCCATTTTGTTGTGGTGTATATCTGACAGTGAAGTGCCTAACGATACCTTCATCTTTACAGACTTTTAAAAACAGATCATTTTTTAACTCTTGACCATTATATGTGCGGAGACGCTTGACTTTTCTACCTGTTTAAGTCTCCATCATCTTTTTCCATTTAAGGAAAATTTCTAGCACCTCATCCTTCGTTTTCATTGTATGCACCCAATTTCTCCGGGAAAAATCATCAACAAAGCATAATAGTGTTTTCCTTCCAATGAAACATTCTTAGAAGGCCCCCACACATCTGAATGAACATAATTCATAATACCCTTAGTATTATAGATGGTTGTTCCAAATTTCACCCTTGTCTTCTTCCCTTTGATGCAATACTCACAAAAATCCAATTTGCAAGCCCGAGTTCCTTTCAAAAATCCTTGATCTATTAGAAATTTCAAGAATTTTTCTCCAACATGCCTTAGGCACCTATGCCATAACCTGGTTGCTTTTGACTCCTGATCATTAGTAGAAGTTACCGTTGTTGTTGTCCCAATAATTATACTACCCAGAAGGTAATACACATTATTTCTTTTTCGAATCCCCTTCATTATTACAAGTGCATCAGAGATTATTCTCATTATCCTATCTTTTACCATTACTTTGAAACCTTTTGATTCTAAAGTTCCTATAGAAATTAGATTCCTCATCAAATCCAGCAAATAATGAACACTTATTAAAGTTCTGATTGATCCATCTCAAGCGAACTAAACCAATCCCATGTGTGTTAAAAAGGGCATTATTTGTTGTGTAGACCACTCCACCTTTAAGTTCTTTAAAGTCAAAGAACCATTCTCGATTGGGAGTCATATGGTGACTACAAGCTGAATCTAATAAGCATGAACTCGAACAACTGGTTGATGGTGTAGCAGCAATTGAAAGATTTGAATTTGCATTATCACACTTAGCTACATTTGAATTTGAGACAACATTTCCCTTTCCAGGTTTGCCTTTGTCCTTTAGCTTAGGACAATCTTGCTTTCAGTGCCCTTTTTCTCGATAAAAGGCACATTGATCTTTGCTCAAATTGGACTTTGACTTTGATTTCCCTCTCCTTCCTTTATTCTAGCTCTGTGAATGGCCTCTAACAACAAGGGCTTCTGCTTCAACACTTGTATTTTCTTACTTTTCTCTCTTTCAAAATTTATAACTATACAAGGTTGTAGTTACTTCACTTAGAGACACAACAACCTTCCCATGAAGTAGAGTATTTTCAAGATACTCAAACTCATTAGGAAGTGATCCCACCAACATCAAAGCCAAATCTTCATAATTAAAAGTCACATTCATATTCATCAAATCAGTTACTAGTTGATTAAAGCTAGTAATGTGATCATTCATCATGGTACCTGAAATATAGTTAAAGCGAAATAATCTTTTTTTCATGTAGAGTTTGTTCTGACTGCTTTTCTTAATGAATTTCTCCTCCAATGCCTTCTATAATTTACTTGTAGAAGTTTCTTTAAAAAATGCATACTTCTTCTCTTTAAAAAGACATGATCGAATTGTACCGCATGTCAATCTATTGATCACCTTCCATTCTTTCTCCTTAACATCATCTGGTTTCTCTCCTTCAATAGCAATGTCTAGACCTTACTGAAAAAGGGCATATAGAACCTCATTTTGCTACATGCTGAAATGACTAGTGCCATAAAAAATCTCCACTATAAATCTAGCATTTATCACAATATTTCTTGCCAAAATTGAAGATGAAGAAGTTGTCGATGCTGATGTGGATACTTTTATGTCGTCTGCCATTTCTGCTATAAATTCTATTTAATAGCTATCAATGCAGAATGGTAACTAGCCCAAGGAATTTTTTTTAATATGGAATATCAGGCTAAGCCGCAACCACAAAGCATACTAAAATTAACCAAGAGCTATGATACCAATTATTATGGAATTTAGTTTAATTTCCACTAATAATAACAACAATCACCTTGAGAACTATTATAAAGGTGACTAGAGTGTAAACGATTGTACTAAAAATCACCCTAAGGTATATTCCCAAGAAAGAGTGGAGGGCTCACAATGGTCCCACTTAAAAACTACTCTCCTTAGACAGAATTTTACCAAGACAAGTAATTTTAATAACACAATAATTAACAACAACCATACCCGACAATAGTTATTAAATAGACATAAAGATAACACTAAAATTTAACGAGGTTCGACCAATTATGCATACGTCATTGGACACTACTAAAATAATATTTTACTAAATGAGGAAATATTACAAAAGAGAGAGAAATAATACAATTGTCTAAATATATAGGAGAAGTAATTTTAAGATGATCTAACTAAAGGGGGAAGACTCCTTTTATAGGCAAAGGACTCCTCCATATTCTTGCAAAATCCAGATGTGGGATTTTGCCAAAAAGCAACAAGAGCAGGAGTGAAGTTTAAAGGAAGTTCAAGTAAATCTTTGCTTGATAGAAAATTCAATGGAGGGATTTTAGAGATTCCAAAATGGAAAATAGATGACCACACAGAAACTTTATTTCAAAATATTCAAGCATTTGAGCAGTGTCCTGTTAGTGATATGCATTAGGTCAATCATTTGATTATGCATTGACTTTCTTATTTTGTTAATAAAGAGGTATTTCATTATCATTTGATTTTATGATAATTATAAGAATGATTAATTATTACTAAGGCCATTAAGTATGTGACTTGATAGTAAAACCCTTAGATTAAAATAAGAGTTCTATTCTAATTATCCCTAGCCATTTATTCACTATATAAATATTAAAGTATTAAGGCTAGTATGATGTTAACTGATGGTTATGTTTTACTAATCATGAATATGAGATATTAAGTCAACTCATAGGTACATGATGAGAGATCATGTACTGGATTGACCCACTATGAGAATACTACATAGATTATTGTCATAAGTATTTCTCATCATAGTAATTTTATTTCGATCCTTTGACCTTGAAATCATCATTGATTTCTATATAGCTATTTTATGTTTGACACATTCTAACATTATCTTTTACCGGATGATTAAATTGGAATGTTGTTGGATATAAAATTAGTTATGTGAGGAATGTGAGTGATTCAGAAGGAATTTATCCCTCATTAATATGAGAAAAATATCTATGGTCCCCTTAATGAGATAGACTGAAGAAAATTGCATGGCCATGCTGAAATGAATGGATAACGAGTTATCATTTTCAGTCTACTTGGAATCAAGTCGTAATATTGAACTATATAAGGATGACATTCTATGTCTTATGTTCAATTAAGATATCATGTGATAAAGGGATGATAAAATTCATTGTAATTAGGTTATGTCGGATTATTGACTTCAAATGACTTGGGTAGTCATAATGTCTTACTAGAGGCCACTTATGACTTGTAGGCCTAAATAGAGATTTAGGGCCATTACCAATGTTATGTGAACCTACAGGGTCACACACTTAAAATAAGTCCAAAATGAATATGGGTTTAATAAGCCCAAAATAAACTCTGTGGAAATAAATAATTAAAGTGTTTTATTTATTTATTTATTTGTTTATTTATTTAAGATAAATGTTATTTTAAATAAATAAATAAGATATTATTATTTTTATTTGTTTTTAAACAAAATTAGAATATAACAAATGAAAAATTACCGAAAGGTCATTGGTAGGTGAAACCCTAATTTGGAGTCTATAAATCTGTTATATTCTCTAGGGTTTCACATACTTGTTTTTCCTGCCTCCAAATTCATTTTCTTTCTTATTAGAAAACAAAGACAGTGTTTTTCTTTTGTTCTTGATTTGTGAGACAATCGAGGAGGTTGCTAGCACACACACTCCAATTCGTTTTGTGAAGGGCTGTTCGTGTGGATACCTATAGAGGTTGCATCCTTTTGGAGACGTCTTGATCTGAACAACCAAGCCAAAAAGTTCGAGGTAAGGTGTCACCGGTGTGAACCTCCTCTTATCTTTCCAAAAAATCTTACCTCTTCTGCATTTTGGTAAGATTCTTGAAACCCTAGATTTAATCAAGTAGTCGAATTACATGGATTCAAACTTAGGAACGTGATAAAATTTTAATTTTTTCGCTGCGTTTGTATCATGAAACCCAACATGTCCCTACTCTGATAATTTTGTGAGCAATTATATTACCATTATGGATTCTCTTATCGATACTCAGATGTGCAATTGCTGATTCAAAATGGTATCATAGAGAACTGGTCGATGGATAGCCATACTGTGGCAATATTTGTTAGCGGACTCAGCGTGCAAAATATCGTATCACATGGCGATTATTTCTGTTATTCTGAGCTTATAAAAGAACTGGATGAATACTATAAAAATCCTTGGCACAATTAGATAGCTGTGTTGAAGGAAAAGTATTTTAACGGTCCATGGAATTGCATTTCTGTGACTGCAGCTGCTTTTCTCCTCTTGCTTACTGTCACGCAGACAATGTGTACTATTCTTCAAGTAGTTTAACATGTTGTTTTCACATGTATTTTGGTTCATTTTGTTGTGTAATAAAATGATACAATTTTCTTTTTTATGCTTTGTTCTTCTCTAGTATATGGGGTACTTTTTATTTTGATCTTTCAGAATTGCAATGATATTGCTTTTAAAAAAATTCTATACACACCAACAACCCATTAAGATTAGCTAATAGGAAATTTTTCTCACTTAAGTCATATTTTGAATTTAAATCTTGATATATGTAATCACGTTAAATTTGAGAGATTTTTACCATTTTTACAATTATATTCAAGTCAAATTGAATTAATCAAAATTAAATGGACTCTAAATACTAGTGATTTAGACAAAAATAATTTCTATATATTATATATGATCTTAAGGTTTGTTTAGAAGATTTTAAAAAATTTGTAAAGAAAAAAGAAGTTATGTGCAATAAAAAAAACAATGATTTGGACACCTTTTTGTAAATTGTCCTATCTTTACAAAATTATCTTAATTTAATAAGTTGTTTGACCACAATTTATACTTTCTTGACGTTGATTAAAAAAATATATACAAGATTATCTTTAAAAAATCAGCCGATGATTTTGATCACATTGCATATTTTGCTAAATTTGAATATAATTGGCCAAAGTAAGATTTTTTTGCCAAATTCGAACAAATTTGAAACAAGTGGTTTTATACTGATAGGCCAAAAGATAATATGTAAACTCTGTCTCTTTACTTCTATATAACAAAATTGTCAAACAAATTATTTACTGCTAATGAGCCAGCTATATAATGCCTGCAATTAAAGTTAACTGTCAAAAAAAAAAAAAAAAAGTCAACTGTTAAACAAGGAAGCAAAGAAAAAAATGCAATGAATAAAAGAGAAATGAATCTGATTCTGTATTCTTTTATAAGGTGGCAGAATAAAGAAATGAATCAGAAGAAAAAGGTGACACATTATAAGCTTTAAAATCTGTGTATGATTCGGTGATAAAGATTGGAATTTAATTTGGGATTGAACACCCACGAAGGAACATCATCATTATCATATACAGATATGTATGGCCCTTGACATTAGGTTCTTATTTATTATTATTATTATTTTTACATATCATGTACTTACTATTCGATATCCTATAAGATTTGATTAATTCGGATTAGATTTGAGAAGGACTCTGAAAAGGATAAAAGTTTATCTCAAAAATTTTAAAACAATATGTATACATAATTTAAATTTAAAACCTCTAATTAATTTAAAAGAGTCCTACGCCAACTTATCCACATCTTCTTAGTCATAAAAATTATGATTCTTTAATTCCTGTAGCTTGACCAACTGCTTGAAAAAGTGATACGAGTTCATTAGGATGACTAGCAGTAGTAATTTTATGTCACATTACAAGATTCTCTTTTAAAGTTTACTCGAGGATAACAAGTGTTGTGAACAAATGTTGCTGGAGTTTAATTTGAAAAACTATTTATGATCCCATTTGCATTTAATTTTATATATATATATATATATATATATATATATATATATATGAAAGGAAAGGAAAGGAAATATACAAAATTTTAAAAAAGTATTTACTTATTATTATATAAAAATTGAATAATTTAATTATTTACTAATAAAAGTGAAATTAAATTAATTAAAATATAATTTTAATTTGATTAAAAATTAATTTTCTATTTTAATTAGGTTAACTTATATTTTATCTCTAATAAAAAATAAATTAACTAAAATATAATTCTAATTGAATTAAGAGTATGTTTCTTATTTCAATTAGGTTAACTTTTATATTATTTTTAAAAAAATTATAATTTAATTGAAAATATATTTTCTATTATAATAAGGTAAACTTCTAATTATCTCTAATAAAATTTAATTTAATTAAAATATAATTATAATATAATTGAAAGTAGGCTTCCTATTTTAATTAGGTTAACTTCTATTTTACTTCAAATAAAATTAAATTAATTAAAATGTAATTTTAATTTAATTGAAAGTATATTTCATACTATAATTAGATTAACTTCTATTTTAGTTCTAATAAAAATAAAATTAATTAACTTATAATTCTAATTTAATTGAAAGTATGTTTCCTATTTTAATTAAGTTGATTTCTATTTTATCTCTAACAAAATTAAATTAATTAAAATTTAAATGATAATTTTGTTAAAAATATATATTTTTCTATTTTAATTAGGTCTACATATATTTTATCTACTATAAATGAAATTAGATAACATAATTTTATAAGTCTTATTATATTAAATTTAACAATTAAATAACTAAAATCAAAATTAATAAATTTTATGAAAATAGGAAAAGTATATAATTTATTTTAAAAGTAGATATTTTTATAAATTAAAAATTAATAAATAAATAAAAAGATCATATAATTTATTTGAAAGTATATTTTCTGTAAAAGAAATAATATAATGATCATTTTAGATATTTTTATGAAATTTAACAAAAAAAAGTTAAAATCAAATTAATTAATCTTTATCATTTAATTATTAGTTGAACTTGAAAAAATATTTGTGTAAATAGAAGTATTAATATTAAAAATATTGAAGAAATAAAGTGTCATAACTCAAATAAAAAATTTACTAAAACTGTAATAAATTACAAGTTTAATGAAGTTGTAATATTTAAATTGTTATATAAAGAAAATATAACTTTTATTATTTTAATTTTTATTAACAAATAACTAATAGTTTTTTATTATCTTATAATTAACTATGATTTTAATTTTTTTTTATATGAATTTAGTTCTAGAGTTGAGAAAAAATAATTATAAAAAATATTGAAGTAATATCATATAATTATTTAAATAAAAAATTTAAAATAATAATAATAATAATAATAATAATATATTTATTTATTATATATCACGAGTCAAATAATTTTTTTTTCACATGTAAAACATGTAGTTACTTACTAATATATGTATATATATACTTAGTTTGTATAAATGTTCGCAGATACCTCAATTTGAGCCTCCGAACCCTTCAATTTCTATGAGCAAGAATTTATTTTGTAACAAGTCATAAGAAAGTTTAATATATGGATGAAATGAGAAGGCCTAAAATTTCACTATCAACTTAAGCAGACAAGTTTTTCTCTTATGTCTGATTTTGCGGCATCGATACCACATGATGGGATTATTTGAGTGAGTAACTACACCTTCTTTTTCTCTAGCTTCCTTTTTCTTTTTTACGTCTTTGAAATCGAATTTTCCCCTAGCAAGCAATGCACTACCTTCTTCAGATTTAAGAGATATTCCAACCATTTGCTTGGCCAGAGACTCTTGAGAAAACAACAAGCTTAAAAAAATATATAATGATTTCATTGAAAAAGTTAAAAATTTATGTAGACTATGGTAAAATTAGAATTTAAAATTATTATTTTTACATGTTATTTCTTTCTTGTAAAAAAAAGAGGATAAAAATTTTAATAAGTGTTAAATTTATTCTATGAGGATGTAAAAGTAATTTTAAAAAATATGATTATATCGTTAAAATAAAATTGAATAGAATTAACATAATTTTTAAAATTAAAGAAATAAATTGAAATAGCTTTAAAAGTATAATTCAATTATTCTAATGCAAAGAAATGACACTTAAGTATACTAAAGGACGACTATAACAGTACAACCACATAATTTCTGTTGCATAGGAACGCTAACAGACATTAATCATTGTTTTAATATTTTTAAATGGGTTCAGAAAATTTAGATTTTATATTTCTCTCCTTTTTCTTCATATGGATTAACATTGTGATTGGTTTGAACATGTAAATCATTGTTTGTTTTCAATTGCCGCCATTTATTTTGTACTGGTGTTTGGGGGCACTTAGAAGAGACTCACATTTAGATATTTAACTGGATTCTTTCTTTGCCGTTTCCTCAAATAATATGGTAATCATTAAGATAACAAAATAGTACAAAATTTTAATCTTTGAAATTGTATATAAAGGTGGATAATCATAAATTTATTCTACATTTCCCATTTAAAATCATATATTTGAGGAAATCTCCATTCTCTCTTTTTTTTTTCTTTCTACTTTTCTTTTGATATGATAAAATGTTGAAAATTTATTATTTTATTGTTTCTAAATATTGAAATCTTATTATATACATATGATTTTAAGGGTACATTCCCCAAATCAGTTTATGTTCTCTCAAAATACTTAGAGTTGCTTTCAAAAAAACAAACAAAAACAAAAACAAATTTATGATTAGAGTTAATTTCTATTGTCTCTTTAATAGATAGAGAGATGGTTAAAGCAAGAAGTGCAATTGGTAAATAATTCGATCTTTCTATATATTTTTGACATATTACGATATTTTCTTCAATTTTTCTTTTTTGTATGTTATTATGTGCTACTACATACACATAGTATAACTACTTATAAAAATACATCGAAAAGATTATATTGTTGATGAAATTATTTTCTGCTTAATCGTAAAAGTATTGTCTTCAATATTGGCATTAATTCAATATGAATAATATTCATTTAAGAATATTAATGCATTTTTCTATATGATGTTACAGTACTTTTTTGTGTTCATAATTTAGAACAATTATATGTAAATGTATATGTTTGATATTTTGATTATCAGATTTTGGATATCGTTCTCCTGGACGATATGTCGCTCATGATGAGAGAGATAGAAAAATAGGCGATCTGCCTGTTAAGGTATGATTCATTTTATTTTATTTTTATTGTAATATTCATTTATTTTTAATACATGCATTACCTGATGTTATATAGTTTGTCAACAGCAATTGGGACTATACTTTTTTTAATTTGATACTTTCATATTAATTCATTATATTAATTAGTTGATGTGATTTTCTTAAAAGTGGCTAAAGTGATTATATATATATATATATATATATATATATATATATATATATATACATAAGATTAAAAATTTATATACTTTTTTTATATTAATCCATATCTTTGTGTACTTACTAAAAATTTAAATTTTTATCTTGTTCATCTATAAAATTGTTGTAAAAAATTGAGAATCGGACTATAAATGAAATAGAACAAATTGCAGTTAAAATAATTGAAATGATAAAGTTGAAAAAAATATAAAAAATAAAAATTTTATGTGGAAAACCCCAAACAAATTCAGGGAAAAACCACAAGAAAAATTAGAAGAATATCACTATAAAAAATAATAGGAGTTACAACAACTTTTTCTCTATATAATTTAAGAAGAGAACAATAACACTCTCTCTTTAAATAAGAAAAAATACACTCTCTATATTGTTCCCTCACAAAGAAATTACTCTCACATAACACACATTGCACTCAACACTTGTGCATGTGTTGTGCTTACTCCACTCATTACTTGCTTACCCCTTGCATTTTTTGTTGCCCATGCCATGGCTATCTTGCCTTTTCAACCAAAGATGCTGCTTTGTGCAACAACTTTTGACTCTATATATATTGTTTTTCCTTTTTGATTTATGGCTGCACCAAATTTGGTACAACCCTTTTTTTTTTTTAACAATCTCCTACTTGAAAATTTGATTGAGGATCAATCACATCTTCACACAATTCTTTTTATCTTGGCTTTTCATGTTCATAAAACATTGTCATCATCTGATGCGCTAGCAAAATTTCCTTGAGGATTCCAACAATCATTCTTCAAGTGATCCTTCTTGCCACAATTGTAGTATTTGATATTCTTCTTACTTCTTGATTTGCATTCATCCTGTCTCTGTCTCCCATTCAAGTTAGATTCCATTAATCTTCCTCTTATTACCACCAAAGCCTCTACTTGTTGTGAATTCACCATATTGTCTTCTTTATTTTTGTGCCTACTTTCTTCCTTTAGGATAGCAGTTGCAATTTCATCAAAGACTAGGTAATATGTGAGAAGATTATTTGTCAGGTTGATGATGGGTTGATCATATGAATCAGGCAGACTCTAAAGTAGAAGTTCAACATATTCATTTGCCTCTACTTTATATCCCAACGATGTGAGTTGAGAAAACAAAGTATTCAGAGTATTTATAAGCTCCATCACTGAAGTAGATTATGCCATTTGAAGAGTATAAAGCTTCCTCTTAAGGAAAATTTTGTTGCGGGTCGATTTGGGCTTGTACAGTCTAGTGAGTTGATTTCATATCTCATTTGCAGTTTTCTTTTCTTCTATGCTAAACAGTATCTCATCTCCTAATGCCAAATGAAGATCAACAATAGCATTCTCGTCCATCTCCTTCCATTTATTATCATTTGTGAAATCCTACGGCCTTTCATTGATAGCTATCAAATAATTATCTTTTTTTAATATTGCCTTTATCTTTAATTTCTCGACTGAGAAATTTCTCCTATTAACTTTTTCAAAACTCATACTTTGCCACCATTGCTTTTATCACTATTCATGAACTAGATGCTCTAATACCACTTGTAAAAAATTAAGGATCAGACTGTGAATGAAATAGAGTGAATGCGGTTAAAATAACTAAAATGATAAAATTAAAGAAAACATGAAACACACAAATTTTACATAGAAAACCTCAAACAAATTAGGGAAAAACCACGAGTAAGACTAAAAGAATATCACAACGAAAAATAATAAGCTACATCAACATTCTCTCTATATAACCTAAGGAGAGAACAATAACACTCTCTTAAAATAGGAGAAAACACACTTTTTATATTTTTCTCTCACAAAGAGATTACTCTCACATAGCACGGACTGCACTCAACACTTATACATATGTTGTGCTTGCTCCACTCATTGCTCGCTTACCCCTTGCATTTTTCGTTGCTCAAGCCATGACTATTTATAGCCATGGCAATGTTTGCTTTTTCAAGAAAAGACTATATATATATTTTTTTTCTTTTTGATTGAATTCGGTGTAGCCATTTTAGATTTTTAATAAAAATCACCAAAATTTTTCTTTTCATTGGTTTTTTTCCTTCTCTTCTTTATTCTTCTTCTTCTAGTGGGCACGCCATAACTTATATTGCATGCTTGTTGGTTTGAACTTCTGTAAGTTCGTGCATTTATATTGTGCAATGGTTTCAAATTGTACTTTCTTTTAATTTGCACTTAGCCAATATACTTCTAGTATCATAAGTCTTGGTGGTTATCAATTTGTTAAACCATTCAAAATTTATTCTATACGCCTTTATGTTGATTTTGTTCAACTGTGTCACCTTAGTAGGAATTCTCTAACATTCGATGTTTATTTTTATTTTAAAAAATAAATTGTATATATAAATATTATAAATATTGAACATATCATCCAAAATTTTTTATTATAATTATTGTTCATAAATTTTTAAAAAAGTAAAATTATAATAATTAATTATTAATAAATAATTCATACAAAAATAAAAAAAATGGACTAATTATTTATTTTAAAGATATTATTATTTAGTTTTAAAAGGTAAATATTTGTCACAATTGATATCTTTATTGACGGTCATTTTAGTTTCTAAAGGTAAATATAGTGGTAACTAATTTTTCATCATAACTTTATAGTTTTTAAAATCCTTAAAATAGAAATAAAAGGTAAAAATAAAAGCTAGAATAAGAATGACATTAATTTTATCGAATATGGTACCAAATTAGTAAAATATAATTAATTAAAATCAAGGATAAATAGTCTCATTTATTCTCAATTATAAGTTAATTTTTTAAATAATTCTATCTTTTGATTTGTATCAATTTAAAAATTTAATTTTTTTATTTCTTTAAATTTTATTCAACTTTCGACTGACATATGTAATTGCTGATATGGCCTGATGCGTGATGGCAAAAAGATTAAATCCCCTTTAATAAGATTTTGAGTTGGAGTTATAACATATCTTTTGTGGTAGTGTCAAGCTAATTTATCAACTTTAATTAATATTTAACCTGATTAAGCATTGCTTTTATTTAAAACAGCCTCCAAAGAAGTATGAAGAAGCCCTTGAGCGACGGCCTATGAAGGATGCAAAAGATTTTTATGATTCTGATGTCATTTCTAAAACGCTAAATTAATATTTTGGTGATTAAAATGGTTGAGCGTCGGTAAATTAAAACTTTAAGTTTAAAATCATTGTGTTTTTAATATGTCTAAAATACATATGTTCATTACAAGAAAATTAACTTATATAGAGGCAAATACATAGTAGTGTCAAATAAAATTTTTGTTTTGTCACATTAATTATGAGTCTAAATTCAAAATTGTCACTATAAAAAATAGTATTTATCACTATTTAATATGAAATTACCTAGAACTTATAATTTGTAAATAAATTTTAGTTTTTAGGGAGTAATATATCTTATTTATCACTAAAAATATGTCACTATAACGTGAATTTTGAGTCCAAATTTAAAATTGCCACTATATATAATAGCATTTGTCATTATTTAATAATAAAATATTTGAATATTATAATTTTTAAATAAATTTTAATTTTTAGAGATTAATATTATTTACCTCTAAAATTTAATTTTCCCAACTAATATAATATATGTTATATTTGCCTCTAATGAATTTATTTTTTTTTACAAAAAAATTGTTGTAGATATTAATTATTTTCTTTAATTAGCCACCAAAAATATTTATCATATTTAAATAAAAAATTACAATTAACTTAAAGTAAATTATTTTTTTGAAAAGAAAAATAATTTTATTGATTCAAACTGGCAATACAATAATAGAAATATAGATACAAATTCGCTAAAAACCATAGAAAATAAAACAACACCCTAGTTAAAATAGCATAATAAATTGGCTCAAAACCGAAAATTTGATAATATTATAATGACTAGAATACCTATGATTCCAGTAGTGTAACATATTGAAAATCAAAATCTAATTTGCTGTTTTTGTCGGATTGAATATGTTTTGCCTGTATGAATTGCCCATACATAAACAAAATGCCATAACAAGATGGCCAAAAACAAAACGTTGTAACAAGACGACAAAAATCCAAATGCTACAAGAAGACGACTAAATCACGAAGCAAAATAAAGCCCAGATTTATATGTAATAACCACTTATTTAAGAGATAAATTGATAAAACGAGGTGTAGATAAGTGATTTCAGGCCAAGAATGGAAAAAAAATACCCCTCCTTGCTTAAGGAAGATAAGTGGCTAGAAAAATGTCAATATCCAATAAGGAAGAACATGACCAAAAGGTTGAGGCCCAACTGATGGTTGGAAATGATGGGCTAGTGATTGGCTAGTGTTGTGGTTGTGCATGAAGAAAAGTTGTTATTTGTCTTTTGTTAGTTTGTTATTTTCATTTACGTTACTAATGGATTATGTTATGCCAACTAATAGCTATTGAGTGGCTACACACACACACACACACATATACAGTGCAGAATGAATGTTAGGGAGCATGACTTATGAATTAATATATTCTATCCCTTTCATGCTTATTTGTCTATCTCTTTTCTTAGCTGATTAACTTGATCATATATGAGTCAGGGGCTTGACAGAGTGGTATCAGAGCAGTTAGATCTTGAGGAGAGTCTAGCTACCATAAGAGATATGGTAAAGAAAAACTTAAACACTGCAAATGAAACCAGTCTACTACAATCATTAAAGGAATAGATAAAGGTGTTGGATCAAATATGCGAGGAATTTAAAAGAGAGGTTTATGGGCAATTGGAAAGTAATCGAAAGCAATTTGTTAAATAACAAAGAAATGCCTCGCAACAATTACTACAACAACAAATCAAGAAGATGATAGAGATGATGAAATCATTTACCCAAGCCTTAGATACAACCTCTCCACATATCTCCCCTATTCAACTAACCAAGCATATTAATTTAGGCAGAAATGGAGGTAAAGGTATCTTACCCACTCCTTCGATATTAAATATAAATAGAATAGATATTAATGAGAATATACAAATAGGTCAATCGAGTTTAGGATTGGGAAATATCCAGACCAATTCATTCTTCAGTAACTTTAATTTTAGTAACAGAATGCCAAAAACAAAGCTTACAAATTTTAAGGGAGATAACCAAGGAGTTGGATTAGGAACTGTGAGAAGTATTTTCAAATAATTAGTGTTTTCAAAAAATTAATTTAGCCACTCTTTATTTAGGAGAAAAGGCTGATATCTAGTATCAAGGTTGGCAAGTTCAATATAATGGCAGCATTTGGGAAGAATTTTATGAGGAACTTTGTAAATGATTTAAGAGATTACTGTGCCAGATGTAGTGGAGGAGTTTAAAAAAATAAAGCAAAAAGGGATGGCTGAAGAATACCAAAAGAAATTTAAAGAGCTCAAATCACTCATGCTAAAATATCACCCTAAGCTATATGAACACTATTTTTTCTTTTGCTTCATTAATGGGTTGAATAAAGAGCTTAGGCCCAAGGTTAAATTGTTTAGACCCACCACTTTAAACCAGGCCTATGAGTAAGACAAGCTCTATGAATAATCTATTATGGCTTTATTTAAGAAACAAAAGCCACCCTTTAAGAATACCACCAAACCTTACTTTATAAACACACAAACAAACACCACCAAAGCTTATCAGCCTAACACCATAGATAGAAAACCATCCCTTAAATATGAAGTTAATAACTCAAATAGTAACCTCCAAATTGACACCACTAAAGAGATCACCCTAAATCAAGTGAAAAGGAATATAGGCCAATGCTTTAGGTGTGGAGATAAATACTTTGTGGGTCATATATGCAAGACCAAGAGCTTGAATGTTCTCATCGCTATGGAAGAAGAAAAACTAGATGAGGAATTGCAAGGAAGTGATGAGGTAGAAGATATGACTAATAGTATTGAAATCTCTATGCACACCATTGACGGGATAGAGGCAGCTAATTTCCTTAAAATTAAAGGAGATATCAATGGTAATTGACAATGGTAGCACTCAAAGTTTTATGAATGACAAAATGGTGAGGGAGGTCCAAGGAACCATAACATAGGCTAAAACCTTATGGGTCATGATGGTTAAAGATCAGAGTATGATTAGTAAAATAAAGTGTGAAAAGCCCAAATGGACAATGCAGAATCATGAATTTGAGTTTGATTTTAGGGTGCTCAGGCTAGGAGGTCATAACATGGTATTAGGAGTGGATTGGATAAAGAATTAAAACCTAATAACATTTGAATTTTTTGGAAATAAAGCTAATGTTCAACAAGACTAATAAGCAAATTGAGCTTACAAGGGTAAAAAAGGTTGCTAATCTCAAGATTATGTGTGGGAAAATTTTATAGAACCTGTTAAAGAAAGGATGGGACTAAATTTCAGCCTAATTTTATTGCAGTTTCCTACCATTATGAACCTAAAACCATAAAGCAACTAAACACCACTGAAACTACAAAATAACTAAACATTATTGAAACCATTAAGAAACTAACTGCTATCACCCAAAAAAAAAAAAACAAACATAACTACCATTACCTATCAAATCCCTTAAGTATTATCAAGTTTTTAAAGATAAAAAATCTTTACCACCCTACCGAAGCTATGATTATGCCATACCCCTCAAAGAAAGAGCCCAACCTATAAACATTATGACTCATCAATACCCTTATTTTTAGAAATTATAGATTCAAAAATAAGTGAAAAAGATGCTTGATAATGATATAATTCAGCCTAAAAATAGTCCCTTTGCATCACCAGTGTTGCTTGTTAAGAAGAAGGATGGTAGTTAGATGTTTTGTGTGGACTATAAGCAATTAAATGTATTCACTATCAAAGATAAATTTCCAATCCTTATTGTGGAAGATCTATTGGATGAATTAAAGGATGTAGAGTATTTTACAAAACTAGACCTTCAGTCAGGTTATCATCAAATTAGAATGAAAGTGTATGATGTATACAAGACTACTTTTCACATGCATCATAACCACTTTAAGTTTAATGTGATGCCATTTGTGCTTACAAATGCCCTGCTACTTTTTAGTCATTAATAAATATAATTTTTATGTTGTATTTAAGGAAGTTTATATTGGTGTTCTTTGATAACATACTAATCTATAGTCCAAGTTTTGAGTTGCATTTGCAACACTTAGAGACAACATTGTAGGTCTTGTCACAACATTAACTCTATGCCAAAAAGTCTAAGTGCTCTTTTGCTCAACAATAAGTAAAGTATCTAGTGCATGTTATTAACTAAGAAGGGTGAGCACATATAAAGCTAAAGTGTAAGTAATGAGTAATTGGAAAAATCCAACAAATTTAAAGTTAGTCAAAGGATTTTTGGGGCTCATAAGTTATTACATAAGGTTTATTAAAGGGTATAGAGTGATCAAGAAGCCACCCATGCACTTGCTTAAAAATGATGCATTTAAATGAAGAGAATTGACTAATCAAGCCTTTCAATAGCTGAAGCATGAAAATGTCTACTACACTAGTGCTAGTACCACCAAAATTTTCCCAACCCTTTGTTCTTGAAATATATGTGAGTAACAGGGGCATTAGTATAGTCTTAATGCAAAACCAGAGATCATTAGCCTTCCTTAGTAAGGCATTGAGCCCAAAACATTAGGATGCTTCCCCTTACAAGAAAGAAATAATGGCTATCATCTTTACTGTAACAAATTGGAGACATTACTTAAGTAACACCCATTTTATTATTAAAACTGATTAAGAGAGTATTACATTTCTTTGAGCAATTATATAAAAATCATGGATTTTCTTATCAATACTTTTAAAGATGTGCAATTGCTAGTTCAAAATGATATCATAGAGAACAAGTTAATGGATAGCCATGTTGTGGCAATGTTTATGACCAAACTCGATGTGCATAATCTTGTATCACTTGACAAGGATTTCCATTATTTTAGGCTCATAAAAGAAATGGAAGAATACTACAAAATCCTTAGCACAATAGGACAACTGTGTTGTAGGAAAAGTATTTTAATAGTCCATCGAGTGCCATTTCTGTGGTTGTAGCTACTTTTCTCCTCTTGCTTAATGTCATACAGACAGTGTGTTCTATTGTTCGAGTTGTTTAACATGTTGTTTCACATGTATTTTTTATTCATTTTTTTTGTGTAATAAAATGATACAATTTTCTTTTTTATGCCTTGCTCTTCTATAGTATATATGGTACTTTTGTTTTGATCTTTCAAAATTGTAATAATATTTAAAAAAAAAAGGTTTTATATATAGCAACAACTATTGGAATTAAGTAGTAGGAAACTATTCTCATTTAAGCCATATTTTAGGTTTAAATTCTAATATATGTATTTGCATTAAATTAGTTGACAAAATTTTGCCACTTTTATGGTCCTACTTAAGTCAAATCCAATTACTCAAAGTTCAATGGATTCTAGATATCAATGATTTAGATAAAAAATTCTATATATTCTATATGATCTTTAGGTTTGCTTATAAGATTTGTATATTCTATATAATCTTAAGGTTTGTTAACAAGATTTATGATCTTAAGGTTTTATGTCATATTACAAAATTATTTTTTAAATTTTCCTCAAGGATAATTGTTGTCTTACACACCTTAAGTATATGGGTAAAAAATGAGTAGAGTATCATTCCCTTAATGATTATGAACTAACCATCTATTAGCTTTAGTTGAATTTGTTTAGAGCTTCTAAATTGATTTTGAATAATGAATAAAATAAATAACAAACAAATAATGAAATGTAAATCAAGCTATCTGTGACTAACCAATGAAGAAAATAATTAATAAAGGGACTATATTGTTGGGGAATTGTACACCACATTCTCATTAAGTCAATTTATAGATCCATTTAAGGTGATTGCTTATCTCAAGCTTCCAAGAATCATTTAGCACTCTCTCTCAAGTAATGCTAAACTCTACAAGCATTTATAAAATAAATCTTAAAGTATGGCTTAACTCTCATTGTCACTATAAAAATAAGGCAACATCAAACATACAAGGCATTAAGCAAGCTTATGGATAATTAAATTGAATCAAGCTCTCTCAAGTCATTGATTAATCTAATATGCATTCATGGGTCTTTTAGATATACCATTTCTCAATGCATAGATCTAAACTTTAGTTGCATTTGGCCAGAGCATAACATACAATAATGCTCAACAAACACAATATATAATAACCAAGAACAAAATCTATTAAATGAACTTGAGTTAAATGGGTTTCCAAATTCCCAACAACTTAGATAAAACTAGCCAAACATGGCTTCAAAATCCATCATTCAATATTCAATAACAACCCAAGAGATTAATAAAATAAACACTAAATAAGAAAAAGGAACAGAGATTGTTATCAAGAAGCTTGTGTCACACCTTGTCTCATGTAGCCCGAGGTGGACAGTTAGTATCTCATCATGTCTCACATAGCTTGAGATGGACACTAAAGCTTACTCTTCTCTACTCTTTAAATAATCTTTAATAAAATTAAATAAAGTTAATGCTTATCATTTGGTTTAAATATAAATACTTAAATAGACATAAGTCAAATTCACATTCAAATAGTAGTAAAGATTAAGTTAACAATAGTTTAGTATATAATTTATAATAAAATTTCTATAAAATTTTTAAACCGAAAATAAACAATATTATAGCTACCAAAATGAAAGTAGCACCAAAATAAGGTTGTTAGGCCAACCCTTAATAGTCTTATATAGAACTCCTTAGGATTAAAGATCCACCATTAAGCTTTGCTATCTGAAAGATTTTAAAAATAGAGAAAAAAGAGTACAATCAAAAAACCAAAGCATTTATAATCAAAATATAAGACACATGAAATGTGAAGTCCATTTTTGCTTTTAAATCATAATACAAGTTCTTTCAAAACGTCAACATAGCTTTCCTTTGTATTAACCAACCCTGTAATGAACAACACAAACTGGCCATAACATACAGACCATCACAAACTCACTACATAGGTGCACTTGAAGGGTAACCCTTTGACTACATTAGCATGGAATGGCCCTTCTCACTTCATCGTCCTGCAATTAAGTGCCCTGTTGTCTATTGTGCAATAGCAACCATCATAATCTCATATATTCATATAACACCTCAGCACATCTCATCACAATCCTAGATTGCATATAAGACCACAACCCTAGATTGCATATAAGACCACAACACAACCTTACATCTCATATAGGGTGGTAATGCACAAAACTAATTATCATTTCCATTAAATAATCAGTTAAAATGTTGCTAACACATTTATTATTCGACAAAGCATTCAAAATCAAACAATCTTTCATCATAATTCAAATAAATAAAATTAAGGTATTTATAAACTCAACTAGATCATTAAGTAATTTAAATAATCTCAAATCAAAATCTCAAATTAGATTGCAAAATAAAAATAGAGTAGTAGCACATTTAACTTGTGAATTTGAAACCGTAATTGTTTCAAATCTTGAATCCTAAACTAGTAATTCAAGTGGTAAATAAACTGAATTGAAATAATTCAAATACATAAATTTCAAGTTCATAAAACAACATTAAAATCTCATTTTATTGCTGATATAAGAAGATTTTAAGGTATTGAATATCTACTCATCTACTTACTAAAACATATTACATACACACACAATTGATGCATCGACTTGCTTAGTTTACAACAGCACCTTCCTTGTCTTTTCCAACACCTAAAGCATGAAATTTTATTTAAAAATAATCAATATACTGCTCTAATCATGCAGCCCCCAAACTATATGAAAGTCAACTCAATTCTACAAATCTAATCCATTTGTTCTAAAAGGGCTATTTTAGGTCTGAATTTGAAAAATTATTGCAAGTTATAGAAAATGAATTTTGAGAAAAAATTACAATTAGAATTAGATATGTGTGTCTAGTACTTACTATAAAAATTGCACTTCAATTAGATAACCACAAAGAATGTTATAGAGGTCAAATTACAGTTAGTTCAATTACTCTAATAGATTGAGCAATAAAATGTTTTTTCTTATTAGACTAACTAAAAACTGAACCAACTCAAGCTCAAAGAGAGAAAGTTTTAAATAACTCTTTTAAATTTCTAGATCATCAAAGAACATTTAATTTGAAGCTTCTTAACTCAAGATATGATTAATAAATAGAGAGTGAAAAAAAGGTACTCAGAACCCAAAATTTGCAGCTTATAAACCTTAACGACAAAAAATTTTAAAATACTTACCAAATCAATCACTAAAGCCTTTAGGGATGATTATTAATGGCTTGAAATGGTTTTAGATTATCATAATTCATTTGGAAAAAGTTGCTCAGCTTGTAACTTTTAATGATTCTTTCCAATCTCCTTTCTTTATTTTCCAAATATGGTGGTTTCCTTATTTTTCCTTTCACATTTATACATATCCACTAAAGGCCACAAATTTTAAAGAGGATTCTAGAGCTTTTTACAATAAATTGAAATGTAAAATTCCTATTTGGGCCCTTAATGAAATGCTAATATTACCTATTAGTCCTCTAGCTTTGAATTGGACATTATATGCCATTAATTTCTTTTAATTTAATCCCTATCATCTCTCAACATTTTCAGTTCTTACTCTTTACTTAATTTTGACTTATAATCCATTTTCTTTTTATAATTTCATTAATTTTGAATGTCATCAAAATTCAAAAATTCTTACTCTTAACAAGTCATGGCTTGATCATACATAGTAGCTTAACTATATGTATGCTACATTGTGGGTTTTGAATGGAGGCTCCTTCTCAAGCTTCTTTTTTTCCTCTTTCTCCTTTTTTTTGTCTCTTGATTGTTATGAGTTTGTCAAATCAGAGAATCCCCCTTAAAATTCTTATTTCTCATCCTCATATAGCTTCTTCTAGAACGTCCATTTAGCTCCCTTAGATTTTCTCTTTTAAATTTTCCACCTCAACATGTCCACCTCATCATGTTCTATTTTGGAAATGTGAAGGTTGCGATCGTGATAGAGGGGCCTAAAGTGAAGGGTAGTGCTTACTATGACTCCATTCTTGTTACAAAAGATTTGATTGTCAGGAACCAGTGATCTCTAATGTGCCATAATCACTATAAAACTTCGACTTGGAGTTGCTTGCTTGTGCTTGTGCTTCAAGCTGTGACCACGACAAAGGTCTGCTTTGCTTCCTCTGCTATGCTCTCTTTTTTCTTCTTTTGCTCCTCTTTATCACCAAACATCTCCAAAACTTCTTTTCCCTAGAAAAATAAAGAAAAATATAAAAGTATCTATTTTCATATGTTTAAACTATACTAAATGCTACCTAAAATGAATGAATGAATGCTAAAATGAATCCTAAATCTATATGCAATTGAACACCAACAAATACCCCACACTTGAATCTTTGTTTGTCCTCAAGAAAACTTAAGAACATAAACTATTAAAGTAATGAACAAAATGCATATTTAAATTTCATCAAGTTCATATCACAGTGATTACTGGGGGTCGATCACGATAGGATTAGTGCATTTATAGCATCGGGGCACACAGGCTAAATGGTGACCATCTACTGGATTTCCTTTTGTTATTGTTCATTGAAGGGTCTGCCTAATTAGGCCATGTAGATTTAGAGTCTCCACCTGACTTGAATCGGGAAGAAGTGACAAATCACTTCCATAACTAGAGATTTCAGGTTCAAAGGGTAAGAGTTATTTATCCTATTTCTTATCATATGTGTTGCTAATTTATTTACTACTTCACCCTAATTTTGGCTTTATGATGCATTATTACCACACTTGATCATTAGTCAGCTTAAATTGGAAATAAAGAATGGGATAGTTAAATTGATGAGCATTCACCACATAATAGATAAACAAACGAGCATCCACCAATAGATAAACAAACGAGCATCCACCAATCAAGTAAGTAATCATGTAGGCAAGTAAGCATGTAGCACAAGCATGCAAGAGATAATCAAAATAAGCAAGCAAATAAGCAAAATAAAAACAAGAAAAGAGATTAAGGATTACAACCTGAGAACAGAGCCTATTCTAATAAATACATCGAAAATAGAAATAAAAGAGGGAATTCAGTTTAAGGTTTACATCGCCTTGGAGAAAACCTATTTTATTAATTACATAAAAATAAATAAAAAAACCTATTATAATAAACCTATAAAACAAAAGTTAGTTTTCATCCACATGCAATCACACATCATATTTAGGACGATTTAATATATTCATTCATTCATAATTAAAAATAATAAATAAAGGAATAATTAAACATATAAACAAACAAGGATGATAATATATGCATGATGCGAGGTTTTAGAATTTTAGTACTTTAATGTGAAGTCATCATTTTTATTATGAGGAGTACTAAACAAATAGAATCTAGTTAAAGTTTTTTGGCTAGAAAAAAGTCAATGGTGTTGGAAAGACTATTATAACCCTTATGTTGAAAAGAGAGAAAAAGCATTTCCCAATGATCCATGCGAATGAAAGAGCCTGTTTTATTGCAATGAGAATTAGAAAACAAAAATCCAGCAAAACTGATTTAGGGTTATATACCTCTCCCTAAATCAGTTTCCCCAAGATAACACACCACTATATGCACGATTGACGGTGCCTCTGTTCCGGGACAATCTAGATAAATGAATCTGAAGAGGATCCCAATGAGATGGCAGATTCATTTCTAGATTTTCCATATGAATATAGCTGTGAAAATTACATGTGCCCACTTTCTATTGATCACAGTGACTATAACAATGAACAAACTGGACGAACTCACCTTAGCCATTCCAGCCCATCGCAGCCATTAAGTGAAGTGTGCCTTGATGATTTTACTAACATGGATGCTGAAATTGTCAATAGGAAGGTGTTTGTGCTTTTTACTCAGTTTTATGGAAGTCTGCTATTGGTTTTCCTCTTCTGGATGCTTGTATCCATTTTTAAAATTTTAGATGGTGTTCTTTGTTTCGACATGTCCATAGTTCTATTTCTGTGTAATTTGTATTGAACTATATATCGAGTGCCTTAGCAGTCCAAGATAGAAGTTTGAAGCAAGGCAATGAGAAAGGGCAGGGTTCTTCCTTGAGCTTTTATTTGTTGGCTTGGAGATCTCAAAGGTCAAGACTGCCTGAGGGAATTGGTAATATGCTATAGTGTTTAAGTTTTATAGTTTTGAAGCTATATATAATTTTCTACATTGGTTATTCTAGATAATCATTGATATCTTTCTTGGAAACCTTATGTTCGTTTGCATTTTTCTTCTTGCAACAAGGATTTTATTGAACACATCAGTTGGGGTCCCCAGGTAAACATTTACATTTATTTCAACTCTTTTCTTATGCTTAGCTATTTTTCTCTTCTCGAACACATGTTGGATAGTCATGTATAAAGTATTGCTTAGCAAAAGTTTGAATCGTGATTTGTGACTTCTATTCCTACATTCCAAGAGAAGAAATCTATTGCCTGCAATCCATGTTTCAACTTACTTCAAGATTTTACTTATTGCTATGATGGTATAGTTTCTCAATATTGCTTAACAAAAGTTTGAATTGTGATTTGTGACTTCTACAGTTTCATCTCTCCGTAATCTTTGCAGCCTTATTTTCTATTTCACCCATGAAGTTTGTTTAAGTCTGTCTTTGGATATGTGTTCTACAGGTTTGGGAATTTCCCTCTTCAGTGATTTTCGTCATTGATTTATTTGTTCTGTCTTCCAATATAGTGGCATTAAAAGGTCAGATACCAAAATATTCACTTTGATTCTAAATACCATTTTTTCTTTCCCATTTTTATGAGGTCCATAATTTTTTTTTTTTTTAACTCTACTGACCACGTTTCTTTAATTGGACCTGTTATGTTAAAAAATGATGATGTTGGTTGGAGGTTACTAAATTTAGCTCTTAGCTGGTCACCAGACTTATATTTGCATTTTCTTTGGTTCATTGCTGATTTTACCTTTGTAATTAATTGATTTTGTTGCAACTATTTGCATTAGACTTCACAATAGTGTTTCGCTGAATTTCTTGCTATAGCTACTTCATCTTGAACTTCTGGCTAATTTTGATGCCAAGAAAACTCTACAATGTGTTGAATTCATGGAATATAAAAGGGTGACAAGTTGCTAGTTTACCTTCATTACTTGTTTTGGTAAAATTAGAAATGGCAGCTAGAATGTGTTATGTTATACCGTAGATGCTTGCAGGATGCGAAAGACCTGATGGATTTTCTGAACTGGACTCAATTACCAGTCCACAGTTGCTACATTAGCTTTCTGTGAGGGTCTTGTAAAATACCATAATAGTAGGAGCTAGAACACTATTGCAGAGTTCATTGTACTATTAGCAGTAAATTGAAGTTCAATTACTAGTGAAATTAAGCAACATTACCTCTATGTAATGCATCCAAGATAATTTACGCTTGTCAATGAGTGGTTGATAACATTATAAGTGATTTTATGAACTTAAGCAGATTTTAACAGAGCCTCTGTGCCTTTCTTACTATATGAAGCAGTAATCTCTGATTCAGATTTGAGTAGATGTGTTGCGGTTTACTTTTGTGCACATGCGGGGAAGTTGCTTGCCAGTCAGGTCCCCATGCTGGGATCAACAAGAAACTGCAACAACTGTAATCATTGTATTGAAACATGTACAATTTCATGAAAGTTAAATACAATTTTGATTTTCTTTTCCTGCTTAATGTGTTATAAAAGTTCACAACATTTCTTGATATTTCTTCTACGAGAGCTTAATTTTCTTTCGTGGATTGCTAGTGCCCTGCAATAACTTAGCTCTCATCATTGAATTCACTTCTTGTTCGTAAATTGTTGTCCAACAACTTTTGGTAGATTTTTTAACCTTTCGTCCCTCTTTTGTTACACCCGTTTCCTGAAATCTTGAGATGCTTCCATGGATCTTCATATATGGAGTTGTTCAAAGTTTCAAGCTGGCTGTTCTCATCCAATATGAACCAAAATAATAAAGAAAAAACTAAAAAAAAAAAAAAAAGGGAAATTACAAAAAACTATTAATAACTTCATTTTAATTAAAACGAAATTGAAATACATTATCTTGAGCGCAAGCAATTCTTACGGCAACTACCATATCTCATGGTTCACAGCAGATTATAATCTGTTATATGAACTTGTAAATATGATTCTTTCTATATTTTCATTATAATTTCAACTAATCAGTGGGAAAGAGAATAGAACATATTTGGAGCTACTGCTTCAAACCCTTTTTCTGATTGCGTAATAGAATTTCATATCTGCCACTCAAGTCGTTGGGACAAACACTAGCACAATTGCACCGTTTCATCATAATGTAAATTCATCTATGGAGTATACTATTACTCAGTGAAGTATCAGTAATTCCGTACCAATATCTATGAACAAAATCATCCCAACGAATACATTAAAAATGTAAACTGAGGGCGGACTTGGTACTTTTTGGCTCAGCAGAGATGTTTTCATACGAATGAAAGAGCCTATTTTATTGCTACCCTTAATTTCATTTGTTCTGAGCTTTAAACTTGCTCCTGCACTGATCATTTTGTGATCTTTTTCAGTCTTGTCAATGATGCTTTCTTTAGGGGCGTCTTGTGGCTAATCGATTGGAGTATACTTTCTAGCTTCTTTGGGGAGTACACTTTCTAGCTTCCTTGGCATGTAGTTAGAAATGAAATGTATTTTCATTTCACTGCTGGAAACAAGTGTATTTTACGCTCTATCCATGTAACTTATTATTTCTTACCTTTTGTTTACATGCCGTCGAATATTTTCCCTGAATATGACTTTTTCCTGGAGCCACTTCCTTTGCCACTCGAATAAGTGTTTTTGACCTACCTTGTATGATCTTTTCATCTCTAAATGTAGTTGAGTTCGCTGATGAGGCCTTCATTGCCACGACCCTGTCACCATGAACATGAACCTTTGCTGTTGTACTGTGCTCATACGTTGAAGGAGGCAAAGTTTCAGTAGATGTTTGAAGTGTTTTTGTTGGTCGGTATCCTTTTGAAGTGGCACGAATGATATCTAAGTTTGCAATTACAAACTGCGAAGGCTATTATAAAGACATGAATAAAAGAAACTTCAATAATCAAGTATCCTCACAATCACTAGTAATGTGACAACTGAAAACAACTTCAGTGATGGTATGCAGCTAAGTATTTCAACCTATGCAAGATAAGTGAGGAATCTGACATGTAACAAGTCGACACCATCTGGTCAAGCTTGTTAATGATAATCTTAAACAATTTGCAACTTATACCCAAAGAAAAAAGTTAAATGAGCATATCAGCTCTTCAGCTACAGTTAAAACATTCTAATACATCCCAACATTATAAAATAGACTACTGGAATAGCAAGGCCAATTGAATGAATCAGAAACTAATCCAAATAAGCAATCACAAAACAAACGGTGTCCAGATGATTGATCTCATAAATAACAACTTAATTTTTTTAATACATTTTGCGCGATTATATTTTTCTATATTAGCAAAAACTAGTTGGAACTATACACACACACACACACACTATACTATACAATGTGCTTCAAATAGCAGAGCATCAAATCAAAAATATGCTTGAACAATTCAACCAAATAAATCGCAAGATAGTTACATCAATATCATAAATTTCAAGATACAAACCAATAAAACAACCCAAAAAAAAAAAGGGTCATATACTCCTTGAATTCTCTTTCCAGTAACATGACATTTAGACCACTAGCTCTTTTTTTAGTACTTTGATACACCAATTTCCCACCTTCATTTCAACAACAACAATAACAACGATACTTAGTCCCTAATCACTTCACCACTATAAAACACAAAAAGAAAAAGCAACGGAAGAGGAGTTACCAGGGGTCTTGACAACGCGATGACGGTAGGATTTGGTGGCGTAATTATGCCTTTTACAGTAAGTGAGTCGATGCACCATGGTTCTTTAGCTGCTTCTTCCTCTGGTTTTAGCAAGAGCTGCAAAGAGAAGGCGAGACCAAATACATATTAATTTGTTGATTGAATTTTTACAAATGAAAATATAGGTCAAATGTTTTTTTCAAAATTTTATGTGATTTTGAAGCACTAACACATAGATGGGTTTTGGTGATTGTGGAGGTGTGAAGGATCAGAGACCAGAGATGGGTCCATCGCAGTGTGGTTACGAGTGAAAAGACGGTGGTGACTAACAGAGATCGTATTGCCAGTCGGACGGTGAAGGCAAAGCCGTGGAGGAGGAGGAGGAGGATCGGGAGTGGGGATTCATGGGTTTTGGAGAAAGGAGAAGAACGCATTTTAGGATTATAGGTACCGTCGGAGTGCTATCATCAGTTGCAGGTGTTGTTCGAGCTGAGGGAAGATGGTGTCGAGCTTTTTTTTTTTTCTTGCCCGGCCAGAAAAGCAGGAAGGGAGAAGAAGAGAGACGACAGAACAAGGAAAGAGAATGGGAAGAAGAGTCGACCCCTCAAGGACAGTATTGGTATTGCACATTTCTCTTTTATTTTTCATTTGTAGCCCTATAATTTCACATAAATTTATTAAAATATCATTTTTAGACAAAAAAATTTGTTTAGATTTTATCGTGAAGATTTATCCTTTTATTATTAAAAATAAAATTTATGATAATGCTAATATAAGGAATAAAAGTAAAAAAGATGAAAATAAAATAATAAAAGTGATAAAAGATATCATTTTCATCATAAAAATACTATCTTTATGATGAAATTAATAAATTTATGAAGGAAGACAATCAATATGATGAAAATATAATTAAAAATAATAAAATGTAAATTAAAAGCAAATAAAGTAGTAGGGATAATGTTATTTCCACCAAAAAAATATCTACTATATGATAAAACCATAATTTTACCCCTAAAAGGCACAAGGCAATAAAAATTGCCAAATATAATAAAAATAATAAAAATTCACTAATAAATATGTAAATGAATTAAAATGATAATAATAAAAACATTAAAATTATAAAGATGATATTTTTACCATAAAAATATGAATTTTATAAAACTATCATCTTTATGATAAAAACATCAAATTCATTGCAAAAAGTATAAATATGATAAAAATAAGGAAAAAAATATAAATGATAAAAAATTGCAGCGATAATATAAATAAATAAAAATGAAAAAAATAAATAAATGGAAATGATAAAGTTAACAATTTTACCATAAAAATATAAACTTTATGATAAAAATATCAATTTTGCCATAAAAGGCATAAATGCTATAAAAATAGAAAACAAATATGAGAAAAATAATAAAATTTCAGAAATGATATAGATAAATTAAAATGATAGAAATGAATAAATAAAAGTGATTATTATGGAGCAGCCAACACACCAAGTTCAAAGAATTCAACATGATGAAGACGAGTATGGTCAAGAAGGCAAAGATCAAGTTCAAGAGGTTTTGAGTCTAATCAGCATGTCTCAAGGACCTATAACAAGGTCTCGATCTAAGAAGCTTCAGCAAGCCTTAATCCATCATCTACAAGGCTTAGTGAACTTAGCTAGTGAAAGTTTACAATGACACTAAAGCTTTGTGACAAGTGCAACTCAAGTTCAATACAACTTAATTCAAGTCCAATTTACCAATAAGTTTAATTAAATATATAATGGACCACATTTGTTATGGGTTGGCCAAATATGCATGGGAGAGTTATTTAAGCATTGTTATTTAGGTTTAATTATGTTAAATAAGGGCTGGACAAATTTACTATTTCAAAAGCCCATTAGTTTTAGTTAGTTTAATTAGAGTTATTCTTAAAATAAGAAGTATGTTAGAATTTCTATTTGAGGTCTGATTAGATTAGTTTCCTATTTTTATGATTAGGGCTATTAGTTTTCCTTATTCAATAAGGAAAACCTTGTAAAGGCTATATATATATATGCCTTGAATGAATTATTATGAGGCAGAATCAAAGTTTTTAAAACCAAAAGGATGTTTTGCTTTTATCTTTGTGTTCTTGTGTAAAATACATGCATTAAGGAACATTCAAATAGATTGATCATCTTCTTGTGGAGTGTTTCAAAATTGGAATTCATAAATGAGTTTTTCTTTATTCTAATTCTTTGATAGTCTAAGTGATATGATTTATAACCATTCTTAGGGAGTTGTTGCTGAATTGACTATTGGGGTTTTCAAGTTAATGCTTTAGGGGTTCAAATATATAAAGGGGTTCTTAAGCTTATTCTTGGAGGTTCCGTATCATTTGGTATCAAAGCTTTGACTCTAGATTAGTTTTTATTTTTTATAATTTTTATTCTTAATTCTGATTTCTTGTGTTTTTCTTATTCTTTTAAATTTCATTCTTGTTCTTTATTCATCATTCTTGTGTTTTATTTTTTGTTCTTGTTTGTTAGTCTTGATCTTGTTTTTTTCCCTTTAATTCAATCAATTATTTTGCATTCTGAAATTCAAATTTGTGCTCATAATTGAATGTTTAAAAAAATTTTGTGCAAAAAAAAAAAAAAAAAAAAAAGAAATTTGAAAAAAAAGGAAGAAAAAAATTCATGAAAAAAAAGAAAGTTATGAAAAGGAAGAATTAAGATTCTTAAGTGATTTATATCATAATTAGGTCTGATTTGCATATTCTTCCATTCCTTGCTCATTAAGGAATATTGTTAGAGTGATTAATATCCTCATCAGGTTTGATTTAGATTTCCTAATCCTATTTGGTTTATAATTAACATATCTAACTAAATCTTGTCATATCTTATATTCCTTGTCTATTAAGGATTTTGCATATCTTTATAATACTTGCTAATTAAGGAATATTACTTATTAAGGTAGATTTGACTTTTCTTCTTAAAATAACTTCTGAATTCATTTTCTTTTATATTATAGAAGATCTTTCTTTCGCCTGTCTTTTGCATCTATTTGAGTTTTCCTAATTTATTGATTCTGAATTATCTTTTTTTTTTCTTGTGACCGAATTACTTTAAACTTCTTTTGCAAATTTCAATTTTGTAATTCTACTTGAATTGCTTCAAACTATTTGAATTGTTTTAAAAGTGTGATTCACCTAAGAACATAAAAGAAATTAGCTCGAGTGGTGTGAGGAAACATGTGAGTGAATTTTTTTTTTTGAGTTAAACAAGAGTGACCATCCCCATCATTTGAGTGCAAACACGTGAGGGAGTGATTGTGAGGTCCTTGAATTATTTTTCTTTATTTTCTAACATTCTTTGTAGCAATGTTAAACCAAGGTAAAAATAATGATGTTGGTCATGTTTATCAAGCTAGACTATGTGAGGCTCAACAAGGAGAGTTTGCATGCTTTAATAGAAATATAAAGGCTATGAGAGAAGAATTATAGCATATGAATACAAGGTTGCAAGTAGTTGAAAGAGCATAACTAATCACAATTAGGGAAATAGGGGAGGTGGAAACCAAATACCTCAAATTGATGATTTGGAAGATAACGCTAATTATTATAATGCAGATGATAATGATGCCATTGTTGGAATGGGTGTACCTAGGGGTGGAGGTAGAGGAGGTCGAGGTTTAAGTATAGGTAGAGGAAGACTACAAGAAAATTAATTCTATGGTAGAAACCGAGGCAATAATGATTTTGAATATAGAAATTTAGGGAGCATTAGACATAAGATACCTTATTTTTAAGGAAAAATAGATCTAGAGGCTTATTTACAATGGGAAAAGCAAGTGGAACTCATATTTGATTATTATCAATTTAGTGAGGAGAAGAAGGTTAAGTTGGCAATTACTCAATTTTAGATTATGCTATCGCTTGGTGGGATCACTTAGTGACTAGTAGAATAAGAAATTTAGAGTACCTAATTGATCCTTGGTATGATATGAAGTTCATAATGAGAAAGCGATTTATCCTAAAACATTTCCATAGGGAGCTTATGCAAAAACTTCAAGTTCTTAGACAAGGTAGTAGGAGTGTGGATGATTACTATAAGGGGATGGAAATGATCATGAGTAGGGTTGATATAGAGGAAGATGTGGAGACCACCATGGTACATTTCTTGGCTGGTTTGAACAAGGAGATAGCTAACCGAGTGGATTTGCAACAATATGGAGATCTAGAAGAGATGGTGCACATTGCCATCAAAGTGAAAAAGCAAGTCCAAGGAAGAGGAACAACAAGGTATGTTTCCAAACCTTACTCCAACTCTAATTCTATTTGGAAAAGGGATGGGAAGAGTGATTTTAAGGGTGGAAATAAGGGTTCTTATGATGTTGTAAAGGGAAGGGAAAATTTGGTTTCTAAAGAGAAAACCAAAACTAGAGATCCTAAAGGGAGAAATAGAGACATTAAGTGCTAGAAGTGTCAAGGTGTAGGTCATATTAGCAAGAAGTGCCCTAACAAAAGAACTATGACCAGTCAAAATAGTGAGATAATGATTGATGATAAAGAGGATGGCAATGAAAGCGATATGAATGAGATGCCCGAATTGGAAAGTTATAGTGATGGGAGCATTCAGGAGACAATTAAGGGTAATGTGTTGGTTACAAGACATACTCTTAGCACTCAATTGAAGATGGATTTCCATGAGGAGCAATAAGACAACTTGTTCCATATAAGGTGTCATGTTCAAGGCAAAACATGTAGTATAATTGTCGGTGGTGGGAATTGCACTAATGTGGTGAGTTCCTTCTTGATTAATAGAATGGGGCTATCTACTATTCCACATCCACAACCATACAAACTTCAATGGCTTAATGATTGTGGTGAGGTCAAGGTAAATAGACAATCTATTATTTCATTTTCAATTGGTAAATATCATGATGAAGTGTTGTGTGATGTAATTCCTATGCATGCTGGAGAAATTTTGCTTGGCAGACCATGGCAATTTAATAGAAAAACTAAGCATGATGGGTACCTTAATAGGTATTCATTCACTAAGGATGGGCAGAAGACCATATTAACACCACTTTCCTTAAAAGAAGTGTATGAAGATCAATGTAAAATGGAAAGGATGAGAGTGGAGGCCAAAAAGAAAGAAAAAGAGGGTAACAAAAGTGCTTTAGAGAGTGAAAATAAAAAGTGTGAAAAGAAAAAGGGAAAAGAAAAAAAGAGAGTAGATTTGGCTTAAAGAGAAAAATGAATGCAAATAATGTGAGTTTAATAGCTAGGACAAGTAAGGTTAGGCAAGCTTTGTATTCCAAACACCCTATATTTGTACTTTTGTATAAAGGAGCTTATTTGACAACTAATGAACTTAACCCTTATTTGCTTAGTGTGTTTGTTGATCTTTTTCAGGAATTTAAAGATGTGTTTCCTGAGGAGATGCTTAGTTATTTACCACCAATTAAAGGCATAGAACACTAAATTGACTTCATTCTTGGAGCCGCCATACCCAATCGAACAACATATAGAATAAATCCATATGAGACAAAGGAGATCCAAAAATAAGTAGAGGAGTTGCTAGCTAAAGGGTATGTAAGGGAAAGTATTAGTCCTCATATGGTTCCTGTTATTCTTGTACCAAAGAAGGATAGAACATGGAGGATATGTGTGGACTATAGAGCCATCAATAAAATCAGTATAAAGTATCATCATCCTATTCCTATATTAGATGATATACTTGATGAGTTATATGGTTCTTGTTTGTTTACCAAAATAGATTTGAAATCTGGTTATTATCAAATTCGAATGAATGTTGGTGATGAATGGAAAATAGCCTTTAAGACTAAGTATGGGTTAATCAGTGGCTTGTCATGCCATTTGGTCTTACTAATGCACCTAGCACATTTATGCAATTGATGAACCATGTGTTGCATGAGTACTTAGGTAAATTTATTGTTGTTTATTTTGATGATATTCTGATTTCCTCTAAGTGTTTAAATGATTACCTTATGCATGTGCAACTTGTTTTAAAAATACTTAGGCGAGAAAAGTTGTATGCTAACCTTAAAAAGTGTTATTTTTGCATGGATAAGGTTAATTTTCTTGGTTTTTTATTTTCTAGTCAAGGAGTTAAGGTTGATGAGGAAAAGGTTAGAGCCATTAAAGAGTGGTTAAAACTTAAAAATGCTAGTGAGGTAAGGAGTTTTCATGGGCTTGCTAGTTTCTATAGAGATTCATTAAAGATTTCAGCACTATAGCCACACCTTTGAATGAGTTAGTTAAGAAAAATGTTGGATTTGTTTGGGGTGATGCACAAGAACATGCATTTAATGAACTTAAGGATAAAATGTGTAATGCACCTTTGCTTGCTTTACCTAACTTTGATAAAATTTTTGAGATTGAATGTGATACTAGTGGCATAGGGATTAGAGTTATTTTGATGCAAGCTCAAAGACCACTAATGTATTTTAGTGAAAATTTAAGTGGGGTAGCCTTGAAATATCCAACATATGATAAGGAGTTATATGCATTGGATTGAGCTTTGCAAACATGGCAACATTATTTATGGCCTAGGGAGTTTATGATACACACTAACCATAAAAGTTTAAAGCATTTGAAGGGTCAAAATAAGCTGAATCGTAGGCATGCCAAATGGGTGGAGTTCATAGAAACATTCCCATATGTGATTAAGTACAAGCAAGGTAAAGAGAATGTGGTTGCTGATGCATTATCTAGAAGGTATACCTTACTTAATTCATTTACTGCTAAATTATTAGGTTTTGAGTTTATAAAGGAGTTGTATCCACATGATGATGATTTTGGTGATATTTATGCATTTTATGATAATGGGGTTATTTCATATGAGTTTTTTAGTCATTTTTTGTGTGTGTTATGGGAAAGTTAAGAACTAAGCTATTATTTTTAACTACTTGTCACTCTCAAACCAATGGGCAAACTTAAGTAGTTAATAAGACTTTGATTACTTTTCTTAAGGCAATAATAGAAAAGAACATTATGACATGGGAGGATTGTTTACCATTTATGGAGTTTGCTTATAATAGGGCTGTTCATAGCACTACTAATTGCTCTCCATTTAAGATTGTTTATGGATTTAATCCACTTAATCCTATTGATTTATTACCATTGCCACCTAACAATTTTGTGAGTGATGCTAATTCTAAGGCATATTTGTTAAGAAGTTACATAAGCAAGTTAAGGAGAGGATTGAGAAGCAAAATGCTAAAGTAGCTTCACGTGTGAACAAGGGAAGGAAGCCAATGATTTTTCAGCCTGGAGATTGGGTTTGGGTGCATTTTCACAAAGAAAAGTTTCCACTTCAAAGGAAGTCTAAGCTAAACCCAAGAGGAGATGGTCATTTTCAAATACTTGAAAGGATTAATGATAATGCATACAAAGTGGATATACCCGGTGAGTATAATGTTAGTGCTTCATTCAATGTGGTTGATTTGAGTCCTTTTAATATAGGTGATGCTTTAAATTCAAGGATGAATTCTTCTGAGGAAGGGGAAATGTTATGGAGCAGCCAACACACCAAGTTCAAAGAATTCAACATGATCAAGATAAGCATGGTCAAGAAGGCAAGGATCAAGTTCAAAAGGTTTTAAGTCCAATCAACATGCCTTAAGGACCTACAATAAGGTCTCGATCTAAGAAGCTTCAACAAGCCTTAATCCATCATCTACAAGGCTTAGTGAACTCAGCTAGTGAAAGTTTACAAGGACACCAAAGCTTTGTGATAAGTGCAGCTCAAGTTCAATATAACTTAATTCAAGTCCAAGTTACTAATGTGTTTAATTAAGTGTATAATGGGCCACATTTGTTATGGGCTGGCCAAATATATATGGGAGAGTTATTTAAGCATTGTTAATTGGGTTTAATTATGTGAAATAATCATTGGAAGAATTTTTTATTTTAAAAGCGCAATAGTTTTAGTTAGTTTAATTAGAGTTATTCTTAAAATAGGAAGTATATCAGAATTCCTATTTGAGGTTTGATTAGATTAGTTTCCTATTTTTGTGATTAAGGCTATTAGTTTTCCTTATTCACTAAGGAAAACCTTGTAAAGGCTATATATAGGCCTTGGATGAATTATTATGAGGCAGAATTGAAGTTTTTAAAACCTAAAGGTTGTTTTGTTTTTATCTTTGTGTTCTTGTGTAAAATACATGCATTAAGGAATATTTAAGTAGATTGATCATCTTCTTTTGGAGTGTTTCAAAATTGGAATTCAAAAACGAGTTTTTCTTTATTCTAATTCTTTGATAATCTAAGTAATTTAATTTATAACTATTCTTAGGGATTGTTGCTGAATTGAATATTAGCATTTTCAAGTTAATGCTTTGGGTGTTTAAATACATAAAGGGGTTCCCAACCTTATTTTTGGAGGTTCTGTACCAGTGATAAAGTTGATATTTTTATCATAAAAACATAAACTTTATGATAAAAATGTTGAATTTACCAAAAATGGCATAAAAGGCCTAAAAATAAGAAAAATAAGAGAAAAATAATAAAAATTATACACATAAAACACTTAAATAAAAATGGTAGAAATAAAAAAGAAAATGTGATAAAATCAACATTTTTACCATAAAAACATAAAGTTTATAATAAAAGGCCAACTTTGCCACAAATGGAAAAAATGCAATAAAAATGATAAAAATGCAAGGAAAATAATAAAAATTACCACCATGATATAAGTAAATAAAAATGGTACAAATAAATAAATAAAAATGTTAAAGGAGGTATTTTCACCAGAAAAACATAGTTCTTATGATAAAAATGCCAAATTTTCCATAAATGGAATAAATGCAATAAAAATTGCAAAAAGGGAACAAAATAAATAAAGTGCAAAAATAACTATATAAATATAATAAAAATATAGAAAAAATATTGAAGTGGTAAAGGAGAAATGTTTACCATAAAAAGGGAGATTTTATGATAAAAAGGCTATATTTACTGTAAATAGCATAAATACAATAAAAAATGATAAAAATGCAAGACAAATAAGGAAAAATGCAGAAATAACAATAATAATAAAGAAAATACAGCAGCAATAAAATAAATTAAAATGATACAATAATAATAATAATATGATGATGATGATGATGATGCTAACTTTGCATCAAAATACTCATTTTTACATATGTGGAGAAAAAGATGCAAAAATCATGGAAAGATGCAAGATGAATGCAAACACTCTCGAATCCAACCCGAACTTCCTTCTTCTTCTACATATCTTATTAACAAGCTTAAAATCACCATAAAAATCACAACTTTATCACATCACAATAATAATAAAAATAAATTTGCTAGCATGATGGAAAATGCAAGAAAGTAGTAAAAAAATAAAGGAAAATGCAAAAGTGATGATTTTAATAATGATAAAAGTATGGAAATCCTAAGAGAAACCAAGTGATTACCCTAAAAGCATGCTTTGAAAAAGATGTGGCTCGGTTTGGATTTAATAGCCTAAATCCTAAGACAAAAATAAGTGATTTTTGGTTAAGTGTTTGATTAAATTGGTTGCCATGTGTGTTAAGAGAGAGAGAGGGTGAAAAGGCCTCCAAAACAGTGGTGTTTTCACTCACTAGCCATCTACCTCAAAGTGTGTGCCAATCTCTTTTCTAAAGAAGAAAAAAAGTATTTTTATAATACAAGCTTAGGGACCAATGACCTTGGGTCCAAGACCTACATTCTTAGGTTCAAAACCCACGCGAGTGGGCCATTTGACCCATGAAAGGTTAAATAGGTCATTTTGACCCATGGACTAGGTTAAATGACCCACCCACACTCATGGGTCATCAACCCAAGCTCATGGGTTGACCCGTCCCTATAGGCTATTCCTAACCTTTTGGTCCCTTTTAGGACTAAACTTGGATTTTTTAGAGTTTGGTTGCTTTTTGGTATATCTTTTGTGTCTTTTAGGTTTCTTCTCGATCTAAGCACACTCAAGAAACTTCTAAGGAAATTCTCCCCCTGTCTAATAAATAGAAATCCTTTATCATTGGATTTTTGAGGGACCATCAAAATGTAGGTATTAACAATTGCCCTATACTTCCCATGCGTCGATCAAATTGCCACTTTGTAGATGCATGGGAAGAAAGTTTTAAAAACACATGAGATGGGTACTTGGGATCTACAAGGTAACCCCCTTACTTTAAGTGAAAATGCATAAGATGAAAGCTTGGGATCTACGAGCCAACCCCCTAATACAAGTGAAATTTGAAAACCAGTGAGATTGTAAAACCTTTACCATGGGGGTGCTATATGACATATTTTAGGTCATAAAGTGGGGTGCACTGTATAGCCCTACAGGCTTTAAGTGCCAGGTTTCAAAGAAACCCAGATGCTGTGTGTGAGAGTGTACATTATGTAGCCTTGTCGGGCCTTAAATGTCAAGTTTTGAGGAAATCCAGATGTATCTATGTGACTTTTCAAAGTCATGATGTAATTTTAAATTGAAAATTATGATGCATAGGAATTTTGTTCATTCTTTTAGTGGCTTACTTGCACTGGTAGGTGGTATCAGGAAGTTTGAGTCAATCTGGCCATGGTTGTCTTATCTTGATGTGGTTTATGCCATTTCTCTAAGGTTTGATAAGCACCTCTTTGCCAAGGGCATCTTTGATTATCGAGTGAAGAGCAAGCATTCCACATGATTAGAAGGAAATTCATAAAATGAGGTCATCGAGAATTACGGTGCATGAGGCAACTTTTGATGTCATGTCATTCCCTTCGGAGGTAAATGATTTGTTTATGCTTCTTTTTCTCCTTAGAAATTCCCTGCCTTCTATCACTCAGCGTGAATACTGTCGAAGAGCTACAATTACTCAAAGTTTGAGCATGATCTTTATTATTTATTCCTTCTTTTTTTATCTTCATTTTTTTTTCATTCAGAGCTCTTTTAGGGTCTAACATGACAATCGTGATCTACCTGATCATCTTGATTCCATATTAATTCTCATTTAGTGGATTTTTTTTCTTTTATGAGGTTTTCAAGCATTAGATTAATTAGAAGTGAGAATCCTAGCTTAGAGTTACTGATCAAGGTTGGGAAGTTTTGAAAATTTTATCAAGGTGAGATGGTCACTGTCGGGGTTGACTAGTCCATCCTTGCCATGTGCCCCCTCTCTAATGTGAGTGGACCTTTGAGAGCACTAAAAAGTGATGTTTGAAATACAAATACAAGTATGAATGCATAAATGCATTTAAAAATCTTAGAGTATGGTGGTACAAAAGATTTCCCTAGTTTTTTGTGCTTTTTTGAGTTATTTCGGACCTTTACTATGAATTCTTGGCCTTTTTTCATGTCTCAGGTCAATAGTTGAACCTCCGACATGCCATTGGAACCTTCTGGAAGCTTTAGCATATGAAAATACACATCTCGGGGGGCTATGGTAGGGCCTAGATATCATTGTGGGTGCTACCCATGCATATGGGTCCAACGACCTATAAGTGTGGGTCAAGAGCCCACGTGATTGGGTAGGACCCATGCTTGTGGTTGCATTCAAGATCCATGGGTTCCAAGCCTTTAAAAGGCTAATTTTTTGCTTTTTCTTCATTCTTCATTCTTCACCTTCTCTTTCTCTCTCCTCTGTAGGATTCTCTAAACCTTAGGCTCTTTTTTACTCAAAATCCTATGCAATGAGGTAGTGATGAGGATGTTTTGGGCAACATCGACCCTAACCTGGCATTTGATTTAGATGATCTTGGGCTAAAGGTTCCTAGAGGTCAAGCGGGTTAGGCTACAGGTGGTGCAATGTGTTAAAAGCTAGTGCTTACTCATCGCACATGGCATAGAGTGATAAAAGGGCATAATATTCCTCTTGTCTTGAACTTAAGGGAACATGTCTTTGTTAGTACCTCGATCTCAATTTTTTTAGGCTATATCTCTTTATGTTAGGATTAACTTCCTTGCATGTTTAGAGATACTTAGGCTGAGTGCTTCCTAGAGGTCGAGCGGGTTAGGCTACAAGTGGTGCAGTGTGTTAAAAGCTAGTGCTTTCTCATCGCACATGGCATAGAGTGATAAGAGGGTATAATATTCCTCCTGTCTTGAACTTAAGGGAACATGTCTTTGTTAGTACTTCGATCTCAATTTTTTTAGGCTATATCTCTCTATGTTAGGATTAACTTCCTTGCATGTTCAGAGAGACTTAGGCTGCATGCTAGGATTTGCTATGTCGTTTCTTATCTTGATTGTACGAGATTGATTGCCCATGAAAATAACAAGTAGATAGTAATTAGGTCAATTATCATGCTCAAGTAGGAAATTTTTTGAGTTAGAATTTGTGTTTTATTGACTTCCCTTTCTAGAGCTTAGTGACCCACTTGGTCTTGCTCAATAGTTTTACTAGAGCTAAGAACCTCTATCGAAGGCTACTTATGGAGGTTTGAGACTGTGTGCACGATCTCAGCTTTGATGGTATCTTTGACAGTTTTTTGGAGGGACTAGAGTCTTTGAAAAGTATGCAGGTGGCTATGACTACCTTAATTGAGAGGTGGTCGGACTATACCCATTCCTTCTATTTATAGTTTAGGAAGATGAAAATTATGACTCTCGATTTTGCTACTATTATGGGGTTCACCTTAATTGAATAACAAATCCCTTTTGACTTCCCTAAGGACCTTATAGCGTTGTGTTGCAATTTATTGGGCTACCCCCTCGAGTTCAGAGTTGGTTAAGGTAGCTTAATCTCTTGTGATAGGCTTTGGCAAGTGTGTGATGGTGCTAATAGAGAGGGCACTAATGGTATTGAGAAATGAGCCCAATCCTTTATCTTTTACTTGATGAGCACCATGGTGTTCCCTAATGCGAACAACATTGATCGTTCTTGGTTGTTTCCTCTTCTGTGGGCCCTCGACACCTTACAAGGCTATGGTTAGGGTTCTACTTCTTATGGCTATCTCCTTTATGGCTTGCATGATGCATGAAGAGATAGCTCATAAATCTACGGTGTGCCATTGGTGGTTAATATGAATGCTTTTAAATACTTTACGATTCTTTTCCTTTATTTCTTGATACACTATTCCTGACATATTCCTTTCTTTGTAGACTTGGGCTTTCAAGTTCCACATCTTCGCTCCTATCATTCTCGAATTACATGAGGGGTTCCCCCATTTTCCTATCTGGACTGATCAACCTTAGAGGGGTTCTATGCAGTCCTTGGAGGTGACCCATAGTACTCTCATAAAGTTGACATTCAATTAGGTAAGGCGTTGCTTTCTACTTTTTCTATTTTAAAGTGATGTGTTCTATTTTTATTATTTTTTCTAATTATAGATACATCTTTGTTGGTGGTGGGAGGGAGGGCTACCCCATGGCCTTCTCATTGGCGATGTGAGGAGCTATGGAGATTATTGGTCGATGGATCCTGTTCGTGTCTCCTATTGATCGTGCCTAGTACCTTGATGAGCATGTAGTGAGTTAGCTCTTAGTACCCACTATTCATTGCATACCTCATTCTCCTTCCCTTAATATGCTCTAAGGGAAGGACATGGTGGCCCTGTGCTAGAGAAGGTTCTAGTTGGGACCAATCACCTGCTACACCTAGAGCCTAAAGGCATCTCTTACTTAAGAGTCTCATCTCTTTCTTGATTGATGGTGTTGTGAGGGGTTTTATGCATGATCTAATTGCTCCTCTAGTAAGTGTTTCCTTTTCTTCTATTCATCAGGTATGCCTTGCTCCTTCTATGTTATTCCCATACTATCCATTTTTTGATTCTAAACCTTCTTATCTATTTTCAGCGACCTTGTTCAAAGAGGACTTGTACTAAGAGCACTATCGAGACCTTGGGTGGTGCCAAAGCTACTGCTGATGCCCCCATTGAGATTGCTCAGATGATTTTTAGGATGGCTAGACTACCATTAGTGCCTGTGGTTTGGGCACATAATCTCTAAGGTGAGGTGATAGTCCAAGTGGTACTTGCTTCGATTGAGCCTGTGGCCTTCATTTATAAGGATGCTACCCATGTGAGTTTTTGTTTGACTTTGTTGCTTTGATATTTCAAATATGCTACTTGTTGACTATTCTGTTTATAGGTTCCTTGAGAGATAGCGACATACTGGTACTAGTGTGCTTCAAGCATGATGAGCCACTATGTGAACTACTCCGTGGAGGCTCATGTAAGTATTTATACACCTTGCTATTTCTTTATTAAATTTATATAATAATATGTATAGGTGTATTATGAATGCATGTGTACTAATGCATATATGTTATGATAATACAGTTTGAGCATACGAGGGTATTGCAAGAGCAAGATAAGGCTTTTCGTTAGTGGGAGGTAGTATGGCAGCAGGAAGGTGCCTACTACCAGAGTGAGGTCTAGAGGCTATGAGCCGGGCTGGTGGAGTTGAGGGTTCATGATGCTAAACCTAGCAGGAAGGGACCCACTGAGGAGGGTGATGATGACGACAATTATGATGAGGATAGGGATGAGTCTTGAGTCCCCCTCTCTTATTCTTTCTGACTGTATTGATGATTCCTGGATATTTGAAATGTATTGATATTTTATTTATTATTTATATGTTCTTCTTTCCATCCTTTATTTGCTTGCTCTATTGTCATGATGAATATAAGGAAAGATGAAATACAATAACAATGAAATTTACAACAAAAATAAATATAACTCTAGAAGAAAGAAATATCACATCATAGAGACATATGAATTCTAAGATGTGGATTTCATACTTGTATAAGGTAGATATTGATTCAAACATTTACTTTTCAACATGTTCAATCTTTGACATCCTTTCATTTGTACTAGATAATATTTAGCATAAGCATGGTTGCATACAAGATACTTCAAAATGATAGTACCTTTATCCTTATTTAGCCCTCTCAGGTTTTCTAATTAAGTATTTTACCTCTCATTTTTTTTGTTTTTTTATTTTTCTTTATGAATAGTGTCACTTAAGACGATTGACATTGACCCACTCAAAGAGCTCATTCCCATCGATGTCCATTAGCTTGACTACTCCTTTAGAAAGGAGAATTTTAACCATGTAAGGTCCTTCACAATTAGGCTATAATTTCCCTCTTGGGTCTAGTAGGTTCTACTTAGCTTGTCTCAATACCCAGTCTCCAACCTTAATGTCATGTTGCTTCACTTTCTTATCAAAAGTCCTTGATATTATTCTATAATATAACTAAGTGTGATAAAGTGCCTTCAACCTTTCACTATCCATAAGATCTAGTAAAGTTCCTAAAAGCAACTCTCATTGTCAATTAGAAGTGTTCCTTCCTAGAGTCTACAAGCTCTCTCGGTGTATTGTAGAGATAAGAAGAAACCATAAAGAACATTATACCAAATAAATCCTAAAAAGCAACTCTCATTGTCAATCTAGGATATTCCTTTCTAGAGTCTATAAGCTCTCTCAGTGTATTATAGAGATAGACAAGGAAAGCACAAGTAAATCTACTAATTATTCCCTTAAGATGAATTCTTTGTTTCCAAATGAATTCAATTCTGAAATGAATCCAATCAAAGTTCCACCAAAATATTCTAACACTCATTGTAAATAAACTGATTTACAAATTACACACGGTGATCAAGCATACATAACATAATTCTATACTAATTGAATTCAAATCAAATAAGAAAGCATGAATATATAATCCTTATTCGATCAACATTGCAATTCCTTCAGATACTTAGCCAATATACATGGTTAATTAAGTCAAGAGACAATCAATAACAATATAAAAGAGAAGAGGTTGAGTTTATAAAACCCTTTTAATTGTCTTCAAGCCAAAAATGATATCTCTTTGTAGAAAAAAAAATGGTTTGCTTCCTTCTTCTTGAACTTATATCAATAAGAGAAGAAAATAAAATAGAAATGAAGAATGAACTCTCTCAATAAATAAAAAACTCAATAGTAATTTTATTATGTCTAAATTATGTTCTTTTTTTTCATCCCTCTCTCTCCTACCCATGTATAAGGCACTAATGACCTATATATAGATCTTAGAGGTGGTTACAAGAAGTTACAAAACAGAAAGGCACCCTCTGACATGAAGGGTTACAACCCTATGTAGAATGTATAACTTCAAGGGCATTTTTTTCCATTTAATAACTTTATCTCTAGAGAGTTCCTTTATAAAAGTTGTGTTTCTTCAAGTTACCTTTCAAATACAACTTGAATCATCTCATTTGGATGTTTATGGATGAAGTTATAAGCAAAATATGAAAAGTGTGCAAAGTTGAGAAGAGATGGCTTGTAACTATCACGAGTCATCTTTCTTGCCATGAGTTGGCACAGAATGCTTCTCTCATGAGTCGTCCCTCCATAATGAGTTGGCACAAACACAAACTTGACTTCCATTTTCTTTACAACCTCCACATTTCAGATTATTCATCCTCAAGTCCTTTTCCATTGATCATTAGACCTAAAAACACATAAAAACATACAAACAAACCTAAAATGCATTTGGAAGGTAGAAATCACATAATCAAAACATAAAAACACAAAATCATAACTAAAGTAAACAACATAATCACTAAAATACTCTAAATAAGTATGCATATTTGTACTATATCAAACTCCCCCATACTTAGATCTTGCTTGCCCTTAAGCAAGTGAAGATCCAATAATGAAAAAGTTAACAAAATTTTCATTTTACTCCAAATAGGCATAGCCACCATATCAAGCCAATTTAATTAAGAACAAAGATAGAAAAGATAATGTACTTTCAATGCTCAACAATGATAGAATAAACAAGCCTCATAGTTTAAGCAACAATTTTACCCAATTATCTCAATTTACTAAGAATAAAATAAAAAATGCAAAGTCAAAGTTCTAACCAAACTATTTAGGCAAAACAGTCATGCTTCAAACTAAGGAACTCTAGAGGCAAAAGTAACTTTGAGACAATTTTAAGCACACTCTTCAACTCACTCTTTTCATGGCATTTTTAGATAATTTTTTTTTTCGGAAGCAAATTTGCTAGATGGGCTCTTTCCGAATGAATGCAAATGAGGAGCAAACACAAATGCACACAACTTACTCAAGATGCATCATATCACAAGCATTATTTACTTATTATTATTATTATTATTATTATTATTATTATTATTATTATTGTAACTAGTCCTCATCCATTATTGAAAAGTGAGTGTCTAGGTATTATGGCTATAGTTTCTCTAAAATTACTTAAGACTCTAACAATACCTAGGTTTAAAACATTACTAACTAGCCTTAAGCATAGTTAACAAGTTGACTAATACATTTCTTAGACTTTAAAAATAATAAAAAGAGATAAAAGCATAAACTTATTCTCTATACTATATGAAACTTAAACTTCTACCAATTGAGCATTAAAAATTTATTATTAACCAAACATATTAACTTTGATCAAAGTCAAAAAGACCAATAAGGATGGCTACTATTATATATAGTAGCAAAATGAATGACAAAATAGTACAAATACACAAACATGAACAATATACATAAAAACACAAACACAAATATAGAACGCTCATATATATAAAACACCCTAATATATAACTAGTATCCTTCCCCCACACATAAAACATGCATTGTCCCCAATGTATTGAAAAACTAAAAAGGGAAAGGAAAAGAAAAACTTCCTTAGTCATCGATATGGCTGGTGGGTGGATAGTCAATTGAGCACCCAGTTTGAGCAAAGTACTGGTCCAACTTGTACTCCATCCTTCGTTGGCGACGATTAAGTTGCTATTGGTGACATTCTAAGGCATTCAATTACCCTTGCATAGAAATTTAGTTATTCAGAATTTGATCCCATATAGGAGGGTGGTCACTTGAAGAACTCGGTGCACTTTGTAAGGGGTATGTAAGGAGGGGAACCTCACCAAAAGGTTTGTATTGTGGAAGCGCCTCTTCCTCCACTTCCACCTCTTCCTCCTCTTCCATGGATTGGTGGGTGGGGATTGGTTCCTCAACTCGGGTTGCACCTGGAAGGCCTCACCAATAAGATCGTGAGCTAGTGGGAATGAACCTCAAACCTACATCAACAACTTCTCCTTTTACAAAGGCATGGTTAGTAAAATAAGAACACTCGACTTTTCGAGTGTACCCGAAAAGATCAATGTTTAAAGCTTTTGCTACAATTGTAATTATGTGGCCATATGTTAGGGGTGTATCCTTATGTGGAGCACAAGTCAACAATTAGTTGAAAATCCAATAGGTCCAACAAACTTGTTTTTTTATTATGAATGCACCACATGAGGAACATCTCTTATACAGAAACCCTATTGGATTCAGACTTGTGAAAAATGACACATGCCAAGACTTTATGTAGTAACCAATATTTCATATCCTTTATGAACATAGCTTTGGCTTTTTTGGGTTGGAAAGGAGTGTGCAAAATAGTCAAGAAAGTCCAGAATTCATGTAGCTTAAAGTTAAAAGGGGGATCACATAATCCATCCTTCTTAAATCCAAATACTCGACTCATGAAACTATAAGTGAGTTGGTGTTGCTTGCCTTCTAACCTAAATTATAGGATTTGTGAGTTGGTGGCATGAACATCAAGAGTGGTGTAAAATTCAGTGGTTAAATCCACATATGTGTCCTTATGCATTGAAATAAACTTTTTAAGACCATATTGATTCACCATTTTATCAAATTCATTAAACATACCCATTTTAGTCAAGAGAGAGTTAGGCATATACTTACAAGCCAATATTTCTCTAAACCTTATGGTTGTCAACTTTTCTCCTTCTTCATGAGATAAGATGAGGAACTTGGCTTTGTAAAGCTTGCTAAGATTCTCATCTTCCTCTTGAGGGGTGTCTTCAACATGAGGCCTCTTGGAAGATGATGCTTTAGTCTTACCTATATTGCTAAACTCTCGTGAATAAAAGTAGTGATAGAAGTGCAAAAATATGAAGATGATAAAAAGTGAAAATAAAGTAAAGAAAATAGAGAAAATGAAAGGTAAAGGGTGTAGATTTTCGGTTAGGGTTTCTTTGAGAAGAAAATGGAAAGATTTTTGTTGTTTTGGAAGAGAGAATGAAGAAGATGAAAATATGGGGAATTTGTTAAAATTTGTATAGGTTCTTAAGAATGGATTGTATGAATGGTTAGGGTGGTCAAAGGGGGGTATATATAGGTATTAGAGTGGTGTAAGGTGTAGGGGTGTAAGGCATAGGGAATGGGTGTGTAAGAAAGATTTGAAAAGGTGTGTGTGTAAGTGAAAAGGTGTATGGGAAAGTGAAAAGGTATGACACCTCTTTGGGAAATGAAGCACTTTTTCATTTCAAAATTAAATTTAAAAGGAAATAAATATGACCTAAAGATGTTAAACATGCAGATTGAAAGCTTGTGTAAGTGCATGTGTGAGTATGTGTAAAATACATATGGGTGGGAAGAAGGGACGACTCGGCACGCTAAGGTTTTGTAATGAGTCGTTCCACTAGGATGACTAGTGATGGTCATGCATCAGCAAATTGAGTTGTTCTCTCGAATATGGACTCGTTACTCTTGGTTTCTATAATGACTCATTATGCTGTAACAAGTCATGATAGTATGCAAAAAGCCTATATGTCCTATAAATTGTTAACTATATGAAATGTATAAAAGAAATGTATATAAATAGAATAAAAAATGAAAAATATACTAATTATAAACTAAAAATATACGTTAACTAAGAATATCTTAATAATGAAATGTGTGTAAATAAAATAACTAAAAATAGAGAATTTGAAACAATAAAAATGTGTAGTAAAAGTAAATCTAAAAATCTAAAATAAAATTGTTAACTAGAATGAAATGCAATAAAAATAAACTAGAAACATAGAGTAAAAATGTGTAAGAAAGGAAATATGGTCATGAACATACCTTAATCCCATTAAGTTTTAGAGGGGGATATAGATTGACTTGAAGTAGTTGCCTCACTGATCAAATAGGGTTTGAGGTGGTGTCCACTTACCTTAAATATTTCACCCTTATCATTCGATATCTTTATGGCACCATAAGGATGAACTTTGACAACTTTAAATAGGCCCAACCATTTAGACTTCAACTTGGCCGGAAACAACTTCAATCTTGAATTGTAAAGCAAAATAACCTCTTCTTTATGAAATTCTTTCTTCATTAAATGTTTATCATGCCACAATTTAGTTCTATCCTTGTACAACCTTGCATTTTCATAAGCATTCATTCTAATTCATTAAGTTGAAGTAACCTCTTCTTACCTGCCTTCATTATATCAAAGTTCAAAGCTCTTATTGCCCAATATGCCTTATGCTCAAGCTCAACAGGTAGGTGACATGACTTCCATATATCATCTAATAAGGAGCAAGGCCTATTGGATTTTAAATGTTGTCCTATATGCCCATAATGCATCATCAAGCTTCAATGCCCAATCTTTCCTTGAAGAAGAAATTATTTTTTTAAGAATCCGTTTAATCTCCCGGTTACTTAACTCAACTTGCCCACTTTTTGTGGGTGATATGGTGTAACAACCTTGTGTGTCACTCCATATTTTTTCAAAAGAGCTTCGATCACATGATTGTAAAAATGGGAACCTCCATCACTTATCAATGCTCCAGGGGTACCAAATCTAGGGAAAATGACCTCGTTAAGCATTTTCTTGACTACTCTAGCATCATTGGTCAAGGCTGGCATTGCCTCTACCCATTTTGAAACATAATCAACCATAAAAAAAATATACTTATAGCCTGAAGAGCTAGGAAAAGGACCCATGAAGTCTATTCCCCACACATCAAAAATTTCAACTTCAAGAATTCCTTTCAAAGGCATCTCATGCTTCCTAGATATGTTACCCATCCTTTAACATCTATCACATATGAGCATAAATTCTCTAGCATCTTTAAATGAGGTAGGCCACCAAAAACTAGATTGCAGTACCTTAGATGCTATCTTTGATGCTCCAAAGTGTCCTCCAACTTCTAAATAATGACATTGCTTCAAAACCTCTTGGATTTCATCTTGAGGAATGCACCTTCTAATTAATCCATTTGCACATCGCTTATAGAGTAAGGGCTCCTCCCAATAGTAGAATTTGCTATCATACAAGAACTTTTTCTTTTATCCATAATCCATACCAGAAGGAAGAACTCCACTTACAAGATAATTGGCAATGTCAGCAAACCAAGGAATATTCAGAAGATGTTCACCATGAAATGCCTCGCTGATTGGTACACCATCATCAAGCTCCCTTAATCCATCTTGATCTAGCCTTAATAGATGGTCCACTACTAGGTTTTCACTTACTTTTTTATCTCGGACTTCCCAATCAAATTCTTGCAGCATCAAAATCCATTTTAAAATTCTAGGTTTTGCATCCTTCTTGCTCAAAAGATATTTAAGAGTAGCATGGTCAGAATAAACAATCACTTTTTGCCCCATAAGATATGATTTGAACTTGTTAAATGCATAAATAATAGCTAGTAGCTCCTTTTCTGTAGTGGTGTAATTGATTTGAGCTTCATCAAGTAGTTTACTTGCATAGTAAATCACATAAGGCTTGCCTTCCTTCCTTTGACCCAAAATAGCTCCCACAGCAAAATTGCTAGCATCACATATTATTTCAAATGGCTCCTCCTAATTAGGTGGTTGCAAAATAGGTGCAAATACAAGAGCGCTTTTTAAGGTGTTAAATGCATCAAGACACGCATCGTCAAACTCAAATACTGCATCCTTAGCAAGTAACTTACACAATGGCTTTGCGATCTTTGAAAAATCCTTGATAAATCTCCTATAAGATCCTGCATGCCTAAGGAAGCTTCTTATATCTTTAACACATTTAGGAGGTGGTAATTTATCAATTACTTCTATCTTCGCTCTATCAACTTCAATGCCCCTTTCTGAAATTGATTGACCAAGAATGATTCCTTCTTGAGCCATGAAGTGACATTTTTCCCAATTGAAGACCAATCCATGTTCGATACACCTATTATGAACTTTAGATAGATTGTCTAAACAATGTGAAAAGTTAGTACCATAGACACTAAAGTCAACCATAAAATCTTTTACACAATCATCAAGCAAATCACTAAATACTGAATACATGCATCATTGAAAAGTTATAGGTGCATTACATAAACCGAAAGGCATACGCCTAAAAGCAAAAGTACCATAAGGACGTGTAAAAGTAGTCTTAGGTTGATCTTCAGGGTGAATAGGAATTTGATAAAATCCACTAAGTCCATATAGGTAACAAAAATAAGAAAAATTAGCTAGCCTCTCTAGAACTTAGTCAATAAAAGGCAATGGAAAATGGTCCTTCCTGGTTGCATTATTTAATTTATGATAATCAATGCACATATGCCATCAAGTGATAGTTCTAGTAGGTATCAAATCATTAGATTCATTCCTAACAACAGTTAAACCTCCCTTCTTTGGAATAACTTAAACAGGGCTTACCCAATTACTATCACTAATGGAATAAATGATTCCATTATCAAGCAACTTAGTCACCTCTTTTCTTACCACTTCTTTAAGAGTGGGATTCAATCACCTTTGACTTTCAATAGAAGGTTTGGCATTATCTTCTAAAAGAATTATATGCATATATATTTTAGGACTAATGCCCTTTAAATCATTAATAGAATAACCAATAGCATGTTTATGACTATGCAACTTATCACACAAAGCATCAACATAATCATTAGACAAAGATGAATTAACAATAAAAGGATATTGAAAATTAGAGTCAAGAAATGCATATATGATTTGATGGTAAAGGCTTGAGCTCTAACTCTAACTTTTCACTTGATGTAGTAGCCTCTAGATCATCTTCCCTCCTCAAAGATTCAAATCTTGATGTTCTTTGAAAAGGTTGATATGGGCTTAACTCCAAAACTTGCTCATTAGGTTCATGAACCTTATTTAGCTCCATAGAATCACTTTTTAAACATTCATGAATTAGATCTTCTATACATCCTTCAATAACATTAGTAGCATCAATAGAATCAACTCTACTTGCCATTTCTATAGGTGTTGACTTCACTATAATTAACACATCAAATTCCATGGATTCATTATCCACTTCCAACATGATTTTCCCATTCTTCATATCTAAAATTGCTCCTGCTATTCGTAAAAATGGTCTTCCAAACAGGATTGGAATTTCGAGATCCTCTTCCATTTCCAACACAACAAAATCCGCTGGTATCACAAACTTACCTACTTTTATTAGCACATTCTCTAAAATCCCAAGTGGATATGTAATAGATTTATCTGCCAAGGAAAGAGACATGTTGGTAGGCTTAAGCTCATATAAGTTAGGCTTTTTGTAAATTGAATAAGGCATAAGGCTAACACTAGCACCAATATCACATAAAGCTTTGTTAAAATGCGTACCTCTAATTGTACAAGGAACCATAAATGAACCAGGATCCCTGAGCTTTGGTGGAGACTTGGAGTACATGGCTTTAGATTCTTCGATAAGAGACACCAAACCATAGTCTTCAATCTTGCTTTTATGGTTAACAATATCCTTCAAAAACTTACCCCATGCAGGCATGTCCCTTATTGCCTCCACAAATGCTATAGTGATAGTGATCTCCTTATTTCCAAATTTCTTATCCAAATTACACCTTATATACCTTTGAGGGAAAGGAAGTGTTTTAATATCCAACTATGGTGATGTAGCATCTTCTTTCTTAGTTTGCTACTTACTCTCATCTTTTTTTTTCTGTACCATTGACCTCCCCTTGTTTGATCCCTAGCTCTTCATCATTAACCATTATTATAATTTTCTTATTAAAGCTCCTTTTAACCTCTTTACCACTCCTTAAAGTAATTTCTTGGCAAGTCTCCTTTTGTGCATACTCTGGTTGGCTTGGAAGCTTTCCTAAGGGTTTAACATTAGAGGAAGAAGCTTGTTGGGCAATTTGTGTTTCAAGGATTCGGTTATGAGCAATAATTTGTTGAAGCTTAGAAGATATTTATTTAAATTGCTTGTCATTTTATTTATTGATGGCAATTTTTTGGTTGACAAATTGCTCTATAAGGTTCTCTAGGTTAGGTTTAGATTGGGGATGATTAAAGGGTTGTTGCTTTGTAGGGAATCCAGGTGGGTTTTGAGGTTTGGTGTTTGGGTTAATTTGGGGGTTCAATTGGGAAGACGGGTTTGACCATGAGAATCCAGGATGGTTCCTCCATTTAGAGTTATATGAGTTTGAGTTAAGTCCCACTCTTTGGTTAAAAACTGCTTGGATGTAATTCACATCTTCATTGGCACTCATATTACATTGAGAATATGAATGAGGTCCTCCACAAATCTCATAAACAAGGTTAGTACACTCTAATGAATTAACTTGAGATTTACTTACCATTTTAGTGAGGGCATTCACTTTTGCACTAAGCATATTGATTATATCAAGTTCCAAAACTCCTCTTGCCTTTGCCATAGTAGCTTCTTCACCTATGTACCCTTTAGATGCAAGTTCCTCAAGTAATGTAACGGCCTCTCTAGCTGTTTTATCCATCCATTTCCCACCAGAAGCCGCATTGATAATGTTTTTGTTCTCATTCGTCAATCCATTGTAAAAGATTTGAGGGATCATCCATTCTGGCAAACCATGATGTGGACATTGCCTTTGTAGTTCCTTAAACCTTTCCCAAGCCAAATAGATTGTCTCACTCCCATTTTGCTTGAAAGTAGTGATCTCATTTCGAAACTTGGCTGTCTTATGTGGTGGAAAATATTTATGCAGAAATGCTTGCTTTAATTAGTCCCATGTGGTAATTAATTCATTAGGCAAACTTATAAGCCATAGTTGTGCCTTGTCCTTGACCAAAAATGGAAAAAGCCTCAACCATATTGCATAATTTATCACTCCATTTATCTTGAAGGTTGCTCACACATTGAGGAAAGTCAAAATGTGAGCATAAGGATCCTCTCCTAGTAAGCCTCCAAATTGATTATTTTGTACCATCTAGATAATACTTGGCTTGATCTCAAAGTTGTTGTTGACAATAGCCAAAGCCACAATTCCACCAAAACTATACGAGATATCGGGCATGGAAAAATCACCTAATGTCCTTCTCTCTGGTTGAGCCATTCTATTGAAGTTAGTTGGTTCTCTATCCTTTGCCTTTGTTCCTTGTGTAAAGTACGTATGGTTAGATCAATGTCAGAACTAAAAAGCAAGTTACTATCACTAGTACTCCTAGTAAGCATTAACAAATTATAACTCTACAATTAAAATTTTTTTTAGAATAAACAAATATCTAGTAAATAAAAAATAAAAAAACAAAACAAAAAATAAAAACAGCACTAGGCCTAATACAACCTTTCTCTACCCTAAATTAATAAAAATTACAGATCAAATTCCCCGACTTAATGACTTGAAATTAGTGCATATAATCTTTAAAAGTAACTCTCATTATCAGATTAAAGTAAAGTTCCTAAAAGTAACTCTCATTGTCAATTAGAAGTGTTCCTTCCTAGAGTCTACAAGCTCTCTCAGTGTATCGTAGAGATAGGAAGAAAACAAAAAGAACATTATACCAAATAAATCCTAGAAAGCAACTCTCATTGTCAATCTAGGATATTCCCATCTAGAGTCTACAAGCTCTCTCGGTGTATTATAGAGATAGACAAGGAAAGCACAAGTAAATATACTAATTATTCCCTTAAGATGAATTCTTTGTTTCCAAATGAATTCAATTCTTAAGTGAATCCAATTAAAGTTCCACCGAAATATTATAACTCTCGTTGTAAATAAACCAATTTACAAATTACACATGGTGATCAAGCATACATAACATAATTATGTACTAATAGAATTCAAATCAAATAATTAAGCATGAATATATAATTCTTATTCGATCAACATTGCAATTCCTTCAAATACTTAGCCAATATACATGGTTAATTAAATCAAGAGACAATAAAAAAAAATATAGAAGAGAAGAGATTGAGTTTATAAAACACTTTTAATTATCTTCAAGCCAAAAAATGATCTCTTTTTATGGAAAAAAAATTGTTTGCTTCCTTCTTCTTGAACTTAGATCAATAAGAGAAGAAAATAAAATAGAAAGGAAGAATGAGCTCTCTCAATAAATAAGAAACTCAATAGTAATTTTATAAGATAATATGTCTAAATTCTGTTCTTTTTCTTTCATCCCTCTCTCTCCTACCCATGTACAAGGCACTAATGACCTATATATAGATCTTAGAGGTGGTTACAAGAAGTTACAAAATAGAAAGGCACCCTTTGACATGAAGGGTTACAACCTTATGCAGAATGTATAACTTTAAGGGCATTTTTGTAATTTTAAATAACTTTATCTCTAGAGTGTTCCTTTATAAAAGTTGTGTTTCTTTGAGTTAGCTTTCAAATTCAACTTAAATCACCTCATTTGGACATCCGTGGATGAAGTTATAAGCAAAATATGAAAAGTGTGCAAAGTTAGGAAGAGATGGCTTGTGACTGTCATGAGTCATCCTTCTTGCCACGAGTCGACATAGAATGCTTTTGTCATGAGTCATCCCTCCATAATGAGTTGGCACAGACATGAACTTGACTTCCATTTTCTTTATAACCTCCACATTTCAGATAATTCATCCTTAAGTCCTTTTCCATTGATTATTAGATCTAAAAACACATAAAAACATACAAATAAACCTAAAATGCATTTGGAAGGTAGAAATCACATAATCAAAACATAAAAACACAAAATCACAACTAAAGTAAACAACATAATCACTAAAATACTCTAAATAAGTATGCATATTTATACTATATCATCTAGCTACATTAGCCTATATTCTACTCATTTTACCTCAAGTAAATCTGCTTCATTTATAGTCTTGAGGGATTTTATCTCCACTTTAATTAGAAGTACAACTGATGCTCCATACACTAGTGAGAACAAATTTACCCTTGTAGATGTTCTCACTATAGTATGGTATCCCTAAAGAACAAATGGTAACTTGCTAGCCCAATTATTATAGGTTTTAATCATCTTTGAAGGGATCTTCTTAATGTTCTTATTTACTGCTTCCACTACTTCATTGGCTTGTGATCAATAAGGTGATGACTTGTAGTGCTTCACTTTGTACCTCTCAAGCATTCTCCGTACTTCCCCTTGAAACTATACCCTATTATTTGAAACTAGGCAATGAAGGATTATGTATCTATAGAATAGATTCTTCTCCAATAACCTAGCCACTTGTTTTGCCCTTAGTTTGCTATAAGACTCAGCTTCTATGCATTTTATGAAGTAGTCAATCGTAACTAAGATATATTTATGTCCATTTGAGGTTATGAGGTGAATTTCTCTTATGATGTCAAGTTCCCAAGCTAAGAATAGCCAAGGAGAGGACATGGCGTGTAGTTCTGAATGTGGCATATGACTAATGTCCCCATAGATTTGGCATTTATGACATCTCTTAGTGAATTTAACATAATCTTCCACCATCATTATCTAGAAGAATCCTTGTCTCATTATTTTCTTGGCCAGTATTGTACCATTCATATGCAGAATATAAAATCCTTTGTGAACTTTTTTCATTACCTTCTTTTCTTCACCTTTATCCAAACAATAAAATTATAATCCATCTGAGTTTCTCCTGTATAGAACTCCTTAATAAAGGATGAACTTTGCTGCTAGCTTTTTGGTAACTATTTTATCCTTTTTGCTTGCACTTTTTGGATATTCGTGATTGTCCAAGTACTGTTGAATATTATAGAACTAGGGCTTTTGATATACTTTTACTTCCATTACTCTCACATTCTTGTAGCATGACTTCCTTGACTTTAGTAGTACTAAAGGCTTCATCGGCACCAAACTGATGCCAATGATGCTAAGGCTTCCACCATCTGATTATGATTTCTTGGTAGATGGATGAATTGGCATTTTTGAAATGATTGTCCTAATTATTGTAAATGCTTTAGGTATGGTTTTAGATGCTACTCTTTTATATCCTAATCATCAGTGGCCTAGTTGATTACCAATATTGAGTCACTTAGTATTTCCACTTCTATAACTTTCAAAGCCATAAGTGGCTCCATTCCCATTACACATGCTTCATATTCTACTTCATTGTTCGTAACCTAAAATGTTAACTTCTTTGCTATAGGTATTATCTCATTTTTTGGAATCAACAAGATTACCCTTATTCTTGTTTCAAACTGATTCACTACTCTATCAAAATACATATGCTACCCTTGGATCTTAATTGTTATGATAAGGTCATTTGGGAACTGAAGTTCTATCTCTTGATCATATGAAGTAGGGTTCAGTGCTAGAAAATCAGCTCTTGCTCTTATTAGTCAGATACTCAACATTGAATTCTATTAGTAATACTAACCACTTGGCTTGCCTCCCAACCAGTGAAGGTGCTTCAAATACGTGTCTTATCAAATCTAACTTTGAAATTGCTTAGATCTAGTAAGACTAAAAGTAGTGCCCTAGTTTTCTTATAGCCTAAACTATTGCCAAACATATCTACGTAAGCTAACTGTACTTCTTCTCATAAGGCAACATCTTCATGCTTAGGTAGTAAATTGCATGTTCGGCTTATGCTTCTCCTTCTTGAGCTAGCATGGCTCCTATTGCTCTTTCTTCAATTGATAGCTACAGGATTAATGGCTTCCCCATTTCAGGAGGTCTTAGAATTAGTAGATTCATGAGGTAGTCATTAATTCTGTCAAAAGCAATAGGCATTGTTTGTTCCAAACCATGAGTTGATCTTTTCTGAGTAGCTTGAATATTGGCTCATATACTTTTGTTAATCTGGTTATGAATTAGCTAATGAATTATAGCTTCCCTAAAAATCCTTAGATCTCCTTTTTGATATTTGGTGTTGGCATCTCCTTGATTGCTTTTACCTTATCTAGATCGACTTTAATTCTTCTCTAGCTGACCATATGTCCTAGAAACATTCCTAAAGTTACCTTAAACACACATTTCGTAGGAATTAACATCAGATTGTATTTATCTACTCGCTACATAAATTTCTCCAATGTGGCTGGATGTTCTTCTGGAGTCTTTGATTTCATAATCATGTCATTAACATAGACTTTTACTTCCTTGTGCATCATGTCATGAAACATCGTTATAGCAATCCTTTAATAGGTTGCACCCACATTCTTTAAACTAAAAGGCCTTACCTTGTAGTAGTACCTTCCCTATTCTATAATTATGGCTATCTTAGCTTTGTCAATAATTTCCATGAGGATCTAATTATACCCTAAAAACCCGTCCATAAGAGAGTATGCCCTAATGACATTCTTGTAATTATTTAGACATTGTATATAATCCCTGTGGCAATAAAATATTCTTTTAAATAAATATGTTATTTTTTTAGTATTGTTCCTTTAGTATTATGTTGAATACAATTATTATCAAAGAGTTGATAATATGAGTTACAAATTTATTCAGTATATTTACTATAAATTATTTGTAGTCGATTAATTAATATTTGGATAATATTAATTAGACTATCACCTCTGTCTATTTTCCTGGATTAATGTAAGAAACTAAAAGTAGGAGGCAGTGAATCTTATGCTACTTGATATGAGTGATCAGAATAGACATGTGGATACTTATTGGATGGGTTAATCGAACAATGACATTAGTATTGTGATTGCAAGGATATTCACATATAATCAACAATCACAATCTAGATTATAATGGTGCATATAGTCCTTAGACTTGAGGTGACATAGTCATCCACATTTAAGTGGTTAGAGTTTGTTACCGCTTACATACTTGTATCAATCATCACATGGGGTATATGGCGTGTGGTGGCTTTAATTAGTTAAATGTAGGGATGAATGTTTAACCAAGATGGGATTCATTACTTGGTGTGAACCGGGATAGATCCTATGTTATCTAAGTTTATTCTTGACGAATAAATTCCTGGCTAGGATAAATACAACACAATTTGAAAAAGAGTTTTAGTACTAGAAAGAGTTATAGTATTTGTTGTATTTTATCAAGAATTAAAACTTAAGATGAGGTCATATAAAATAAAGCTATTAGAGTTTGATAATACCTTAACTCTAGGCTACATTAAGATCTTTAATGAAGGGAATTTAATGCATGGTAATTATGATTAGGTTTGTGTGAATCATAATATGCATTAATTTCTAAGTGGATAGCTGTGATATCGATACTAGGGGTCACTCATAGCTTATGAGAACTAAATGTGAATAATTGGGATTTTCACATTTAGAATTGAAAAGAGTGTCAAATAATATTAAATGTTAATATTATATTTTCTCATTGCCATTTAGACATGAACCTAGTAAGTCACACCTAATAGAGTTTTATTTATTCACTATAGAATTAATCTAATTATTGATTAAAAGATTTTAATCAATTAATCAAGATTAATAGAATTAGATTTATGTTTTGAACAATGATTCTAGTATATCATGAAATCTAATTCAAATAAGAGTATTATTTATTAATTAAAATTTAATTAATATTGGATATTAATTAATATTTATTAAATTAATATATATATATATATATATATATATATATATATATATATATATATATATATATATTTGTTATTTATTTATGGACTTATATTAATGGTCCAAATTGGTTTGGACATAGGCCAAAATTTATTTTGGACCAAAGATTAATTAAAGTCCATATCTATGTATATGTATAATTTAATATGTAAAATAATATATTTGATGTATACTTTACATACAAATTTATACATTAATATGTATAGGTGGCAAGCTCAATTATTGAATTAAGCAAGGTGACATATTAATTAAGTGGATATTTCTAAAGTATGCCTAAGGTGTCATTTTTAATCATTTGGATGGTTAGGTGTATACCTAAGGTGGCATACTTAATAATCACTTAATTAATTAATGCATACTTTTCCTTAGTGGAAAATTACTACACATATATCATTTCATATATCTAAGGCAAGTCAAGTGACTTGGTAAGGGAAGGAAGAGGCAAAATAATGCTTAAGTGAGTTTTTGCTTAAAGAGTTAATAAAAATCACTAAGTGATTTTGGTTATGATAAGATCATAAACCAAAAATAAACATAGCATATACTAAATATATATTATATACTTGTGTTCTTAATTAAATTAGTACAAGTTACTAAGTTTAATTAACAAAAGTAAGTGATAGATAAGGCTTTGGTGTTTCAAACTAAAGGCCTTACATTTAGAGGGCTAAGCATTTGATTCAAGGAATTGAATAAAAGGAAGGCTAAATTCCACAACAAGTAAGTTTACAAACTTATAATTAATCAATTAATTATTTGTATATTGCTTAATTTATTGAGTTGTGTATTTCAATGAAATTTGAATCCTGGGTAAATGAAATTCTTCATTTTATGAAGGGTTATGATGAGTAACTTTTTGAAATTTACTGTATTTAGACTTATGCTTACAACACATGTATTTATGTCTAAATACCATAATTGATTTCTAACAGTGGTATCAAAGCCCTTTTTTGAATTTTATACATACTAAATAAATTGTCTAATTACAAATGTTATGATTAAAATATGTTGGTTGCAAGTTTTATGGCTAAAATATGTTAAAAAATGTATTTTGTATGTTATAGTACTGTTGTGAATAGTGGTACTGTAGCATACATTTTGTTATGTTTGCAAAATTATTATAACATGCAAAAGTTGCATTTATTTAATTTTTGCATGCCATCTTTGCAAGTAGTGATCATGGACAAGGTTTTACATTCGAGTATTGTAATAATTAATTTTATTATTGTTGATATAATTAAATGTTAATTACATAGTACGAGGATGTATTTATAACCTTGGCATGTCAAGGATTATTTGTTTGCTACAAAAGTTGTTAGGAGTTCGAGGAGCAAATCCATGGACATGGTGATAAGGATATTCATACTTGAAGTATTCATGGACAAGAATAATTTTTGTAATTTATTTCAGTATTAAAATAGGTATTAAAATTAGTCCATGATCACTCCTTATTTGTGCATCCATATTTGCATGTTTTATGCACATATGAGATATGTATGTTTTTTATGCTTTTAATACATATCTATCTGTATAATTGGATGTCATATAATTTATGTATTTGATACGTACAAATTGGTTAATGTGTAAAGTGAGACCCAAAAATTCTTCCAAATAAATTTAAGTCTAAGCTCTCAATTGGAGCAATAAAATGTATAATTTTGGATTATGTATATCGGCTATGGACACATAGGGGTATATACAAATCCAAGAGATTTATACAATGTTATTGTTAAGCATAGTGATGTTCTAAGTGTATAAATATACTACATGCCAAGAATGGCAAATAGGCATACCTGAGGCATGTAGTATTCAAATTTATACATTTCATAGTGCCAATGGTATGGACGAAATTAATGCCAAGGACCAAGAATGGCAATGGGTACCTGAGGTCCGTAATATTAAGAGCTTGATTGATGAAATATCATACAAGATGTAATGACGGGAAAATGTCACTTATAAATTTTAATATTTTAAGAATGGCAAAGGGTACCTGAGGAATATTATAATTTATTAAGAACTTCATCACCCACTAGAAATCCATCTAACAAGGGATTTCTGTTTCCTACTTAGAAGAATAGAATCTGCCAAATTAGTGAGAAATCATTAAGATTAAAGACCAAATCTAATGATTTTTTATACAATGTCATTTAAACTAACTAATTTTGTTACCTTTACAGATAATTTGATAATATGATATCATCAAACCCACTCTCCGTCATACTAGACCAACATAGGCTCATCGGCCCAAACTTTATAGATTGGCTAAGGAATCTAAAAGTAGTTTTAGCTTTCGAAGAAATACTATATGTATTAGAACAACCACTACTTGGTTTACTTCCCAAGAATGCTTCTCAAGAGGAGTAAGACACTTTTAAAATTTGGAAAAACCATGATTTGCAAGCACGTTGCATTATTTGGGCTTCTATGAGTACTGATATCCATCGGTAACATGAGAAGTACAATAGTGCAAATGAAATCCTACTTTACCTGAAAGAGCTATTTAGTGAACAGAGTAGGACTGCTAGATATGAGATATTGAAGTAGTTGTTTCATGCTAAAATAAAAGAAAGTGAGGATGTGGCAGTCCATGTGAACTCAATGATAAGATCAATTGAGGAACTAGAAAGTCTAGAATTTTTAATGGACTTCCATCTCCAAATGGATTTAATCCTGCAATCACTTCCTGAATCATTTGGGCAGACCATTACAAATTTTCATATAAGTAAAGTAGAGTGTACACTTTCTAACTTATTGAACATGCTTGTAATAGCCCAAAAGGCAATACAAGGTAGCAAAGGGAAGGAGACTACTCTTACTGCTTCTTCTTGTAAGACAAAAAAGAAGAGTTATAAGAAAAAGAAAGGCAAGACAAATGTTGTCAAGCCTACAGGTAGGATAGCTAAATCTAAAGGCAAGGGAGAAGTGAGGGAAGACCCAAACAAGGGTAATTATTACTATTGCGAAGGTAAAGGACATTGAAAAAGAAATTGTCCTAAGTTCCTTAAGTCTCTATAGACTAAAGGAAAGGATAATTATAGAGAAGGTATGTTTTTCTCTAATTTTTCTAAATTTTCTAATAGTTCATCAAATGCATGGGTATTGGATACTAGTGCTAGTTCTCACATTTGTTTATCTTTACAAGATCTAGCAAATAAGAGAAAGTTGAAGCCTAATGAAGTAACCTTAAAGGTTGGAAATAGGGCAAATATTATAGCTAAAGCTATAGGGTTAATTTCAATAGATCTTTGTAATCATATTTTATTATTGGATGATGTATTATATGTACCTAATGCTTATAGAAACATAGTCTCTATTTCTAGTTTAACTAGAAAAGGTTTTGAATTTTTATTCAAAAGAGACGTATGTAATATTTACTTTGGAAGTAATATTATTAGCTTGGGTTATTTAATATGTGGTTGATATTATATTGATAATAATTCCAATAATAATGAGCTTTAATTTATAAGTAATAAATATGCAATGCTAATTGAAAATACTTATAATACTAAACATCTATGGCACTTAAGATTATGTCATATTACTGAAGATAGGATCACTAAGTTAGAAAAGATAGGAATCTTGAGCAATCTTGAATTTTTATCTAATCTAACTTATGAAGCTTGTCTTCAAGGCAAGATTACTAGATTACCATTTATAGGACAAATGGCAAGAGCCACTGATATATTAGAAATCATACATAGTGATGTATGTGGGCCATTTTCTGAAATGGATAAAGGTGGTTTTTACTACTTTATAACCTTTATAGATGATCTATTAAGATTTGGGTATATATTTCTTAGAAAGAATAAATTTGAATATTTTCAAAAGTTCAAAGAATTCAAAGCCCAAGTAGAAAACCAAATTGGGAAAAATATTAAAACTCTGAGATCAGATCAAGGAGGTGAATACTTGAGTACCGAGTTTATTGAGTTCCTAAAGGAACACGACATTGTATCTCAACTCACACCACCTGGAACACCTCAGTTAAATGGAGTGTCTGAAAGGTGAAATCTTACTTTATTGGATATGGTACAATCGATGATGAGTTATATGGATCTTCCTATTTTTCTTTAGGGTGATGCACTCCAAACTGCCTGTTGTATCCTTAATCGTATTCCATCCAAATCCGTTTCTACTACACCATATCAGATATGGCATGGTAGAACACCTTAAACATGTAAAGATTTTGGGATGTCCAATTTTTTTCAAAAAATTAATGTCGGACAAGTTGGATGTGAAATCGATAAAAGGAAGGTTTATTGGATATCCTAAAGATAGTTTAGGATATTACTTTTATCTTCCTATTGAACAAATAGTTATTGTAAGCAGAGTTGCCATTTTTCCTGAGAAATAATTTCTAAAGGAAGGTGGCATAGGAAAGAAGATAATATTAGATGAAGAGTCATCTAAAGAAGCATAACAAACTGATCAAATGAATATTGATCAACCCGAGGAGCCTATTCTAATTGAAAATATCATCACACAAACTCCTAGAAAATCTAGTAGGGCATTTCATCCTCCGGAGAGATATGGCCTTCTACATGATATACAAAAGTTGCATGCTCTTGAAGATAGTCTTCATATAGATGATCCTACCACATATGAAGGAGCTTTATATGATAAAGATTCTTTTAAATGGATTGATGTTATGAGAATCGAAATGGATTCCATATATACAAACGAAGTTTGGACACTTGTTGATACTCTAGAAGGTATTGTACCTATTAGATGTGAATGGAAAGATGAACACCTTTAAAGCTAGGCTTGTAGCGAAAGGGTTTTGCTGAAGAGAAGGGATCGATTATGAAGAGACCTTTTCCCCAGTAGCCATGCTTAAATCCATTCAAATTCTTTTAGCTATAACTGCACACTATGATTATGAGGTTTGATAAATGGATGTAAAGACTGCATTCCTTAATGGTTATCTTGAGGAAGAAATTTTCATGGAGCAACCCAAGGGTTTTGAATCCAAGGAAAGCTCTAAAGTGTGTAAGCTTAATAGATTAATCTATGGCTTAAAGCAAGCCTCTAGGAGTTGGAATCATCATTTCGATGAGGCTATTTGTTCTTATAATTTCATAAAGAATAACGATGAGCCCTATATTTACAAAATGGTTATTAGGAGTCAAATCACTTTCCTAGTCTTGCATGTGGATGATATTTTGTTAATTGGAAATGATGTAGGAATGATGACTTCTATAAAAGTTTGGTTATCTAAAACTTTCTCTATGAAGGACTTAAGGGAGGTAACTTATATTCTATGGATTTGACTTTATAGATATAGATAAAAGAGAATGATAGGTTTATCCCAAAGTCTTTACTTGGAAAAGATATTGAAGAGGTTCAATATGCTTGAATCCAAGAGAGAATTGTTACCATTTAGGCATAGTGTTCATTTATCCAAGGGTATGTCTCTTAAGACACCCGAGGAAATGGAACAAATGGCTAAAGTTCCTTATGCTTCAGCAATAGGAAGCTTAAGGTATGATATGTTATGTACTAGGCCTAACATTGCCTATACTGTTAGTGTAATTGGCAAGTTTCAATCCAATCCAGGTTTAGAACACTAGATAGCTTTTAAATCAATCTTTAAGTACTTAATAAGAACTAAATATTTGATCTTAACTTATGGAGAAGGTGATTTACAGATTAATGGCTTTACAAATTCTGATTTTCAATTAGACATGGATGATAGAAAGTCTATATCCAGGTTTATTTTCATTTGTAATGAAGGTGCAGTGAGTTGGAAAAGTTCCAAACAAAGTATCACTATTGATTCCACTACAGAAGCCGAGTATATAGTTGCATCAGGTACTGCTAAAGAAGCTATTTGGATTAGGAAGTTTGTAATAGAACTACAAGTTGTTCCTTTCATTAAGTTTCCAATTTCTCTCTGTTATGACAACAATGGAGCCATAGAATTTGCAAAGGATCCAAGGTCTCACCAGAAATCCAAACACATAGAAAGGTGCTTTCATATTATTCGAGAACTTATTGGTAAGGGCGATGTGGTCGTCTAAAAGGTAGCTTCAACTAACAATGTTGCTGATCCACTGACTAAAGTGCTCACACAACTATAGTTAGATTGTAATATTGAAAAGATGGGTCTTAAATATTGTAGGAAATGGCACTAGTATAAGTGGGAGATTGTTAGTATAAGGTATGCCCTAGTGGCATTCTTGTAATTATTTAGACATTGTATATAATCCCTGTGGCAATAAAATATTATTTTAAATAAATATGTTAATTTTTTAGTATTGTTCCTTTAGTATTATGTTGAATAAATATATTATCAAAGAGTTGATAATATGAGTTAAAAATTTATTCAGTACATTTACTATAAATTATTTGTAGTCGATTAATTAATATTTGGATAATATTAATTAGACTATCACCTCTGTCTATTTTCCTTGATTAGTGTGAGAAACTAATAGTAGGAGGCAGTGAATATCATGCTACTTAATATGAGTGATCAGAATAGACATATGGATACTCATTGGATGGGTTAATCGAACAGTGACATTAGTATTGTGATTGCAAGGATATTCACATATAATCAACAATCACAATCTAGATTATAATGGTGCATATAGTCCTTAGACTTGAGGTGACATAGTCATCCACATTTAAGTGGTTAGAGTTTGTTACCGTTTATATACTTGTGCTAATCATCACATGGGTATATGGCGTGTGGTGGCTCTAATTAGTTAAATGTAAGGATGAATGTTTAACCAAGATGGGATTCATTACCTGGTGTGAATTGGGATAGATCCTATGTTATCTAAGTTTATTCTTGATGAATAAATTCCTGGCCAGGATAAATACAACACAATCTGAAAAAGAGTTTTAGTACTAGAAGAGTTATAGTATTTGTTGTATTTTATCAAGAATTAAAACTTAAGATGAGGTCATATAAAATAAAGCTATTAGAGTTTGATAATACCTTAACTCTAGGCTATATTGGGATCTTTAATGAATGGAATTTGATGCACGGTAATTATGATCAGGTTTATGTGAATCATAATATGCATTCATTTTTAATTGGGTAGCTGTGATATGGATACTATGGGTCACTCACAGCTTATGAGAACTAAATGTGAATTATTAGGATTTTCACATTTAGAATTGAAAAGAGTTTCAAATAATATTAAATGTTAATATTATATTTTCTCATTGCCATTTAGACATGAACCTAGTAAGTCACACCTAATAGAGTTTTATTTATTCACTATAGTATTAATATAATTATTGGTTAAAAGAGTTTAATGAATTAATCAAGATTAACAGAATTAGATTTATGTTTTGAACAATGATTCTAGTATATCATGAAATCTAATTCAAATAAGAGTATTATTTATTAATTAATATTGGACATTAATATATATATATATATATATATATATATATATATATATATATATATATATATATATATATATATATATATATATATATATATATATATATATGTTGTTATTTATTTATGGACTTATATTAATGGTCCAAATTGGTTTGGACATAGGCCAAAATTTATTTTGGACCAAAGATTAATTTAAGTCCATGTCTATGTATATGTATAATTTAATATGTAAAATAATATATTTGATGTATACTTTACATACAAATTTATACATTAATATGTGTAGATGGCAAGCTCAATTGTTGAATTAAGCAAGGTGGCATATTAATTAAGTGGATATTTCTAAAGTATGCCTAAGGTGTCATTTTTAATCATTTGGATGGTTAGGTGTATATCTAAGGTGGCATACTTAATAATCACTTAATTAATTAATGCATACTTTTCCTTAGTGGGAAATTACTATACATATATCATTTCATATATCTAAGGCAAGTCAAATGACTTGATAAGAGAAGGAAGAGGCAAAATAATGCTTAAGTGAGTTTTTGCTTAAAGAGTTAAGAAAAATCACTAAGTGATTTTGGTTATGATAAGATCATGAACCAAAAATAAACACAGCATATACTAAACATATACTCTATACTTGTGCTCTTAATTAAATTAGTAAAAGTTACTAAGTTTAATTAACAAAAGTAAGTGATATATAAGGCTTTGATATTTCAAACTAGAGGCCTTACATTTAGAGGGCCAAGCATTTAATTAAAGGAATTGAACAAAAGGAAGGCTAAGTTCTACAGCAAGTAAGTTTACAAACTTATAATTAATTAATTATTTGTTCGTATATTGCTTAGTTTATTTAGTTATGTATTTCAATTCAATTTGAATCCTGGGCAAATAAAATTCTTCATTTTATGAAGGGTTATGATCAATAAATTTTTGAAATTTACTCAATTTAGACTTATGCTTATAATACATGTATTCATGTCTAAATACCATAATTGATTTCTAACATGTACATGGCGCATGCGGCAGCATTGTTGATTAGAACATTTATGTGAGGTAGGTAGGAAGTTATCCTTTGAGCATGCCTTGTTTGGATCTCTATAGTTTACACAAATCCTTACCTTCCCATTTTTTTAGGTATTGGAACCATATTAGCCAACCACTTCAGATAGTTTACCACTTCTAGGAACTTGACTTTAATTTTCTTCTCTATATCCTCTTTTACCAATTGTGCCCATTCTGGTCTCAGTCTTTGTAACCTATGTTTCATTGGCTTGTGTCCCTCTCTTATGGGATGTTATGCTAAGCAATTTCTTTCTTAATGCCAAACATGTCCAAGCAAATACTTTTGAATATTTTATTAATATTTTTTCTGATTCTCTCTTTTCCTTAATGACATCTTTTGAAATATGCAGTATGCAAGAATTTTCAATCATGCCCATGTTAAATGGTTCAAGGTCAATGGGTTGAATGCCAAATATGCTCATGTAAGGTTCAATGGAATGCTTATCATTGCCAAAAGACACATTATATAAGGAAGTAAAATTATATTTCATTGCTTTATACTTGGAGTTCGGTACATCAAAAGAATAAAACAGATTAGTAATATAGAGATCATTAGTGATAGACATATTGTCAAATAGAATGTCCCCTATGCTAGATTCAATAAAGGTTATGACATCGGAGTAGCTTAGAGCTTCAGTTTCCATCCTCATAGTTCATAAAGCTTGCTCGATCTCAGCAATGGAAATTATCTCATCTTCTTTAACTTGTCCATGTACCTTCCCCATATTATCAATCACATAAGAAAAAATCTCAAAGCTTAACTTCCTGATATCATTACATTCCCATTCCTTAAGCTAGCCTTAATACTTGGAGAGGCCCTTTGAGATGAAGGTAATTTTATTTCCCTTATCTATTGTTGGATCATACTTGAGCCCTTGCTTACTAGTCTATCCATTGAAATGTGGTAATTTTAAAAGTTCATTTTTCTTCTTTGTAAGCCTAGTTCCTAGTTCATAGCTCATTTTCTTCATTATAGTAAATACTTTAGGGTTAACCCAATCCTGATTGATCATTGACACTTGGAAGGCCAGGGAAGTTATGTTCATACATGAACCAAGAGATTAGTTTTAGCTTAAACAATAACCGCTTTTCCTTCAAATGAGAATTTGATTTTTTAGTGCAGAGTGCATGGTAGTCGTCTAAGTGGATGGAACCAAGGTCTTCCTAATAGCATAGAAAACTTGGGTGAAATATCCAACACTGTAAATTCCACAATTGATTTAATCCCCCATAGTGACTGTTGCCTTGAAATTTCTTACTACTTGCTTTTTAGAGTCATCTTAAGGTCTAATTATCATATTAAATGCCTCGAGGTGTTCAACTGTTATCCCAAACTTGTGAAGTAATATAAGTAGATAGACAGTAATGGCTGACCTATCATTAACCATGATGCATGATGTCTTCTTAGCTCTCATAACCATCTGGATGAATAAAGACTTGTTATGAGCTTTTCCTTATACTGGGAAGTCATTGTCAAAGAAAGAAACAACACTGCTAGGCTTAAGAAGTAGTGAAGCTATTATGTCTTTAGGGGTGGTGTCTGAAGAGATCTTTGTATTCTCTAAGGCATGTGCTTGACCATCTTGGTGTTTCTATGATGTCATCAAGAGGTTCTAAATGCTGAATTGAGCTTGAGTTTTTAAAGCTATTTTAAGACTGAATCCTCTTCTACTTAAGCAGTTAGTTCACTTTCCTTTGTAGCTTCTCTAGTAGTCTCTTTCCCCTTCACTAGGTCTTTCTTAGTAGGTTGCTACACTCTTCCACTTTGGGTCATGTGGTTAACTGAAGGTTCCTCATATGAGTCATACCATATATTGATCCCCATCACATATGGTATGCTTAATAGTTGAACAGTGACAATCTCATCCTTATCATCGAACTCTTCTCCCTATCCTAAGGGCATGATATCCTCCTTTTTAATAATGACTGAAGGTGGATAGTATATTTTACTTTGAAATTAAATTTTCCATAAGGTTGTCTCAATAAGTCCCAAACTTCCTTCTTTTCTTTTGACTCTCCTTCTTCTTTAGATTTAGAAGGTAACATATTCTTAATGATTTCTCTATCTCTTTTTATTGCTAATTAGCTAAGACACCTCTACATCATTGCATGGGGTGTGCAGGCCTGAAGAATGGATATGTATTGGCATGTGGAGGGATCTATCTCATCATCATTAGACTTATAGACAAGTGCTGCAAAATCTACTTCTAGTTGGTAGGTGGAAGGATCCATCTCATCATCACTAGGCTCATAGATAAGTGTTATAAAATCTACTTCTAGTATCTCCAGAAGTTCTCTTTCTTCCCTCTCAATTGCCTTTTATTCATTTTCCAAGATGTCGTGTATATAGTCCTTAATAAAGGTCTCAAACAACTAAGAGGAGATAGCATAAGATGTTGCAGGTGGAATGTTTTGGTAATTAGGCAAAGGGTTGGTTTTGACATTAGGTTGCTTTTAAGGGTCTTCAATTTTGCTAGAGTCTATGAGGTCCTGGATTCAATCTTTTAGGATGTAGCAATCATCAGTTGTGTGGCCTAACATTTGATGAAAGTGGTAGTAGAGATTGGGGTTAATGCAGGGCAGTAATAGGTTTGGTAGAGGTCTTGGTTCAAGAAGTTTGAGTAGGCCCATCTATTAGAGTCTTTGGAGGACTTTAGATAGGGGTAGGTTGAAGTTTAAGTACTTTTAATTTTTAGGGGCATTAATAGTTAAGTTAATTTCAGTGGAATGAGTGTTTTGGCTTGTTTGTGTTGGCTTTCGATAAAGGTTCTTAGGTTGGGTTGTCTCTTCATCTTCAATTCTGAAAATAACTTGATAAAGTGCTTTGAAGGTATGGTAATGGATGAATAGTAGCTACTTACAGAAATAAGGTAGGGCTATTTTGATTACCATCTCTATCTATACATCTTCATCTTCTATGGCATCTTCTAGCTCCTAAGGTGTCATTTTTAATCATTTGGATGGTTAGGTGTATACCTAAGGTGGCATACTTAATAATCACTTAATTAATTAATGCATAATTTTCCTTAGTGGAAAATTACTGCACATATATCTAAGGCAAGTCAAGTGACTTGGTAAGAAAAGGAAGAGGAAAAAAAAATGCTTAATTGAGTTTTTGCTTAAAGAGTTAAGAAAAATCACTAAGTAATTTTGGTTATAATAAGATCATAAACCAAAAATAAACACAACATATACTAAACATGTACTCTATACTTGTGCTCATAATTAAATTAGTATAAGTTACTAAGTTTAATTAACACAAGTAAGTGATAAATAAGGCTTTGGTGTTTCAAACTAGAGACCTTACATTTGGAGGGCTAAGCATTTGATTCAAGGAATTGAACAAAAGGAATACTAAGCTCTACAACAAGTAAGTTTACAAACTTATAATTAATTAATTATTTGTTTGTATATTGCTTAATTTATTTAGTTGTGTATTTCAATGCAATTTGAATCTTGGGCAAATGAAATTCTTCATTTTATGAATGGTTATGATGAGCAAATTTTTGAAATTTACTCTATTCAGACTTGTGCTTACAACATATGTATTTATGTCTAAATACCATAACTGACTTCTAACAATGGTATTAGAGCCCCTTTTTGCATTTTATACATACTAAATAATTGTTTAATTACAAATGTTGTGATTAAAATATGATGGTTGCAAGTTTTATGGCTAAAATATGCTAAAAAATGTATTTTGTATGTTATAGTACTACTATGAATAGTGGTATTATAGCAGTAAATAGTGGTACTATAGCATACGATTTTTATTATGTTTGTAAAATTATTATAACATGCAAAAGTTGCATTTATTAATTTTTTGCATGCCATACTTGTAAGTAGTGATCATGGACAAGGTTTTACATTCTAGTAATGTAATAATTAATTTTATTATTGTTTATGTAATTAAATGTTAATTACATAGTATTAGGATGTATTAATAACCTTGGCATGTCAAGGATTATTTGTTTGTTGCAAAAGTTGTAACAAGGAGACTTGAAGGAGTTCAAGGAGCAAATCCATGGAGATGGTGATAAGGATATTCATACTTGAAGTATTCATTGACAAGAATAATTTTTGTAATTTATTTTAGTATTAAAATAGGTATAAAAATTAGTCTAAGATCATTCCTTACTTGTGCATCCAAATTTGCATGTTTTATGTACATATGAGATATGTATCTTTTATATGCTTTTATACATATCTGTATGTATAATTGGAAGCTGTGCAATTTATGTATTTAATATGTATAAATTGGTTAATGTGCAAAGTGAGACCCAAAAATCTTCCAAATAAATTTAAGTCTAAGCTCTCCATTGGAGTAATAAAATGTATAATTTTGGATTATGTATATCGACTATGGACATATAGGGGTATATATAAATCCAAGAGATTTATAGAATGTTATTGTTAAGCATAGTGATGTTTTGAGTGTATAAATATACTATATGCCAAGAATGGCAAATAGGCGTACCTGAGGCTACAGTATTCAAATTTATACATTTCACAGTGCCAATGGTATGGACTTAATTAATGCCAAGGACCGAGACTGGCAATGGGTACCTAAGGTCCATAACATTAAGAGCTTGATTGATGAAATATCACATAAGATGTGATGATGGGAAAATGTCACTTATAAATTTTAATATTTCAAGAATGGCAAAGGGTACCTGAGGAATATTATAATTTATTAAGAACTTCATCACCCACTAGAAATCCATCCAACAAGGGATTTTCGTTTCCTACTTGGAAGAATAGGATCCGCCAAATTAGTGGGAAATCATTAAGATTAAAGACAAAATTTAATGATTTTTTATACAATGTCATTTAAACTAACTAATTTTGTTACCTTTACAGATAATTTGATAATATGAAATCATCAAACCCACTCTTTGTCATACTAGACCAACATAGGCTCATAGGCCTAAACTTTGTAGATTGGGTAAGGAATCCAAAAGTAGTTTTGGCTTCTAAAGAAATACTATATGTATTAGAACAACCACTACCTGGTTCACTTCTCGCGAATGCTTCTCAAGAGGAGCAGGACACTCTAAAAAATTGGAAAAGCACGATTTGCAAGTATGTTGCATTATGTGGGCTTCTATGAGTACTGATATCCATCGGCAACATGAGAAGTTCAATAGTGCAAATGAAATCCTACTTCACCTAAAGAGCTATTTGGTGAACAGAGTAGGACCGCTAGATATGAGATATCAAAGTGGTTGTTTCATGCTAAAATGAAAGAAAGTCAGGATGTGGCAGTCCATGTGAACTAAATGATAAGATCAATTGAGGAACTAGAAAGTCTAGATTTTTCATTGGACTTCCATCTCTAAATGGATTTGATCCTGCAATCACTTCCTGAATCATTTGGGTAGACCATTGCAAATTTTCAAATAAATAAAATAGAGTGTACACTTGCTAATTTATTGGATAGGCTTGTAACAACCTAAAAGGCAATACAAGGCAGCAAGGGGAAGGAGACTATTCTTATTGCTTCTTCTAGTAACACTAAAAAGAAGAGTTATAAGAAAAAGAAAGGCAAGAAAAATGTTGTCAAGCCTACTGGTAGAATAGCCAAATCTAAAGGCAAGGGATAGGTGAGGGAAGACCCAAACAAGGGTAATTGTTACTATAGTGAAGGTAAAGGACATTGGAAAAGAAATTGTCCTAAGTTCTTTAAGTCTTTACAAACTAAAGGAAAGTATAGTTTTGGAGAAGGTATGTTTTTCTCTAATTTTTGTAAATTTTCTAATAGTTCATCAAATGCATGGGTATTGGATACTAGTGCTAGTTCTCACATTTATTTATCTTTACAGGATCTAGCAAATAAGAGAAAGTTGAAGCCTAATGAAGTAACCTTAAAGCTTGGAAATAGTGCAAATGTTACAGCTAAAGCTATAGGGTCAACTTTAATAGATCTTTATGATCATGTTTTATTATTGGATGATGTATTATATGTACCTAATGCTTATAAAAACATATTCTCTATTTCTAGTTTGATTAGAAAAGGTTATGAATTTTTATTCAAAAGAGACGTATGTAATATTTACTTTGGAAGTAATATTATTGGCTTGGGTTATTTAATACGTGGTTTATATTATATTAATAATAATTCCAATAATAATGAGCTTGAATTTATGAGTAATAAATATGCAATGCTAATTAAAAATACTTCTAATTCCAAACATCTATGGCACTTAAGATTATGTCATATTACTGAAGATAGGATCACTAAGTTAGAAAAGATGGGAATCTTGAGCAATCTTGAATCTGCATCTAATCCAACTTGTGAAGCTTGGCTTCAGGGTAAGATGACTAGATCACCATTTGTAGGACAAATGGCAAGAGCCACTGCTATATTAGAAGTCATGCATAGTGATGTATGTGGGCCATTTTCTAAAATGGATAGAGGTGATTTTTACTACTTTATAACCTTTATAGATGATCCATCAAGATTTGGGTATTTATTTCTTATAAAGAATAAATTTGAATCTTTTCAAAATTTCAAAGAATTCAAAGCCCAAGTAGAAAACCAAACTGGGAAAAATATTAAAACTCTGAGATCAGATCGAGGAGGTGAATACTTGAGTTTCGAGTTTATTGAGTTCATAAAGGAACATGGCATTGTATGTCAACTCACACCGCTTGGAACACCTCAGTTAAATGGAGTGTCTAAAAGGCAAAATTGTACTTTATTGGATATGGTACGATCGATGATGAGTTATACGAATCTTCCTATTTTTCATTGGGGTCATGCACTCCAAATTGTCTGTTGTATAACTAATCTTATTCCATGCAAATCCATTTCCACTACACCATATTAGATATGGCATGGTAGAACACCAAGTTTTAAACATGTTCAGATTTGGGGATGTCCAGCTTTTATCAAAAAATTAAAGTCGGACAAGTTGGATGTGAAATCGATAAAAGGAAGGTTTATTGGATATCCCAAAGATAGTTTAGGATATTACTTTTATCTTCTTGTTGAACAAATAGTTGTTGTAAGCAGAGATGCCATTTTTCTTGAGAAAGAATTTCTAAAGGAAGGTGGCATATGAAAGAAGATAGTATTAAATGAAGAGTCATCTAAAGAAACATAATAAACTAATCAAATGAATATTGATAAACCCGAGGAGCCTATTCCAATTGAAAATATCATCACACCAACTCCTAGAAAATCTAGTAGGGCATCTCATCCTCTGGAGAGATATAGCCTTTTACAAGATATGCAAAAGTTGCATGCTCATGGAGATAGTCTTCATATAGATGATCCTACCACATATGAAGAAGCTTTATCTGATAAAGATTCTTCTAAATGGATTGATGCTATGAGAACTGAAATGGATTCCATGTATACAAATGAAGTCTGGACACTTGTTGATCCTTCAGAAGGTATTGTACCTATTTGATGTAAATGGATCTTCAAGAGAAAGACCGATGCAGATGGAAAGGTTAACACCTTTAAAGCTAGGCTTGTGATGAAAGGGTTTCTCTAAAGAGAAGGGATCGATTATGAAGAGACCTTTTCCCCAGTAGCCATACTTAAATCCATTCAAATTCTTTTAGCTATAGTCGTACACTATGAATATGAGGTTTGGCAAATGGATGTTAAGACTGCATTCCTTAATGGTTATCTTGCGGAAGAAATTTTCATGGAGCAACCTAAGGGTTTTGAATCCAAGGAAAGCTCTAAAGTGAGTAATCTTAATAGATCAATCTATGGCTTAAAGCAAGCTTCTAGGAGTTGGAATCATCGTTTCGATGAGGCTATTTGTTCTTATGATTTCATAAAGAATCAAGATGAGCCTTGTGTTTACAAGAAGGTTAGTGGGAGTCAAATCACTTTCCTAGTCTTGTATGTGGATGATATTTTGTTCATTGGAAATGATATAAGAATGATGACTTCTTTAAAAGTCTGGTTATCTAAAAATTTCTTTACAAAAGACTTAGGGGAGGCAACTTACATTCTCGGGATTCGACTCTATAGAGATAGATTGAAGAGAATGATAGGTTTATCCTAAAGTCTTTACTTGGAAAAGATATTGAAGAGGTTCAATATTCTTGAATCCAAGAGAGGATTGTTACCATTTAGGCATGGTGTTCATTTATCTAACAGTATGTCTCCCAAGACACCCGAGGAAATGGAACAAATGTCTAAAGTTCCTTATGCTTCAGCAATAGGAATCTTAAGGTATGCTATATTGTGTACTAGGCTTGACATTGCCTATGTTGTTAGTGTGACTAGCAGGTTTCAATCCAATCTAGGTTTAGAACACTGGATAGCTGTTAAATCAATCTTTAAGTACTTAAGAAGAACTAAAGATTTGATCTTAACTTATGGAGAAGGTGATTTACAGATTAATGACTTTACAGATTCTTATTTTCAATCAGACATGGATGATAGAAAGTCTATAGTCTGGTTTATTTTCATCTGTAATGGCGGTGCAGTGAGTTGAAAAAGTTCCATACAAATTATCACTACTGATTCCACTATAAAAGCTGAGTATATAGCTGCATCAGATGCTGCTAAAGAAGCTATTTGGATTAGGAAGTTCGTAATAGAACTACAAGTTATTCCTTCCATTGAGTTTCCAATTTCTCTCTATTGTGACAATAATGGAGCCATAGCATTTGCAAAGGAACCAAGGTCTCAACAGAAATCCAAACACATAGAAAGGCGCTTTCATATTATTCGAGAACTTATTGGTAAGGGCGATGTGGTCATCCAAATGGTAGCTTCAGCTAACAATGATGCTGATCCACTGACTAAAGCGCTCACACAACTACAGTTAGACTGTCATCTTGAAAAGATGGGTCTTTAATATTGTAGTAAATGGCACTAGTGCAAGTGGGAGATTATTAGTATAAGGTATGCCCTAATGGCATTCTTGTAATTATTTAGACATTGTATTTAATCCCTATGGAAATAAATATTCTTTTAAATAAATATGTTATTTTTTTGGGTATTTATCCTTTAATATTATGTTGATTAAATTTATTATCAAAGAGTTGATAATATGAGTTACAAATTTATTCAGTATATTTACTATAAATTGTTTGTAGTCGATTAATTAATATTTGGATAATAATAATTATACTATCACCTCTGTCTATTTTCCTTGATTAGTGTGAGAAACTAATAGTGGGAGGTAGTGAATCTCATGCTACTTGATATGAGTGATCATAATAGACATGTGGATACTCATTGGATGGGTTAATCGAACAGTGACATTAGTATTGTGATTGAAAGGATATTCACATATAATCAACAATCACAATCTAGATTATAATAGTGCATATAGTCCTTTGACTTGAGGTGGCATAGTCATCCACATTTAGGTGGTTAGAGTTTGTTACCGCTTACATACTTGTGTTAATCATCACATGGGTATATGGCATGTGGTGGCTCTAATTAGTTAAATGTAGGGATGAATGTTTTACCAAGATGGGATTCGTTACTTGGTGTGAACCGGGATAGATCCTATACTATATAAGTTTATTCTTGATGAATAAATTCCTGGCCAGGATAAATACAACACAATCTGAAAAAGAGTTTTAGTACTAGAAGAGTTATAGTATTTGTTGTATTTTACCAAGAATTAAAACTTAAGATGAGGTCATATAATAAAGCTATTAGATTTTGATAATACCTTGACTCTAGGCTATATTGGGATCTTTAATGAAAGGAATTTAGTGTATGGTAATTATGATCAAGTTCGTGTGAATCATAATATGTATTCATTTCTAATTGGGTAACTGTGATATTGAGAACTAAATGTGAATAATTGAGATTTTCACATTTAGAATTGAAAAGAGTTTCAAATAATATTAAATGTTAACATTATATTTTCTCATTGCCATTTAGACATGAACCTAGTAAGTCACACCTTAAAGAGTTTTATTTATTCACTATTGTATTAATCTAATTATTGATTAAAAGAGTTTAATCAATTAATCAAGATTAATAGAATTAGATTTATGTTTTGAATAATGATTCTAGTAAATCATGAAATCTAATTCAAATAAGAGTATTATTTATTAATTAATATTTAATTAGTATTGGATATTAATTAATATTTATTAAATTAATAAATATAAATATGTTGTTATTTATTTATGGACTTATATTAATGGTCGAAATTGGTTTGGACATAGGCCAAAATTTATTTTGGACATTAATTAAAGTCCATATCTATGTATATGTATAATTTAATATGTAAAATAATACATTTGATGTATACTTTACATGCAAATTTATACATTAATATGTGTAGGTGGCAAGCTCAATTATTGAATTAAGCAAGGTGACATATTAATTAAGTGGATATTTCTAAAGTATGCCTAAGGTGTCATTTTTAATCATTTGTATGGTTAGGTGTATACCTAAGGTGCCATACTTAATCATCACTTAATTAATTAATGCATAATTTTCCTTAATGGAAAATTACTACACATATGTCTTTTGATATATCTAAGGCAAGTCAAGTGACTTGGTAAGAAAAGGAAGAGCAAAAATAATGCTTAAGTGAGTTTTTGCTTAAAGAGTTAAGAAAAATCACTAAGTAATTTTGGTTATGATAAGATCATAAACCAAAAATAAACACAACATATACTAAAGTTATACTATATACTTGTGCTCTTAATTAAATTTGTACAAGTTACTAAGTTTAATTAACACAAGTAAGTGATAGATAAGGCTTTGGTGTTTCGAACTAGAGGCCTTACATTTGGAGGGCTAAGCATTTGACTCAAGGAATTGAACAAAAGGAATACTAAGCTCTACAATAAGTAAGTTTACAAACTTATAATTAATTAGTTATTTGTTTGTATATTTCTTAATTTATTTCGTTGTGTATTTCAATGCAATTTGAATCCTGGGCAAATGAAATTCTTTATTTTATGAATGGTTATGATGAGCAAATTTTTAAAATTTACTCTATTTAGACTTGTGCTTACAATATATGTATTTATATCTAAATAACATAATCAATTTCTAACATTATTCTGAAGAAATTGTGTGATTATTTGCTTTGCCACAATTTGTGAAGCAAACAACAACAAAGGGGGGCAACTATAAACATACAATTTTGGGATGATGACGTGTGGATGCAACAAAGGACTCCGATGATGAAATGCTATAAATAGGTCTTCAATACTTAAAGTTTGAAACCTCAAAAGTATAAATGTATTTTCAAAAGAGTTTAATTGGGTTTTTTTAAGGACTTAATTATAATGTTGTTTTAAGACCTATTTGGAAAGTTTAAATCATTTTAGGGGTCTTTTAATAATTAAAAGTTTTAAAGAAAGAGGATTGAAATTTTATAATTCCGATAGGAATTCTGTAATTCCGATTGGAATTTTGTAATTTTGATTAGAATTTTGTAATTACAATTGGAATTATGTAATTCTAGTCAGAATTATGTAATTCCAGTCGAAATTATGCATGTTCCATCTTTTTGTTATTATTTTATTTCAATAAAAATTTGGTTGCCTGGATTTTGATTGGTCAAATAATAGTTATCTAAATTTTCAAGAAATTAAAGTCCTTTTAAACACTCTTGAAAAATAAATCATAGTAGGATATGTATTTTAGCTAGGTTTTTCTATTAAAGACTAGCCTAAACACACACATGAGAGGGCGGAGGAAAAAAGAAGATGCACACACAGATAGAGACGCAGAGGAGATAACACTGAAACTTTTTGGTGGAGCTCATTTTCCAAGTTTTTTTTTCATGTTTCTCTCAGCTCTTTTAAGGACTAGAAGTTCCTTTTTCTCTTTTGTTACTAGGCCACACAAAAATACATTCTCTTTTGATTTGTTTGTCTTGGAAGTAAGGAGACTTTTAAGCAGAAGAATAACAAGTTTTTTTTTTAAGACCTACTTTAAAGCAACGATGATTTTTATTAATTTGATGAGCAACCCATAATGCATCCATAATCATCATCTTCTTTCCTTCCTACTTTTTTTTATTTTTATTTTATTATTTTAATCTCATTAAATTTCAATTTTATTTAATTTTTATTGTTATTTACTCACCAATCATTATTTATTTTTGTGTTGGTGATTATGGAGGGGATTATATGATGATCCTACTTGGAGAGCAAAACCCATGAAGGTTCATGGAATACTATGGATTGAACCTTGTAGCTAAATTGGTTTCTAGGTTTTTTTTTTTATTATTTTGATTTTGATTTTGCCTTATTATTTTTTTTGGATTGTATTAATTTATTTTTCTTGTTGTTTTTAATAGTTCATGGTAATAGCCCTAATAGTGAGAACAATGAAATCATGTTTGTGTGTTTATTTTAATTAATTGGTTAGTAAAATTAGGTTTTAATTAGGTAATTAATTAAAATTAATGGCTATAAAAAATCATTAGGTTGTTTAATTAAAATTGAATTATATTTAAGTGGATAGAATTATGTTTGCTTAATTGATTATTTTATTTTATTTTATTTGTTTGTTTATAGTCACTTTAATTAAATTAGGGTTTTTAGAATAATTTTAATTAATTTGTTTGATCTTTTATTTGATTGTTTTGATTTTTTTATTGTTTTTGGGCTCATTTTTTTTATGTGTTTTGGGCCATAAGCCCATATTAGGCTTTAACCCATTTAAATAAATTTAGGTTTTTAAGTTTAATTAAGTAAAATGCATCTTTAGACCCATGATTAATTAGGTTGAAGGTGGAGATAACTTAGGCCTACTTAGTTAATTTAGACGTAGGCCCACTTAATTAATTAATTAAGAGTTAGCCCATTTAATTTAAGCCCTTTTTACATAATTTGTAGATTTAAGATCCATTTTTGGAATTAAAATAAATAGACTTAGGTTCATTTAATTAAAATTGAATAAGAATTAGTCTCGTTAGTCTTTAGGCTCACTTGTAGATTAAAACATGTAGATTTAGTCCATCTTAATTAAAATCAATATAGATTAGACTAACTTAGGAATTATGATTTAAATGAGTGCATTGTTTACTAGTTTTCATGGAGTTGATTTTTTTAAATAAGGGTTTATATGAAATTGTATGTAAATAGAGGGTATGATAGTAATTCAGAAAGTAATTCTAAATGAGCACAAGACTGAAAGAATTTGGTATTTCATACCTAGAATCTCCTGGTTATTGTGTTGGCTTTCTTTTAAAGAATTGAGTACCACCATTTTTTTATTCATCCCAGTTATTACCCTGGGTGGCGACTCTTTATTTCCATTCCATGTCTTTGTGACAGTACTTATTGTGTTCTCTAGAGCCTTGAGCTCAAATAGTGTCGTAGTTACAAAAATTCTAGGCGCATGCTAAACCCTGCCATCTACAGTTTGTGTCAATCACTTTTCCAATGAAGGAAAAAATATATTTTTATAATGCAGGTCTAGGGACCTATACTCTTAGGTCTAAAACCCACACGCATAGATCATTTGATCTATGAAAGGTAAATGGGCCATTTTGAACCACGAACTAAGTTAAGTGACCCACACTCATAGGTCATTAACCCAAGCTTGTGGGTTGATTTGTCCACATGGGCTTTTCCTAACTTTTTGGTCCCTTTTAGGTACTAACTTAGCTTTTTTAAGAGTTTGGTTGCTTTTTGGCATATCTTTCATGTCTTTTGGGTTTCTTTCTTCTCAATCTAAGCACACTTAAGAGATATTTTGAAGAAATTCTCCCCCATGTCTGATAGATAGGAATCTTTCATCATTGAATGTTTGGGGGACCGTTAAAATTTAAGTATCAACAATCACAATCTTCTTTTAATAACTAGTTTAAATTCTTAAAAAAAAGTTAATGATTGAACTTAAGAAATGTAAATTACCAAGTAAAGAGCATGTTGTCTATTAAAAAATCTCACAATTATGAATCAAAATCTTAAGAAGAGTATAAATGAATGAAAAAGACTTCAAACGAAAGTGGCTCTTAATTTGCATGTGGAAATTAACTCTCTCTTATTTATTTTCTTCTTACTTTATTCTTTTCTTCCCTATCTTAGTAGTTCGCTGTCTTTTCCGAACTACTCACATGAACTTTGTCGAGAGGGTTCTTTGAATACTCTTACTCTTTTGTAAGAGCATTGGAGTGTAAAGGAATTTGTGTTCCTAGTATAATATATTCTCTTTTTTTTTAGATTTTGAGAAAGATAGTATTTTACAATTCCTTTCACATACAACTAAAAGCAACCTTAGGAAGAAGTTTAGTTCATTCACTATACTAATTCCCAAAACATCAACTATAACATGATAAAATGAATAACAATACACATTAAGTTAATTCAAAGCACAAAATTCTCAGCTCAAATTATTAACAAATCTTAAAAAGAACAAAAACTAACTATTACTAGAAGATTGAATAATATAGGCTCAACAAAATAAAAAATATACACAATGCTCATCACATTGATAGTTCACAAAAATTTTAATTGTCAAGCATCAAAATTGAGCTAAATTATCCACAAATGAAATGTACTCAAATATACACATGATATATAAAAAATGCAAGCTTTTTCTTCCCCCCCCTCCCCCCCCCCCCAACTTAAATGACACATTATCCTCAATGTGTGTGGGAATCCTATATGCAACATAAAAACATAATATGCATAAGAAATCTACAAAAGAAAAAAACTCACAAGCAAAAAAATATAAACATGAAATGCATAAAAATGAAAATATAAACTAATTAAAACTAAAAACAATAAAAATAAAATAAATTAAGGAAAAGAGATGTTACTTCCCTAGTAGAAAGTTTGAAGGTAAAGGTGATGGTGATAATGAAGAGATGCCATATCTAGTGGCTTGAAAATAATCATAGAGCATGATTTTTATGGATTTAACATCCCTCTTTATTCTTCAATATATTCTCTGTTATTTTTGCTCCATTTGGTCCAATTTTTTAACACTTGTCTCCAACCCAGATTAGGTTGTTGTGGATCATCTTATGGCATGAGATTAGTAGGTATATCTTCCTTAAGGTCTTTAGGAATATGGGTGAACTCTTTGGTATGCCCTCTGGGAAGGTTCATAGTACATTACACAGTGTAGTATTTCTTATTTGTTGCTGACGAAGCTCCATTTTGTTTATTATCACCTCAACGCAAAAAAGAAAATCATAGTTAATTGAACCTAATTTTACCAAAGACATGAATGTTCTTTTTATGTTAAAGACATGAAAGTGCAATATGATGGCTGTGGCAATATATCCCATGGCTATCCTAGTCTTTGAGTTCATGCTAATATTAAGCAAATTTTGAAAAATGAAGTGGGTGGTGGAGATAAGAGTTTTAGTATGCAATCCCCAAATGAGAAACATTTCGTGCTTGGAAACAAGACTAGTTTCATTTTTACTAGAGATGGTATAGCTCATAAACCAAGGAAAAATGAGATAACAGTGATCCCATATTAAGTTGCTTAGGGTTGCATCACTTCCTAGGTAGTTTGTCAACCCGAAGAGAAATTTCCAAAACTATGCAATATTAAAATGACTAGGAAACACTTTTAACCCATTGTAGACAGTGGGTTTGGAGCATGCCCAAAATTTTAGTAACCACAACATTTTTTGAGCTTAAGGCTCTAGAAAACAGACTAACCACTATCACAAAGACATGGAGTGGAGATGAAGAGTTGCCACCTAGGGTAATAATAGGAACAAATCATAAATGGTGATACTCGATTCCCTAAAAGAAAGCCAAAACCACAACCAGGAGATTCTGAATACAAAATACTAACTTCTTTTAGTCTTGTGTTCATTTGGAAGTACTTTATGAATTACTATCTTATCCTCTATTTTCATGCAATTTCATATAAACCCTTATTAAAAAAATTTAAACTCCAAGCAAACTAGTCTTGAAAAATACATATAAATAATGCATTCATATATATCACAATCCCTAAGTTAGTCTAATATACATTGATTTTAATTAAATGGGCTAAATCTACATGTTTTAATTTACAAGTGACCTTAAAGGCTAATGGGCCTAATTACCATTCAATTTTAATTAAATGAACCTAAGTCTATTCATTTTAATTCTAAAAATGATCATAAATCTACAAATTATGAAGTATTTAAATTAATGGGCCTAATTCCTACATATTTTATTTCTAAAGTGATCTTAAATCTACAAATTATGGAAAAAGTTTAAATTTTATGGGCTAAGTCTAAATTAATTAAATTAAACTAAAGTGGGTTTATGTTTAAATTAACTAAATGGGCCTAAAGTTATATCTACCCTAAATCTAATTAATTATGGGCCTAAAGATGCATTTTTATTAATTAAACATAAAAAACCTATATTTATTTAAATGGGTTAGTAGCCTAATGTGAGCTTAAGGCCCAAAACACATATGCATAAACAAACCAGTCCAAAAACATAAGAAAATAACAAAAAAAACCAAATAAAAGATTAAACAAATCAATTAAATCAATTATAAAAACCCTAGTTTAATTAAATTGACTTAAACAAACAAATAAAATAAAATAGTCAACAAGAAACCTAATTCTATCCACTTAAATCTAATTCAATTTTAATTAAACAACCTAATGATTTCTATAGCCATTAATTTTAATTAATTACCTAATTGAAGCCCTAATTTCACTAACCTATTAATAAAATACACAAATATGATTTCATTATTCCCAATATTAAGGCAATTACAATGAACTATTGAAAATAACATGAAAAGAAAAATTAATGCAATCCCAAAAATACTAAAAAAAAATCAATAAAAAAAAATAAAGAACAAAAAATATCTAAAAAACTATATGTAGCTACAAAGTCCAATCCATGGCATTCCATGGATCTTCATGGGTTTTATTCTCCAAGTAGGATCATCATGTAATCCCCTCCATAATCACCAACACAAAAGAATAAACAATGATTACTAAATAAATTAAATTAAATTAAATAAAATTGAAATCTAGTAAAATCAAAATAATAAAATAAAATAAAAATAAAAGAAGGAAGGAAAAAAGATGATGCTTATGGTTGTAGTATGGGTTTCTCCTTTGACTAGTAAAAATCATCATTGCTTTTTTAAGTAGGTCTTTAAAAACATGTTATTCTTCTTTTCAAAAGTCTCCTTTCTTCAAAGACAAACAAATCACAAGAGAATATGTTTTGTACTACCGAGAAAAAATTCTTTGAGAAATTCTAGTGTTTCTCTCCCTCCTCTTGTGTGTTTTTTTCTCTTTTTTTTGCCTCCCTCTTATGAGTGCTCAGGCTAGTCTTTTATAGAAAAAAACCTAGCCAAAAACCTATTATATTATGATTTTTTTCACAGAGTTTTGATTTTAAAAGGACTTTAATTTCCTAAAAATTCAAATAAACATTTTTTGACCAATCAAAATTCAAGAAACCAAATTTTTTTAAAAAATCGAATGGAACATGTATAATTCTGACTAATATTGTGTAATTCTAATTGGAATTATATAATTCTGATCAAAATTACATAATTCCAATTGAAATTACGGAATTCCAATCAGAATTACATAATTCCAATTGAAATTATGGAATTCCAATCAGAATTACAGAATTCAAATCTTTTTTTTTTACTTTAAATTACAAAAAGACGCTGAATGAATTTAGACTTTTCAAATAGGTCCTAAAAAACATTATAATTAAGTCCTTAAAAAACCAATTAAACTCTTTTGAAAATACATTTAGACTTTTGAGGTTTCAAAATTCAAGTATTGAAAACATATTTATAATATTTTCATCATCGGAGTCCTCTATCACATCCATACCTCATCATCCTGAAATTGGGTGTTTACACCCATCCTTTGAAAATTCAAACACCTTGAACGTCAATTCATAGTCAATCTTATATGGATTTCCAAAGAAATGAGAAGTGAGCATAGAGTGGATTAAGTATTTATGTTGAAGAATGGTAAAAAATTCAAGAGCTAACTATTTATATATGTTATGTTTCATGGTTAAAATTTTTACTAACGTAATCTATTACATAAATTTTCTAAGGTTCCCCACAAAACTAAAGATTTCAAGAAAACATCATAAAATTTTTTGCATGTTATCACCTATTGGCAAGATAGAGAAACATACCTCTTTCCTTCTTCATCATAATTAATAAAAAAAAGCGTTATACTTATTGAAAAAATCATTTTGAAGTGGAGGTTGCCAGATTAGAGTAAAGGGAGGTACATTATGTTCTTCCATCTTCAACAGGTCTTTGTAAACCACTAGTGCTTTCCCTTTTTTTTTATGGTTGGCAGTGGGCAGAACAGACCTTGACTTGAGGTTGCATGATGTTAGAGTGAATGGGTAATGATTTTCATGAAAAATAAGAGGGATGAGAAAATTTGGGGTTGGGGTTTGATTAGAGTATAAGAGAGTGTGAATAAGAATATTTAACATTTGAAGAATCAAAGTTAATGTTGCCTCTTTATATAGGTCTAAATAACGATTACGAGTCTGTAGTGATCATAACAGAAGGCCTAACAGAATAAGGATGAGTGATCGTGGCATGATAGCAATCATGAGTATGAATGACCATCTAATGGTGCAAAGATGTGAGGGTGATAGAGATCATAGATCTATCATGATCACAACAGAAGAATAAACTTTGTTAGAATGGTGATCACATTAATAAAGCAAATGCGATAGAAAGTTTGCTTAGTAGATGGTAGAAGGAACAACGACACGCGATTAAGGAGGTAGAAGTCATTTGGGGCGTAGTGATTGTGGACTTGTAACGATCACTATAGCAAGTAGAAAAGCAAGTGTGAGCGACCTATGTTTCTTATTTTTAGTTTTGAGGCAAATTGATTATGTAAGGGTCTTTTCATTTTGTTACTGAGGGTCATGGAAACTTTTCCAAATAGGGAAAAATGATTGGTCTCAGGAGGGGCGAGATGCTTCTTTTTTTATTTTGTGGAGTTGCCACCAGATTTTTAGAAAATCAGGAAAAGAAAGGGACAATATCGGATCACTCAACGAGTATTGCCCCCAGTAGAGATTTTCAGGTTTGGGGGATGACATATACTTTTTTTTAACTATTTCTCATTATATGATGTTTGATGTATAACTACTGTAACACCCTCATTTCAATAATGACAGTTTGTATAACATTCACACAATTCATCAGATAGTGGAAGATGATAACGTTAAAGATATTACTATTACATCACTTTTCTAATAAAATACATATAAAAGGAAAAAGAGATTGTGAAAAAGTAAATCTAATTTAGATATGACCAATCCACAAGGTAAATATGACCATTCATATAGCTTGCTCGATCACATGAACAATAGGATAAGCAATGGACACTCGATCACTTGAAAGTGTAAGCAAAATGTGGATGATCATGCATGTTCGCAGTGATTATTTATGCTATGATGATATATGATGATAATATAGGGGATGCATAATGTCATCACTAAACTAAAAACATGATGACTCTATTTTAGGATATGAACTTTTCACATTATTGATATTATGATGTGATTTCATGTTTTAGAACTAGAGGATGCATAATGATGATATGAAATGAGCATAATAAAGCATAGATTATTCATATAGCATGCAAAATTACCAGTCTCATCACACAAGCATAATAATTTTCCCAAATGCTAGTGATAATAAAATAAAATGCAATGTGATAAAATAAATATGTTAAAATGATTATGTGGTCCTCAAATTTGATTGAGCTTGTGTGGGTTTTAAAGCTTTAGCTTCAAGGTATTATCAAGCTTTCCTTATTGAGATATTCAAAATGACAATAGAATGATGCTAGTTTGTATATCTTTGAAGCATGCTTTGACAAATATAAAGCTTGGTTTGGTGGAAAAGAGATCTAATCACCTAAGAAAAAGGCATTGGGAGAGCAAAAACTATATGGAGAGGGGTTTCTAATGCCTTCAATCAAACATATTTTTTGAGTGTGTGTGTGTTCCCACTTGTCCCCCCTCAAAATGGGGTGTGGAGGTGTCTATTTATAGTAAAAAAATATGTGGAATAGAGGGTATAGGCATGGTCATACATGTATCCCGAGGACAAAGTGCAATTCGCTTGTTATACACTCTAACTGGCACTTATGTGGAATTTTCCAAGTTTGGTTCCTAGGGTTTTTGGGCCTTTTGGACACGTTTCCTCGATATATTTTGTCTAATTTGGCCTCAATTTTAATGCGTGACATCTAAGGTTGTATATGCATACTTCTAAGTGGTATGTGCTAATCCTCGGATTATATTGGACCATTCTAGGACCATTTTTAGAGGTTTTAGAGCCTTCTGGATGTGTTTCTAAAGTTTTCTTTATCTGGTTTGGCTTTAATTTTAGCATGTGACACCTAGGGGTGTTTATGGCTTTACATGTACTTCTAAGCAACATGTGTCGATCCTCATTAGAAGTGTTTTGAAGTTCGTTTTATCAAAATCATTTTTCATTTTTACACAAAGTTAGGTCCCGGTTTAATGAAATGAATGTTGATCTAACAAGATGAGTGTTTCGAGAAAGGAATTTTTAGAATAAGCTTCTCATTATTTCAATAATTCATATTTTGTAAGGTTAAAGCACAACGTAATGGCTCGGGGACTGATTTTGCACACTGGTGGGGGGTCGATTAGGGTTTCTAAGGTTGCACACTTTAGAGGTGTTATGAACGGGCAAACTTTAGTCATCTTAAAGGTTTGTTTCATCATTGGACCTTTTTGGGGATAGTCAAATTTAAGGTATAACAATTGCCCTTTACATCACATGTGTTGCATAGCCACCTAACGCTAGTGTCAATACACGTGAAGCAAATGCAATGGTGCAAAAAATCTTTTTATGAAGAGATAGGTACTTACCTGAGTGCTACTTTATTGTGATTCAATCATTGAGATACTACCACTATAACCTTTTCAGGCGTCAAGCGAATAGATAGATGTTGTCATTATAACCTCTTCAAGTGTCCGGTGAAAAGATAAGTACTACCACTATAACCTCTTCAGGTGTTAGGCGAACAGAATCATGCCATTATAACCTCTTCAGGTCTCAAGCGAATAGAGAGATGATGCCGCTATAACCTCTTTAAGTGTCAGTCGAACAGATTGTTATGATCATTGTGATTAATGCAATATGTCCTTCTCTTTTAGTCTTGGTAGGTGATGATACAATGATGATGCAGTAATTTTAATATCATTACTTATTATGTTGTAGATGTCATTTTGATGATTTTGAGCAAGGTATCCTTTCAATGATTCTTCTCTATTTTTTATTCTTTTGAGAGGTGTTGAGGTTTTCAAAGTGCTAAGGTTGCTTGCAGTGTCCTTAGACAGATGTAATCCTCATCAGTGTACTTTTGTATGAGTTCGATGCATGTCATATATTTAAATGGAGGATTAGGACTAGAGAAATGAATGTGTAAATAGTGCATCCCTTCTCTAATTGTGTTTCTATCTTTTCTTAAACCTTTTTGAGTTTCGGTTATTTTTTGCTTTGTGTTTTTGCTTTTGAATGTTTGTTTTTCTCTATATAAGATAGAGTTCCCTAACATTCCAGAGGGTCTGGAGCATATCTTTTTGGATGAGGAGGGTAACTTCACAGAGGCCACTAGAGCATGGACTTCCATTGCAGGGAGTAGTATTGATGGTCTATCTGGCACTCAAGGTCCTCAACTGTCTAGGCTTTCTCAAGGAGACCTAATTCTTATGGTTTATAGTTTGGAAACTCATGCTTGGGCTTGTCATTGTCACCAGTTAAGTCCTTCTTTGCCTTTATTAATTAGTTATCTTACTATTTATTTTGATATATGTGGTTATTGTAGTTGTAGCTCTGTAGCTCCATAAGACTTGTTGTAACTATCTATTAAGTCATAGCTTTATTATGAATGCTGATAGCTCTTGCTTTATTTTCTTATTGTGATTGTCTGCTAGTGCTTACTGTGATGCTTTTCTTTTTGGCATTTGTTGTTGTTCCTATTAAATAATAAAAAAATTATGTGTTAGTATTTATTAGTTGTGCAAATTTTTGATAGCATACCTTCTATTTATAGCCTCGTAGGTCTATTACTGTGATGCCTGGTAGTTTCAATAGGGTTAGTATGTATTATCAAGGTCTTTTATTGTATGTGAAGCATATGATCATTTTGGAGGGCTTTAACAGGGTTATTTCTACATTATCTTATGACTCATATGCATCGAGTTACATTGTTATGTATGCACTGATAGAGTAATGGATGGACACGATGTATACTTTCCATCTACCTATTGGGGAGATGACCATCAGTCCTTTAGACTTTGCTACTATTACAAGCTTGAGCTTTTCTGGATAGCCCATTCCTTTTAGCGAGGAGGAGTGGTCTTCTGTGGTGGGGAGGAGGCGTCATACTATAGAGTTGCTTAGGGTGGCCACTCCTATGAAGTTTGGTTGCCCATACCTCACTCGTTACAATAAGTTTGTTTCATCCATGTGAATGATATACAATGACGGTCTTGTTTTAGTAGACTAGTTGGGTAGTTGCTTTTTATTCTACTTATTGAGTGTTGTCATCTTCCTAAACCCTTTAGGTACAGGTAGTCTACAATTGCTACCTATTCTAAGGGATCTGGATGGCTTGTCAAGGTATTGTTGGGGCACTTCTACTTTTGCCCACATGTACTTGGGCCTTGATGCAACATGTCAAGGTGGCTCGAGGATCTGCGGATGCTTGTTCACGCTGGATGTGAGTAAGAGTTCTCATGTCTATTCCTTTTGCTCTTTATCTTTAGTTTGTTATTTCTAACTTCTTAGTTTTGATAAATTTGGGCTTATGAGCTTAGGGTTCTCCCTCATCTGACAGTCGATCATTTACTAAAGGACAACTTTCCTCATTATTCTTGCTAGATAAGGAGGACTAATGATTTGATTGAGGATTGTGCAATGGCTTAGGACTATATGTGCAAGCTATCCCCTGATTAGGTATGTCTGACTCCTACTATATTGTTTATTTCTCTTTTAGAGATTCTTTGTTCATTCTTGACTTTTGAGCATATCTTCCTTCATTGGTGGGTGATGAGGCCACATTGGATGGCAAAGATGGTGATTGCATGGTAGCTGATAGAGAGATGAGTGTTGCTCTTTGGCCTTACTGGCAGAGTGTGGTATTTGGGCAAGCAAGTTGATCATTGGTGATATGGTCCATTTATGAGAAGAGTCCCTATTCCTCCCCCTATTAACATATTATGGGGCCATGAGCTTAGTGGTGATGATCTTGCTACTGCCAAGATGGGATGCTCCTCTAAGAGTCTCTTAGAGAGTGCGAGCTTGCCTTATACTAATATGTTAATCCCTTAATAGATTGACGTTATGGCTAGTGGCACTTTTCCTCCACCTCCACCTCCTCTGGTAGATGCGTCTTATCTTTCATATTTGAGGACTAGGCCATCACACAAATCATCGAGAGTTGCTTCCTTTAATCCAGTAGGCTTTTATTACTATTTTGTATAAGCATGTAACAAACTTTATTAGTAATAAACTGTAATTGATATGAGTTATAAGGAGAGGATCTTGTTAATAGAGATCTAGGTCTTATTTTGAGGAGAATGAGGGCACGTTCCTTATTGAGGCAACTACCCATGCTAGCTGTGTGATTTCTATTAATATTATCTTCAGGGATTTGATGGTTCAGCCATCTTTGGCTTTGCTTGTGATGGATATCTTTGGTAGAGTAGTACAATTTAATTTGTTTTCCTCTAGCTTTCCTTAGTTGGGTGTTGCTCCTCCTGATGCTACTGATGTTCATGTTTTATTTCACTTATTTTGCCTTTATTTCATTTATTTAGTAAGTGATGATAGACTTATGTGCTCGCTTCTGTAGATTCCTATCTCCTCTGGTCAGTATTGGTATACCATTGCAAGGATTGTGTAGCAATGCTTTTTGGAGTTTGTGACCACTCAGAGAGTATGCCCTTTTTATGATACCTATTTATTTTATCGACAATTTTTATATATGCTTGTATAATATACAGTATGTCATGGAGGTTAAATACCATTACGCTAGCCATGAATGGGAGCGAGAATGCACAACTTATCCTGATTGTATAAGTGAGCTGGGGTCACAACTATCATCCTTTGCGATGAACAATGTGAAGCTCGAATTAGATGAGGGAGATGCTTAAGCAAGACTGGTGCTTGCTTTTGATGGCAGCCACGATCGATGTAGTTGTTTTAGGACTTAGGTGTAGGACTTTTGGCTTGTGGTTTGCTTTATTGTATTATCTTCCTAAGGTTATGGAGTTCGGATGTTATATCTAGGCATTTGTCCCTTATATGTTGTATGATATTTGTATGATGATGACTGTATATGCTTCTTGTTGTGTATCAATGATAATGTTTGCCATTGCTCTTGCCTGCCTCTTTTATTTTTCCCTTTTTTGCCTAAGGCATCTCCTTTTAAAGCTTTTCACACTTAGTTAGGTTTTCTTTTTTTCCCTTTTTTGCCTAGGGTGTCTCCTCTTAGAGCTCTTCACACCTAGTTGGGCTTTTTTTTTTAAGAATTTGATGATAATGGCTAATCTCGAAAAGAGATTTAAGAACTATGGTCATGTAATGAAAGAAAATGTAAAGCATGCTTGATGCAATTCATGATGATAAAATGTGTTACATTTTTCAAAGACATTTTGCATAGATTGACAGTCATTCTCATTTTGTTGAAGTCATTGAAGAAAAGCATAAGGGCATTTATACAAATTTCAAACTTCAGGTTACATATGTTTGGCCAAGTATGGGCCTTCCCAATTAAGTCTGAATTTCTCTCTCGGCTCTAGAACGTTCTACTTTATTTACTTTAACACCTAATCTCCTGCTTTCACACTCATGTGTTTCACTTTCTTACTGAAGGTTTTGGCTAGATGAGCTTGATACAACTATGTGCAATATAGAGCTTTAAGCCTTTGACTATACGAGATGTTTAGATTATCATGCCTCTGTTGAGCCGATTGTACTCATAGCAGCTCAAATTCAATTGCTACCCAAAGAGACTTGATTTATGTTTCAATTGGAAGAACTACTTTTGATCTGTATACTAGTAAGAAAGGAGTTACTCCAGTTGAAATCCTGACTGTTGTTTGATACCCCTAAAAAGCATATGGCAATCTATCTTCCCAATCTCGATAAATCTAAGTAATTTTTTATAAAATCTTCTTGATGTTCTTATTTACAACTTTAATGGCCCTGTTTACTTGTGGTGGTAAGGAGAAGATTTATGATGTTCCACCTTATAACTCCTTAGTATCTCTCTAACTTCCCTTTGGAATTGGACACCAAAATCATAGATAAAGTGATGGGGGATCCCATATTGATAGAACAAATTTCTTTTGATGAATTTAGCCACTTGCTTGTCTTCTATCCTTGTGAACAATTCTGCTTTAACATTCTTTATAAAGTAATCCATTACTACTAAGATGAACCTATGTCTAATCGAGGCTGTCGGTGGATTTCCCTAATTATGTCTAGTCCCTACACTGAGAAGGGCCATGGAGCGGAGATGTAGTGCAATTCTGTTGGGGGAAGGTGATCGACATTCTCGTGGATTTGACACTTGTGCAATTTCTTTACAAATTTGATATAGTCTTCCATCATCGTTATCCAAAAGAACCCTCATCTAATTAGTTTCTTAGCTAGGATTGCTCCATTCATGTGCAGACCATAAACACCCTCATGTAGTTCTTCTATTGCTCTTATAGCCTCAATTTCATCTATACATCGGAGTTGTAAACTATCCAAGGTTCTTCTATAAAGCAAACTCTGGTATGATGTGAATTTTAATGCTAATCATCGAATTACTGCTTTATCTCTTTCATCTGTTTGATTAAGATAGACTCATTCCTTCATATATCTCTGCATGTCATAGAACTGGGGTTTTTTAGCTATTTCTATCTTTGTTATTCCGTAACTCTTATGATAAGGTTATCCCAATTTGAGTAGGATTAAAGGCTTCATGGGCATTTTGGATGGTCCTTCCCACATTGATGCTAGGGAAGCAAGTACATTTACCATCTAATTGTGATTCCTGGGGAGATGAATGAATCTACATTTTTTTAAGGACATGGTAAGTAACCTCAAGTGATCCAAGTGAGGCCTTAAGTGTAGCTCTTTCAATTTCCACTCTTTTATGGCATAGTAAATTACTAGCATGGAATCTCTAAAGATTTCAACTTCTGTAACATCCAGGGATATTAGTGCTTCTATTCTAAGCATGCATGCCTTATATTCAGCTTCATTTTTTATGACTCTAAATTCGAGCTTTTTGGCCATTTGTACTACTTCACCTTCATGAGTTTATAATATGACAACGACTCTTGTGCCAAACTGATTAACTACTCCGTCAAAGTACATATGCCATCATTGGATTTTGATGGCTGAAGTGAGGTCATTTGGGAAATCTAGTTAGATTTCTTTTAAGTCTGGAATGGTGTTGAGAGTTAGAAATTTAGCCACAACTCTTCCTTTTACTGCCTTCTTAGTTAAATACTGCATATCAAATTTTGTTGGTAGCATAAGCCACTTGGCAAGTTTTCCTAGTAAAGCATAGAGCTTTGTAGAGGTACTTCATTGGGTCCATCTTAGACACAACCTAAATTCTATTGGATTGAAAGTAATGTTTGAGTTTCTTCATTGCCCATACCATTTCTAGGCAAATATATTTGACTTGGTTGTCATTTCTCCTCATACGGTAGCATCTTATTGCTTAAGTAGTAGACTACGTGTTCAACTTTTATTTCTCCCTCTTGGCCTAACATTGCACTAATTACATTTCCATTGATGGCAAGATACAGGGTTAAAAGTATCCCTAGTTTAAATGGTCTTAGAACTAGTGGGTCGGCTAGGTAGTTCTTGATCTTATCGAATGCTAGCTAACACTATTCATTCCATTCAACTAGCTAATCTTTTCTAAGTAGCTTGAAGATCGATTCACACACTGATGTCAACTTAGCGATGAATCTACTGATGAATTGTAGTTTCCCTAAAAACCCTCTAATTTCTTTCTCTGTTCTTGGCACTGGCATGTCTCTTACCACTTTTTCTTTGTTTGAATCCATTTTAATCCTATTCTAACTGACAACATAGCCTAACATCTTTCCTAAAGTTACCCTGAATATGCATTTCTTTATATTAAGCTTGAGACTATATTTTTTTACTCTTTTAAGGAATTTTTTTAGGTTTTATGGGTGTTCTTCTTAGTTTTTGACTTGACCATCATGTCATTGACCTACACCTCTACTTCTTTATGCATCATGTCATGGAACATTGTGGTTTCTATTCTCTGGTAAGTCGTTGCCACATTCTTTAGTCTGAAGGGCATTACTCTATAGCAATAAGTACCCCATTTCATTATGAAAGTTGTATTTGCTTTATTAATAATGGACATTAGGATCTTATTATACCTAGAGAATCCATCCATAAAGGAGTAAATTACATATGTGGCAGTGCTACCAACCAATATATCTACGTGAGGTAGTGAGAAATCATCTTTCAGATAAGCCTTGTTTAGATCTCTCTAGTTGATGTAGATTCTAGCCCTTCCATCTTTCTTCTATACTGGTAGCACATTTGCTAACCATTTCAAATAGTCTACTATCTCTATGAATTTTGCCTTGATATATTTCTTGATGGCTTATTTCACTAGTTAGGCCCATTGTGAATGACCTTTCTACTACTTGCTTTTGGATAGCGGTATGTTTTCATGGGACATTGTGCAAGTCTTTCTATTTCCAAGGGAATGGTAACTTTACTGAATAGGGATAAATGAATGGTCTTAGGGGATAAGACACTTTTGATTTTGTAAGGTCGCCACCTAATTTTTAGAAAATCGAGAAAAGAAAGGGACAACAATGAGTCACTTAGTAAGTATTATCCCCAACATAGATTTTTAGGTTTGGGGGATCACATATACTTTTTGACTATTTCTCATTATACAATATTTGATGTATAGCTACCATAACACCCTAGTTTCAATAATGACAATTTGTATAGCATTCACGCAATACATAAGATGGTGGAAGATAATAAAGCTGAAAGTTTAATTATTACATCATTTTCCTGATAAAATACATATGAAAAGGGAAAGATTGTGGAAAAGTAAATCTAATTTGGATATGACTAATCTGCAAGATTAACATGACATTCACACAACTTACTCAATTTCATAAATAATAGGATGATCATGCATGCTTGTAATTATTATTTATACTATGCTGATGTATGACGATAATATAAAGGATGCATGAGATCATCACTGAACTGAGAGCATGATGACTCTATTTCGGGATATGAACTTTTCACATTATTGGAATTTATGATGTGATTTCATGATTTTGGAAATAGAGGATGCAGAATGGTGATATGAAATAAGCATAATAAAGCATATATTATTCATATAGCATGCAAGATTATAGGTCTCATCACACAAGCACAACAGTATTCCCAAATGTTGGTGACAATAAAATAAAATGCAATATGACAAAATAAACATACTAAAATAATTGTGTGGTCCTCAGACTCAACTGAGCTTGGGTGGGTTTTAAAGCTTTAGCTTCTAGAGATTATCAAGCTTTCCTCGTCATGAGGTTCAAAATGACAGTAGAGTGATGCTAGATTGTATACCTTTAAAGCATGCTTTAATAAATATGAGACTTGGTTTGGTGGACAAGGGATCTAATAACCTAAGAGAAAGGTTGTGGGAGAGCAAAAACTATATGGAAAGGGCTTTCTAGTGCCTTCGATCATACTGATTTTTGAGTGTGTGTGTGTGTTTCCACTTACTCCCCCTCTAAAATAAGGTGTGAAGGGGTCTATTTATAGGGAAAAATGGTTAGAATAAGGTGGTGGGTGTGTCTTTGTGTGTGCATATTGAGATTTTTATGCATGGCCACGCTAAGTGCTCGTGGTTGCACATAAGCGCATGGCCACGCATGCACGCATGTGCTCCATATGCACTTTAACACTTCACACACTTCCTAGGTTTTACATAAGCTATTATGAGGTTGGTTCTTAGGGTTTTTGGCCCTTTTGAAGTCTATTTTGACAAATTTGGCCTTAATTTTAGCATATGACATCTAGGGGCATTAATGCTCACTATTGAGTGATGCGCGTTGATCCTCAACTTGTGTTGGACCATTTTAGGACCACTTTTAAAGGTTTTGGAGCCTTCCGAATGTGATTTCAAAGTCCATTTTATCAAAATCATTTTCCATTTTTTCATAAAAATAGGTCCCAATATAATGAAATTCGTACGAACTAACAAGTTGAGTATTCTAAGAGGAGTATTCTTGAAATAAACCTCTCATTGTTATGATAATTCATACTTTGCAAGGTCGGAGCAAAACTTAATGGCTCAGTGTTTGATTTTGCACATTGGTGGGGTCGGTTAGATTTTTTTAAGGTTGCACACTTCAAAGGTGTTACGAATGAGCAGACTTTAGTCATCTTGGGAATTCGTTTCATCATTGGACCTTTTTGGTGACAATCAAATTTGAGGTATGACACCCATTTTGGTTTGAGTCTTCTTAATTTCTATTTTACTGGTTTGTACCCATCTTTGGTAGGAATGAAGTGTTTAGCAATGTCTCTGTCAATACCAATCATATTATTGTATGTCCAGGCAAATACTCTCGAATATTTTATTAATATTTTTTCAATTTCTCTCCTCTCTTTATGGGTAACATCTTTCAAAATATGTTGAATGCATGGTTTAGATTCCATGCCAAGTTAAATGATTCAGTGCATATGGGATGAATGTCAAATATGCTAATGATTTGATTAATGCAACGAACACTTTCATCAGGAAAAGACATCAATCAAGTAAGCAAAATATGATTTTATTGCATTAACTTTAGAGTTCATTGCATCATCAAAGAAAAAAGTACAGGAATTAAGGAAGCAAAACTTTCTCTGGATTAGTTGCTTAATAGATGGTTCTATTTTTGGATCACCTATTATTTGTACATTTCATCAGTAACATTGTCCCTAATATTGGTAGTAAAATGGTGGTTGATTCTCTTCCCAATGTCATTCTGAAGTGATCCATAAACCTTAATTGTATCTTATAGCTAGAGAAATCTGCAAGCTTATAAGGTATGTGTTGTTTTTCACTGAATTGTTTCTTCACTAGTGTTGGATAGTAGTGGGTGCATGACTTGAATCTTGAGATTGGCATGCAGTTGACATATGTACAGAGAGTCATATGTTCTAGCTTCCACCATGGACACATCCATCTCACTTGGTATTCTAGCATATCCTTCATGCATTTGACCTGTGAAGGATATGGCGTATCCTTCACTTGGTAATTTGATTGTGATATGGGCTGAGCATCCATGAACATCCTTACTGTGTCTCTCTAAGTGATTCTTGGGTTGGTATCTCATCCAATTACCTGCACATTTGTTGAGCAGGCTTAGCTTTTCTTGCAAACATATTTGAAGCAATAAGGGGCTCCCAATAAAGTTCAAACTTTTCCCATTTTTAAGGTCATTTAAACATTGAATGGTCTCTACTAGAATCAATGAGAATGGAGTCATTCCATGTTATATTCCTTTGATGACCTGAAATATCTTGCAATCTCCTAGCCCATTGTTTGAGAAGGTGAAATATTGCATAAAGAGGTAACTTGTAAGGAGGCATACCTAAATTAAAGTACCAATCTTCTTAGTGGTGTGAGTAGCTAGGACTTGTATAGGAATTAGTCATTTGCACTTGGTGACTAGTTCGTTAAGATTTTATGAGCTTAGATCGAGAAAAGTAGCTATAAGTCCTGGGTATTTGATATCTTGGTTAGTGAAGACTACCTATTTAGTCTTGATGGGGGTTCGCCCTGCTATGGCACTGAATTCCTCATACAATGGGCATAGTTCTATAGTGTTCAAGAGTTCACGGTAAAGGTAAACATACCGAAATGTCTTAATGTATAGCATTCCATATGGTTGCAAGCTCTTCTAGTCAGCCTAATCAAGGTTATAAAGGAAATGTGTAGTGATGCTAATTTGGGGATTTTTTACCTTGACGCCATCTTCAAGAAAGTCTTGGATCCTAGCTCTTAGTTTTACATTACTTCAATAAGAAGATTCAGCATTGTGATCACTCATGTTGTATTCTTGATCATTATCAAGGTTAGCTAAATGGATGGTGCATGACGTGTGCTTGAAAAAGAAAAGGTGAGCATGTATGCATGGAGTGGATGCAAAATCTTATAATGATTATTCCTACAAGAAACAATGGTTAATATGTGCTTATTTACATGTATGTTATGTATGCATGATTAAAGTTGGTTAGTTTTCCTTACATAGTGAACAAACTAATCATAAGCAAGCTTTGGCTTCTAACCTTATTTCTCCATGAAGTTATTTAGTCTCTTTCCTAGGTAGGTTTTGAACCTTTAATCATTGAGGGACTATGGTTCTACTCTCAGAATTAGGATGTTTCAATTTATGTTGATTATAACCAAAGGGTAATCTGAGGAACAATACTAAAATATGCTTGAGCTAACCATATGAAGTCGATGTGAAGGTCAATTGTTGAGCTTTAAATGATGTCCAAAGTCTGCATGTACCCATATTTATAGGACAAAGGTTAATTAGAGGGAGCTCAAGTTCTTGCCCCTATATCAACATTTGATATATTTATCAAGAGTTATGAAAGTATCGTTCGATAGTTTATAGTTTGATTTTGCTAATATAAAGGTCCATAATCTAGTTGGATTCCTAACCCATTCATTTAATCTAATAAGGATAAATGGACAACGTCTCATAGTTTCCATCATTGAGGGATGTTATAATTTGATATTTTAAATAGAGTATTCAAACTGAGGTACATGATTCTTATCATTCCTCATGCTTCAAGCTCATAAAAAAGATATGAGAATCATGTTTTCCTAAGCATGAATATTCTATAAAAACTGACATTATGATGTCATTTGATGGTAGACACAATAAGAGTCATGTCATTTTATGAATATCATGTCAGATGGATAGCATTAGGATAAGGATAACATAAACAATTTGGTGGAATCCCAATGGATATTACTACTAGCTTATCTACATAAGCTGAGCTAGGGTAAAAGGCTAAGGGTTCCTTTAGTGAGAATGCTCATATATAATTAAGGTTATGGACTCAATTCAGTGAGTCTAGCATTCTTTTGTTAACTCAGTCACCCCCCTTTTGTACTTGGGTTATAGACTCTAGTTAGAAGAGTCCAATGAATGCATGATGAAAGATTAAAGGTGATAATACCTTATCTTCATTTCCCCATGACTTAAGTGGAATCATGGTGACAATTTCATTTAGTATTATCAAGGTTTTTATGGACTAATGGTGCACGTGTAATGCATAGTGCAAATGTAGTGGTGAGGGGCTCTATACAATTGAGTATTGCATAATGAGAAATAGTCATTTTTGAGTTGATCTCTCTTACTTAGAAGTCCCCAGTGGAGTCACCACTATGAGTGACCTATGTTTCTTATTTTTAGTTTTGAGGCGAATTGGTTCCGTAAGGGTCTTTTCATTTTGTTTCTAAGGGACATGGCAACTTTACCGAATAGGGACAAATGATTGGTCTTATGAGGGATGATACATTTCTTTTTTTTAGAGTCGCCACCCAATTTTTAGAAAATCAGAAAAAGAAAGGGACAACATTGAGTCACTCAATGAGTATTGCCCCCACTGGAGATTTCCAAATTCAAGGGATCGCATATACTTTTTTTGACTATTTCTCATTGTACAATGTTCAACATATAACTACTGTAACACCCTAGTTTCAATAATGATAGTTTGTATAGCATTCACACAATCCATCAGATAATGGAAGATAATAAAGTTGAAGATATTACTATTGCATCACTTTCCTAATAAAATACATATAAAAGGAAAAAAATTATGAAAAAGTAAATCTAATTTAGATATGATGAATCCACAAGGTAAATGCGACCATTCACACAGCTTGCTCAATCATATGAACAATGGGATAGGCAATGGACACACAATCACTTGAAAGAGAAAGCAAAATATAGATGATTATGCATATTCATAGTGATTGTTTATGCTATGATGATATATGATGATAATATAAGGGATGCATGATGTCATCACTGGACCGAAAACATGATGACTCTATTTTAGGATATGAACTTTTCATATTATTGATATTTATGATGTGATTTCATGTTTTAAAACTAGAGGATGCAGAATGATGATATGAAATGAGCATAATAAAGCATAGATTATTCAAATAAGATTCAAAATTACTAGTCTCATCATACAAGCACAATAATTTTCCTAAATGCTAGTGATAATAAAATAAAATGCAATATGATAAAATAAACATGCTAAAATGATTGTGTGGCCCTCAAATTTGACTGAGCTTATATGGGTTTTAAAGCTTTAGCTTTGAGGGATTATCAAGCTTTCTTTATCAAGAGGTTCAAAATGACAATAGAATGATGTTAGTTTGTATACCTTTGAAGCATGCTTTGATAAAGATGAGGCTCGATTTGCTAGAAAAAAGATCTAATCACCTAAGAAAAAGGTAGTGGGAGACAAAAACTATTTAGAGAGGGGTTTATAGTGCCTTCGAACAGATAGATTTTTTGAGTTTGTGTTTATTTCCACTTGCCCCCCCCTCAAAATGGGGTGTATAGGTGTCTATTTATAGTCAAAATTATGTGGAATATGGGGATATAGGTGTGGTCATGTGCATGTCCCTAGGATGGAGCATGTAGCCATGCAAAGTGTGCTTGGTTGCTTTCTAAGCATGTGGCCACGTGCTAGTTCATGCTCATACGTGCACATGCGCTCTTTCGTATGTTATGCACTTATACTGGGGCTTATGTTATGCACTCATACTGGGGCTTACATAGGCTTTTCTATTGTTATTTTCCAAGGTTTTTAGGCTTGTTGGAGGTATTTCCACTATCCATTTTGTCTAATTCGGCCTCGATTTTAGCACGTGACACCTAAGGGTGTATATGCACACTTTTGAGCAATATGTGCTAATTCTTAAGTTGTGTTGGACCATTTTAAGACCACATTCAGTGGTTTTGGAGCCTTTAGAATGTGTTTTTAAAGCCCACTTTGTCCGGTTTGGCTTTCATTTTATCACATGACAACTAGGGATGTTTATGGCTTTACATGCACTTCTACAAAACAAGCGCTGATCCTCAGGTTGTGTTGAACCATTCTAGGACCACTTCTAGAGGTTTTGGAGCCCTCTAAATGTGTTTGTGAAGTTTGTTTTGTCAAAATCAATTTCTATTTTTTCATAAAGTTGGGTGCTAGTATAACAAAATGAACATTGATCCAACAAGTTGAGTGTTCCGAGAAAGGAATTCTCAGAATAAGCTTCTCATTATTCTGATAACATATTTCCTAAAGTTAGAGCATAACTTAATGGCTCGATGATTGATTTTGAACACTTATGGGGTCAATTAGGTTTTCTAAGGTTGCACACTTCATAGATGTTACGAATGACCATACTCTAATAATCTCAGAGGTTTGTTTTATCATTGGACCTTTACGGGGATAGTCAAATTTGAGGTATCATAGCAAGGCTCTATTTTGACCAACTTCTAAATCCAAAAATTCTATCTATAAGATGACTAAAATTTGAAAAGCAAGCATAAATAAAAGTTAATAAACACTATAGACAAACATAAAAAATAAGGTAAAATAAAATAAAAATGAAGAGATGAGAAGGGAAAAAATTCTAACTTGTGAGCTATAGCCTAATTGTCCTTGAGCATTTTTAGTTAGTGAGGTAAAGTAGGATTGCATCCCTATTCTTCAGTAGCATTCCTTCAAAGTATGGTTTTCATCTCTTGTCATTGACCATAAACTTCTCCGCACTTGCATTTTCTAACTTAAGAGTGCCATAAGGAAAGACCATGACAACCTTGAAGGGTCCACTCCACTTAGATTTGAGTTTGCCTGGAAAAAATCAAAGTCAAGAATTGAATATTAGAATTAAATCTCCCTCTTAGAATGACTTCCATTAAATCTTTTTGTCATGCCATCTTTTAGTTTGTTCTTTGTACAATTTGGTATTTTCATAAGATAAGTGTTGAAGTTCTTCTAAATCTTGAAGTTGTAATAACCTCTTCCTCCCAACTGCATTCATGTTAAAATTAAAGGCTCTAGTTGCCCAATATGCTATATGCTCCAGGTCAACTGGTAAGTGATATGCTTTTCCATACACCAAATGAAATGAGGACATTCTAATTAATGTTCTAAATGTCATTTGATAGCCCACAAAGTGTCATCGAGCTTGATGACCCAGTCTTTCCTTGGATTTCCTACCATTTTCTTAAGGATTTACTTTAAAGCTCTATTCGTGATTTCTACCTGACCATTGCTTTATAGGTGGTATGGTGTTGCTATGTGATGGTTTACTCCATACTTCTTCAAAAGAATCTTGAATTGTTTATTATAAAAATAAGAACTACTATCACTAATTAAGGATCGTGGAATACCAAATCTTATAAATATCTTCTTAAGGAACTTATCCACTACCTTGTTATCATTTATTAGAGAGGCTATGGCTTCCACACACTTGGAAATGTAATCTACACCTATAAGAATATAGCAATTTCTATAAAGTGATTGGAAAGGCCCTATGAAATCAACTCCCCATATGTCAAAAAGTTCAATGTCCTAAATATTGGTGAGTGGCATTTAATCTCTCCTTATTATATTCCCCATTCATTGGCAATTACCACACCTCTAAAAAAATTCCCTTACATTTTGGAACAGTGTAGGCCAATGGAATCCACTTTCAAGCACTCTCACAACTATCCTTGATGCTTCAAAATGTCCACTACATAGGGAGCTATGAAAATGTATTAGAACGTAAATTGTCTCTAAGCATGGCACACATCTCCTTATTAGGACATCAACACATGTTTTAGATCATCCTATAAATAATACTTGACATCTGATAGAAACTTCTTCTTTTACTAGTATGTGAACTCTTATGGTAGTGCCCCATAAGCTATGTAGTTCACTATAATTGTATACCATGGAGGATCTATATGTTGGATATTAAAAAAAATCTCATTATGGAAACTATCATCAATTTCTTCCTCAAATTGTAAATGATCATGTTGCTATAAACTAGAGAGGTGATCCGTTGCCATATTCTCATTACCCTTCTTGTCTTTGATGTCTAAATCAAATTCTTGCAACAATAACACTTATCAAATTAAACTTAGTTTAACATCTTTTTTTGTAAATAAATAATGTAAAGTAGCTGGTTATTACATATAAGAATTTTATATCCTAAGATGTAATGTCTAAATGTCTCAATTGTAAACATAGCGATGAGCATCTCCTTTTAAGTGGTTATGTAATTTAGTTGTTCATCTGAAATGGTCCTACTTGTATAGTAAATGACATGCTATTTATTATCCTTCCTTTTTCCAAAGACTGCCTCCTTAATAAAATCACTCACATCACACATTAACTTAAAATGAAGGGACCAATCTAGGAGAGAGATGATAGGTGTTGAAGTTAAAGTTGTCTTCAACCTATTAAAAGTAATAATGCAAGATTCGTCAAAGTTGAAAGGATTATCTTTAATTAAAAGTTAAGTAAGTGGCTTTGTAATTAAAGAGAACTCCTTTATGAACTATCGATAAAATTTGACATGTCCCAAGAATTCTCACACTCCTTTCAATTAATTCAATGGAGGTAACTTTTGTGTAACTTTAATTTTTGCCTTATCTACCTTGATTCCTGCATGAAAAATTTTACCTCCTAGCACTATGCCTTCATTAACCATGAAATGGCATTTCTCCTAATTTAGAATAAGGTTTGTATCCTTACATCTTTTCAATACTTTATCAAGATTCAGTAAGCACAATTGAAAATAATCTTTAAACATAGAAAAATCATCCATGAATACCTCCAATAAATTCTCAATCAATTATTAAAAATAGTTGTCATGCACCTTTGGAAGGTAGCAGGGGAATTACATAGTTTGAATGACATCCTTCTTTAAGAAAAGGTTTCGTAAGGGCAAGTGAATGTCATTTTCTCTTAGTACTTAGGTGCAATGGATATTTGGTTGTAGCCAGAGTATCCATCCAAAAGAAATAATAGGCTTATCTTGTAATCCTCTCAAGTATTTTCTATAATTGATGCATACTCTCCACCCATTTACTACTATATTGGAGATCATCTCACCCTATTCATTTTCCACAATAGTCATACCCCCTTTCTTTGGAATGCATTATATTGGACACACCCATTCACTATCAGAGATGGGATAAATAATCCTAATATCAAATAGCTTTATAATTTCCTTCTTTACCACCTCATATATATTTGGATTAAGCCTTCTTTGTCTCTCACCCATCCTCCATTCCAATACGATGCATTATAAAAAAGGAACTGATTCTCTTGATGTCTATAATCTGACACCCATGGCTTTCCAACTTTTTCTTACAACCTCACACACTTTATTTTCTTATTACTTTATAAGTTTATTAGAGATTATGATAGGTAATGTGTTTCCTTCCCTAAGAAAGGTGTACCTCAAGTGACTAGGTAAAGGTTTAAGTTCTAATTATGGTGGCTTTTTAATGGATTGAGGTATTGGAGTGTCACTTAGAATTAGTGGTTTAGGTTTTGCAAGAGTGCACTCTTCTTCCTCATGTGGGTACTCATCCTCTATATGCTTTGCAAGATCCATATTTTCTTGGATTTCTTTTACACAATCATCAACAACCTCAACCCTCATACACAAGTCCTCTTCACATAAAGGTTGCTTCATTAACTTGGACATGGTGAACTCTACTTTCTCATTTTCAACTCATAATGTGATCTTGCCCTCTTGTACATCAATTAATGTCTTTTAAGTGTTAAGAAATGGGCTCCCTAAAATTAGAGGGCAATTCTTGTCTTGCTCAAAATATAAGATCACGAAATCTAATGGAAACATAAATTTATCAACTTTAACAAGCACATCTTTAACTACTCCACATGATTTCTTGATAGAATGATCTATAAGCTAAAGAGTCATATTTGTATTGATAGCATCTCTAAGATTCAATTCCCTAAAAAGTGAAAGTAGCATAAGATTAATTCTTGCTCGTAAATCATATAAACATTTTGGAAATTCCTTAGAGTCAACTACACAAGGAATACTAAAACCCCCCTGGGTCTTTTAACTTGACTAGAAATTTTTCAAAATAATAGAGCCATATGTTTCAGTCAAAGGTACCATCTCACTGTTGTCCCACTTTTGCTTGTTGGTGATGATGTCTTTAAGGAACTTAGCATATCTTGGCATTTTATGCAAAGCTTCCAAGATAGGTAATTTCATCTCCACTTTCTTGAAAGTCTTCAAAAATTTAGCAAACCACTTCTCATCCTCATTCATCTTCCTTTATTTAAAAGGGAATGAAAGCCTTGGAACATATTTAGATGTGTCCATGATAGAGGGCTGCTCCTCTTTCTTAGCTTGCTTCTCAAGTTATTTCTCTTTAGCACTCTCTTGTACTTCTTCACCCTTCATTTCTTAATTCTCCCTATCATCTTTAGCCTTCTATAGGATTAATTTAGGCTCTTGTAGCTCCTTCCACTTTTTAAGGTGATGCCTTTCACTTGCTCTCTAGGGTTGACCTCCGTATTACTTGGTAAATGGCCTTGAATTCTTATAGCAACAACAACATTTGCCAACTGTCCCAACTATCCCAACTGAACTTCAATGTTATGTATTGAAGATGCATGATTCTTGATAATTTTGTCAAATTTTTCTTTTATTCTTTTCTAATTCTCCTATTGGCTAGTCAATTTGGAGGTGGCAACATCAAAGAATTTATCAAGCTTCATCTTCATGGCTAAGAGTCTATGATTACTTGGTTGTGCTTGGAATCCAGATGATGGTGGCTTAGAGAATTGACTTGAAAATCCTTGGGAGTTTTAATTGTTACTCAATGAGAAGTTAGGGTAATTTCTCCAACCTTGATTGTAAGTATTTGAGAATGGATTGTTTGCTTACCTCAGTTGAAACTGGTTTCCAGCATAGCTATAATTCTCCAACACACCATCTCCATATATATTTACACTTTCAAAGCCACACTAAAAGGTTGAATGGCCAAGCATATGGCAATGCTTATAAAACAAAGTGGATGCAAGTGGGACAATAATACCTTTTGATGGTAGCTCTCTAATTTTCTTTAATAAGGCTACAATTTGAGCATGTATAGAAGTAGCCACATCCACTCCAATCTTCCCTCCTTACTTTAGCTACATTTGTCTCTCAGAGGGCCATAAGCGATTATTATTGGCCATTTCCTCCAATAGATTAATGGCTCCATCTACTATTTTCTGCATGAGAGACCCACCCATAGCTACGTTGATGGTGTCATTTGTGGATCTTATTACCCCATTGTAAAAAGTGTGAATAAGAACATCCCTAGAAAGGCCATGGTAAGGACAACTTCATTGTAACTCTTTCAGTCTCTCTCAAGCATTACATAAAGACTCAGTCTTGAATTGTTGAAAGGTTGTTATGTCTTTGATGATTTTAGTCATCTTTACAAGTAGAAAGTATTTTTCCAAGAACACCTTCACAAAGAGATTCTAAATTGTAATCAATGTAGGTGGTTGTGAATTAAGCCATGCTTTAGCTCTATCCTTAATAGTGAAAGGGAAGAGCTGAAGGCAGATAGCATCGTCCAACAAACTATTATATTTAAAAGTGTCATATATCTCCAAGATGTTCGCTATATGTGCATTAAGATCTTTAGAAAGTAAATGAAATTGAACCATGGATTATATCATTTGTAGAAGTGCAGGCTTGATCTCAAAACTATTAGCTTGGATATTCGGTCTCATTATGCTCTATTGAGCACCTTCTAATATGGGCATGGCAAACTCTAAAAGAGTTCTCTCAGCTACTCCTTATTTCTACTTTACCATCTCTTTAATTTATTATGATTCTCCTTCTCAAAATTAGATAAGCTTGGAATGAAAATCAGAGGTTCTTTTTAAGTATGTATAGTATTATGCATACATAGCAATAAGAGTACCTAAAACATAGTAATATAAATTAAAAACAAAGTATTAAAGAAAAATTGCTTTAATCAAATGAACTGTCACTAATTGTGATGTTAGCTCCATCAATCCCCAGAAATGACACAAAAAACTTATTACCTTGCACACATCAAGTATACAGAATGATAATTAATATGGAAGTGAGTACTGTACTATTCCCTCTAGGATTACAAACTAAGCACCTATTAGTTTTAGTTGAATTTTTTTAAAGCTTTCAAATTGAATTTGAATAAAGTAATGAATAAACTAAATAACAAACACATAATGAAATGTAAATCAACCTATCTCTAACTAACTAATGAAGAAATGAATCAATAAAGAGACTATATTGTTTGGGAATCGTACACCACATTCTCATCAAGTCAAATTATAAATGCATTTAAGATGATTGAATATTTCTAGCTTCCAAGAATCATTTAGCACTCTCTCTCAAGTAATGTTAAACTCTTTAAGCATGCATCAATTAAATCTAAGAGTATTGCTTAACACTCATCATCACCATAAAATAAGACGACATCAAACATATAAGGCATTAAGCAAGCTTATGGAGAATTAAATTGAATTAAGCTCTCTTAAGTCTTTGATTAATCTAACATGTATTCGTGGGTCTATTAGATGTACCATTTATCAATGCATAAATCTAAACTAGAGTTGTAATTGGCCATAATACAATATACAACAATACTCAACAAACATAATATATAATAACTAAGAACAAAATCTATTAGATGAACTTAAGTCAAATGAGTTTCCAAAATCCCAACAACTTAGATAAAACTAGCCAAACATGGCTTCAAAATCCATCATTCAATATTCAATAACAGCCTAAAAGATTAATAAAATAAACACTAAATAAGCAAGGGGAACAAAGATTGTTATCAAGAAGCATGTGGGTCTATAATGGAGGCTCCTTCTCTAGCTTCTTTTTCTCCTCTTTCTCCTTTTCTCTCTCTCTTAATTGTTAGGGTTTGTCAAATCAGAGAATCCACCTTAAAATTCATGGTTCTACTCTTTATATAACTTCTTCTCAAATGTCCCTTGAGGTCCCCTAGATTTGCTCTTTTAAATCATCCACCTCAGCATGTTCTGTGCTAAAACCATGAAGGCCGCGATTGCAATAAAAGGGCTCAAAGTGAAGAGGTGGTGCTTGCTATGAATCCATGCTCACCACAGAAGATCTGACTATTAGGAACTCATGATTGCCAAGCTGCCACAATTGCTATAAAACCTCAACCTTGAGTTGCTTGCTTAAATTGAGCATCTCGCGCTTATATTTCAAGCCGCAACAAAGGCCTGCTCTGTTAGCGATATGCACTAGGTCAATCATTTGTGATTATGTATTGACTTTCTTATTTTATTAATAAAGAGGTATTTCATTATGATTTGATTTTATAATAATTATATGAATGGTTAATTCTTAGTAAGGCCATCAAGTATGTGACTTGATAGTAAAACCCTTAGATTAAAATAAGAGTTTTATTCTAATTATCCCTAGCCATTTATTCATTATATAAATATTAAAGTATTAAGGCTAGTATGAAGTTGATTGATGGTTATGTTTTACTAATCATGAATATGAGAAATTAAGTCAACTCATAGATACATGATGAGAGATCATGTACTAGATTGACCCACTATGAAAATACTACATAGATTATTGTCATAAGCATTTCTCATCACAGTAATTTTATTTTGATCCTTTGACCTTGAAATCATCATGGATTTCTACATAGCTATTTTATGTTTTGACACATTCTAACATTGTCTTTAAGCGGACGATTAAATAAGATGTTGTTGGATATGAAATTAGTTATATGAGGAATGTGAGTGATTCAGAAGGAATTTATCCCTCATTAAGATGAGAAAGATATTTATAGGCCCCTTGATGAGATAGACTGAAGGAAAATGCATGGCCATGCTGAAATGAATTGATAAAGAGTTATCATTTTCAGTCTACTTAGAATCAAGTCATAATATTGAACTATATAAGGATGACATTATATGCCTTATGTTGAATTAGGGTATCACATGGTAAAGGGACAATAAAATTCACTGTAACTAGGTTATGTCAGATTATTGACTTCACATGACTTAGGTAGTCATAATGTCTTGCTAGAGGCCACTTATGACTTGTAGGCCTAAATAGAGATTTAGTCCCACTGCCAATGTTATGTGAACCTACAGGGTCACACACTTAGAACATGCCTAAAATGAATTTGGGTTTAATAAGCCCAAAATAAACTCTATAGAAATAAATAACTAAAGTGTTTTATTTATTTGTTTATTTATTTAAGATAAATGTTATTTTAAATAAATAAATAAGATATTATTTCTAATTTGTTTTTTAAACAAAATCATAATATAATAAATGAAATTACCAAAAGGTTATTGGTAGCTGAAACCCTAATTTGGAGTCTATAAATATGTTATATTATCTAGGGTTTAATACACTTGTTTTTCCTACCTCCAAATTTATTTTCTTTCTTTTGAGAAAACAAAGACAGAGTTTTTTTTGTTCTTGATTTGTGAGACAGTCAAGAAGGTTGCTAGCACACACTCCAATTCATTTTATGAAGGGCTGTTCATGTGGATACTTATTAAGGATGCATCCTTTTAGAGATGTCTAGATCCGAACAACCAAAGCAAAAGGCTCGAGGTAAGGTGTCACCGGTGTAAGCCTCCTCTCATCCTTCCAGAAAATCTTGCCTCTTTTGCGTCTTGGTGAGATTCTTGAAACCTAGATTTAATCAAGTAGTCGAATTATATGGATCTAGGTTTGGGAACATGATAAATTTTTAATTTTTCCGTTACGTTTGTATTACGAAACCTAACATGCTCTTCTTCCTCTGCTTTGTTGTCTTTTAGCTTATTTTACTCTTAATTATCTCCAAACATCTCCAAAACTTATTTTCCTTAGAAAAATAAAATGAACTATAAAAGTATCTATTTCTATATGTTTAGACTATATTAAATGCTACCTAAAATGAAAGAATGACTACTAAAATGAGTCCCAAATCTATATGCAATTTGGCACCAACAATAACAAGTATTGTGAACAATTAAATATATATATTGAGCAATAGATAAGTCACCTTGAATAGAGTTTTCAAATTTATTTTCCATGAATTGTAACTGAGCCAACTACCTTTTGTTGAACAATCATGATGACTTGCAGCTAATGATATGTCTTTAAGAAATGGATATGATAAAGATGAACACTATTTTTGCATTTTTCACTATCCATTGCTTGAAAATTTTAACATTTTCAATAGTGTCTTATGACCTTGGAACATTAAAGCCTCGAACAACTTGCCATAAGTCCCCACCCATAAGATAAGACTCCATAAATTTTGATGTTAGATTAGTCAATAACTTAATACTAAGTGCAACAACACAATCACTAATATCCATTTTAAAGCACTGCTGCCACTCTTCAAAAAGCATTATTGATTAAAGCAATAACTACCTCCCTTGAAAATATTTTTTTTTAGTGAAAGAGTTAAAATTTTATGAAATAATTTTGAAATTAATCTTTAAATTTATGTCAACAGTGGTAAAATTAGAATTTAAATTTATTGTTTTTACATTTCATTTCTTTTTTTAAGAAAAAAATGGATAAAAATTTTAGTAAGTGTTAAATTTATTCTATGAGAATGTAAAAGTAATTTTAAAAATATAATTATATCTTTCAAATAAAATTGGATAAAATTAAAACTAACTATAAAATTGAAGAAACAAATTAAAATAATTTTAAAAATAAGATTCAATCAATAATAGCTCTAACTATAAGAAATGACACTTAAGTATACTAAAGGACAACTATAACAAAACAACCATATAAATTCTGTTGTATAGGAAAACTAATAGGCATTAATCACTATTTTAATATTTTATATTACTTTAGAAAATTTAGATTTTAGATTTTATATTTTAGCATTGTAATTGATTTAAACGTGCAAATTATTGTCTTTTTTTTTTTAATTGCCACTATTAATTCTTTTAGAAAAGAACCCTTTATTTTGTACTCTACTTGTGTTTGGGGGCACATAGAAGAGACTCTATGATGAAATTTGCTGAGTTCATTAGTAAGAAACATGAGGTAGCTTCTTCATTAGTAGAGTTCTTTCATTATCCACTAATGATAAAGAAGACATCACCATTGATTAGGAAACCTCTCCTTCAAATTATACAATTTCAATAATGAGTAATTTTCATAATTAGCTCATTGATTTTGCTATTTAATGTTGTAGGAGATTTTCCTTTTCAGCTTCCAAACCATTTGATGTCGAGAAAAAATAATTTCTTTTACAATTATAAAGAATGCATAGATCAGCAGCTTCATTTTAAGCACCTGTACAACTCATTAAATAACAAGAGTAAGAAATATCAAATATACTCACAATATACAATAGCAATCTTGTAACTTTCAATATCGGAATCACATGTAACATTAATGCAATGAATACACAGATGTCTTGTTATTTCTCCATTTTCTACCATTTAGAAGTAGAAGTAATGTTTATTAGTATTAATAATAAAAGACTTGATGAAACAAAAGAAGTAGAATAAGCATTAGTTGATAGCATGATGTAATGAAATTAGAGCAAAAACAAACCAATTATCCAAATACCAAAGATTATCCTATGAATACTACCAACTCAAATTCTATTCATTTTTGCAAGTCCCTTCATATATTTTGTAAGATCGAAAATGGCTCATGATATGGCAAATAAAGAAATACAATATTTCTAGTCGGCACATCATAAAAAAAAAAAAACCAAAATTCAGCTACTGAGAGAGTAATTAAGTTATAACTTTTCTTCAATGGCATCCTAAGGTGCAAAATATAATTCCTACCATGGTCAAACTAAAGGGGGGGACTACCTCTATTGTGTAATCTGTCAAAATTTAGGTCATATAATCTCTCTATTAAGAAAAAAAAAACTAAAATTCATGAAGTGACTTATTAATTTAATTTTTATCATGGTCAATTTAAAGGGGAGGATTGCCTTTATTATGTAATCTATAAAAATTTAAGTCATATAATCTCTCTATTAACAAAATTAGCGCAAAAAAAAAAAAAAGAAAATTTGGTGTTAAAAAATTAAATTAACATTTGATACTCAATTTGAAATATGAAGTAAAGTTCAATTATTTATTGTTTTAAATTTGATGCCTTTTTGTCTTTTTCTCTTGATGAGATAAGTCATGACACATTCTAACTAACTTTAACCATAAAAAATTTTAATACTTTAGGCTACCTATAATATAAATAAATCAATTAGTTAATTAATTAACACTTAATCTAAAATTACTTGTGAGCCTTAAGCTTGAGTAGGATAAATCATATGTGATGATCAAATTAAGGATTAGTTGCAAATGAAGCAAATAAAAATTGGATTAAGCTAAAACATAATTTCAAAGAGATCAAGAGATAGGAAAAGGTGTAGAAAAAAAAATGGAAGTAGCTAAGCAACACTGCCAAATACAGTTCCCTCTGATTATAGTATTGAGAGGCCCTCCCAATAGAAAGAAACATGAGATAGCTTCTTTATTAACTGAGTTCTTGCACTATCTACTTATTAATGAAAAGGCTATCACCATTGTTTTTGAAACATCTACTTCAACTTCTTTTGATAAGTTAACTTTCAAAATTGTAACCAAAATTACTGAAATGCAACTTCAATTAAAGCTTTAATTTATCATGTCTTCACTCTCTTAGAAAACCCACATTGGCCACTTGTTAGAGCTTGTATATTTCAAAAGAGCTCATTTGATCATTGTCAAGTGCACAATGGTAGTGCTAATGAGGACTATGATTATGAGGTTGGATATACTCTAGTGTTTAGTATCGACACCTAAAACCCATTTATCGTGAAAGACTTTGTTCCTACAGTCATTGATGCCACAATGAAATTTCATGAAAAAGTTGAAAGCAAATAAGTTAATTCTTATTCTAAGGTACCAAAAGCACCTACTATCCCTCAAAGATTTTTCATGGAAGCATATGCCCATGAATTCTCATTCATTATAGAGCCTAAAATGGATGATGATTCTGGTAAACCTCTTAGTTATAGTTATTGTCAAAAACCTATCATAGGTTCAACCTAAAAATGCATTGTCTATGATGATTTCATTCTTCATGAATCATATGCTAAATTTTCGTTTCAACCTCATCTAAGATTGGTTACAAAAAAATTTCCTTTCTATCTAAGATCACATCCAACAAAATATGGTTTCCCAAAAGAGAATAAATGCAAAGGTTGTTATCACTATTCCACAGATTGCAACAACTATTTGCTGAACTTTGTGTCTTGGAAGAAAGTTTTTTTTATCTATATTCTTCTCTCAAGGAGGAAAATATATATAGAGGATTACAAGATACATATTTGATACAAATCTTAAATTAATGGATTATATTGCAAAGTAAATAAAAAATGGTTCTAAATTTATCTTCCTATAATTTTGTTATTGACAATTATCCCTATAATCACATTAACACTCCTCCTTAAGTTGGTGCAAAGATGTCTTCTAAGCCCAACTTGTCTAGTGGTTTTTAAAAGGCTTATATAGGAACTGCATGTGTTAGAACATCTACTAACTACTCATTAGAATGAACAAAGAGAATTTCAACCAACCTTTGGTTAAGCTTTTCCTTGATAAAGTGTTTATCTAATTTAATTTGTTTAGTTTGATCATGTTATACTGGATCATTTTCTATTTCCTGAGCTTTATTATTATCATAGTACAAAAGCATAGGCTCTTTAGGTGGAACACCTATCTCAATAAGCAATAATCTAATCCATAACAGTTCTGACACTCCATGAACTATGCCTCTATTCTATGCTTCTATCGATGACCTTGTCATAACATTTTATTTTTTGCTTCTCCATATAATAAGATTTCCACCAATAAATGTGAAGTACCTAAAGGTTGATCAGTGATTTGTGATAATTCTAGCCCAATCTGCATTAATATACCCTTTTATCTCCATATGCCCATGCTTCTTAAAGGTCAACCTTTTCCAAGTGTCCTTTTTAGATAATTTAAAATCCTTATAACTATAGCCATATGATCCTCACTAGGTTCATGCATAAACTGACTTACCACACTAATGGCAAAAGCAATGTCTGTCATTGTATGAGACATGTAGATTAATCTCCCTACAAACCTTTGATATTGATCCTTGTTTGTTGGGATTTGATTTGAGTAAATGGCAAGATGATGATTCTAAATAATAAGGTTTGAGTAGGTTTACAATCTGGCATACCTATTTTAAACAAAAGATCAATTCTAATATTTATTGGGACAAGTATATACCTTCTTTAGATCTAGTAACTTCAACCCCCAAAAAATATTTTAGTCCTCCTAAAGCTTTCATATTAAATATAGAACATAAATAATTTTGTAATTTTTTATTTATTATGTATCATCACCAGTTACAATCATATCATCTACATAGATGATTAGGAGGGTAACTTTGCCATTCTTGTGATTAATGAACAAAGTATGATATGAGTTTGCTTGGTAACACCCATTTCTTTTGGTAGGATCAGTAAATTTCCCAAACTAAGCTTTTGGTGACTATTTTAACCCACCCATACAATGCTTTCCATAATTTGCACACTTTTTCTCTAGGTTGTGAAGTATTAAAGTTAGGAGGAATATGTATGTACACTTCTTCTTCTAAGTCCTCATGTAAAAAAGCATTTTTTGCTTCAAACTGTTTCAGCAGCCAATTGAAATTTGTTGCCAATGATAATAGAACTCTAATTGTATTCATCATTATAACTAGAGCAAAAGTTTCCTAGTAATCAATGTCATATGATTGTGTATATCCCTTTGCTACCAACCTCACCTTATACCGATCAATTGTCCTATTTGCTTTATGCTTGAGAGTGAATATGCATTTGCATCTGACTAGGTTTTTTCCTAGTGAAAGTGGCATAATATTCCATATGTCATTTTTCTATAGTGCATCCATTTTAACTTACATTGCCTCTACCCATTTTGAGTTTTTTAGAGCTTTTTTGATGTTTGTAGGTATCTTTGTACTCTTCATCTAATTTACAAAGGCTTGATGTTATGCTGATAGGCTATGAGTAAAGACATACTTGATGATTGCATAATTTGCTTTCCCATCAAGAGACTACCTATCAAATGGTTTCTCATGATTTTATCTAGGAAGTAAAGAAAAAATTAGCATAGGTAATGGAGTATTAGAGCTTTTACGAGTGCTTACCTTAGGAATATCCATTGGCTCTTAAACGTGCATTTAAGGAGAGGAAAGGGCGTCTTCATTAGGAATATCTTTGTTATATACAACAAGAATATGTTGTCCATTTGGTTGAACAATTTCTCCCCCTATACTAGAAAACTCCATTGGCTAGGGAAGATCAATCCAACTATAGTTATTATAAAGTATCTCCCCTTGAGAACTAAAGGTGGTTTGATCATTACAAAAAAATATATATTTTGTCTCTGATAAGGTGACATTTATGCTAATATACATATGGTGAGTGAAGGGATGGTATCATCTATAGCCCTTTTATTGAGGGTAAAAACTGAGAAAGACACATCGTACTGCACAAGGATCAAGTTTAGTATGTTGAGTCTTATGGAGATGAACATATGCTACACAACTAAAAACTCATGGGTCTAATTGTAATAAAGATAGAATATAAACATGTTGGGCAAGCACCTCTAAAAGGGTTTGAGATGACAAAACTTGTGATGGCATCCTATTCATGAGATATACTGCATAAGTGACAAAATCAACCTAATACGTTTGTGGAACATTTACACTAATTATAAGAAGTGCTCTTGTTGTTTCAAGTATGTGCATATTCTTATGCCTAGAAACTCCATTTAGCTATAGAGTGTGAGGGCATATAGTCTCATGGAGAATACCATTGGCTTGTAAGAATTGGGAAAGTTTAGTGTTTATATACTCTCCACCATTATCATATGTTACCATTTTTATTAAAAGAGAATATTGAGTTCGAAATATGTTGTAAAAAACTAAAAAAAAAATAGCATACACATCACTTTTATGTTTCATAGTGTATAACCAAGTTATTTGAGCGCAATTGTCAATAAAGGTAATAAACCATTGAATTCTAGATACAGAAGTAATAGGGGTAAGTCCCTAAACATCCTAGTAAATTAACTTAAATGAGACTATTTATTTAGTTAAACTTAAAGGATATGAAGTCCAATTTCTTTTGGCTAAAGTGCATATATTACATAAAATGGAAGATTATAAAATATTACCAAATAAATATGGAAATAATTTTCCAAATAGCCAAAAGATGCATGTCCCAGTTGACAATGCCACAACCAAATATTCTTCAAACCATCATCATTATGACTTTAAACTTGATTAACATAACTATTTGCAACATCATCTACATAATACAACCCTTTCCTTATAGTACCACGCCTAATGATCGCCTAAGTCTAGATATCCTGAAGTAAGCAAAAATCGGGAAACATTAAGACAACATATTCTAGTTGTTTTATGATTTAGCCAACTTATAGCAAATGATTAGATAATACAGGAACAAGTAAACAATTATATTTGGGAGTAAGGGTTATTGATCCTATGCCAACAACAAGGGTGGTCTCTCCATTAGTTGTTATAGCATTTTTCTTGGATGGTGGAGTTATGTACTAAAATAGAGATTTGGTATAAGTCATATGTTCTATCGCTCATAAGTCAATGATCTAACCCATATATTATATTGTAGATACAAAGAGAACTATTTCTATTTTACTTGAATTTTCCAAGGATATACGGTTGGTTAGAGAGTGCAATTCACCAAATTTAGTAGGTTTAACTTTTGTTGTTGCAATAACAGCTACACTCGGTTCAGTAACTATTTTTTTAGCTACCTTTACTTGAGCTGATCGTTTGTTATTTTGTCCCTTACCTTGCTTTCGCCTTTTTAAAAACCAATCAAGATAACCGTGGATTTCAAAGAAAGTATCTTTAGTGTGACATGTTCCATTTCAATGGCTGCAATATAACTTTTCTTTTTTAGCATCTTTAATAGCTCGAAAAATGCTTTTGGAATTATAGGTCTTGGACACCATTACCATGTGTGAACCTTCTGCAAGCTCCCTTTTTCTAAGCATGGTTACTTGTCATTATGCCACTTTTCGAACTATATTAAAGCATTCTTCATTTAAAGAAGGCCACTTCTAATAGAATAAAAAATCTCATCTAAACTTGCAAGGAAGTCATATATTCGATCCTTATGAATTTCCTCCTAGTTGAAATGCATATTCATGTTATATACCATTTTGATAGGATGTTGCCTATTGTTGATATGAGTGACTACCGTAAGTGCATGGGTTGAACAAGTGATAAGTAGAGTATCATCTCCAAAGAGATTTAGGACTAAACACCTATTAATCTTTATTGTATTTACTTAGAGCAATCAATAGTGTTTGATTAAAGCAAATAAAGAACTAAAATAATAACTAAACAAAGAAATATAAATCAAGCATTTATAAATCATAATAATAAGGAAACAAGCAATGGTAAAGGCATGTTATTGGGGGATTGGTACACCACATAATCATTAAGCCAAATAATATATTAGTTATAGTTTTATTGCACACCTCAAGCTTTCATAAACCAAATAACAATCTCTCTTGAGCAATGCTAGTCTCATAAACAAGTTTTAATTGAATCTCACAATATGACTTAATTCTTATCATCATCTACAATAAGATTTAAAATAACATGTAAGGCATTCAACAAACTTAAAGAGGATTAGATTTACACAATCTTTCTCAAGTCGTTAAGAGATCTAACAAGAATTTGTAGGTTTGTTGAATCCACCATTTCTCAATGCATTGATTCAAACAAAGATTGCATTTGGCCATAATACTATCAACAAGCTCAACAAACACAAAATATACAATTAACAAATAAGAACCAATAAATAAATAAATAAATAAATATATATATATATATATATATATATATATATATATATATATATATATATATATATATATATATATATATATATATATATATAATGAACTTAAATCAAATGGGTTTTCAAAATCCCAACAATATCAAAGAACTTAGCCACTCATGGCTACAAAATTCATCATTCAATATTCAAATTAAACATCAAGAGAGTAGGAAAAGATAAAGAGTGAGAAATATTATTCAAAGAAGCTTCTTCAAAATGGGTCTCTCATATTCTTTTTCTCCTATATTCTCCTCCTCCTCCTCTCTCTCTCTCTCTCTCTCTCTCTCTCTCTCCCCTCTCTTGTGTTGTGTGTTTCTTGTGAGTGAGAGAATCTTTTGTGTAAATAATTATTATTAAATTAATTACATTTTTTCTTATTTTTCTTGTATTTATAATTATATTTTAAAAAATATAGCATATAGTTTGTTTGAGGATAGTATTACTATAAGAAAAGCAGTACAATTATCATTTTTGGATATTTTTATAGAATTTAATAAAATAGAGTTAAAATTAAAGTAATTAATCCTTATCATTTAATTACTAGTTGAGATTTTAAAAATAATTACATTAAATTACTTTTTGAGAAAATAAAGTATTAATATTAAAAATATTAAAGAAAAAAAGCATTGCTGCTCAAATAAAAAAAATGTTAAATTGTAATTAATTATGAGTTTAATATTTAAATTGTTATATGAAGAAAATATAATTTTCTATTAAGAAAATAACTAATGATTTTTTATTATCTTATGATTAATTATGACCATAATATTTATTTTATAAAAAATTAGTTCTAGAGTTGAGAAAAACATTGATTATAAGAAATATTGAAGGAATATCATATAATATTTGAGTAAAAGATTTATCAAAATACAATGAATTTAACTATATTAAGTTAATATTAAATTGTTCCTTTTCTCTCAATTTTCTCTTCTTCTTTTTTATCACTCATATTCCTTAAGTAAAGAGGGGTGAATTTTAGTTATTCTTTGCCTAAAATCACTCATTTACACCTTTTTTTATCATTTATTTTTCTTAAATAAATGGTTATTTCATGTAGATCTGATTTTATTTTATTTTTTGTGATTTCGTCGTCTTGTTGTGACATTTGATTTTTTGTCGTATTGTTATGATATTTTGTTTCATGTCATCTTGTTACGACTTTTTATTTGTGTGTGAGTCATTCAAACGGGCAAAACATATTTGATAATAACAAATCAAAGTATGATCATCAGTATATTGCAGAATTGAAGTCATAGGTATTATAGTCCATATAGTATTATCAAATTTGTATGCTTTAAGCCGATTTATTATGCTATTAACCTAAGTGGTGTTTCTGTTTCTATTGTTTCTAGCAAGTTTATATTTGTATTTATATTGATATATTACTAGTTTGAATTAATACAATTATTTTCTTTTCTTAAAAAAGAAGTTAATATTAAATTGTTATATAAATAAATAATACTTTTATTATTTTTAAAATTTTTATTCAATAATAATAATAATAATAGTGTTAAAGTATATGTTTTATAGTTTATTTACTATCATGAGTTTAAAATTTTTGTATTCACATACAAAATACATGTCGATTTACTAATGTATATATATATATATATATATATATATATATATATATATATAAAAGAATTTTCTCCACTAATCACTTTAGTTATTGGGCATATGAACAACACTAATAATCTAGCATTAAAATACAATATACTCTCTAAGGTTAAATTTATAATTTGCACACATGTCAAACAATTAAAGTAATAATTAATAGAAATTTTTTTTTTTCTTATTCACAAATTTTTATCATTTATTGTATATTTCATATTTTATGCATAAATATTATACAGTAATTCTGATCTTTTAACTTATTACGTATGGTTGCAAGGTTAAATTAATCAAAATTTAATATTTATTTAAAATATTAAAAACTAATATTTTATAGCATATATATCAACCTTAAATAGCTTGATAAAAGAAATTTTTCAAAAAAAGAAAGAAAGAAAGTTTTGAAAAATACGGGTGACTTTGTTGTTTTTTTTTTCCCCAAAACGTAGTGTTGACGTAAATCTTTCAAAAGGATGTTTGTTTATATGCATAAACAATAACCTGACAACAACTTAACAACAACTACCAAAAAATCAACTACAATACTATTACCAACAACTAATATTTTTAGGTTTTTATGGTTGTTGTTGATTTTTTTTTTATCATTTTTTCTTGTTGTTTTCATATTGTTGTTGTTGTGGTGGTGAGATTGTTGTTTTAAAATTTTTTTAATTGTTATCAGATTCCTATTATAAAATTGCTTTTTGTTGTTTAATTGTTATCTGGTTGTTGTTATTATTTTTTATGGTTATTGTCTGATTGAATTTATTCATTTAGGAAAAAAAATCAACAAAAACAACAAAAAAATAACCATAAACTTTACAAAAACAACAATCTTTATTGAATTTATTTAGTAAAAAAAAAATCATATACTTTACTTTTACAAATTTTAACTCACGCATTTACTCGAAATTTTGTAATATTTAAAGAAATCAAACAACTAAAAAAAAAAAAGTAAAGAAACCAACTTAAAACAAGCAAAAAAAAAAAAGGGACAACAACTAGAAAACAATCAAAACATAGCAACAACCCAATAACAACTTGACAAAAGCCATTTTTTAATAGCTCTATGTTTATCTCTATTTGACAAAAGCGTATATAGAACATAAAATATACGAAAAGAAGGAAGAGAAATACCCAAAACAACAACAACAACTTCAAAAAATAGCCGACCACCTCTAATGAGTCCTCTTCAAAATTGTTGCAACTATCTTCTTCTTCATCATCAATCTCGTTCTTCTTCCATTTCATCTCGTCAAAATCGAAAAAATCACTTCTAATGGATCCTCTCTAACACTGTTGCAACTTTCTTTTCATCATCACTTTTTTTCTTTTTCTTCTTCCATTTCATCTCGTCAAAATCAAAACAATTCTGGTAACAAGGTGACAATGGTGTTGTTGGTGATGGAGTAGAATCATCAGCTTTGAGCTCCTCCACGGGGAAGAGGAGGTTGTGTCAAAATGTGGGATTTTTTTTTTTTTTTTTTTTGGGGGTCCGTACGGTGATCGAAAAGGAAAACAACATAAGAATGAAAAGAAAAACTATCTTATGAAATACGGAAGTTGAAAAAAAAAAAAGTTACTGTAAATTTAAAAATTGTGGTAAAAATAAAAAATTCACAATGTAAATTTTCCTTTGCTCTTGCTATCTTCATCGTAAAATAAGTGAAAGTTGAATAGCAGAATCGGCTTCATATTAGATGGGAAAAAGATGATTGGAAAATTCTAATTGTATTTTCCTTTGATTTCTAAGCAGGTGATAACAATACGGGCCGTGCTTGTTGGAGTAATATATCCGAATACAGGCTATGAGCACAAGAGAGCTATAAATGATGTAAATCTTATGAGAGATTTGTTGATTCAAGGCTATAGTTACCATCCAGACAATATCATCATTCTCACCGCTATCATATTACCAATAAGCTAAATAGTTTCAGTGTATTCAATTAATAATACATCTATCTTTCTTCTGTTATTTATTGCAAGTTGGTTGCATTTCTGTAAAAATGAGAGCATTCCTCCTACGAAGAAGAACAACCTGCCATCATTAAAATGGCTTGTGGATGATCGCCAGAGGGGTGACTTCTTAGTATTCTATTTCTCCGGTATCGGAAAATCCATAGGACGGACACATCATCAAGCTATTTGTCCAGTTGATATTAATTCAACCATTGTCTTGCCACTTCGTGTAAGTGTCACCCTTTCATGCTATTGTTGGTGCTTCACATAGTGGAACCATTCTTAATCTTCCGCTTGTCTATACCATTGTTGAAGAACTGTAAGTTTCAACTTTTTACTTGGTCGTTAGGCTCCTACTAATTTGGAATTCAAGTCAGTATATCTCATGAGGGTTAGTGTAATTCATTTACAGATTCAGCTAAGTATTTTTTCTTTAAATGAAAATTTTACGGAATTCATTTTTAATTTCAATTTCTTTTAAATTTTGTGGAATTATTTTTTTATTAAATCAAATTTTTAATAAATTATTAGAATTTTCATATCAATTTATCCAAATGAAGAATTCATTTGAAAACAAATTTTATATAGAATTTATTTAAAAATGAAATCAACTCCTTAATATAATTCAACCAAACAAGATTTAAAAGACATTAAAAATACTTGTCACTTAGACAACAGAATTAACACACTTAATTATACACTAACCTATAGCTGGCTACGTTCCCTTTGTTAATTTATGGCACTAAATTGAAAAATCCAACTTTATTGCCAGGCACTTGTGGGGGCTCAGATTATCTTCTGGAAAGAATCCCAAAAATGGTGGATTGGCAATTTGCTTCAGTGCTTGTGCTGATGATGAAATACTGGAGATCAAACAGTAAGACCAGCCACCCCTGTATCACTCATTTGCTATGATCACTCCACTAACTAATTCTAACTAATGTTGTGTTTCTGTTGTCCAATGTAATTATGATTCTAATGAGATATTACTAGACTTTAAGGTCTGATTTATAGAAGCATCTGTTATTGAATTTAAAGTCTTAAAATTAAGGATACGTTTGTTTGTGATTCCTACAAAATTCTAAATTCAACGGCGGTGCTATGCTACTAAGTAGTAACACTAAAGTTAATAGTCGTGATTATTAAGAAGCCATGTTGTTAAAAAATTAAGGCTATGTTTGTTTGATAAAAAATAAGGACGAAAATTGGAATCGAAACTGACAATTTCGATTCTAATGTTTGGTTTGCTAAAATTAATATAAGAATAAAAATGTGTTTTCCTTATCAATACGAATCACTATTACTTTCTTATTCTTAAAAAATGACTTTTAATTTTCTTAAAAATCAAGTCAAATTATAATAATATTTTTATAAATAATTATTTTTAAAACATTTTATAACATATAATTATAATATTAATTTGTAATATATACAAATAATTATAATGTTAAATTTTTATGTATAAAATATAATCACAAAAATATTTTTCCATAAAAGAAATTTTTGTTGTTAAATGTTATTTGATTCTCATTCTCATTACAATTCCCTAGAAAACCAAACACCATCTTCGAATTTTCATTCTCTTTCTCATTTTTTTTCATTCTGATTCCAATTCCAATTACAATTTTGAAGTATGAACCAAATGCTCCCTAAGGTCTTTGAAAGAAGCTTTTGTGAGGATATCAGATAGTTCCTTGATTAGATTATCTTTGATGAAATGTCTATCAAGATCCACATATTTAGTCCGATCATGTGAAACCGGGTTATTAGCAATTGCGATAGTTGCCTTATTATCACAATGTAACATCGTAAGCTTCAGATGATTTAATCTTAGATCCTACACAATTCATTTTATCTATAGCAATTTACATACACCATGTGTCATCCCACTAAACTCAACTTTAGCACTTAACCTTGCTACAACCTTCTATTTCTTGTTCCTTTAGGTGACCAAAATTTTTCCAACAAACATGAAGTACCCAAATGTTGATTTTCGGTTAGTTTGATCTCTGGCCCAGTCAGCATCAGTATAGCCAGCAATTTCATAATCCTTATATCTTCTAAAAAATAAACCTTGACCCGGAGATGACTTCAAGTATCTTAGTACTTGGTATACCGGTTCCATATGTTCTTTACTCAGAGAATGCACGAATTGGTTTACAACACTAATTACATAAGAAATGTCTGACCGAGTATAAGATAAGTAAATTAATTTTCCCACTAGCCTTTGATACCAAGCTTTATCAATTAGAAATTAATCTTCTAGGATTGACAATCCATGGTTGACTTCCATTAGAGTCTCAGTTGGCTTGCAATCAAGTATGCCTATCTCTGTTAGCAAATCCATAACATATTTTCATTAACAAAAAGAAATTCCTTAAGTTGATCTTACAACTTCAATCCCCAAAAAATACTTTAAATTTCCTAGATCTTTGAGTTTGAACTCAGTTGCCAATTGTTTTTGCAGGGTTATTATCTCACTCATATAATTTCCAGTGACCACCATATCATAAACATACACAATAAGATCTATAACTTTACCCGTCTTTTGTTTAATGAATAGTGTATGGTCAACATCACTTTGTTTATAGTTGAGCTTTCTCATAAATGTCAATAGTCATTTAAACCATACTTAGGGTGATTGCTTGAGTTTGTACAATGCTTTTTTTAGTTTGTATACTCGGTAAGTGCACCTTATTACGGGTAGTGGATCCATAAACACTTATTCCTCTATGGTTCCATTAAAAAAAGGCATTTTTTACATCAAACTATTGAAGTGGCCAATTTAGGTTGGCAGCTAATGAGATAAGAACTCGAATGGTATTCATCTTTACTACTAGGGTAATTGTATCTCCATAGTTAATTTCATACTTCTAATTATATCCCTTTGCTACTAACCAAGCTTTATATCGATTTAATGCTTCCATTCGGATTAAGTTTGGCAGTGAATATCCACCTGCATCCAATCATTCCTTCCTTCAGGAAGTAGAACCAATTCCCATATGGAGTTCTTTTGTAATCCCTCTATTTCATCATTCATGGCTTTCTTCCAATATAGATACACCAAAGCCTCATGCACATTACTCGAAATAGATACAATAGATAATTGATTTATAGTATATGCATGTGATTTTGAAAAATGGGTTATTGATATAAAATTATTGATAGAATATTTAGCTTTAGTTTTAAGGTCCAAATCATATTGTCTTTTAGGAATCCCTCTATTTATTCTAAAAGGATAACGAGGCTCGACATTTGAGGTTACTAAGGGTAACAAGTTTACCTTATTGTGCACATCCAGAGTTTCATTAGCCTCTAACATTGTCTGGGAAGATGTACTATCTTGAGTAGTTTCAGGTATGAGTAAAACATTCAAACTATCTTCAGTTATCTGTCTAGGTGGGAAGCTCAAAGTTTCTATCTGATCCTATGAGATGCTCATAACGTAAATTGGAGATATTAGTGTATCAGAAGAGATGCTCCTATCAGGAGAGATGCTTAGAGTGTTATCTTCAAATATGTCTTAAAGTCTTTTCCCCTAAAGAGAGCACTTAGATTGATAGAAGTGGGGTGCAATTTCATGGAATTGAACATCTCGAGTTACATACATCTTCTTAGCATATGGATCATAATACCGATATCCCTTTTGTAGATTGGCATGTCTAATAAAGATACACTTGATAGCTCAATGGTCTAATTTACCAAGTACCTTATGAATGAATGTCGAGCATCCAAAGACTCAGGGCTCAATATTGTTAAAAGATAGAGTTAGGACAAGCTCCTGAAGTTTTTAAAGAGGAGTTTTGAAAGTAAGTACTCTTGATAGAGTTCGATTAATGAGATAGGCCATGGATCAAATAGCCTATCTCCAATATTCCTAATGAACATTCATGTCAGACAGAGATGCTTGGACTGCTTCCAATAGTTATCGATTTTTTCGTTCTACTATACCATTTTGTTAAGGGGTTCTAATGTAGGAAGTTTGGTGACGAATGTTATGCTTATGGCAGACATTTTTAGGAACCGAGTTAAGATACTTCCCACCATTGTTAGATTGTAAGAATCGGATTTAACACAGGTACTACATGGCTAACATTTTGTATAGGTCATAAAACACATAACACACATCTCCTTTTTTTGAAAGTAGGGATACCCAAGTCATATGGGTACATTCATTAATAAACAATGCAAAATATCAAGCACTAGATAGAGTGGGAATCCAAGCAGGTCCCCATACATTAGAAATAGTAAAAAATGGATTAAATTTGACTATAAACTTAGTACATATGAAATCCAAGGCTCTTTTCCAATTCACAAATATCACACTTGAACTCAGAGTTTGAGATACTAAAAAATAATTCAGGCTTTATTTTCCTAAGATAAGTACAAGATATATGTCCAAGACGACGATGCCATAAAATTACTTATTCTTTGTCCAAGCTGCTTCTAACAACAATATTAACTTGATTTCTGACTTGGATCACCATACAAATTAAGATAGTACAACTTTCCATATTAAACACCAGAGCCAATAATCTAGTCGTAATGTCCTGAAATAAACAATACTTAGGCTAAAATTTGACAATATAGTTTAAGGTTTTAATGATTTAGCCAACAGATAGTAGATTACAAGAAAGAGAGGGAATAATAAGAATAATATTTAAATTAATAGAGTCAGAGTTAGATATTGATCCTTCATAGGTGACAGGAGCTATTCCTCTATTAGCAATCAAAATATTTTGTTGGGTTGATGGTCGAATGGAGGTAAGATGGTGGGTGAAGTTTGTCATATGATCAGTAGCACCTGTATCAATAATCCATGCATCATTCTGAGTAAAATTTATCATACCTGATGTTTCATCAAGGTCACTACTTTGTTTTGTGACATTAGAGGTGGTGGTTGCAGCTTTTCTAAGATTTTTGTGAGGCTTTCTATTGAAATCCCACCATTCTGAATAGCCCACAAGCTCATAGCATCATTCCTTGAAGTGTCTAAATTTCAATGATTACATATGTATGTACTAGATTTACTCAGTACTTTTCCTTTGCATTGTAGTCAAGTTTGAGCCACTAAAAGTACTGCATTGTCCGGTAGAACCATTAGCTCCTTCATCATTTGTCACTAGTTGTGATCCCTATGCACAAATGCATAATTGGACTTAAGATCAATAGATGGATCCTTATGTAGTATTTCACACTGAGCATTATTAAACTCCAAGTCAAGTCCGACTAGGAAAATATGTGTTTGAAGTCGAGTAATATGCTTATGGAGTGATAGTACCCTAGTAACATCCTCCCCTTGAGCACTCATTCGAGCATTAATCTCTTAAAATATCCCAACCAACGCATTGTAGTATGTTGGTAGTAAATGATTTTGAGTTTAACTTAAACAATTGAGTTTCATTAGATCCATCATAGATGGTTTTGGAGATAGCCTCCTATATCTTCTTTACTATTTGAAGATAGATGAATCTATGCATCGACGTTGGACTCATAGAATCAATGAGCCAACTTTTCACTCGGTTATTATCAATAAACCAAGTCTCCAAAGCTTTATCTCCCACAAGTGGTTTTGGAGTTGCGCCAGTAAGAAAACTATATTTATTTTTTACTCTAATTCGCATCTCCATAAGTTGTGACCATAGATGGTAGTTTGTATCATTCCATATAATTCCAATAGGAAAGAGAGAATTATTTTGAAGGATTTGAATGAAATTTGATGTTTCATGAGATACAATGGATGTGTTTTCAGTGGTCATGTGTATTTTGAAAGGCTTACGACTTTAAAGGATTCAAAGAAATTTTTGAGGAGAGAAAAAACAATTTCAAGGATTCAATATATAATTTGAATTTGATTTCAATATGTATGTTCTAATACCATGTAAAATAATGTTTAGAGAAAAGAAAAAAAAAAAAAAAAAAGAAATCAAGGGAATGATTTTTTTCATATATTCATGAGAAATGTTACACCCTTTATATATACATCTAATATTCCTATATATGGAAAACCTAATAATACACACTAATTAGAAATATAATAACTTTCTAAATAAAAATAATAATAATTTCTAATATATACAATCAAATCTTTGACTCATTTCAACAAAATATTCTCTCTATAAATAATTATTCTAAATGAAGCTACGTATGTGTGGCCTTGATGCAGACCGTTGGAAAGGTAATAAATGGTGCTTTCACATACGCTTTCGTAGAAATTTTGAAGGAACAAGCTATACCAACGTACTCGGACCTGCTCAAAATGTTGCATATGACCGTTGATGCAGGCCTTCCCAGTTCAGGAAAAATAGAAAAAAGTAAACGATTTCGAGGCATGTAGGATTGACGCCAAAAATAGACCATGGAATTCAGGTCAGTTACTATCATTACAAAAATTTAATTTTTTTTATTCTTAATATATAGGCATAATTCATAAAGAAAGTATAAAATTGAGGTTAAATGCAAAGATGATCATCCAACTTTGTACTTATTGCAAAGATGATCATTAAACTTCAATTTGTTTATTTATAGTCACCTAACTTTGATTTTATTATAAAAAGGGTACTATCAAAAATTTTTAATCCTCTAAATTTCCATTAAAAATCACTTTAATACCTCAATCTATTTATTGTTTTTCAATTTAGTCTAGAAATTATAAAAAAAATTTAAAAGTTTACTTCTTCTAAACTCTGATACTATTCAAAATGAGTTTGCTCTTACCATGTTGAATCAAAATGATTTTTAAATTTTTCCTTATTTCCTATGAATATATAGAAAATATGGACTTATTTGTAAAAAAAATTAATTCTGAATTAAAATAGTAATTTTGAATTTTCGGATACAAAATAATATTAATTTAGTAACTGTTCTGAAACAAAATAAAAGTTTGATATCTAAAAATATACAAATTGAAATTTAATAAATGAATTGATACAAATTAAAAATTCAGTACCTTCTCATACATTTGACCCTACAAATTGTATGCTCAAATTGAAAAAAAATAAATAAATAAAATAAATTGAAGTTTAGTGACTGAAATGCAATTAAGTAAAAACTTCACTGACCAACCATAAAATGAACCCTGCAGAAGCAGGTTATAATTGAAAAGGAAAATCTATTTTCATAAGAATTTATTATGTTTTGCCCACATATGTTTCTGATATAATACTGTTTAATGTGTGTAGGCGACTTTACTTTCAACTCCGTAATAGATTGGGAAATATTTTAATTTGTAATCAGCTTCACTTCAAAAGTGTATAAACTACTACCATTATGACAAGTATAGATTCTTGGCTTTGAATATTTATCCTCCATTCTAGGTGGAAAAAAATATTCATGATGCTCGTTTTTAAATATTTAATATAAAAATTATTTAAAAATCAAGCGATTGAGTCCAATTATATTGACATACAAATTAACTTAAAAATACTTCAAAAGTAACAATTAAATTCCGTTCAACTTTAAAATGAGATCATCAGTGCCGTGGTCTTAGTGTTTTTGTTTTTTTTTTTTTGCATCCCTGGCTTTTTATTTTTGTAAATTTTTTCCAAGCTTTTCAACTTAGTAAAGAGTTTGTTCTTCTGCAAAACCAGCTAAGATATAGTTGGCATCATCATCCTAAATTGTATTTTAAATTATTATTGATAAAATAATCTTCTTATGAAATAATAATAATAATAATCCCTTATTATGGAGAGATTAAACATCTTTTTCCCCTAGGAGCAAAAAAAGACCAAAAAAAACAAAAACGTCTTCTCCCAAAGGTCTATTGTTATATAAAAAATCTAAATATTTGTAATTTTCTTGCAAATTTATTCCTACTTTTTAATTTTGGTAAAAATATACTAACTTCATTAATTATTGACAATAATTTTAACACAAACAGATATTGCATCAAATTGCACCTACAAAAAGCCAAATTTTCTCTTCATGTTTTAAAATTTATAAATATTTTTTTAAGAGAACATAAGATTCTTCCCACTTGGAAGACAGAATTGAGGCATCTGACTGTTATAATCCGAGTTTTTAAATATTTTTATATTAAATCGGGTTATGCAGTGTTAATAAATTTAATATATATATATATATATATATATATATATATATATATATATATATATATATATATATATTTAATTATTTTGTGAATAATTAACATTATTTTATGTTTATTTATAGTTTTCTATATAAAAATTACCCCGAAACTTATTATTTTGGAAAATAATATTTAAATAATATTTTATTATTTAATGTTATTGTATCTTATTAAATTATATTGTTTCATGCATTATTATTATTTTATGTATTAATATATATATATATATATATATATATATATACATGCATATACTGAGGGTCTATTTTTATGCATGTGTTAATTGTTAGTGTGTTATATATATAAATACGTATATAATATATTGTGTGATGTGTGTTTAATTTGCAATTTGGGATTCCATCCGAGGTTTATGTGAATGTGTTGTGAAATCTATTCGAAGTGTGTTTTCTTGCAGGTGCGACTCTATTTTTTAAGTAGAGAGATATCCATTTTACAGAGGAGGTTTAACCAAATTTTTGATAGAATTCTCGTAAAACGTAATATCAAATCTAATTCTTATTCTTTGTCTATGTCTAGAATTCTAGATCGAGTTTCTAAAAATTAAGTTAAATTTATACTGATTTTTGTGTTATTTATTTATTTGTTAGTTGTGCTGAGACCGGGGCCTAGTGGACCAAGCCCGTCAGACCCGTCTCATGGAGCGCACAACTGTTAGTTATTATGATATATATGCATTGCTTAGGGTGCATGTTTTAGAATTCTATGTTTTAAATATAAACCATGCACAATCGCTTATTTGAATATTTAAGTATATTTTAGGTATACTTTTAGTATATTTTTGGTATATTGTGAAATAAATGCATGTTTTCATCTCTAATTAAATCTAGCTTGTTTTAAATTATATTATTGATTTAATTTAATATGTTTGTGATTTATTTAAGCTGATTATACATATATATACCTGAAATATACTTAGTTTATTTTAAGTATATTTCTGGTATATATATGGTATATTTGTTTATTTTAAATATCATTATGTATCATTTATTTTCTTGAAAGTATGTTTTATATTTAAATGAAGGATATCGATAGAACGTGCTTCCTAGTGTGCAGTACTATGATCGAGAATGTACTGGTACGACAGTAGATTTTAGGTTAAATAACTAACCTATTGGTAGATTATAACTTGATTGATTTGATTGATATGAGTTATGATTTGAGAGTATGATTGCCGGAGCACGGTTGACCAAGTGTCTCGGGCCCAGTCTACTATCCAGTTAGATTAAGTGAATTATTTCGAACTAAGTGAGTCTGTATGGCTAGAGTGAGTTCTATTGATATTTGAGGTTGCGAAAATATAGGGTTCTATTTGATCCTTCATAAATCAATGATTTTCATTATAAAATGATTTTTGCTGTATCTGTGTGTATTTGTCTGTATATATATTTATTATATATACTATTGAGTGTCTGCATTTGACATTTAGTTATGCATGTATATATATTATAATAATTCACTCAGTGAGGTTTGACTCTCCTCTGTTGATATTTTTCAGGAGAGTCTTCATCTTCAGACCTTAACAGTAAACCTGTCCGCCGGATTTCTTTCGCTTTGGCCTTATTATGTAAATCACTTACTTGAGTTTTACCTTGTGCTCTAGACACTACAGTAGTAGTTGTATTTGACTATGTCGAGACTTGTTTTTGTATTTATGCATGTATGAGGATTTTACTTCAGAGTGTTTTTCTGAAATTTGTATTAAAAGATTTCTATTTATGATATATATGATATGATTTTATGTTATTAAAGGAAGTTGAGAATTTTATTTTATTATTCAAGATTTAATTTTCGTTGAATAATATTTTATTTATTTTATATTATTGTATGCTTTTATTTTAAGGCTTACTACAAGTTCCGGATTCGAAAGAATTTTCATTCTCTAGCGCCGATCATGACTCTTGTTTTGGATCGTGACACTGACCGTGCACTAACTTACAACAAGCTATGATCCCTTTGTTAATTTATCGCAGTGAATTGAGAAATTCAAATTTATTGCTTTAAACAGGATTTCCTAATTTGATTATGATGGGAAAGACACAAATGGTGGATTGGCAATTTGAATCAGTGCTTGTGATGAGGATCAAATAGCTGGAGATATAACAGTATGGCCACCGATCATTTTATACTTTTATTTTAATTAAAATTAGAGGTAGTAATGCTGGTCTGTCTGACATATTTATATTAAAATAGGATCATAATTATGTAGTGGGTAATGTTTATAAAAGTGATATCTCGTTTGGGTAACCAGCAAAACACTAGCCATGACATAATTACCCTTTTACTCCTAAATTAAAATTTTTTTTCAATAGATTATATATAAAAAAATAATTTACAAACTACAGGTGTTTAAATATTTGCACAATTAGTTCATTTGTGTGCAATTTAGGTTTTAAATTGTAAACAAAAAAATTTACAGGCTACGAGTATTTAAATAGTTGCACGACGTGTTCACTAGAGCTGAATAAAAATTTTAAAGCTGAATAAAAAATAATAAAAGTTAAAGAGTGTAAGAGGTTAATCGTGTAAAAATTCATTAGTGAAGTTATGCATTCAGCCATTTCAAAAATTTTCGTCTTAGCTTTTGCATAAAGTTGCCAAAATCAGTCTAAATGTTTATGTGGTTGATAAGTGTTCTATCAATGAATAATTATGCTGAAAAAATGAATCTACATGTGCGGCCTTGGTGCAGAGCCTTGGAAAGATAGATAATAAACGGTGATTTCACATATGCGTTGGTGAAAATTTTGAGAAAAAAGTGCAATTTCTACGATCAGGTTTACACATTAATTATGAAATTCTGGTTAGTTAATATCATCTAAAATATATATATAAAGTTTTGTGCTTAAGTTGAAAAAAATTACAGTTTAGTGACTGAAATGTAATTAAGAAAAAATTTGAGGGTCAGCTGTAAAACGAACACTGTAGCCCTCCAAATGGTGCTAGGAAACATACAAATGGTGGACTGGCAATTTCTATTAGTACCTGTGAACATGATCAAATTGCTGCAGATACCAGTGTTAGAAGTTTTAATAAAAGTCCATAATTTTGTCCTTCCTTTGTAGTAAAATAGCTTAGGTGATGAATATTTTAAAATAAGGTTATGAGTTGGATTTCTTGTTTTCTCTTGATCTCTCAGTGTTTTTTTTTTTAAAATTAACAATAAAAGTCCATAATTTTACCTTCATTTTATAAGATATTATTTTAGACACGACTCGATCAGGCTTTTGATGGAAAAGGCATAAACGGTGTTCTGCTCTATGTTCTAATAGAAATTGCAAAGAAACCATTGAGGAAATCAATAGAAGTGGATACCGTCCTGCCAGGATGATAAGGTCAATGATAGACAGCACACTGTTACTTGTTCGTTTGCCTTATAAACGAAATGGGTAATGGATGAAAATTGTCTCAATTTTTTGATTGGTACAATCTTACCGGCCCAAAAATGCTCTTTCCGGTTTAGTTCATAATTAGTATCGTAACTTTGTACCATATTTCACTTTAATATCACATTTTTAATTTTTTACTTCTCAGTCTCAAAAATTATAATTTTGTTTTAAGTTAAAATACCTTAAATATATTCGACCAAATTTAGCATACATGACAGTTAGAATAAGTATATTTTAGTATATTTACTATATAAACATCACATTATGTAGCCTAATTATCTTGTGGACTCCATAAAATAAATTTCATTAAATTTTTATTTTATGGGGCCCATAATCAAATTTTATTTTATGGAGCCAATAAGATGATTAAACTATTTAATTAAATGCTTATAATGTAAATATATTAAAAATATATTTATTTCAATTGTGATGTATATTAAATTTGATCGGATATATTCGATATACTTCAACTTAAAACAAAAATAGAATGATTGGAACTGAAAAGAAAAAAATAAAAATTTGTATACTAAAATGAAACATGACCTAAAATTATAGTACCAACGGTGCAACAAACCCTGCTCTTCCCTTATTTTTCCCTACAATAGTATTATTTCAAGGCTTGTCAAAGTAATTACTTTGCTATTTGATGTGTGTGGAAGCCTCTGCTTCCAAAAAAAAAAAAAAAAAAGGAAGCCTCTCCTTTTAGCTTCCTTACCATTTGATGTCAAGAAAAAACATTTTATTTTGTAATTGAAGAGGATTTGCCGATTTAGCTTCATTGCATGCACTTGTTTGCTATTGTAAAAAATTGAGGATTAAACTATAAATAAAACAGAGTAAATTACAACTTAAATAATTAAAATGGTAAAATTGAAGAAAATATATAACACAACTTTGAGAACTATTGCACAAGTGAATAGAGCCTAAATGATTGTACTAAAAAATCACCACAAGGTAAATTTACAAGAAAGTGTGGTGGGTCACAATGGTCCACTTAAGTACCACACTCTTAGATAGAATTTTACCAGGACAAGTAATTTAATAGTTTAATAATTCGAGACAACTAAACCCGATAATAGCAAAAAGAAAGATAACACCAAAATTTAACATAGAAAACCCCAAACAAATTAGGGAAAAACCAAAAACAAAACTAGAATAATTTCATTATGAAAAATAATAGGAGTTACAAACAACTTTCTTTCTATATAACCCAAAGAGAGAACAATAATAACACTATCTATTTAAATAGGAGAAAACACACTTTCTATATATTTTTCCCCAAGGAGATAACTCTCAAAACACTCAACTCATCAACTTACTTTCTCACTCTCTTTTACATAACACTAAACACTTGTGCTTGTGGTTCTTGTTTTGTGTTTCGATGTCCATGCCATGGCTATAAATATTTATAGCCATGGCAATGTTTGTTTTTTCAACAAAATGTTACTGCACTAATAGGATTTGGTGAGCAACTTTTGACTCCTTTTTTTTTAATGTGGCTCACTGAATTCGGTGCAATAATTATTGATTTTTAACAATCTCCCACTTAAAGTTTGATTGAGGATCAATCACATCTTCACACCATTCTTTCTATCTTGCCCTTTCATGTTGCTTACATTTCTATCAGGTTGCATGAGGATCGACACCAAATAAACTTGTCACTATTAATAGTTTTTGTTAAGAAATATGCAGGATTTCCATTGGTATGAATTTTATACAAATCGACAGTTCCTTCTTCCAATTTCTCTTGAACGAAGTGATACTAAATTTAAATGTGTTTTTAATTTAAATGAAAGGCTAGATTTCTTACTAGATGAAAGGCATTTTGATTGTCAATAAATAAAGAAATTTTCTCTTATTTGTGCTTGAGTTTTTCTATTGCCATCTTCAACTAAACTACTTCTTTATTGGCTTGTGTAACAGCCATATATTCTATTTCCATTGTTGACACAGCCATAACTGATTGTAGTTTTGATACCCAACTTACAGCACTGCCAATAAGTATGAACACATAACCCATTATGGATTTGCTTTTATCCAAGTCACTTGCATAATTTGAGTCGATATATACTCTGACAACAAAGTTTGATCCTTGATAATATAATGTAACATATGAGGTTCCTTTAATATATCTTAGGATCCTCTTCACAATATTCCAATGCTCTCTGCTAAGATTTGCCATGTACCGACTAACCGCTCCTACTATATATGTAATGTCTAGTCTTGTACAAATCATAACGAACACCAAACTTCCCACTATTGATAGATACAATACTCAAGACATTTAAATCCTCTCTAATTCACTGCCAATACTCATACTAGATGATAACTTGAAATTAGTAGGAAGTGGGGTTGAAATTGGCTTATAATTTTGCATGTTGAATCACCGTAAAATTTTCTTTAAGTAATTTTTTTGGAGTAGCCAAATCTTCCTATCATTTCTATCTCGGTGAATTTGCATCCCTAGAATCTTGTTTGTTAGTCCCAAGTCCTTCATCTTAAATTCCCTAGCCAATTGTGCCTTTAATTATTTAATATGATCTTCGTTGGGGCCTGCTACCAACATATCATTAACATATAATAACAAAATAATGAAGTCATTTCACTAGACCTCTTGAAATATGCATAAAGATATGCATTAAGTCTATTGTATCCAAGGCTTATGATGAAGGAATCAAATCTCTTATACTAATACCTCGGTGCTTGTTTTAACCCATATAAAGATTTGTTTAACTTGCAGACCAAGTTCTTTTTTCCTTATACTTCAAAACCTTATAGTTAGAGCATATAAATCTCTTCTACAAGATTTCTTTGCAGAAAAGTAGTTTTCACATCTAATTACTCTAGATGTAAATCAAATGCAGCACACATTGCCAGGACCACTCAAACTGGTACAAGTCAAAGCACATCGGAAAAGATTTCTTTAAAGTCAATGCCTTTTTTCTGATCATACCCTCGCACCACTAATCTTGCATGATATTGCTCCATTTAATAATCATTGTTATGCTTGATCTTGTAAACCCATTTATTACCAATTGGCTTCCTTCATGGTTGTAACAACATAAGTTTCCAAGTCTGATTCTTATGTAGATCTTCAATTTCTTCTTGCATTGCTACCATCCACTGAGATGCTTCTAGACTCTCCATTGCTTCTTGAAGAGTTGATGGCTCTCCATCCTTTATTAGAAAGTAGTATGCAATATTACCCTCTATAATATAATTAGAATGCAAAACTGGTACTTTTTTTCTATGAGTTGATTGATGAACTCTAGTTTCTTTAGAGTAATGGTGCTATTTTAGAAGAATCCTCTTACTCCATATGTATCATTGTAGTCCCTGAATTATCTTTTGATGTGCTACTATCACATTTTTCTTACAGCTAATCTTCTGTAAACATCACACCTCTATTGATGATGACTTTATGGGTAGAGGCATTCCATCAGTGATACCCCTTCGATCCTTTTGCATAACCTAATAATATACATTTTATGGATTTTGGATCCAGTTTTGCAATTTCTTGGACATTATACATTATGTATACATGGCTTCCAAATATATCGAGGTTTGAATAATCAATAAGCTTACTATTCCACATCTCCATTGGTGTCTTTAACTTAATTGCAATTAATGGTGACCTATTTATCACATAACAAGCCGTGTTGATTGATTATACCCAGAATGTCTTTTCTAGACCTACAGCTCCCAACATTGCCCTTGTTCTTTTCCAACAGGATTCTGTTCATCCGCTCTACCACTCCATTCTGTTGAGGAGTGTATGCTATAGTGAACTACTTTTTGATGACATTATACTTGAAGAATTTATCAAATTCTACACTAATATATTTGCCTCCATTATTTATCCTCAAATACTTGATCTTATTTCTAGAATCAAGTTCCACCTGCGCTTTGAATACTTTGAAGATTTCAAACACATCAACTTTCCTTTTGATAGGATACACCTAATATCTCAAAGAGTAGTCATCAATAAAGGACATAAAGTACTTTGCTCTTGCTAGGGACAATACTAATGCTTGCCACACATTAGAGTGAACTAATTTTAGAATAATTTTGCTTCTATAATTAAATGTGTTGAACTTCACGTGGTGTTGCTTGCTTGCAACATAATGCTAAAAAAAGGGTAAGCATAGCTTTGTGAGACTAGGAAGTGGATTTTGCTCAACCAGAATTTTCATTCCTTTTTATGATATATGGCCAAGTTTGTGATGCCACATCATTATAGACTTTTCACTTAAATCATCTGAAGTATTGCACAAAATGCTAACGGGTGAAGACTATGTTTTATCAACTCTCCACCCTAAATAATCCCTTCTTTGAGACTTATCTTATTCAGGTACTTCTAAATGGTCTTCCAAACTTTTATTACCTTTTTATTCGGTAATTATAACAACATGCTGAAGATGCTTCCTATGATGAACTTTATGGCCTTCTTCATTATGACGAAGAAGATTTTCAAAATGACAGCAAATATGATATAGTGCCTTCTGCTTATATCGCTACCACTAATTCTCGTGGTGGTCATCATTTTTTTAGTTCTCGGTCTTATGGAGAACAACTCTAGCATGGCTATGGATGAGCTTGGTCCACTAGTGGAGGTCACATGACTCCACCATCATCTATTCATGATAATTATATTCAATGTTATAATTTCTATGGCTTTGGACACTTTATAAATTAGTGTCCAACTCAACAATCAAAAGGAATACAAAGCACTACCTCATCTCCATTATTTTATCATATGCCAAGTTCCAACCTAGCTGCTCCCTCCTCTTCTCATCCTAACTAATAATGGATTCTTGACACTAGTGCCACTCACCATCTCATTAATAGTCTTAGCAACTTATCCTTGCATTTAGATTACACTTGACATGACAATGTAAAAATAAGCAATGGTACCTCTCTTCCTATTACTCATATTGGGTTTGCTCTATATTCTACATCTCATAATTCCTTTGTTCTAAATCCTCTCCTTAGAGTGTCTGATCCATATTACAATTTGTTATTTGTTTATTCTTTTACTAGTGCTAATCATGTTTTTGTTGAATTTTTCCTTGACCATTTTCTTATTAAGGATATCACCATGAGGAAGATTCTTCATTTTAAACAAAATAATAATGGCTTATACACCATCTTATTCAATTCCAACCAGAGTCCCCATCGTCCACTTTCAATTACCTTTTTTGCATATACTTTTGATCAGTGGCATAATATCCTTAGACATGCCAATAATGTCACTGTTAGGAAAATATTAAATTAATTTCATTTGCCTTTTTCTTCCAATAAAAGTGATTTAGCTTGTCATGGTTGTAATATTAGCAAGAGTCATTATCTACCATTTACATTATCTAATTACAAGGCCAACCAACTCTTGGAATTTATTTTTTCCAATATGTGGGGTCCTTCTCCTATCACAACTATAGATGGTAGCATATACTATATGTTATTTATGATTATAGCAAATACACTTGGATTTATTTTCTTCAATATAAGTCTGATGTTCTCGATACATTTATTCAGTTTTTTCATCTTGTGGAAATTTTTTTTGATTGCAACATTAAATCCTTTCAAGCTAATTGGGGTGGTGAATTTCAAGCTCTCACACCCTACTTACTTGAAAATGGCATTACTTAAAGCAATTATTATCCTAAAACACTTGAGCAAAATGGGTGTGTTGAAAGAAAGCATAGACATGTTGTTGAAACCGCTTTGTCATTGTTAAATCACTCTCATGTGCCTACCAAATATTGGTCTTATGCTTTTGCTACTACAAATTATATAATAAACTATCTCCCCACTCCAAATTTGCAATATAAAAATCCATACACTATTTTATTTCATAAAGACCATGAGTACATGAACATGCATACCTTTGGTTGTCTTTGTTATCCATTGCTTCTTTTATATAGTGATCATAAATTAGTCTCTAAGATAAAAAAAATATCTATTTATGGGATACAGTAAAATTCATAAAGGTTACATATGTCTTGATTTATCTTCTTTAAAATTCATTACCTCACACCATGTGCTTTTTTATGACTAGTAATTTCCTTTCAAGACTACTCAAGTGGTGACAACAAGTGACAATACATCCACACCTTCTTTGATTTTTCTACCACAATGCATCCCATCCACTTTAAATATAAGTACATCTTAACTGTCATCCATATCCTATCCACCGGTTACCACCACTCCATAACCAACTGAAACACCTCAATCCTTATCTTGCCCTCAATAACATAAAATGACCTCAACATCATCCAACACCCAATCCACAACTAATCCACCCACTTTGCCACTTTGTTGTGGATCAAACAAAATACCAACCTTAACCCACTCGAACTCATCCTATGGTAACTACGTCCTAAATGGGATCAACCAAACCTAAAATATTCACCTCCATTGTCACTCACAAAACTAAACCTTTTTACATCATAAATGCAGTTTGATGTAACCAATAAAGACAAGCCATGCAAGCTAAATATGATGCTATATTGAAGAACTAAACTTGGGAGCTAGTACCACCAACCAAAAATCAAAATCTTAATAGATCAAAATGGGTACCATTAATCATTACAAGGCTAGATTAGTGGCCAAGGGATATCATCAAGATCCAGGCATAGACTTTATGGAGACATTCAGTCATGTTATGAAACATGCTTCAATTTACCTCATCCTGCATATAACTTTATCTTTTAATTGGAAAGTTAAACAACTTAATTTCTCTAATACATTTCTACATGGAGAATTAAATGGAGAAGTGTTCATGTGACAACATTAGGGGTTTATTCATCCACTACTCCCCAAGCATGTCTGCAAACTTAAAAAGTCCATCTATGGACTAAAACAAGCGCCTTGCCAGTAGTTCAAGTGCCTCACCTAAATTCTTCTTTCATTAGGTTTTCAAAGCTCTAAAATAGACAGTTCACAATACTCCTATCATTAAGGCTTGATACATATTTATCATTTAATTTTCATTAATGATATTCTCTTTATTGGTAATAATTCCAAGTTCATGACCAAAGTAATTTAGTCTTTGCAAGCTAAATTTACTATTAAAGACCTTAACATAATTAACTATTTTTTGGGCATAGAAGTCTCTAAACATCTATGAGGTATTGTGAGTGACCTTTTTTAGTTTTTCATTTGTTATTTTTTTATAAGAGGAAGAGAGGGCTTTGTGTGGGTCTTTCTGTTTCCAAGGGCCATGAAAAATTTACCAAATAAGGAGAAATGATTAGTCTAGGGGGATGAGACACTTCTTATTTTGTGGAGTTGCTACCCAATTTTTAAAAAATTGGGAAAAGAAAGGGACAATAATAGGTCACTCAATGAGTATTGTCCTGAGTAGAGATTTTCGGGCTTAAGAGATCGCATCTACTTTTTATTATTTCTCATTATATGATATTCAATGTATAGCTACTACAATACCCTAGTTTCGGTAATGATAGTTTATATAGCATTCACACAGTACATCATTTTGTATAAGATGATAAAGTTGAAAATTTATTTATTACATCATTTTCCTGATAAAATACATATGAAAGGGAAAAGATTATGGGAAAGTAAATCTAATATAATAGATCTACAAGAATAACACGATCATGTACACAAATTATGGCAGGATGATCATGGTTGTGGTGATTACTTATGCTATGATAATGAATGATGATCATATAAAGGATGCATGAGGTCATCACTAGACTGAGAGCATGATGAATATATTTTTGGACATGAACTTTTCACATTATTGATATTTACGATGTGATTTCATAGTTTCAAAAATAGAGGATGCAAGATGATGATGTAAAATAAGCATAATAATGCATATATTATTCACGTGGCATGCAAGATTGCTAGTCTCATCATGCAAGCACAATAGTATTCACAAATGCTAGTGATAGTAAAATAAACATGCTAAAATGATTGTGTGGTCCTCAGACTCGACTCAGCTTGCATGAACTTTGAAGCTTTATGTTCGAGAGATTATCAAGCTTTCCTCATTGAGAGGTCCAAAATGACATTAGAATGATGCTAGATTGTATACCTTTAAATCATTCTTTGAAAATATGAGGCTAGGTTTGGTGGAAAAAGGATATAACAACCTAAGGGAAAGGCTATAGGAGAGCAAAAACTCTATAGGAAAAAGTTTTCTGTGCCTTCAATCGGATTGACTCTTGAGTGTGTGTGTGTCTTCACTTGATTTCCCCTTCAAAATGGGGTGTATAGGGGTCTATTTATAGAAAAAATGTGTAGAATAAGGTGGTGTAGGCTTGGTCATGCACGTGTGAGGGGATTTTTGTGCTTGGCCATGCCAAGTACATATGGTCACACACACTTTGACGCTTTACGCACTCTTCTTAGTTCTACAAACACTATTTTAGGGTTGGTTCCTAAAGTTTTTAGGCCTTCTGGATGCATCTCCAAAGTCCATTTTTGCTAAAATTAACTTTGATTTTAGCACATGGCACCTAAAGGTGTTTACACACACTTTTGAGCAATACTCGCTGATACCTGGGTTGTGTTAGACCATTCCGAGACCACTTCCAGAGCTTTTGGAGCCCTTCAGATGTGTTTTCAAAGTCTATTTTATCAAAATCAATTTCCATTTTTTAATGAGGCTGGGTCTCGGTCTAACAAAATATGCACTAGCCCAACGAGCTAAGCATTCAGAGAGGAGTTTTCTTAAAATAAACCCTCTCATCATTTTGATAGTTCATATTTCATACAGTCAGAGCACAACTTAATGGCCTAGTGATCAATTTTGCATAGTGGTGGGGTCATTTAAGTGTTTTAAGGTTGCATACTTTAAAGGTGTTACGAACGAGCAGACTCTAGTCATCTTAATGATTCATTTCATCATTGGACCTTTTTAAGGATAGTCATATTTAAGGTATGATAGTTGCCTCCTGCTTCACATTGTTGCATAGTAACCTAGCGTTAGTATCAATACACATGAAGCAAATGCAATATTGTAAAAATGTTTAGTACGGAGAGAGGTACTTACCTTTAAGTCATATATAGATTTCTTGTTAAGATTTGACTGTTCTTGTTGTGTTTTACTTGCTGTTTTTATTATGTGATTTGATCATTGAACAAGGTGTTATTTAGGAAATATAAAAGTTTTTGACTCAAGCAAAGTGTAGAGTTCAAATACGACTATAACCTTTTTAGGTGTCACACAAATGAAGATGGTACTAAGAAAAATATGGATGTGACTATAACCTTCTTAGGTGTCACTCAAATGAACATTCAACTATAACCTTCTTAGGTGTCATGCAAAATGAACATGCGACTACAACCTTCCTAGGTGTCACATAAATGAACATTTGACTACAACCTTCTTAGGTGTCACACAAATGAACATTTGACTACAACCTTCTTAGGTGTCACACAAAATGAACATGCAACTATAACCTCCTTAGGTATCATGCAAAATGAACATGTGACTATAACCTCCTTAGATGTCATGCAAAATGAACATGTGACTATAACCTTCTTAGGTGTCATGCCAAATGAAGATGCTACTAAGCAAATAAGAATGCTCTTAAGTAGTGTGGGTGCTCTTAAGCAATGTGAGGATGCTTCTAAGTAGTGAAAGTGCTTCTGAGCAATGAAAAGTGCTCCTAAGCAATATGAGAGTGCTTTTAAGCGATGTGAATGCTTTTAAGCGATGTGAATGCTTTTAAGCAATGTGAAGTGATATGAGAGTGCTATATACGACTATAAACTTCTTAGGTGTCATGCAAAATGAACATGCGACTATAATCTTTTTAGGTGTCACACAAAATGAAGATGGTACTAAGCAAATAAGAATGCTCTTAAGTAGTGTGGATGCTCTTAAACAATGTTGGGATGCTTCTAAGTAGTGAAAGTGCTTTTGAGCAGTGAAAAGTGCTTATAAGTAATGTGAGAGTGCTTTTAAGAGATGCAATGTGAAGTGATGTGAGAGTGCTTTTGAGTAGTGTGAATGCTCCTACGCAGTGCGAGAGTGCTCCTAAGCAGTGCGAGAGTGCTTCTAAGCAAAGAGAGTGCTTCTTAGCAATATGAGTGCTTCTAAGCAATGTGAATGCTCCTAAGTGATGTGAATGCTTCTAAGCAATGTGAAATGATGTGAGAGTGTTTCTAAGCGGTGTGACAGTGCTCTTAAGTGGTATGAAGCGATGTGAGAGTGCTTCTAAACAATGTGAAATGATGTCAGAGTGCTTCTAAGTGATGTAAAGATGCTTCTAAGTAATGAATGAGGTAGTAGTGATGATGCTGTAATGATGCAGTGATGATGCAATAATAATACAATGATGATGTTATGATGATACAGTAATATGCAATGCTGATGTAGTAATAATGCAATGATTTTTCATGTTGAGGATGTTATTTTCATGATTTGGAGTAATATATCCTTATAGTGAATTTTCTTTGCTCATATTCTTTTGTAAGATGTTGAGTTTTCTAAAGAAAGTGGTGCATGTGCAGTGTCTTTAGATAGATGGAGTCCACATCAGTGTACTTTTGTATGAGTTTAGTGCATGTCTTATGCTCAAATGGAAGTTTAGGATTATAAAAGTCAGTGTGTAAAGTCTTGAAGCACGCGTAAAACCATAGAAGAGCGCTTGCAAGGGGGAAGTGCGCATGACTACACGTGGGGAGCATGTTGTGTCTGTGGTCATGTGCCTGGCCTATGGTCATGCACTTCCCTCCCTTCATGCTTATTTAAATGGCTATTTTAGAGGTCCTGGGAGGCTTCATATGGACTTTTTGAGTGTTTTCTAACTTTTCTTAACCCTTTTTATGTTTCGGGTACTTTATGCTATATTTTTGCTTATGTACTTCCATTTTATTCTTTGTAAAATGGAGTTTCCCAACATTCCTGAGGGTTTGGTGGACATTTTTATTAATGTTGATGTTGATCTTGAGGGTGACTTTGTAGAGGCTATTGAAGCTAGGACATCCACAACAGGGACTAGCACATATGGTGCTTAGAGTTCTTAGCCATCCAGGCTTTCTTGGGGAGATCTAATCCCTATTATTCATAGCTTGGAGACTCACACTTGGGTGCTCATAGGTCCCTCTTTGCCTTTATTTTATGAAGCTTGTTTGTCAACTGCTTTGCTGTTTATTTTGTGGTATGAAGTTATTATAGATGTAGCTCTATAGCTCTTATTGTAACTATTTGTCTACCTTTATTATAAATGCTAATACTGATAGCTCTTCCTTTATTTTCTCTTCTTGATTGTCTACTTGCCATGATTCTTTTCTTTTTAGCATTTACTATTTTGATCATGTTAAGTGACAAAGAAAAAGATGTGCTAGTATTTAGTAGCTATGCAAATATTTGATAGCATACATATTTTTTGTAGCCCCATAGGTATGTCACTATGCTACTTGGTAGTTTCAACATGGTCAACATGTACTATCAAGGTCTCCTAAAGTGTGTAAAGCAGATAGTTATAGGGAAGGGCTTTGATGGAGTGATTGATGCATTGTTTGATGACTTGTATGCATCGAGTTAGATTACAATGTATGTATTGATAGAGCGGTGGATGGACATGATTCATACTTTCCATTTGCATATTGCAGAGATGACTATTATCCTATAAGATTTTACTACTATCATGGGCTTGAGCTTCTTTGGAGAGCCCATTCCTTTTAGTGATGAGGAGTGTTCTACTACTATGGTGAGGAGGTGTCTCACAAGGGATTTGCTTGGGGTAGTTGTTCCTATGAAGTTTGGTTGTTCATATTTCGCTCGATACATGGAGTTTGTTTCCTCTATGTAGGCTTTGTCTGATGATTGTCTTCTCTTAGTAGAGCAGCTGGCCTACTACTTTTTATTTTATTTACTGAGTGCTATTATCTTCTCAAAACTTTTAGGTACAGGTGATTTGTGATTGCTACCAGTCTTGTGGGACCTAGATGGCTTGTCAAAGCATTATTGGGGCACTACTACCTTTGCTCAAATGTAGTCGGGGCTTGACGTAACATGCCGAGGTGGCTCGAGGATCTGCAGATGCTTGTTTGTGTTAGACATGAGTAGGAATTATGTTGTCTATTCTCTTATTCTTGGTTTATTATTTATGACCCTCTATTTTTTATAGATATGGCCATATGAGTTCGAGACTCTCCCCCATCCATCCATTGAGCATTTCTAGGAGGATGGCTTCCTTTATTATTCTTGTTGGATCATGAAGATTGCAGATTTGATTAAGGATTGCATGGTAGCCAGGACCACATGAGGAGGCTATCCCCTAACCAGGTAAGTCTAATTCCTATTATGTTGGTTGTTCCTTTCTTTGGGATCATTTGTTTATTATTGCCTCTTTGAGTAGATCTTTCTTCACTAGTAGGTGGTCAGATTTCACCAAACGATAGAGATGGTGGCTGCATGGTAGCTGATAGAGAGATGAGTGTGGCTTTCTAGCCTTATTGATAGGGTCTGGTATTTAGGCAAGTGAGTCCATCGTCAGTGGGATGGCCCATACATGAGGAGAGTTCTCATCCTTCCCCCTCGGGACATGTTCTAGGGTCATGAGCTTTGCAACGATGATCTTGATGCTGTTATAATGGGATTCCCCTTTAAGGTGCTCTTAAAGAAGTGAGGATTTTCCTTATGCTGATGTAGTGATCCCTCAACTGATTCATGTAGTAGCTAATGGGACTTTTCCTTCACTTTCACCTTCTCAAGCAAATGCATCTGGTCGCTCTGGTAGGAGGGCTAGGCCATCACGCGGGTCATCGAGAGTTGCTTCTTCTGATATGGTAAGCTTTTATTCCTATTTTAGTGTAAACATATAGCAAACTTTATTATTAATAAACTATAATTGACATGATATGTGAGAACTTATCTACAGTGACACCATAGGAGATCTAGATCTCACTATGAGGATGATGAGGGCATGCTCCACACTGAGGCGATTGCTCATGCTAGTGGTATGGCTTATAATAGCACTATCCTTGGGTATTTGATGGTTCAACCATCTTTGTCTTTGCTTATGATGGATATTCTTGGTAGAGCATTTAATTTACCTAGACCTACCTTTCCTCATTCGGGTGTTGCTCCTGCCGATGCTACCCATGTTCATGTTCTTCTCTTATTCTTACTGGTGTTTCATTTATTTAATGAGTGATGGTTGACATATTTGCTTGCTTTTGTAGATTCCTATCTCCTTTGGCTAATACTAGTATACTGTTACAAGGAGTGCGCAATAGTGCTTTTTGGAGTTTACTACCACTCAGAGGGTATGCCTTCCTTATTGTACCTTTTTTTATGCATATGTTTTATGTATGAGTGTATGGTATGCAATGTTTAATGTAGGTTGAGCACCATCTTGCTAGTTATGAATGGAAGCAGGAGCATGCAACTTATCGTGATCGCATTAGTGAGCTAGAGTTATGACAATTGTCTCTTGTGAGAAATGATGATAAGTCAGGATTAGATGATGGGGATGCTTGAGTAGGATCATTACTTACTTTTGATGGTAGCCACGATCGATGTAGTTATTTTAGGAGCTATGTGTAGGACTTTTGGTATGTGGTTTACTTTGTTGTATTATTTTCCCGAGGTTATGGACTCTATGTATATCTTAGCATTTGTCCCGCATGTTGTATGATGATGATTGTATATGCTTCCTACTAAGTATCATTGATGATGATATTTTCCATTCCCATCATCAGCCTTTTTTGCTTAAGGCATCTCCTTTTGGAGGTTTTTGCACTTAGCTAGGTTTTTTTTTTCCCTTTCTTGCCTAAGGTGTCTCCTTTTGGAGCATTTCGCACCTAGATGGGCTTTTTTTTCTATATAATAGTGGATGATTTTAAGGAGTGAGATTAGAGAGGATGGTAAGAACCATGGTCATGTAATGAAAGAAAATACAGAGCATGCTTGATGTGATTTATAATGATAAAATGTGTTGCATGATTTAAAGACATTATTCATAAATTGGCAATCATTCTTATTTCACTATTATCATTTTCCCCAAATATGTCTAATCCCCATACTAAGAAGAGCCATAGAGAGGAGATGTAGTGCAATTCTATTGGGGGAAGGTGGCTGACATTCCTATAGATCTGACACTTGTGACATTTCCTTACAAATTTGATGCAATCTTCCATCATCGTCATCTAGAAGAACCTTTGTATGATTGGATTCTTAGCCATGATTGCTCCATTCATGTGAGGACCACAAACACTTTCGTGTACTTCTTTTACTACTCTTGCAACCTCAATTTCATCTTGACATTATAGTTGGAAACCATTTGACGTTCTTTTGTATAATACACCTTGGTGTGATGTCAATTTTGATGCTAATTATTGAATGATTTTTTTATCTATTTCATTTGCTGAATCAGGATAGGCTTGTTCATTTAGATATCTCTATATGTCATAGAACTAGGGCTTTTCAACTGCTTTTGTCTTTGCTATTTTGTAATTTTTAAGACAAGGTGTCTTGACCTGAGTAAAATTAGAGGCTTCATGAGCATTTAGGATGGTGCTTCCCATACTAATGCTATGGAAGCAAGTGCATCTGCCATTTGATTATGGTTCTTGGGGAGATGAATGAATTTTCATTTTTGGAAGGACATGGTGAATAGCCTCAAGTGGTCCAGATAAGGCTTTAAGTACTGTTCTTTCAACTGCTACTCTTCTATGGCATGATTGATTACTAGAATGGAATCTTCAATCGATTACTATTTAAGGTCATTTGGGATGTCCTGTTGGATTTCTTCTGAGTCTGTAATGGGGTTGAGAGCTAGAAATTCAACCATTGCTCTCCCTTTTATTGCCTTATTAGTTAGATATTGTACGTCGAATTCTGTTAGCAGTATGAACCACTTGGCAAGTTTCCCCACTAGAGAGGGCGCTTCGTAGAGTTACTTCATTGGGTCCATTTTAGACATAACCTGAATTCTATAAGATTGAAAGTAGTGTCTGAGTTTTTTAATTACCCGTACCATTGGCAAGCATATCCATTTGACTTCGTTGTACTTCTCCTTATATTGCAACATCTTCTTGCTTAAGTAGTAGATTGCATGTTCTATTTTTGTCTCTCCCTTTTAGGCCTTCATTAAACTAATTGTATTCCCTTTGATGGCCAAATATAGGGTTAGAGGCATGCTTAGTTTAGGTGGTCTTAAAATCGATGGGTTGGCTAGGTAGCTTCTAATCTTGTTAAATGCTAGCTAACAATATTCAGTCCATTCAACCAGCTGATCTTTTCTGAGTAGCTTGAAGATTGGTTCACACACTGCTGTCAAATTGGTAATGAATCTACTTATCAACTATAGTTTCCCTAGAAGCCCTCTAATTTATTTCTCTTTTTTGGGTGTTGGCATCTCTTTAATGGCTTTTTCTTTGTATGGATCAATTTCAATCCCGTTTTGACTGACAATATACCTAGCATCTTTCCTGAAGTAACCCTGAACATGCATTTCTTTGGATTTAGCCTAAGACTATACTTTTTTATTCTTTTGAGGAACATTTTGAGATCAGAGGGGTGTTCTTCCTTGGTTCTTGATTTGACCATCATGTTGTCAACATATACTTCCACTTCTTTGTGTATCATGTCATGGAACATTGCAGTCACCATTCCTGGTAGGTTGCCCTTGCATTCTTTAGTCTAAAAGGCATTACACTGTAGCAATAAGTACCCCAATCTATTATGAAAGCTATCTTTACTTTGTTGATAATGGCCATTAGGATCTGATTGTACCTAGAGAATCCATATATGAAGGAGTATATTGCACATATGGCAGTGTTGTCAACTAGTATGTCTATGTGAGGTAGTGGGAAGTCATCCTTTAAGAAGGCCTTGTTTAGATCTTTATAGTCAATGCAGTTTCTAACCCTTTCATCTTTCTTCGATATTGGCAACACATTTACTAACCATTCTGGATAGTCTACTACCTTTAAGAATTTTGCTTTGATATGTTTCTTGATGTCTTCTTTCACTAGTTGGGCCCATTCTGGTCTTAGTCTTCTCAGTTTATGTTTTACCAATTTACACCCTTCTTTGGTAGGAATGAAGTGTTAAGTAGATGTCTTTGTCAATACCGGGCATATCATTGTATGTCTAGGCAAATACTTTTGAATTTTTTATTAATATTTTCTCAATTTCTCTCCTCTCTTTAAGGGGTAACAACTTTTGAAAAATGTAGAATGTGTGGTTCACATTCCATGCCCAAGTTAAATGATTCAGTGCATATGGAATGAATGTCAAATATGCTAATGTTTTGATCAATGGAATGCAACTACTATCAGGAAAGACATCAAATAAGTAAGCAAAGTATGATTTCATTGCATTAACTTTAGAGTTCATTACATCATTATTTTCAAATAAAGAAAAAGTACAAAGATCATCATCAATAATGTCTTAGAACAGGATATCATTGATGCTTGATTCAAGGATCGTAACAACTTGGGCATGATTGATAACTTCACTCTCAGATTCTATCTCTAGGTTTTTCATCAACTTATAGATGTCAGTCTTGGTGATCATGTTTGGCAAGTGCTTCTGCTTGAGGGTGTCATTGAAGATCTCAAACCTTAATTTCTTGATTTTGTTGCTCATCCATTCCTTAGTTTATCTTTGATAGACTTGAGTTGAGCTTTTAGCCATAAAAGAGGTTGATTTCTTAGCCCTAATATCCTTTTCATGATTGTACCCTAGACCAATTTTGTTGGTGTGTCCTCGAAAGTTAGGAAATTCTGTGACTCTAATGTTTCTTCCTCTTAGTCCTGTTCCAGGTAGATATTGCATCTTCTTAATTATAACAGTAACTTTGGGATCAATATAATCATCATTGATCATAGAAACCTACAATCCTTGTGGGAGCACATTCAAACATGCAATAATGTTGTTTGTTTCAGCAGGGATGGTAACAACCATTCCATTTAGAGGGAGCTTAATCTTCTGATGCATGGTTGAAGGTATGCCCCCTAGTTGGTGGAACCAAGGTCTTCCTAGCAGTAGGGCAAAAGTTGAAGGGATGTCCAGGATAATAAATTATGTTTTTAATTTGGTATCTCCCACTGTAATTGCTGCTTTGAAAGTGTTGATGACTAGCTTCTTTAAATCATCGTAGGCTTGTAAGACCACATTGGACTCTTCCAGGTTTTCAACACTCATTCTGAACTTATATAGCAACCTTAGGGGGAAAATATTGATGGCAAACCCATCATTTACCATAACACATGGGGTCTTCTTAGTCTTGACAATTGCCTGTATAAAGAGAGGATGATTGTGGACCTTTCCCTTAAAGGGTAAATCTTTGTTTGAAAAGGTGATTGCATTGGAAGGAGTTTTCACTAGAGAGGCTATCATCTCATAAGGTGACATATCAGTGGCAATCTTTGCTTCATCTAGTGCTTTGACTAGGGCATCTCTGTGCTTCTTGGAGGCCATGAGTAGGTCCTTGATACTGGCTTGTGCTTGAGTTTTCTTGAGTTGTTTTAGGATAGTGCCTTCCTCTTTGACCAGAGCTTAATCTCTTACTACTTCTTTCTCCTTAGAGGGTTCCTTCTCTTTCTCAGGAGGTTTATATACCTACTTATTGTGAGTTACATGATTAATTGCTTATGAGGGCTTCTTATATGCTTGCTTATATGCTTTTGTACTACTATTATAGTCCTAGAGAATGATTTTAGGATCATTAAATTCATACCATATGTCTATCTACATGATTTGTAAGTTCTGAAGCTAAATAGTACTGATCATCCCATCTTCCTTGTCAAATTCTTCTCCCCATCCTGAGGGTGTTATGTCTTCTAAGAGTGTGTGAGTACCAGGAGGTGCTGTGTTCTTGACTTTGTAGTCAAACTTCCCATATGGTTGGCCTAATAGATCCCACACTTCATGGTTACTGCTAAAATTTTTGTTTGTGTCTACTTCTTATGGGTAAGGGTAATTAATCACTCCATTGTTCATGGGGAGAGCTATATCCCTAGCTATTTTTTGTATCATCAAGTGGGGAAGGAACTTTGGAGGCATTGGAATGTATTCAAAGGTAGAAGGGCATTGCTCATCTTCACTAGAATCATGGGGCTGAAGAATGGGTTTTGAGGGTTTATCTTTTAGGGGCTTGTCTTAGGTTTCTTGTATGCCTTTGATTGACTATTCAACTAGGTCCTCCGGTAGATTGGAGGAGATCATGCTAATAGTTGGTGGAGGCATGTTTTGATAGTTTGGGAGAGGGTTAGCCTTGATACTATGTCATTTTTCTGGTTTATTGATTTTTCCAGAGTCAATAAGGTATTGGATTGTGTTTTTAAGAGTTCTACATGTATCAGTGGTGTGGCCAGGCATTTAGTGAAAATGGCATAACAAGTTTTGGTTAATTTGAGGTGGTAGTGGGTTTGGAAGAGGCCTAGGCTCCTATGGTTGTAGGAGGTTCTTTTATTGAAGCCTTTGGAATAATTTGGATAATGGGAGGTTAAAGTTTGAGAATTTTCTTGGTGGTCTGATGGTATTGATAGATGGTGAGCTATAGGTGTTGGGTTGGATCGTGTTTATTTTTGCAGCTCAGGTGAAGGTGTTTTGGGTATTTGGTTGGGTATTGTGGCGAAAAGTGTTTCTAATTTGCTGAGGTTCGTCATCCTCATTTTTTATCCCAGCCTAATAGAAGTCAGGATAATAAGCAAAGATCATATATTTCCTGAAGTGTGGTAGTGCCCCTTTGATTCTCATCTTTATTTATTCATCCTTAGGAGGACAGTTTCTCATCTTGACTACCTTTCCTCGCCATCTAATGACATAATCAGAGAAAGATTCACTGGGTTTCTACCTTATAGTCTTAAGGTCCCTTTGAGTGATGTCTAATTGAGTGTTGTATTCATACTGCTTGATAAACTTCTAAGTCAGTAGTAGCCAATTTTTTTTATTTCATCTTTAAGGTCAAAGAACAATGCGCTTGGTGTTGGGTTTTATGACACAAACGCAGCGGAAAAATTAAAAATTTATCACGTTCTTAAACCTGGATCCATGTAATTCGACTACTTGATTAAATCTAGGATTTCAAGAATCTCACCAAGATGTAGAAGAGGCAAGATTTTCTAGAAGGATGAGAGGAGGTTCACACCGGTGACACCTTACCTCGAGCTTTTTGCTTTGGTTATTTGGATCAAGACGTCTCCAAAAGGATGCATCCTTATACGTATCCACACGAACAACCCTTCACAAAACGAATTGGAGTATGTGCTAGCAACTTTCTTGATTGTCTCACAAATCAAGAACAAAAGAAAAACTCTATGTTTGTTTTCTAGGAAGAGAGAAAACCATTTTTGGAGGTAGGGAAAAAAAACTGTATTAAACCCTAGAGAATATAACATATCTATAGACTCCAAATTAGGGTTTCACTTACCAACGACCTTTTGGTAATTTCCCATTTATTACATTCTGATTTTATTTTAAAAACAAATCAGAAATAATATCTTATTTATTTATTTAAAATTACATTTAACTTAAATAAATAAATAAATAAAACACTTTAATTATTTATTTCCATATAGTTTATTTTGGGCTTATTAAACCCATAATCATTTTGGGCTTGTTCTAATGTGTGACCTTATAGGTTTACATAACATTGGCAATGGGCCTAAATCTCTATTTAGGCCTACAAGTCATAAGTGGCCTCTAGCAAGACATTATAACTACCCAAGTCATGTGAAGTCAATAATCCGACAAAACCTAATTATAGTGAATTTTATCATCCCTTTATCACATGATATCTTAATTGAACATAAGGCATAGAATGTCATCCTTATATAGTTCAATATTCTGACTTAATTCCAAATAAACTGAAAATGATAACTCTTTATCAATTCATTTCAGCATGGCCATGCATTTTTCCTTCAGTCTATCTCATCAAGGGGCCCATAGATATCTTTCTCATATTAATGAGGGATAAATCCTTCTGAATCACTCACATTCCTCACATAACTAATTTCATATCCAACAACATCCTATTTAATCGTCTGGTTAAAGACAATGTTAGAATGTGTCAAAACATAAAATAGCTATGTAGAAATCCATGATGATTTCAAGGTCAAATGACCGAAATAAAATTACTGTGATGAGAAATACTTATGACAATATTCTATGCAGTATTCTCATAGTGGGTTAATCCAGTACATGATCTCTCATCATCTACCTATGAGTTGACTTAATATCTCATATTCATGATTAGTAAAACATAACCGTCAGTCAACATCATACTAGCCTTAATACTTTAATATTTATATAATGAATAAATGGCTAGGGATAATTAGAATACAACTCTTATTTTAATCTAAGGGTTTTACTATGAAGTCACATACTTGATGACCTTAGTAATAATTAACCATTCATATAATTATCATAAAATCAAATGATAATGAAATACCTCTTTATTAATAAAATAAGAAAGTCAATACATAATCACAAATGATTGACCTAGTGCATATTACGAACAATCTCCCACTTGCATTAGGCCCAATCAACATCGTATCGAATACCTATAGACCTAGTATGACTCTCATGTTTAGGCTGTGGAAGAGGTTTAGTCAGTGGATCAGCAACATTATTATTTATTGGTACTCTGCATATCTTGACGTCTCTCTCTTAATGATTTCTCGAATGAGATGATAACGCCTAAGAATGTGTTTGGATCTCTGTTGTGTTCTGGTCTCCTTAGCTTGGGCTATAGCTCCATTATTGTCATAATACAAGTTCACTAGATCTGATATACTAGGAACAACACCTAGTCCAGTTATGAACTTCTTAATCCAAACAGCCTCCTTAGCTGCTTCTAAAGCAGCTATGTACTCAGCTTCTGTTGTAGAATCAACAACAGTGTCTTGCTTGGAACTCCTCTAGCTCATTGCAGCTCCATTCAAACAAAACACATATTCTGACTATGATTGAGAATCATCCTTGTTAGTTTGGAAGCTGGCTTTTGTGTAACCATTTACAACTAGCTCATCGTCCTGACCACCATATAGTAAAAATGCATCCTTAGTTCTTCTCAAGTACTTAAGGATATTCTTAATTACTGTCCAATGACTTTCACCTGGGTCTGACTGGTATCTGCTCGTTGTGCTTAAGGCATATGAAACATCAGGTCGAGTACACAATATTGCATACATGATAGATCTGATAGCAAAAGCATATGGAATCTTACTTATGCGGTCTCACTCATCTTTTGTCATAGGACACTGAGTCTTGCTGAGACTAATGCCATGCGACATTGGCAAGAATCATCTCTTGGAATCTTGCATACTAAACCTGTTCAATACCTTATCAATATAAGTGCTTTGACTTAGGCCAATAAGCCTTTTAGATCTATCTCTATAGATCTTGATGCCTAATATATAAGCAGCTTCACCTAAGTCCTTCATTGAGAAACAATTCCCTAACCATGATTTAACATTTTGTAAAATAGGGATATCATTTCCAATGAGTAGTATGTCATCCACATATAGCACTAAAAACACAATAGCACTCCCACTAACTTTCTTGTATACACAAGGTTCATCATCATTTTTAATGAAGCCAAATTCTTTGACTGCTTCATCAAAACGAAGATTCCAACTCCGAGTTGCTTGCTTCATTCCATAAATGGATATTTGAACCTTGCATACCTTTCCAGAATTCTCAGGACTAAAAAAACCCTCTCGTTGTGTCATGTACACATCCTCAAGTAAATTTCCATTAAGGAATGTTGTTTTGACATCCATTTTCCATATTTCATAAACATAGTACACAACTATGGCAAGGAGAATTTGAATAGATTTTAGCATAGCCACTGGTGAAAAGGTTTCATCATAGTCTATACCACGTGTTTGTTTGAAACCTTTTGCAACGAGTCTTGTCTTGAAGGTATGCACATTGCCGTCCATGTCAATTTTCTTTTTGAAAACCCATTTGCACCCAATATTTTTTAAACCATCATTTGGGTCAATCAAGGTCCATACTTGATTATCATACATATACTACATTTCTGATCTCATGGCTTCAAGCCATTTCTCAGAGTCAGGACTATTTATGGCCTCCTGATAGGATGTGGGCTTATTATGATCCATAATTAACACATCATTATCATCCATTATGAGAAATCCATATCTCATGGGGATTTGATGTGTCCTACTAGACCTTCTTGGGCCTTCTGGTACTTGTGCAGGCTCAACAACTACTTATTGATTCAGTTGCGGTTCCATATCAGGTACAATGTTATTTTGTGGGCCTTGAATTTCTTCAAGTTACACTATGCTCCCACTGGTTCCATTGGAAATAAACTCTCTTTCCAAGAATATACCATTATGAGACACAAACACTTTGTTCTCAGATGCATTATAGAAGTAATATCCTTTAGTTTCTTTAGGATATCCCATAAAAAGGCATTTGTCAGATTTGGGTGCTAGTTTATCTAAGATTTGATGCTTCAAAAAAGCATCACATCCCCAAATCTTAAGAAAAGACAAACTGGGAATTTTTCCAGTCCATTTCTCATATGGTATCTTTTCAACTACCTTCGATGGAACTCTATTCAAAATGAATGCAGCAGTTTCTAAAACATATCCCCAAAAAGAGATTGGAAGATCATATTGAATCATCATAGATCAAACCATATCCAACAGAGTCCAATTTCTGCATTCAGACACACCATTCCATTGTGGTGTACCTGGAGGAGTCAATTGTGACACAATCCCACAATCTCTAAGATGATCTGTAAATTCTTAGTTTAAATATTCACCACCTCGATCAGATCTTAGTATTTTAATATTTTTACCAAGTTGATTTTGTACTTCATTCTTGAAAATTTTGAACTTTTCAAAAGATTCAGATTTATGTTTCATTAGATAGAGATAATCATATCTACTGAAATCATCTGTGAAAGTTATGAAGTACTGAAAACCTCCTCTAGCAGTTGAGCTTAATGGTCCACATACATCAGAATGTATTAGGCCCAATAAGTCATTAGCCCTCTCACTCTATCTAGTAAAAGGTGTTTTAGTCATTTTTTTAAGTAAACAAGATTCACATGTATCAAATGATTCATAATCAAATGAATTTAAAAGCCCATTTTGGTGTAACTTTAAAATGCATTTCTCATTTATATGGCCTAAACAACAATGCCATAGATAGGTCAAGTTTAAATCAGTAGATTTAGACTTCTTTGTACCTATGTTATAGATTGGCATTTCATTATTGTCTTCAGCATCTAATACATAAAGTCCACTAGTGCATGCAGCATATCCATAGAAAATGTTATCCTGATAAATATTGCATTTATTATTCTTACTAATAAATTCAAACCCTTTCTTATCCAAACAAGAAACAGAAATAATATTCCTACACATAGTAGGTACATAATAACAATTTTCTAAAGATAAAATAAGTCCACTAGGCAAAGGTAACTCATAAGTTCCTATAGCTAAAGCAGCAACTCTTGCTCCATTGCCAACTCATAGGTACACTTCACCTCTTGCCAATGATCTACTCCTTTTTAGACCTTGCACATTTGTACAAATGTGAGATCCTAATCTAGTATCTAATACCCAAGAATCAAAATCAGAAGTAGATATATTTAATTCTATAACATGAATACCTAAAGAGGTAGTCTCACCACCCTTTTTCTTCTTAAGATCATCCAAATAGAGCTTGCAATTTCTTTTCTAGTGGCCTAGCTCATTACATAAAAAGCAAATTCCTTCCTTTACTTTGGGTTCAGCCTTGGATTTGGGCTTGGGCTTCTGAAAGCCTTTAAAGACCTTGCCCTTGCCCTTTTTAACCCTTTTCATCCCCTTTCCCTTATTGACCATGAGAACATCCTTGGTGTTACTCTTGATATTCTTTTCAGCAGTTTTCAGCATCCCATGCAACTCTGAAACAATCTTCTCCATACCATGCATATTGTAATTCGTAACGAAGCTATCATAAGCTTTAGGCAAAGATTGGAGAATAATATCCACAGCCAGTTCTTGTTCAATCTTGAGACTAAGCTTGTCTAAGTGGTCAAGATGACCCTTCATCTTGAGAACATAAGGACTGATACAGCCACCAGTAGTCAGCTTGTAGGAAAGCAATGCCCTAATGGTATTGAACCTTTCAATTCTAGCTTTCTCTTAGAACATTTCCTTGAGATGGCCTATCATAGTATAAGCCTCGATTTCCATCAGTTGCTTTTGTAGTCAGACACCATACATCCAAGCATAACACAAGTGACATCAGTAGAATCATTGAGATGCTTATTATAAGCATCCCTTTATGCTCTAGGAGCATTGGTAGCTAGTTCCTTAGGGATGGGTTGATCAAGGATGTATTCTTTTCTCTCATACCTAAGAACAATTCTTAGGTTTTTGTACCAGTCAAGAAAGTTAGTCCCATTGAGCTTATCTTTCTCAAGGATCAATCGTAGCGACATGGTAGATGTAGTATTTGAAATCATTTTCTACAACAAATATATGCAAAGTCCATTCAGTATTTTATTAAATATGTATAAGGCATAATTAAAAAACTCCTACTAAATTTACTTAAATCAATAACCCTCTAAATTAATTTTAAAAATTTTAGTGGGCCAAGATCCATATGTCACCATACTCTAAGTGAGCTTTGGCTCATCACTTAAAATATGGTTATTTAGATAGAAAAATCTTATCAATTAAATCTCATGTAACTGTTGGATGGTACATAATATGTCATGGCTAAAAATCCCATCTAATGCCCTAGGTCCAAAACCATTTTGATAACCTAGTTAAGTCAAACCATATCAAACATTTGGATAGCACCATTATCCAACTTGCCTTCCTCGGATAAATTTATACACCCTGCTTTGGCAGGCCTATATATAATAATCTAAGGCTTGACAAGTGCTAAATTTATGGGAGGCATTATAATGACTTAATATTAAATGAGGGTTCATCTTTATTTAATCTTATTTAGTTATTGTTATGTTGTATTGCATGGCATCATATGGCATCACATACATAACAACTAAAATAAATGTGACATAGCATGGTCCAAATCTAAGTTGATCTTCATAAGCCAATATGAAGATCAAAGGTCAAACTTAGGTAATATTACACTTACAAATTGAGCCTCCAACTTGGATCTCCATCTTCTACCATGGATCTCCTTCTTTGGTTCCTACCTTGGATCTCCATCCTGGGCCTCCAACTTGAATTGCACCATGGGTATTGATTTACATAAATTGTCATAATTTATTCTACACTATTCTAATAAAATAAATACAACAAAACAAAAATGATTTGCATGTCGTATTTAAAATTACAACCTATAAAAAATTAAATCCAATCATATTGGTCTAAGGGCTATGCTATGCACCATGCATAAAACAACAAACATGTATAACATAATAATCTATTTAGTGAGCAAATCCAATTATTATGTTAAAAAAATAAAATAATGTGACAATTCTTTCTGGGTTAAGGGGCAGTGCCCCACGTGGCGGTCCCGCTAACTGGCAGCGGGACCGATGGTAAACACTTTACCTTAGTTCTTTGGTGAATTTCCTTTCAAATTTTTTAACATTAATGAATTTTTGTAATCAAATTACTATAAAATCAACTTGTTCAAAAATAGACAAAATGCTCAATTAAAACAGCCACCATGAAACCCTAATTTGCGTCAAGGAAGCAACCAACCAATTTTCGTAATCAAATTACTGAATCAGCTGCTGCCTAAAACAACATCACTTTCTGTAAATAGCTTACAGTCTAAAAATTCCATTCAAAATAGATCAAAATAATTTTTAGATTTTCATAAAAACATCTGTGCTAGCAGCTGATTTTGATCACAATCAAAAATCACAATAAAAAGGGCAATAAACAGATCAATTCATATACTTGCACAAATTTGACTTTGCCTATGCATCAGGTCGCACAACCGTGTGCAAAATGTGCATGGCCGTGCTACCTGATTGACGTCATATCACGCATGGCCGTGTGCCAAATGTGCACGGTCGTGCTGCCTGCTAGCACAGATTTTTATGAACATTATACTTAATTCATTTTTCATAAAAATAATATATAAATTTCATTTTTCATGAAACAACATTCTGTATTCATAAAATCAAAAATTGCTTTTAGTTTAATCACATTAAACCATTATAAACATTAATCAAATTAATGTTTAATTTCGTTTTCAAATAGATTACTAAGAATTGTCACAAAATAAATCAAAGCCCTTTTTGATAATTTTGAAAACCCTTTTCAAAATGAATCATAAACCCTAACATATATCACATATACACAGAATCAATTAATTGAATTACAAGTGGCTCTGATACCACTGTTGGGTTTCGTGATACAAACACAATAGAAAAATAAAAAAATTATCATGTTCCCAAACCTGGATCTATGTAATTTAACTACTTGACTAAATCTAGGATTTCAAGAATCTCACCAAGACGTAGAAGAGGCAAGATTTTCTAGAAGGATGAGAGGAGTTTCACACCGGTGACACCTTACCTTGAGCTTTTTGCTTTGGTTATTCAGATCAAGAAATCTCCAAAAGGATGTATCCTCTATAGGTATCCACACGAATAGCCCTTCTTAAAACGAATTGGAGTGTGTGCTAGCAACATTCTTGATTGTGTCACAAATCAAGAACAAAAGAAAAACTCTATGTTTGTTTTTTAGGAAGAGAGAAAACCATTTTTGGAGGCAGGAAAAAACAAAAGTGTATTAAACCCTAGAGAATATAACATATTTATAAACGCTAAATTAGGGTTTCACCTACCATTGACCTTTTGGTAATTTCCCATTTATTATATTCTAATTTTGTTTTAAAAATAAATCAGAAATAATATCTTATTTATTTATTTATTTAAAATAACATTTATCTTAAATAAATAAACAAATAAATAAATAACTTTAATTATTTATTTCCATAGAGTTTATTTTGGGCTTATTAAACCCATAATCATTTTAGGCTTATTCTAAGTGTGTGACCCTATAGGTTCACATAACATTGGCAGTGGGCCTAAATCTCTATTTAGGCCTACAAGTCATAAGTGGCCTCTAGCAAGACATTATAACTACCCCAAGTAATGTGAAGTCAATAATCCGACATAACCTAATTACAATGAATTTTATTCTCCCTTTATCATATGATATCTTAATTGAACATAAGGCATAGAATGTCATCCTTATATAGTTCAATATTGTGACTTAATTCTAAGTAGACTGAAAATGATAACTCTTTATCAATTCATTTTAGTATGGCCATGCATTTTTCCTTCAGTCTATCTCATCAAGGGGCCCATAGATATCTTTCTCATATTAATGAGGGATAAATTCCTTCTGAATCATTGACATTCCTTACATAACTAATTTCATATCCAACAACATCCTATTTAATCGTCTGGTTAAAGACACTGTTAGAATGTGTCAAAACATAAAATAGCTATGCAGAAATCCATGATGATTTCAAGGTCAAAGGACTGAAATAAAATTACTATGATGAGAAATACTTATGACAATATTCTATGCAGTATTCTCATAGTGGGTCAATCCAGTACATGATCTCTCATCATCTACCTATGAGTTGACTTAATATCTCATATTCATGATTAGTAAAACATAATCATCAGTTAACATTATACTAGCCTTAATACTTTATTATTTATATAATGAATAAATGGCTAGGGATAATTAGAATAGAACTCTTATTTTAATCTAAGGGTTTTACTATCAAGTCACATACTTGATGGCCTTAGTAAGAATTAACCATTCATATAATTATCATAAAATTAAATGATAATGAAATACCTCTTTATTAATAAAATAAGAAAGTCAATACATAATCACAAATGATTAACCTAGTGCATATCACTAACACTCGATCCTTCCTCTAGTGATATGAAGAAGAATATAATAAAATGTGATTCTGTAAGCTTTGTGGTAGCCATAAAGGTAGCATACTGCCTTAGATGGACCCTTAAATCTCCTGTTCCATCAAACTTAGTAAAGTTTAATAGCTTAAAATCATTTGGAAGTGGCTCATATTTGAATAGTGCCAAGTCGGTAAAGCTTTTAGAGCCATGAGTTCTCTTGTCTTTGAAGGCAAATTCTTACTGAGCCATCCTGTTGGCTAATAGTTTGACCGCCCTTATTGATTAAAGCTTGGTCATGTCAATAATTTTTACAGCTTTTGGTGCATTCCTAAGGTCTTGGTAATAGTCAATGTCATCAGCAGCTTGAACTGGAGTATGGAGGATTCCCTTTGCCTTATCTACCCTCGGGTTAATAGATGCATATGCTTCATTTAGTGGTGTGCTATTCCCATCTTAGGCACTTTTGGCTTTGATTTGGGCTTGGAGGATTTTAGCTATGGTGCCATCATCAAGCAACTTTTGGATCCCCTCTTTTAGCTTGTCTTCAAATTGTTGACAGGAGGTATTTTCTTGGTTACTCATGTTTGAATGTAGTATTCTTGTACATTTATTATGGTTAGTTAAATGAATGATGCATGATGTGTGCCTGTAAAGGAATAGGGTGAGCATGTATGCATTAAGTGGATGCAAAAATCCTATGATAGGAAAATGATTATTCCTGTAAGAAATAGTGATTAGTACTGTTAGTGATATGCACTAGGTCAATCATTTGTGATTATGTATTGACATTTCTATCTTATTAATAAAGAGTCATTTCCATTATCATTCCTTTTATTATCATTATTTGAATGGTTAATTCTTACTAAGGTCATCAAGTATGTGACTTGATAGTAAAACCCTTAGATTAAAATAAGAGTTCTATTCTAATTATCCCTAGCCATTTATTTATTGTATAAATATTAATAATGCTAGTATAATGTCGACTGATGATTATGTTTTACTAATCATGGATATGAGATATTAAGTCAATTCATAGGTACATGATGAGAGATCATGTACTAGATTGACCCACTATGAGAATACTACGTAGATTATTGTCATAAGTATTTCTCATTATAGTGATATTGTTTAAGTCCTTTGACCTTGAAATCACCATGGTTTTCTATATAGTTGTTTTATGTTTTGACACATCCTAACATTATCTTTAACCGAATGATTAAATAGATTGTTGTTGGATATGAAATGAGTTATTTGAGGAATGTGAGTGGTTGAGAAGGAATTTATCCCTCATTAATATGAGTAAGATATCTATAGGCCCATTGATGAGTTAGAATGAAGGAAAATGCCTGGCCATAATGAAATGAATTGATAAAGAGTTATCATTTTCAGTCTACTTGGAATCAAGTCATAATATTATTGAACTATATAAGGATGACATTCTATACCTTATGTTCAATACAGATATCATATGATAAAAGGACTATAATGTTCACTGTAATTAGGTTATGTCAAATTATTTACTTCACATGACTTGGGTAGTCATAATGTCTTGCTAGAGGCCACTTATGACTTGTAGGCCTAAATAGAGATTTAAGCCCAATGCCAATGTTATATGAGCATACAAGGTCACACACTTAGAAGAAGCCCAAAATGATTATAGGCTTATTAAGCCTAGTTAAGCTCTTTGGAAATAAATATATTTAACTATTTATTTATGATAATTGTTATCTAAATAAACAATAAATATATTACTAATTTTATTTTAGATAAATAAAATTTGAATTTAATGGCTATTGACAAAAAAGGGTTTGGTAAGTGAAACCCTAATTGAGAACTCTATATATATGTTATGTTCTCTAGGGTTTGAGACAGATCAATTGAGTGAGCCACCTAAAATTCATTTTCTCTGCATTTTGAGAAAAACAAAATCAAAGAGAGTTTTTCTCTTGAGTTGTGAGACAACCAAGTCATGCTAGCGCACACACAAATCATTTTGATTAAGGCCTGTTCATGTGGATACCTTTGGAGGATGGATTCTTTTGAAGATGTTTAAAATCTGAATCTGAATCAAAGCAAAAGCTTGAGGTAAGGTGTCACCAGAGTGAACCACCTCCCATCCTTCTAGATTTTCTTTCCTCTTCTGCATTTTGGTAAGATTCTTGAAACCCTAAATTTCATTAAGTAGTCAAATTACATGGATCTAGGTTTGGGAACATTATAAAATTTTTACATTTTCACAGCGTTTGTATCATGAATCCCAACAAGTACATGCTATCTATATGTATGTGATGTATGCACGATTAAAGTTCATTAGTTTTCCTGCACATTGAACAAACCAATCACAAGTAAGGTCTCACTTCTAACCTTATTTCTCCATAGGGTCATTTAGTCTCTTTCCTAGGTGGATTTTGAACCTATAGTCATTAGGGGACCATGGTTTTGCTCTCATAACTATGCTATTTTATTTATGGTGGTCAAAATAAAAGCTTAAATTAAGGAATGATACTCAAATATGCTTGAGGTAATCACATGATGTCAATGTGAGGGTCAATTATGGGCTTCAAATGATGTCCAAAGCCTGTATGCACCCTTATGTATAGGACCAAGGTTAATCAAAAGGAGTCCGAGTTCTTGCCCCCCACGTCGATATTTGATATGCTGACCATGAGTCATGAAAGTATCGTTTGATAGTTTACAGTTTGATTTTATCGACATAAAGGACCCCAATCTAGTTGGGTTCCTAACCCATTCATTTGATTTGATAAGGATAAATGGATGACATCTCATAGGTTCTATCATCAAGGGATGTCATTATTTGTTAATTCATATAGACTATTCAAGCTGAGGTACATGATTCTCATCATTCCTTATGTTTCGAGCTCACACAAAGTAGATGAGAATCATATGGTCCTAAGGATAAAGTTTCTAAGAAAACTAACATGACGATGTCATTCGACAATAAACACTAGGAGGGTCATGTCATTTATAAGTATTAGGCCAAATGAACAGTGTTAGGCCAATGATAGCATGCATAGCTTAGTGGAATCCTAGTGGATGTTGCTACTGGTTTATCTATATGATCTGAGTCAGGGTGAATGGCTAAGGGTTCCTTTAGTGAGAATGCCCCTATATGAATAGAGTTACAGAATCCAATCAATAAGTCTCACATTTTTTTGATAACTCAATCGCCCCCTTAAGGACTTGCATTACAGACACTGGTCAGATGAGTCCGGTGAATGCACGAGTAAAGACTAAAAGTAATAATACCGTATCTTCATTGCCCCATGACTTGAGTGGAATCATGATGGTGATGTCATTTAGTATTATCAAGGCTTTTAGGGACAAGTGGTGCACTTATGATGTGTAGTGCAAATGCAATGGAGAGGGGCTCTATACAATTGAGTATTGCATAATGAGAAATAGTAATTTTTGAGTTGATCTCTCTTACTTAGAAGTCCTTAGTGGAGTTACCACTATGAGTGAACTTTTTTGGTTTTTTGTTTGTTGTTTTTTTATGAGAGGAAGAAAGAGCTTTGTGCAGGTCTTTCCATTTTTGAGGGATATGACAACTTTATTAAATAGGGATAAATGATTGGTCTAAAGGGTATAAGATGCTTCTGATTTTAAGGATTTGCCACCCAATTTTTAGAAAATTGAGAAAAGAAAGGGACAACATTGGGTCACTCAGCGTGTATTATCCCCAATAGAGATTTTCTAGTTTAGGAGATCACATCTAAATGTTGACTATTTCTCATTGTACGATATTTAATGTATAACCACTGCAACACCCTAGTTTCAGTAGTGACAGTTTATATAGTATTCACACAATACATTAGATAGTATATGATGATAAAGCTAAAAATTTATTTATTACATCACTTTCTTAATAAAATATAATGAAAGGGAAAATATTGCGGTAAAGTAAATTTAATATGATAGATCTGCAAGAATAACACAATCATTTACACAACTATGATATGATGATCTTGCTTACAGTGATTATTTATGCTATGATGATGAATAATGATAATATAAAGGATGAATGAGGTCATCATTGGACTAAGAGCATGATGACTCTATTTTGGGACATGTAATTTTCACATTGTTGATATTTACGATGTGATTTCATGGTTTCAAAAATAGAGGATGCAGGATGATGATGCAAAATAAGCATAATAACACATATATTATTCATATAGCATGCAAGATTGCTAGTCTCATCATGTAACCACAATAGTATTCACAAATATTGGTGATTGTAAAATAAAAAGTAGTATGGTAAAATAAATGTGCTAAAATGATTGTGTGGTCCTTAGACTCGACTTAGCTTGTGTGAACTTTAAAGCTTTATCTTCGAGAGATTATCAAGCTTTCTTTGTCAAGAGATTTAAAATGACAATAGAATGACGCTAGATTGTATACCTTTGAAGCATGCTTTGATAAAGATAAGGCTTTGTTTGGTGGAAAAGGGATCTAACAACCTAAAGGAAAGGTTGTGGGAGAGCAAAAACTTTATAGGAAAGGGTTTCCTGCACCTTCAATCAGACTGACTCTTGAGTGTGTGTGTGTCTTCACTTGCTTTCCTCTTCAAAATGAGGTGTAGAGGGGTCTATTTATAGAAAAAAATATGTATAATGGGGTGGTGTAGGCGTGGTCATGCATGTATAAGGGGATTTTTACATGTGGCCATGCCAAGTGCACATGAACACGCATAGTGTGCACATTTTCATGCACACTTTAACATTGTACATGCTCTTCTTGGGTTGTACCCATGCTATTTTGGGGTTGGTTCCTAGGGTTTTTGGGCCTTTTAAATGCATTTCTAGAGTCTATTTTGCTAAATTTTGCTTTGATTTTAGCACATGAAACCTAGGAGTGTTTACGCACACTTTTGAGTGATATGTGCTTATACCTAAGTTGTGTTGGACTATTTTGGGACTACTTTTAAAGGTTTTGGAGCCCTCCGAATGTGTTTTTGAAGTCCATTTTCTCAAAATTGATTTCCATTTTTTCATGAAGTTGGGTCCTAATCTAATAAAATACGGACCGACCCAACGAGATGAGCATTCTAAGAAGAATTTTCTTTAAATAAAATCTCTCGTTGTTCTGATAATTTGTATTTCGTAAGGTCAGAGCACATCTTAATCACTTAGTGATCGATTTTGCACATTGGTGGGGTTAGTTAAGTGTTTTAAGGTTGCACAATTCAGAGGTGTTATGAACGGGCATACTCTAGTCATCTTGGAGATTCATTTAATGATTGAACCTTTTTTGAGATAGTTAGATTAGAGGTATGATAGGTATGTTGTTACACCAAACCAAATACATTCAAGATTTGTTAACCTAAGAAAAGATTATCGAAGCTAATACTGTGTCCTCTCCAATTACACTTAATTATAAGTTTGTTGCTATGGGTTCCTTGTATTCAGATCCTACCTTATACCATAGCATCATGGGTGGACTTTAGTGTGTTTGTGTAACATGCCTTAACTTGTCCTTTGCTATCAACAAAGTTTCCCAGTATATACATGCACCAATAGTGGATCATTGGGGGGTTGTCAAGCGCATCTTGCTCTACCTACATGGAACTTCAACACATAGCTTACTACTTGGATCTTCTTCCCATTTTCATATTTTAGCAAATAGTAATGTTGATTGGGGTGGTGATCTTAATGATCATAAGTCAACCACTAGCTTCTCCATTTATATTGGTAATAATCTCATCACTTGGGACATAAAAAAAAACAAAGAAGAGTGGCAAGTGTGAGTGACCTCTTTTTATGCATTTTATGTCTCTTGGTTTCGAGACAAAATGGTTTTGTAAGGGTTGTTTGTTTATGAGGGACATGGCAACTTTACTGAATAGGGACAGATGATTGGTCTTATGAAAATGAGAAGCTTTTTTTATTTTGTGGAGTTGCCACCTGATTTTCAATAAATCGAGAAAAGAAAACGACAACATTAGGTCACTCAGCAAGTATTACCTCAAGCAGATTTTTTTGGGTTCGAGGGATCATATATACATGATGATCCATTATTAGCTATCGTAACACCCTCATTTTGGTAATGACAATTTGTATAACATTCACATAATTCATCAAATAGTGGAAAATAATAAAGCTGAAGGATATTATTATTACATCACTTTCCTAATAAAATACATATAAAAGGAAAAAGCGATTGTAAAAAGTAAATCTAATTTTAAATATAATAAGTCTGCAAGGTAAATATAACCATTCATACATTTTGCTCGATCACATGAACAATGGGATAAGCAATGGAAACTCGATCATTTGAAAGAGTAAGCAAAATGTAGATGATCATGTATGTTTGCAATGATTATTTATGCTATGATGATAATATAGGGGATGCATAATGTCATCATTGGACTGAGAACATGATGACTCTATTTTGGGACATGAACTTTCACATTATTTGTATTTATGATATGAATTCTTGTTTTGAAACTAAAGGATGCATAATGATGATATGAAATGAGCATAATAAAACATAGATTATTCATATAGCATGCAAAATTGCCAGTCTCATCACACAAGCAAAAAATATTCCTAAATGCTAGCGATAAGAAAATAAAATGCAATGTGATAAAACAAATGTGCTAAAATGATTGTGCGGTCCTAAAACTTGACAAAGCTTATGTTGGTTTTGAAGCTTTAGATTTGAGGAATTATTAAACTTTTCTTATCGAGAGGTTCAAAATGACAAAAGAGTGATGGTAGTTTGTATACCTTTGAAGCATGCTTTGATAAAGATGAGGGTTGGTTTGGTGAAAAGGTGGTCTAATCTCCTAAGAAAAAGATAGTAGGAGAGAAAAAGCCTTTGATCAAATCATTTTTTGAGCGTGTGTGTTTCCATATGCTCCCCCTTTAAAATGGAGTGTGGAGGTGTCTATTTATAGTGAAAAATGTATGGAACAGGGGGGGGTATAGGCATGGTCACGTGCATGTCCCTAGTATGGAGCGTGTGGTCATGTGAAGTGCATGTGACTGCATGCTTAGCGCATGAATGCATAGTTACACACACTTTCCTACTTTATGCACTCTATTACGAGGTTGGTTCCTAGGGCTTTTGGGCCTTTTAGACACATTTTTGAAGTATGTTTTATCAAATTCAGCCTTGATTTTAGTGCATGACACCTAAAGGTGTTTATGCACACTTATGAGCAATATGTGCTAATCCTCGGGTTATTTTGAACTATTATGAGATCACTCTTGGAGGTTTTGGAGCCTTTTGGATATGTTTCTGAAGTCCGTTTTGTTTGGTTTATGGCTTCAATTTTAGCACATGACACCTAAGTGACATGCACTAATTCTTGGGTTGTGTTGTACTATTTTGGGACCACTTCTAGAGGTTTTTGAGCTCTTTGGATGTTTTCCTAAAGTTCATTTGTCAAAATTGATTTTTATTTTTTTCACAAAATTGGATCCTAGTCTCACAAAATGAACACCGACCCAATAAGCTAAGTGTTCCAAGAAAGGAATTCTCGAAATAGGCTTGTCATTGTTCCAATAATTAATATTTTATAAGGTTATAGCACAACTTAATGGCTTGATGATTGATTTTTGACACTGGTGGGGTCGGTTAGGTTTTTAAGGTTGCACACTTAAAGGTGTTACGAACGAGCAGATTCTAGTCATCTTGGAGGTTGATTTCATCATTAGACCTTTTTAAGGACTGTTAAATTTTAGGTATGAAAATTTCCCCCTATATCATGTATGTTGCATAGCCACCTAGTGCTAGTGTCAATACATGCGAAGAAAATGAAAAAATGCAAAAAATCATTTTTTTAAGGAGAGAGGCACTTACCTGAGTGTTATGTTATTGTGATTTGATTGTTGTTGTTATTTTGTGATTCAATTCAATCATTAAATAAGATGTTTTTTGGGACACATGCAATTTAGGATCCATGAAAAATGCAGTTTTATGATTCACGTAAGGATGCAATTTTGGGATTCATGCAAGATGCAATTTTGGGATTCACACAAGATGCAATTTTAGGATTCATGCAATATGTAATTTTTAGGATTCATGCAAGGATGCAATTTAGGATTCATGTAGAATGATTCAATTTAGGGTCCATGCAATGATATAATTTCCACTTGAATGAATGAGACAAGCATGTGATAGTGATATGCAATTAGGCACATGATATGCAGGCATGCACATGAAATGCAATGAATACCCTTTTCAAGCATTGTACTTAACATTCTCTAGCCATGTCAAGGGTTCTAACATCCTTTTGAATGTTAGGAAGTAATGCCACTATAACCTCTTCCTGTGTTAGGCGAAAAGATAATGCCATTATAACCTCTTCTAGTGCTAGGCAAGGCCACTATAACCTCTTCTGGTGTCAAGCAATGCCACTATAGCCACTTCTGGTGTCAAGTGAAAAGATAATGCCAATATAACCTCCTCTAGTATCAGGTAATGTCACTATAACCTCTTCTGGAGTCAGCAAAAAGATAATACCACTATAGCCTCCTCTGGTGTCAAAAATGCCACTATAACCTCTTTCGATGTTAAGTGAAAAGGTAATGTAATTATAACCTCCTCTAGTGTCAAGTAATGCCACTATAACCTTTTTGGGTGTCAGGCAAAAAGATAATGCCACTATAACCTCTTTCAGCATCAGGTGAAAGATAATGCCACTATAACCTCTTCCGGTGTTAGGCAAAAATATATTATCACTATAACCTCCTTTGATGTCAGGCAAGCAGATTGTTATGATCATTATGATTGATATAATGTGTCCTTCTCTTTTAGTCTTAGTCAGTGATGATGTAGTGATGATGTAGTGATGATGCAGTAATAATGGTGTCATTACTTTTTTATGTTATAGATGTTATTTTGATGATTTCGAGCATGGTATCCTTTCCATGATTCTTCATTATTTTTTTTCTTTTGGGAGGTGTTGAGTTTTTGAAAGTGGTGAGGCTACGCGTGGTGTCCTTAGATAGATGTAGTCCTTATCATTATACTTTCATGTGAGTTTAGTGTATGTCTTATGCCCAAATGGAGGTTTAGGACCAGAGAAATGAATGTGAAAAGTCTTATAATACACGTAAAACCATATAGGAGCACATAGAGGGGAGAAGTGCATATGACTACGCATGGTCATGTGCCTGGCACGTGGCCATATGCCTTCCCCTCTCCATGCTTATTTAAACGTGTGTTCTGGAGGTCTGGGGAGGCTTTTTCTAGACTTTTGAGTGTTTTCCAACTATTTTTACCTTTTTCATGTTTTGGGTGCTTTTTGCTCTATTTTTGGTTACATATTTTCATATTTCTCTTTATAAGATGGAGTTTCTTGACATTCTGGAGGGTCTGGAAGATATCTTCTTGGATGAGGATGGTAACTTTATAGAGGCTACTAGAGTGAGGACTTCCACTATAGGGACTAGTATTAATGGTTTGTCTAGCGCTCAGGGTCTTCAACTATCTAGGCTTTCCCAAGGAGACACAATCCTTATGGTTTACAGCCTAGAAGCTTATGCTTAGGCTAGTCATCATTGCCAAGTAAGTCCTCCTTTGTCCTTTGTCTTTTGTTTAGCTATCTGGCCTGCCTTATTAGCTTTTATTGTATTTGTTATTCTTTCAACTAAGGTTGCAGTAGCTGTAGTTTTGTAGCTCTTGATGTAACTATTTGTATAGTTTTATTATGAATGTTGATAGATGATAGATCTTGCTTTTATTTTCTTATTGTGATTATCTATTAGTGCTTGTCGTGATGCTTTTCTTTTTAGCTTCGTTATTATTCCTATTAAATAACAAAGAAAAAAGATGTGTTACTATTTATTAATTGTGTGATTATTTGATAGCATACCTATTATTTGTACCCTTATAGGTCCATTACTGTATTGCCTGGTAGTTTCAATAAGGTCAACTTGTACTATTAAGTGGTGGATGGACATAACTCATAGTTTTCACTTGCCCGTTAGAGAGATGACCATCACTCCTTTGGACTTTGTTACAATTATGGGCTTAAGCTTTTCTTGAGAGCTTGTTGCCTTCAGTGAGGAGGAGTGTTCTTCTACAGTGGCGAGGAGGTGCCTTACTATAGAGTTGCTTGGGATGCCTACCCCTATGAAGTCTAGTTGCTCGTACCTCACTCGTTACACTAAGTTTGTCTCCATCATGCAAATGATGTATGATGTTGATGTTGTTTTGGTAGAGTAGCTGGCTCATTGCTTCTTGTTCTACTTGTTGAGTGTTGTCATCTTCTCGAACCCCTCGGGAATAGGTAGTCTATGATTGCTGCCTGTTCTAAGGGATTTGGATAGTTTATCGAGGTTTTGCTTAGGGACTGCCGCTTTTACCCATATGTACTTAGGCCTTGATGTAGCATGTCGAGGTGGCTCGATGATTTGTGGATGCTTGTTTGTGCTTGATGTGAGTAAGAGTTCTTGTGTTTGTTCTTTTTATTTTTTGTCTTTAGTTTGTTATTTATGACTTCTTAGTTTTAATAGATCTAGGCTTACGAGTTCAAGGTTCTCCCTTGTCCGACCATTGAGCATTTCTTAGAGGATGTCTTTCCTCATTATTCTTACTAGATTAGGAGGACTACTGATTTGATTAAGGATTATGTAGTTGCTCAGGACTACATGTGTAAGGTGTCCCCTGATTAGGTACATATGGCTCTTGTTATGTTGGTAGTTTCTTTTTCAAAGATTCTTTGTTCATTCTTGTCTTTTGAGCAAATCTTCCTTTGCCGGTGGGTGGTAAGGTCACATTAAATAGTAGAGATGGTGACTATATGGCAGTTGATGAAGAGACGAGTGTTGCTCTTCGGCCTTATTGGCAGAGTGTGGTATTTGGGTGAGCGAGTCCATCATTGGTGGGATGGTCTGTTTGCAATGAGAGTCCTTGTTCCTCCCCCTGGTGATATGTTATAGGGTCATGGGCTTAGTGGTGATGAGCTTACTACTACCATGATGGGATACTCCTCTGAGAGTCCTTTAGAGAGTGCATGTTTGCCTTATGTTGATGTATTAATCCTTTAGCTAATTGATGCTATGGCTAGTGGCACTTTTTCTCCACCTCCACCTCCTCAAGTAGATGCATCTAATGGGCCATCACATGGACCATTTAGAGTTTCTTCCTCTAATCCGATAGGCCTTTAATCCTATTTTGTATGCACATGTAACAAACTTTATTAGTAATAAACTATAATTAACACTAGTTATGAGAACTTATCTACAGCAGTGAGGATCTCATCAACAGAGATCTGGGTCCCCTTTAGGAGAATGAGGGCATGTTCCATACTAAGGCGACTACCCATACTAGTAGTGTGGCTTATAGTAGTACTATTCTTAGGGACTTAATAGTTCAACCATCCTTAACTTTGGTTAGGATGAACATCTTTTGTAGAGTAGTGCATTTTGATTTACCTTGCCCTGGCTTTCCTTAATCGGGTGTTGCTCCTCCTGATTGTGCTTATGTTCATGTTTTATTTCACTTATTTTTCCTTTGCATCATTTGTTCAATGAGTGGCGATTGACTTATTTGCTCGCTCTTTGTAGATTCTCATATCCTCTGTTTAATACTGGTATACCATTGCAGAGACTGCGTAGCAGCGCTTTATGGAGTTTATGACCACTCAAAGGGTATGCTTTTCTTTATTGTACCTATTTATTTTATGCACATATTTTATGTATACATGTATGATATATAGTATGTCATGTAGGTTGAACGCCATCACGCTAGCCGTGAATGGGAGCGGGAGCATGTAGCTTATCATGATCATATTAGTGAATTGGAGTCGTGACTATCATCCTTTGCAATGAATGATGAAGACCCTAGATCAGATGAGGGAGATTCTTGATCAGGATTGGTACTTGCTTCTGATGGAAACCAAGGCTGATGTAGTTGTTTTAAGAGCTAAGTGTAGGACTTTTGGCCTATAGTTTGCTTTGTTGTATCATTTCCCCGAGGTTATGGACTCTAGGTGTTGTATTTGGGCATTTGTCCCGTATGTGTTGTATGATACTTGCATGATGATGACTTTATATGCTTCTTGCTATGTAGCATTGATGATGTTTATTATTGCTCTTGCCTGCCTCTTTTTATTTTTCCCTTTTTTTCCTAAGGCATCTCCTTTCAAAGATTTTTACACTTAGTTGGGTTTTCTTTTTCTTCCCTTTTTTGCCTAGGGTTTCTCCTCTTGGAGCTTTTCACACCTAGTTAGGCTTTTTTTAGGCTTGATGATAATGACTGATCTCAAAGACAGAGGTAAAAACTATGGTCATGTAATGAAATAAAATGCAAAGCATGCTTGATGTAATTCATGATGATGAAATGTGTTGCATTTTTTAAAGACATTTTGCATAAATTGGAAATCATTCTCATTTCACTGAAATAATTTAGGAAAAGCACGAGTGCATTCATACAAATTTTGAACTTAAGGTTACCCTTATCATTAACAAGACTTCTCAGGTTTTCTAGTTAAGTATTTCTCTCTTTCCCTAACTTTTGCCTAGGTTGCCCATGCAGGGTTTTCAACCTAGCAGGAGGTCCCTAACTTTTGCCTGAGCTACCATTTTTAGGTTTTCAACTCAGTGGGATTTTTTTGTGTGCCTTAGACATAGTACTTTTTCTACCAATTTGTATTGATAGGTATAGAGAATTCATTGCCTTCCATTAGCTTGACTACTTCTTTCGATAAGACATGTTTGACTCCTTCCTGGTTTGGTTTGAATTTCCCTCTTGAGTTTGGAATGTTCTGCCTTATTTACTTTAAGAAATAGTCTCATACTTTCATACTCTTATGTTTTACTTTCTTCTTGAAGGTTTTGGTTAGTCAAGCCTGATGCAACTATATATTGTATAGAGCCTTAAGCCTTCGACTATCCAAGAGGGTAAGATTATCATGCCTCTATTGAGCCCATTGTACTTTAGGCAGGTTAGATTCGATCGCTACCTGAAGAGACTTAATTTCTATTTAATTCAAAAGCACAACCTCTGATCCGTATACTAGAAAGAAAGGAGTTGCTCTGGTTGAAGTCCTGACTGTTGTTCGGTACCTTTATAAGGCATATCATAATCTGTCTACCTAGTCTTTTATAAGTCTAAGTCATTTTTGACAAAATCTTCTTAATGTTCTTTTTTTCAACTTTAATAGCCTTGTTTGCTTGCGGTCGATAAGAAGAAGATTTGTGATGTTCTACCTTATAACTCCTTAGTAGCTTTTTAACTTCTCCTTGGAATTGAACACCATTGTCATAGATGATGGAATGGGGGATTCCATACTAATAGAATAGATTTCTTTTGATGAATTTGTCCACTTGTTTGGCTCCTATATTTGCAAATGATTATGCTTTAACCAACATTATCATGTAATCCACTACCATTAAGATGAACCTATGTTCATTTGAGGCTGTCGAGTGGATTTACCCAATTATGTCTAGTCCCTTTATTGAGAAGGTCTATGGAGAAGAGATGTAAAGCAATTCTGTTGGGCGAAGGTGGCTGACATTCCCACGGATCTGACACTTATGACATTTCTTTACAAATTTGATACAATCTTCCATCATTATTATCCAAAAGAACCCTTGTCTAATTAGTTTCTTAACTAGGATTGCTTCTTTTATATGCAGACCACAAACACCCTTATGTATGTCTTTTATTGCTCTTACAGCCTTAGTTTCATGTAGACATTAGAGTTGTAAACTGTCTGAGGTTCTTCTATATAGCACACCCTGGGGTAATGTGAATTTTAATGCTAATCATCAAATGACTGCTTTGTCCCTTTCATCTAGTTCATCAGGATAGGCTTGTTCCTCTATATATCTCTTGATATCATAGAACCAGGGTTTTTCAGCTGTTTCTGTCTTCACTATTCTGCAGTTCTTATGACAAGGTTGTCTCGATCTGAGTAGGATTAAAGGCTTCATAGGCATTTTGGATGGTCCTTCCCACATTGATGGTAGGAAAGCAAGTGCATCTGCCATTTGATAATGATTCTTGGGGAGATGAATGAATCTACATTTTTGGAAGGATATAGTAAGTAGCCTCAAATGGTCTCAGTAAGGCCTTAAGTGTTGTTCTTTCAATTCCCACTCTTTCGTGGCATGGTTGATTACTAGCATGGAATCTCTGAAGATTTTAACTTTTTGTAACATCTAAGGATATTAGTGCTTCTATTCAAAGTGCACATGCCTTATATTTTGCTTTGTTGTTTGTCACTCTGAATTTAAGCTTTTTGGCCATTTGTACTACTTCACCTTTTAGGTATTGCAATATGACACTAACTCCTATGTCGAACTGATTTACTGCTCCATCAAAGTATATGTGCCATCCTTGGATTTTAATGGTTGAACTGAGGTCATCTAGGAAGTCCAATTGGATTTCTTCTGAGTTTAGAATGGTGTTGAGAGCTGGAAATTCAGCCACTGCTCTTCCTTTTACTACTTTCTTAGTTAGATACTGCACATTAAATTTTGTTAGCAGTACAAGCCACTTTACAAGTTTTCCCACTAGAGAGGGAGCATCGTAGAGGTGCTTCATTGGGTCCATTTTAGACAATGCCTAAATTCTATAGGAGTGAAAGTAATGTCTGAGTTTCTTCATTGTTCATACCAATGCCAGGCATATATGTTCAGATTGGCTGTACTTCTCCTTATATAACAACATCTTCTTGCTTAAGTAATATATTGCATGTTCTGCCTTCATTTCTCCCTCTTAGGCTAGCATTGTACTAATTTCATTTCCTTCGATGGCTAAAAATAGGGTTAACAGTATCCTTGGTTTAGGTAGTCTTAGAACTAGTGGGTTGGCTAGGTAGTTCCTGATCTTGTCAAATGCTAGCTTGCACTATTCATTCCATTCAAATGGCTAATCTTTTCTGAGCAGCTTGAACATCGGTTCACACACCGCTGTCAACTTGATGATGAATCTACTGATGAATTGTAGCTTCCCTAGAAACCCTCTGATTTCTTTCTCTATTTTTGGCACTAGCATCTCTTTGACCACCTTTGCTTTGTCTGGATCTATTTCTATCCCATTCTGACTAACAACATACCCCAACATCTTTCCTAAAGTGACCCCAAATATGTTTTCTTCATATTAAGCTTGAGACTAAACTTTTTGACTCTTTTAAGGAATTTTTTAAGGTCTAACAAGTTTTCTTCCCTGGTTTTTACTTGACCATTATGTTGTCTACGTACACCTCCACCTCTTTATGTATCATGTCATGGAACATCACAGTTGTCATTCTCTAGTAAGTTGGTCTTGCATTCTTTACACCAAAAGGCATTACTCTATAGCAATAAGTTCCCTATTATGTTATGAAAGTTGTTTTTGCTTTATCTATAATGTCCATTAGGATCTTATTATACATAGAGAATATATCCATGAAGGAGATACATTACACATGTGGCAGCAATGTCAACCAATATATCTATATGAGGTAGTGGGAAATCATCTTTCGGGTAGGCCATGTTTAGATCTTTATAGTAGACATAATTTCTAACCCTTCTAACTTTCTTCAATGTTGGTACCACATTTACTAACCATTTTGATAGTCTACTACCTTTAGGAATTTTGACTTCATTTACTTCTCAATGTCTTCTTTCACTAGTCGGGTCCATTCTGGTTTGAGTTTTATTAGTTTCTGCTTTACGAATTTGCATCCATAATTGGTAGGAATGAAGTGTTGAGCAATGTCTTTTCCAATACCAGGCATATTATTGTGCGTTTAAGTAAATACTTTTGAATATTTTATTAATATTTTATTAATTTCTCTCCTCTCTTCAAGGGTAACATCTTTCAAAATATGTAGAATGCATGGTTTAGATTTTGTGCCAATATTAAACGATTTAGTGCATATGGAATGAATGTCAAATATGTTAATATTTTACTCAATTCACACACTACCATCAAGAAAGACATCAAACAAGTAAGCAAAATCTAACTTCATTTCATTAACTTTAAAGTTCCTTACATCATTAGTTTTAAAGAAAGGAAAAGTACATAAATTAAAGAAGCAAACTTTCTCTAAATTAGTTGCTTTATAGATGGTTTTACTTTGGATTACCCATTGTTTGTATGTCTTATCGATTAAAATTATCCCACTATTGGTAGTAAAATGGTGGATGATTCTTTTCCCCTAGGTCATCCTGAAGTGATCCATAAACCTCGATTGTATCCTGTCATTACAGAAATCTGCAAGGTCAAAAAGTACATGTTTCTCACTGAACTATCTCTTCACTAATGTTGGATAGTAGTGGGTGCATGACTTGAATCCTAAGATTAGCATGCAATTGACATATGTGCAGAGAGTCACATGTTCTAGCTTCCTCCATAGACACATCCATCTCACTTAGTATTCGAGCATATCCTTCATGCATTCAACCCATTCTTGGGCTGTGATATGGGCTAAGCATCCATGAACATCCTTGCAATATCTTTCTAGGTGATTCCTAGGTTGGTATCTCATCTACTTACATGTAGGCTTGTCGAGCAAGCTTAGATTTTCTTACAACCATATTTAAAGCGATAAGGGGCTCCCAGTGAAGTGCAAACTTTTCCCATTTTTGAGGTCATCTAAATGTTGAATTTTCTATGCTAAAATTAATAGGAATGGAGCCATCCTGCATTCTATTCCTTTGATGACCTAGAGTATCCTGTAATCTCTTAGCCCATCAATTAAGAGGTGAAATATTGCATGAAGAGGTAACATGCGAGGAGGCATGCCTAGATTAAGGTACCAGTCTTCTAGGCAGTGGGACTTGTATAGTAATTAGTCAATTGTAAATAGTGACTAGTTCATTAAGCTTTTGTGTGCTTAGATGAAGAAGAGTAGCTCGAAGTCCTGGGTATTTGATGTCTTGGTTGGTAAAGATTGCTTCGTTAGTCTTGGTGGGGGTTTGCCTTACTATGGCTCTAAATTCCTCATACAATAGGAATAGCTATATGGTGTTGAATTAGAATATGTGTTCTTGAGGGTCCTAGAATGACACAGCAGCATTGAAGAGTTCACAGTCAAGGTACACATGTTGGAATGTCTTAATGCATAGCATTTTGTATGATTGCAAACTCTTCTAGTCGGCCTTATCAAGGTTATGGAGGAAATGTCTAGTGATGCTGGTTTGGGTTTGGGGATTTTTGACCATGACACCATCTTTAAGCAAGTTTTGAATCCTAGCTTTTAGTTTACCATTGCTTCGATGAGAGGATTCAACTTCATGATTACTCATGTTGGGTGTAGGATTCCTATACATTTATTAAGGTTGGCTAAATGAATGACGCATGACATATGCTTGTAAAAGAAAAGGGTGAGCATGTATGCATGGAGTGGATGAAAAATCCTATAATGAATGATGAATATTATTATAAGAAATAGTGGTTAATTTGTGTTTATTTACATGTATGTATGTATGCATGATTAAAGCTGGTTAGTTTTTCCTACACAATGAACAAACCAATAACGAGCAAGCTCTCGCTTTTGACCTTATTTCTCCATGAGGTTATTCAGTCTCTTTCCTAGGTAGGTTTTGAACCTTTAGTCATCGAGGGACTATAGTTTAGCTTTCAGAACTAGGCTGTTTCAATTTATGTTAATCAGAACCAAAGGGTAATCAAAGGAACAATACTAAAATGTGCTTGAGGTAACCATATAATGTCAATGTGAAGGTCAAATTTTGGGCTTCAAATGATGTTCAGAGCCCATATGCACTTGTATGCATAAGACCATGGTCAATTAGAGGGAGCCTAAGTTCTTGCCCCCATATCAATATTCGATATGTTTATCGGGAGACATGAATCAACTTAGACGGATAGCATTAGGATAGGGATAGCATGCATAACTTGGTGGAATCCTAATGGATGTTACTACTGGTTTATCCATATAAGATGAGCCAATGTAAGAGGCTAAGGGTTCCTTTCGCAAGAATGCCCCTATATAACTAGGGTTATGGGCTTCGGTTAGTGAGTCTAGCATTCTTTTGATAACTCAGTCACCCCCTTTAGGACTTGGGTTATAGACTCTGGTCAGATGAGTCTTGTGAATGCATGAGTTAAGACTAAAGGTGATAACACCATATCTTCATTGCCCCATGACTTAAGATGAATTATGGTGGTGATGTCATTCAGTATTATCAAGGCTTTTAAGGACCAATGTTGCACGCATGATGTGTAGTACAAATGCAGTGGTGAGGGGCTCCATACGATTGCGCATTACATAATAAGAAATAGTCATTTTTGAGTTGATTTCTATTACTTAGAAGTCCCCAGTGGAGTCACCACTATGGGTGACCTCCTTTTATACATTTTGTGTCTCTTGGTTTAAAGATAAAATGGTTCTATAATGGTCTTTTATTTTCAAGGGACATGGCAACTTTACCAAATAGGGATAGATGATTGGTATTAGGAGGAATGAGATGCTTTTTTGATTTTATGGAGTCACCACCTAGTTTTTAAAAAATTGAGAAAAGAAAAGTGACAACATTGGGTCACTCAACGAGTATTGCCTCGAGCAGATATTTACAGGTTTAGGGGATCGCATATACTTTTTTTACTGTTTCTCATTATACAATGTTCGATGTATAGCTACTACAACACCCTAATTTTTGTAATGATAGTTTGTATAGCATTCACACAATTCATCAGATAGGGGAAGATAATAAAGCTAAAGGATATTATTATTACATTACTTTCCTAATAAAATACATATAAAATGAAAAAGAGATTGTGGAAAAGTAAATCTAATTTTAAATATGATGAGCATGCAAGGTAAATACGACCAATCACATAGCTTGGTCGATCACATGAACAATGAGATAAGCAATGGAAACTTGATCATTTGAAAGAGTAAACAAAATGTAGATGATTATGTATGTTCGCAGTCATTATTTATGCTATGATGATATATTATGATACTATAGGGGATGCATGATGTCATCAATGGACTGAGAACATGATGACTCTATTTCAGAATATGAACTTTCACATTATTGGTATTTATGATGTGATTTCATGTTTCAGAACTAGAGGATGCAGAATGATAATATAAAATGAGCATAATAAAGCATAGATTCTTCATATAGCATGCAAGATTGCCAATCTCATCACACAAGCACAACAATATTCCTAAATATTAGCATTGATAAAATAAAATGCAATGTGATAAAATAAATATGCTAAAATGATTATATGGTCATCAGACTCAACTAAGCTTTTGAAGCTTTAGCTTTGAGGGATTATCAAGCTTTCCTTTTCGAGAGGTTCAAAATGACATTAGAGTGATGCTAGTTTGTATATCTTTGAAGCACGCTTTAAGAAAGATGAGGCTTGGTTTGGTGGAAAAGAGGTATAGTCTTCAAAGAAAAAGATAGTGGGAGAGCAAAAACTATATGGAAAAGGGTTCCCAGCGCCTTCGATCAGATAGATTTTTAGGTGTGTGTCTGCTTCCACTTGCTTCCTTCTTAAAAAGGGGTGTGGAGGTGACTATTTATAGTGAAAAATGTGTGGAATAGAGGGGTATAGGCATGGCCATGCGCACATCCCTAGTGTGGAGAGCGTGGTCATGCGAAGTGTGCGTGACTGTGCACTTAGCAAATGGCAACATGTGGTTACATGCACTTTCACACTTTATGCGCTCTATTCAAGGCTTACGTACACTATTTTTAGGTTGGTTCTTAGGGTTTTTGGACATTCCATATGTGTTTCCAAAGTCCATTTTATCAAATTTGGCCTCAATTTTAGGACGTGGCACCTAATGGTGTCTAGGCACACTTCTAAGTGATATGCACTAATGGTCAGGAGATTTTGGACTATTTTGGGCCCATGCCACTATAACATTTTTTGGTTTCAGGAAAAATAAAATCATGACACTATAACCTTGAATGGTGTCAGGCAAAACAAATCATGCAACTTTAACCTCCTCCGGTGTCAGGCGAATCAAATCATGCCACTATAATCTCCTCCAAGTGTCAGGCAAACAAAATCATGCCACTATTAACTTCTCTGGTGTAAGGCAATACAAATCATGCCACTATAACCTCTTATGGTGTTAGACGAAATAAACTCATGCCAATGTAAGCTCATCTAGTGTTAGGTGGAACAAAATCATGCCACTATAGCCTCCTTTAGTGTCAAGCAAAACAAGTTATGCCATTATAACCTCTTCCAGTGTCAAGAAAATCAAATAATGCCAATATATCCTCCTCTAATGTCAGTGAATAAAATCATGCCACTATAACCTCTTCTAATGTTAGGCAAATAAAATTATGCCACTATAACCTCCTCCGATGTCAACGAAAGAAATCATGCCACTACAACCTCCTCTGGTGTTAAGCAAAATCAATTGGTTGATCAGTGTGATTGGTGTAATATGTCCTTTTTTTATTTTAGGATTAGATCCCTTGTCATGATTGGAGTTCTTTCTCGATCGTGTTTAGTGATGATGACTCTTGAAGTTTTATAGCTCAAAGTCATGAGAAGGCATGTATGAACATATGAGGAGCATGCATTTCAACTTCATTTATGAAGTATGTTCAAGGAACTTTATGCATTAGTTATGGTTAGCTAAGTGCTTCTATTCTTGCATTCTTATGATTGATTCATTGATCCCAAGAGTCATATGCATTAGAGCATTTGAACTATTTTGACTATAATGGTCTCGAGTTAATGCTAATCTTAATAATTTAAGAAAATGATCCATAACTCATGGCTAAGACTAATTGTATTATCAAGTGAAGAGCGAGCTTCCTAGGTGAACTTCTGAAGAGTGCAGTGAGATGAAACTTCAAAAAGAATGCAAATAAATAATACAAATTTCAATTATTAAGAGGATTTTGAGTAGGAAAGTGATAGCTGACCATATATTACTTCTCTTTATTTTTTACAGGGATTTCCTTTCTTTAGTATCCCTTGCCTTTCCATATATTACTCAGTATGGAAACTACCAAAAGGTCCTTTAAGATACTCGTACTCCACTTTTTAGAGCATTGGAGTGCACAAAGCTTTTGATTACTTTCATTTTCTTACCTTTATTTTCTTTTTGTGTTCCCCCTTTTAGTATTCCCTGCCTTTCTTGCATTACTCAGTGTGAATACTACAAAAGTGTCTCTTTCCACACACTTACTCATTTTTTAGCATTGCAATAGATAAGTATGGTCTTGAGATCATAAGCCCATTTTAAAAGATTTCTTGATAATTGTAATTTGTCTTGTCCATTGATGTCCTTTATAAGTTTTGTCTTACAAGTTCTTCATCCATCTAGGTGGTATGTAAGCATTAAGTTTATTAAAATTTAGAAGGTCTTAACCTAGAGCTGTAGATTTTGTTTTCAAAAAATTATGAAATAGGCATTAGGGGAAGACTACGATAATCAGAATCTGCACACTCAGCTTTGATACATGCAATTCGTGGCATTGATGAAGTTTGCATGAGTGCAAGATAAGAGTTGTTATTATTATTTTTATTTTTAGTGTATGAGTGCAAATGCAGATGCATGTATTAAAGAGAGAAAGAGGAAGGCATTCCTCGTATAAAGGCGGTGATAGAGGTGGCATTTGATGTTTTTCATTTTTCTTGCTACTAATGTCTTTACTAATTGTTAGTGATGTCACCATTGTTGCTGCATGTTTCATGCTTTGAAACAATATCCCTTTTCATATCCTTGCGGTTGTGGTTGTGATGGTGGTTGTAATTATAGCTTTTGATATGGGTGTAGTACTTGTGATATTGTATAACTCTTGTTATTTTGCTTTACGAGCGACTTTCACCTTTACATGTTTGGATAGGTGTTGACTTGCACAGTTGCATTAACCTATAAAGAAAATAAAAGAATTATAGTTAGTATTGGTTATGTTTTCAAATAATAATAGGGGATGTTTTTTCTTGTCCTTTATTGCAGGTTTTGATGTTCCCTGCTCTTGCTTATTGGGGTAGTCACATTTCCCCTTTCGTTGTACTACTTTTACTTTGGTGTATTTACACTTCCTTGCATAGTAAAAATAACTTTGCTTAGTGTTGGTCTATCTAAAAGATGATTTTTAGTCGAGGTTTAGTTTGACTTCCTTTTTAATAGTCTTGCACTTGTCAAAAAATTAGGGATTTTGGCTGCCCTTATTGGGATGTCTATAGCTCTTAGTATGGAATTTGTATTTCTCATTGTAGTGTATATAGTTATGCCTATGGTGATTGTAGGTATAGTTGTATGTGTAGCACCTTGCTTGTTGTTATGTGGTCCCGAGTCTATCTTCTATGGGTGTGCATGATGTAGTATGGATGAAAATGCTGCTAAATAATGATGATGTCATCGATTGTCACGTTGCTGATGTCATTTTGATGATATATGAATGTGATATCCTTATGATAATTTCTCTATTTGCCCTCTTTTAGAAAGTGCTAAGTTATTTTAAAATAGTGATGATGCACATAGTGTCTTTATAAAGGCGAAACCCATAACAGTGTGATTTTATATGAGTTTAGTGCATGTCTTATGCTTAAATGGAGGTTTGGTACTTGAGGAATGAGTGTGCAAAGTCTCAGAGCGCATGTGTTCTTACCTCAAAGTGCATACATATAACCATGCACTAGAGCACGTGACCACGTATTCTCTTCCCCCACTTGTACTTCTAAAAGCATATTGAGTTTGGGGACATTTTTTCTTATTCTTCTTAGTCTTTGTTCACTTTTCTTCAATGGTCTTCAATTATTGAAGTGTTTTTCTTCTTTGTTTCTACTTCTACAATATGGACTTCCCTAATATTATGGAGAATCATGGCCTTTGATATCGATGACTTGGATATCGAGATGACTACATGGAGGTCGCTGGAGCTAATACAAGGACTTCTGTTGCAAGGGCTAGTTCTAGTGCTTCACCTAGCTTTTAGACTTATCGATCATTCAAACTCTTCCAAGAAGGGTCAATCCCTATAGTTTACAATCTAGAGACAAATGCTTAGGCCATTCATCATCGCCAAATCAGTTATTTCTTGTCCTATATTTTCCATTTTCTTTCCAAAGGGACATTTTCTCTCTATGTTGCTTTGTTGTTTTGATTGCTCTTGTTTGTTATCTGTTTTGACCATTATTCTACTCCTACTTAAGATTCTTCAACTCTTGCTATGATGTTTGCTTATCTAACTGCCTTGAATGTGGTGTACATTTTTATTAGCTTGTAATGTTAATTGTAGCATTTACGGTAAATGTCATTTATCAGTAGCCTTGCTCTATTATTCTGACTAAAGTAGCTATAGCTGTCACTGTCAGCTCTTGTTGTGATGTTTCATTTAGTTTCCATACTCCTTGTTTTGATGTTCATTTTTTCATTTCTGTTGAATAACAAAAGGGAAGATGCTTTAGTATTGACTAATCGGGCAAGTGTTTGATAGCATACCTATTATTTGCAGCTTTATAGGTTTGTCACTACATTGCTTGGCAGTTTTAATAGAGTTATTCTATGTTATTAGGGTTTTTCACTATGTGTGAAGTAGATGGTTGCAATAAAGGGCTTTGACAGGACTATTACTGCACTTTCTTATGACTCCTATGTGTCAAGTCAAGTTGTTATGTTCTCATCAATTGAGCGGTGGATGGACACGACACATTCATTCCACTTGCCTATTAGGGAGATGACTATCACTCCTCTAGACTATGCTTGGGATTTTTTAGAGAGCTTGTCCCCTTTCAATGAGGAGGAATGTTCTATTGCGGTGGCAAGGAAACACTTTACTAAGGAGATGCTCAAGGTAGCTATCCCTATTAAGTTTGGTTGTCTATACCCCACTTGCTATACTGACTTTATTTCTTTTGTACAAACAAATTATGACTTTGGCAATGTTTCTTTAGAGTAGTTGGCTTAATGTTTTCTGTTCTACTTATTGAGTGTTATCATCTTCTCAAATTCTTTAGGTATGGGTAGTCTATGATTGTCGCCTGTTATGAGGGACCTCGATAGCTTATCAAGATGTTGTTCGGGTACTATGTACTTGGGTCTAGATGCAGCATGCTGAGGTGGCTGGAGGATTTGATTATGCTTATTTTTATTAGATATGAGGGAGAGCTCTTGTGTATGTCCTTTTGCTCTTTATCTTTTGCTTATTTTTTTGACTTTCTGAGTTCTGATTTTGACAAATTTGAGCTTATGAGTTTGGGGTTCTTCCTCATCCAACAATCAAGCATTTCTTAGAGGATGAATTTCCTTGCTATCCTTACTAGATCAAAAAGACTACTTATTTGATTGAGGATTGCGCAACGACTCGGGACTATATGGGGAGGTTGTTCCATGATTAGGTATGTTTGATTCATATTGTGTTGGTTTTTTCTCTTTTAGAGATTTTTTGTTCATTTTTTCCTTTTTGAGCAAATCCTCCTTCATTAGTGGGTGATGAGCTCACATTGGTCGGCAAAGATGGTGATAGCATGACAATTGATAGAGAGATAAGTGTTACTCCTCGACCTCACTAGTAGAATGTGGTATTTGGGTGAGTGTGTCCATCATTGGTGGGATGGTCTATACACGAGGGGAGTCCCTTTTCCTCCTCCTAGTGACATGTTCTAGGGTTATGAACTTAATGCGAATGAGCTTGCTATTACCATGATAAGATATCCTTCTGAGAATCTCGTAGAGGGTGCAAGCTCTATTTTTGCTAATGTGTTGTATCCACAATTAATTGATGTTGTGGCTAGTGGTTTTGTTTCCCAGCTCCTCAAGCATATGAGGTTCATCCTTTAGATTCGAGGATTGGGGCATCGCACGGATCATCGAGAGTGCTTCTTCTGATCCAGTAAGCTTTTATTCCTATTTTAGTGCAAGCATGTAGCAAACTTTATTAGTAATAAACTGCAATTGACAAAAGTTATGAGAGCTTATTTACAGTGATGAGGGTCTCGTCGAAAGAGATTTAGATCCCATTTTGAGGAGGATGAGGGCACATTTCGCATTAAGGTAACTACCTATGCTAGCAATGTAGCTTCCAATAGTATGATTTTTTTAGGGTTTGATGGTCTAGCCATCCGTGGCTTGGTTGGGATGGATATCCTTGGTGGAGTAGTGCATCTAGATTTGCTTTGCCCTAGCATTCCTTAGTCGGGTGTTATTCCATCTAATGCTACTCATATTCATGCTTTATTTTGTTATTCTTCTTCTAGTTTGTTCATTTGGCTTGATGCTTGGTGTTTTTCCTATCTCTATTGATCAGTACTAGCACACTATTGTAAGGAGTTCTTAGCAGCAGTGTTTATGTAATGCAGACTGAGTACTTCCTTGGTAGCTGTGAGTGGGAGGGGGAGCGCTCAATTTATCATGATCAGATTGGTGAGCTACAGATGCGACCAATGACTTTTGAGATGGATAACGAGGTGCTAGGTCCTGATGGTAGAGTTACTTGCTTCTGATGGCAACCATGGTCAATGTAATTGTTTAGGAGTTAGGTGTAGGCCTTTTATGGTTGCTTTATTGCACTATTTTCCTAAGATCATAGACTCTGGGTGTTGTATTCTATCATCTGTCCTGTGCATTGTACTTTTTAGCAAATAACTTTGTTCCTATTTATGAATGATGAGTATGCTCATGAAAATGTATGGATGATGATGATAGTTTATTTCTCATGAGGGCAAGACAATATCTTATGCATGTTCATAATGTATGATGATAGTGGGATCTCACTTATGTATAATGATGGAATTTCCATGAATAATATTTACTTGTGTTCTTAAAGGATGAATATGAGATTCATGTTTACATGTAATGCAAATGAGTACGTTATGCGATGTAGATGTAAATTGGTCTTTTGGCTTTTGGGGCTAAGGCAAGAGGTGTTTATCTAAAAGGTTGGGTTAAGGCCCTTTGGGGAGAGTCAAGTGATTAGTATTTCTTAGCCAGGGTTATTGGTATCAATAGTAAGGGGATCTACATATCTAAGGGAAAAAATAGATATCTTTGACAATAATGCACTAAGCTAATGACCACTTAAGAGGTTTGGAGATTTCTTTTAGATGGGAGTATGGTGGTTCTGAAAGGTAGATTGCATTGGATAAGATTGGGTTAATAATCAGTTTAGGCTTTATTTGAAAAAAAAGGTTGACTTTCAGGCTTTGGTTTTGGATGGCTTTAAGTAGGCATGTGTTTTAGTAGGAAAAATGAATTGTTTAGGATTTTTAAATGACCATCAGTAGTGGTTGGTAGATCATGTGAGTTTCAATATGCCTTAGAGAGCATCAAAATTTAGTGAGGCTAAGGTACAGCCGACATGTCGAGTTGCTAAGCATCTTAAACCCATGTGCAAAACTTTGAGTCTTCTAGGTTTGAACTGGCATGGGGTTGACACTTTTGTTACCCTTTTATGAGAATTGACTTGTACTAAAACCGTGCTAGGCAGGATGCAAGTTTGGTTGTTTGTCTATTTATAATCTAGTGATGAATCAAAGAGTGGGTTATAACAAGTATTCATTCAAGCATATACCTCATATTCTTATTAGTCCTCTTTTGCTTAGGTGGTTTTCAAGCACCTAGTTGGACCTTTTTTTTATGAGGCTATGGTGAGAATTGAACACTTGCAATTTCAATGAAGTTTAAAAGATTATCAATAGATTGTAGGGTAATGACAAAAAAAGAACTTAGCATTCCAACAAGATATTTGATAAACCATATAAATAACTAACACTAGCCAACTAACAAAAGCAAGTGGCCACCATTCTAATCTGGCTATTATATCCAAAAGGAGTTCATTGGTCTTCTTCATTCTAGTTGCTTTAGTGTAGCTTGGTCATGTCATTAAGCAAGGATAGGCTTCCATGGTTCTTTTTGCTCTCCCTTCTCCTATTAATCAGATGCATGATTCCAAAAGGTAGGTAAAATTTGTGAGGTAAGTGCCTTATCACTTCCTTGGGCTTCATGTGAACCAAAAGAGATAATGTTTGGCTTTGAGGGTGGTTGCAGTGCGATTGAATGATTGGGCAATGATTTATTTTCAATATAGGGTGTGTCTCAGTATTTGGGTGAAGGGTTTGTTTTGCCATTAAGTATTTTCTAAGGTTATTTAATTTGTTTAGAGTCAATGAGGTCTTGGATTGTGTTTTAAGAGTTTTATAGGTGTCAATGGTGTGGCCATGAATTTGATGGAAGTGACAGTAAAGTTTTAGGTTGATTTGAGGGGGTAGCAATTTTGGCATTTTTGGTTCTCGAGGCTAGAGGAGGTCCTTTTTTTGGAGCCTTTATAATATCTTTTAGAGAGGTTGGTTGAACTCTTCATATTTTCTATGTGTTGAATGGAGGTTAATTATAGGTGGTTCTAGGAATTCTAGATGTAATAGATCACATCCCATTTTTGGACTTTTTGTTTCATCCGGCTGAGAACCAAAGGGTAGCTTGAGCATGAAAAGCTGGTTGAAGCCTCTAGTTATGGTATCACTGTTTACGTTCACTAGAACCTCAAGCTAAGTGATCCTATAGGCCAGTTCTTGGATCTTCATTATCAATTCAAACTTGTCAATGCTTGCGGTCCCAAATGAGGATTCTTCCTAGTAAAACTCACTATCATCTTCAATATCTTCAGGTATGCTCAAGCCTTTCTTTCCTTTGTTCAACTTGGAATTAGGAGTGTCAGGTGCCCCCTATCATTAAGAGCACCATTTAAGAGGATTATCTCTTCCTCAAAATCTAGGGGTTGATTGGGGATGTTCTTAATTTTAGCCTGAAGAATGGCCTTGTTATCAGTTTAAAGGATGTTGGTTAAGCCACAATCAGCCATAAGTTTCCTCCTATGCTCTTTGAGTTAGTCATTAAGGCTTTGATTTCCTAGTTGCTCATCCATTTGGAATTCTAACCATTATTGTCTCTCCCTTTAGGGTTGCTTTTGAGGTTTCAACGCTATAGAAATTATGAGATTAGGGCGATTATTATTAAGATGTATGATATGGTATAATTATTATAAAATGCATATATGTAATGTTATGGAAAAGGATTCAAGATTAATGTGAAGGATGAAAGATGTAATGGATGTGTGTTATGCTATGCGTGAGACCTTATTAGAAGTGCACATGATGCACTTGCTCTTTGTACATGAGAAGGAAACACATCAAAAGGTTGGTAAATGAAACAAGGTGAGTTGAAATAAATGATCATGAATGCTCATCATGTTATAGGTTGAAAAAGTGTTTATCATGTATGCATTATGTGTAAATGAATAAGATAAGAATGTATGTGTGATGTGTTAGTGCAAGATGGCTGCAAAAAGAATATGGTTAGCTTATACATGTTATGTACGTGTGATGAAAAAAAATTTAAGAAAATTGGTTAGTGTTTCTTGTACATTTATTAATGTTAGATAAGTAAATGATGAGTGATGCATGGTATGCGCATGCAAAAGAGAAGGGTGAGCATATATGCATGAAGTGGATGTAAAATCCTACGATGAAAGGTGATTATTCATGGAAGAAATAGTGGTTAGTACGTGCTATCTGTATGTATATTATGTATACATGATTAAAGCTGGTTAGTTTTTCTTGCATAGTGAACAAACCAATCACAAGCAAGCTTTTGCTTCTAACCTTATTTCTCCATAAGGTCATTCAGTCTCTCTTCTAGGTGGGAACCTATAGTCATTAGGGGACTATGGTTATGCTCTCGAAACTAGACTGTTTCAATCTATGTTAGTCAAAATAAAAGGGTAAACTGAGGAATGATACTCAAATGTGCTTGAGGTAATCATATGATGTCAATGTGAGGGTCAATTGTTGAGCTTTAAATAATGTCTAGAGCTTCTATGTGCCAATATGCATAGGACTAAGGTCAATTAAAAGGATTCTAAGTTCTTACCCCTATATCGATATTTAATATGTTTATCAGGAGTCATAAAAGTATCGTTTGATAGTTTACAATTTGATTTTGCTAACATAAAGGTCCACAATCTAGTTGGGTTCCTAACTATTCATTTGAGCTTATAAGGATAAATGGATGACATTTCGCAGGTTCCATCATCGAGGGATGTCATTGTTTGTTAATTTGCATAGATTATTCAAGCTAAGGTACATGATTCTTATCATTCCTCATGCTTTAGGCTCACACGAAGTATATGAGAATCACATGGTCTTGAGCAAAAATTTTCTAAGAAAACTGACATTACGATGTCATTCGATGATAGATACTAAGAGGGTCATGTCATTTATGAATATCATGTCAAATGGACTGCATTAGGACAAGAATAGCATGCATAGTTTGGTGGAATCCTAGTAGATGTTACTACTGGTTTATCTACATTAGCTGAGCCAAGGTGAAAGGCTAAGGGTTATTTTAGTGAGAATGCCCCCATATGACTAGGGTTATAGACTCCAGTTAGTGAGTCTAGCATTCTTTTGATAACTCTATTGCCCCCTAAACGACTTGGGTTACAGACTCTAGTTAGATGAGTCCGGTGAATGCATGAGTAAAGACTAAAGGTGATAATACAGTATCTTCATCACCTCATAACTTGAGTGGAATCATGGTGATAATGTTATTTAGTATTATCAAGGCTTTTAAGGACAAGTGGTGCACATATGATATGTAGTGAAAATGCAATGGTGAGGGGCTCTATACAATTAAGTATTGCACAATGAGAAATAATCATTTTTTAGTTGATCCCTCTTACTTAGATGTCCCCAATAGAGTCGCCACTGTGAGCGAACATGTCGTCTTCTTAGTTTTGGATAGTGGTATGTTTTCATGGGACATTGTGCGGACATTTTCATTTATGAGGGACATGAAAACTTTACTGAATAGGGAAAAATGATTAGTCTTGGGGGGATGAGATGCTTTTGATTTTATGGAGTCGCCACCCAATTTTTAAAATATCGAGAAAAGAAAGGGACAACATCAGGTCACTTAACGAGTATTGTCCGAGTAGAGATTTTCATTTTCAAGGGATCACATCTACTTTTTAACTATTTTTCATTATAGGTTATTCAATGTATAGCTACCGCAACACCTTGTTTTTTGTCATGACAGTTTGTATAGTATTCACATAGTACATCAGATAGTGGAAGATAATAAAACTAAAAATTTAATTATTATATCACTTTCTTGATAAAATACATATAAAAAGGAAAAGATTATGGAAAAGTAAATCTAATGACTGATCTGTAAGATTAACATGACCATTCACATAGCTTGCCTGATTTCATGAATAATAGGATGATCATGCATGCTTGTAGTAATTATTTTTGTTATAATGATGTATGAGGTCATCACTAGACTGAGAGCATGATGACTCTATTTCGGGATATGAACTTTTTGCATTATTGATATTTTACTATGTGATTTCATGATTTCAAAAATAGAGGATGCAAAATGATTATATGAAATGAGCATAGTAAAACATAGATTATTCACATAGCATACAAAATTACCAATTTCATCACATAATCACAATAATATTCCCAAATGCTAGTGATAGTAAAATAAAATGCAATAAAATAAAATAAACATGCTAAACTAATTGTGTGGTCCTCAAACTTGACTGAGCTTGTATGGATTTTGAAGGTTTAGCTTTAAGAGATTATCAAGCTTTCTTCATTGAGAGGTTTAAAATGACAGCAAAATGATGTTAAATTGTATACCTTTGAAGTGTGCTTTAACAAAGATATGGCTTGGTTTGGTGGAAAAAGGATCTAATAACTTAAAAGAATGGTTGTGGGAGAGCAAAAACTATCTAGAAAGGGGTTTCTAATGCCTTTGATCAGACCAATTTTTAAGTATGTGTGTGTTTCCATTTGCTCTCCCCTCTAAAATGGGGTGTGAAGTGGTCTATTTATAAGGAAAATTGGGTAGAATAAGGTGGTGGGGGCATGGTCACACGTGCATATCGAGAATTATATGCATGGCCATGCCAAGTGCACATGTGTATGCCCACTCATGCACGCGTGCGATCCACACGCACTTCGGCCTTCCATGCACACTTCCTAGGTTTTATGCATGCTATTTTGGGGTTGGTTCCTAGTGTTTTTAGGCATTCTGGATGCATTTTCGGAGTCCATTTTGCCAAATTCAGCCTCAACTTTAGCACATGACACCTAAGGGTAGTTACGCGCACTTCTAAGAAATACACGTTGAATCTCAGGTTGTGTTGGACCACTTTGGGACCACTTTTAGAGGTTTTAGTGCCTTACGAATGTGTTTCCAAAGTCCATTTTTTCAAAATCGATTTTCATTTTTTCACGAAGCTAGGTCTCGTTCTAACAAAATTCGCACTGGCCCAATGAGCTAAGTATTCTGAGAGGAGTTTTCTCGAAGTAAACATCTCATTGTTTTGATAATTCATATCTTGAAAGGTCAAAGCACAACTTGATGGCTCGATGATTGATTTTGAACACTAGTAGGGACAACTAGGCTATTAAGGTTGCACACTTCATAGTTGTTACGAATGAGCAAAATCTAGTCATATTAGGGATTTGTTTCATCACTGGACCTTTTGGGGATTGTCAAATTTGAGGTATAACAGTATGACAACAAAATTTTCAACCGATGTTGAATATAGGGCCATTGCTCACACTACAAATCAACTTCGTTGGCTATGTTCGTTATTGTAGGAGTTGTGCCTACCATATCAAATACCAACTTTGCGGTGTGATAATTTAAGTGCGATGTATCTCACATCCACCCCAATTTGTAATTCTCATTCGAAGCACCTAGAGACTGATTTTCACTTCGTTTGGGACAAGGTCTCTTCCAAGGAAATGTAAGTTTGATACATCAATTCAAAACAACAAATTGCAAACATCCACACGAAAGCTTTGTCCAAACCACAGTTTTGTGCACTTTGAAACAAGTTGTCTGTTTTCTCCAAACCCATTCAACTTCAAGCAGGTGATAGGATAATCATCAAGTCATTGCATTTTAATATACCTCTATCGTGTAGTTATATTCACTCATCCTTATTGTTACAATTTTGTACAAGATGTATTTATATTTACTATGTAATATGTAAATGGTATGAGATTACAACTGCTCTACCATTGTTTCAGCATCGAATTCGGTGCAACCATTATTCATTTTTAACATGCACCTCATATAAAAATGAGTCCATAAAAAAATCTAATGAGAAATAATAACATTTTTTTTCTTTGGGATCTTGAACAATAAAATGTTTTTGCCTCTAATTGTTTCTGTAAGAAATAAAGAAATTTATGTTTCAGTGCACAAGATTGAAGAAAAAATAGAGCAGTAATTTTCTTTTTTCTCAAGAAAGAAAGTTTTCATTCAAGAAATCTAATAATTAATTAGTTTCTATCCTCTAGAGCTACTGTGCTCTTTCTTCTCCCTCTTTAGCTGAATGTGATATTTTTGACCAAACAATAGAAGTGGGAATGTCTAAAAATACTAGCAGCTTTTTTATTATAAGTATAATAAAATAAAATATAATAAAATATGAAATGAATTTTGCAAACAATTTATTTGAATCAAATACACTTCATTAATAAAATTTCATTGAAAATGAATTCTATTTGAAATTTATTTGTAAATGGAATGAATTCTTTATGAAATTAAGTTAAATATAATATAAATGAAATTTAAATTTAAATTTAGAATATTGAAGAAAAGAGAAATTACAAGTTTTGCAAATTAAAAATCCGTAATAATAAAAAGTTTTTATTTGCACAAATACTCAAATATCATAAAAAAAACAGAAATCTAAAATAATACGGTATATTTTTTAATATAAAGAATGAAGAATTGTCAATTTATAAATATTTATAGAATTAATTTAGCAATACATTTAAATAATAAATATAACCTATTAGAATTAAACAAATTAAATCATATAGTAATTGTCTTAGTATTCAATATAAAATTTCAAAATTACATATCAATAATTTATTGGTTGCCACGTACACATATAGCATAAGTAATTTTCTTTTTTTATAAGAAACTAATACCATAAATCACTTTCATATGCCCCAAAAAAACAAAACAAAACAAAAGAGTGGCTTTGGCAAGTTGAGAAGTATATAATTATACATAGAAGTTTCTGCTACGTCAAACAACAATAACACGCATTGCTATACATTTCTTTGTTTGTTTCTTAGCATCCGATTTCTAGTAATTATTTGTTTTCTTTTTCAACACGTTCCTACCCAGACCTCACCGAATTCAAATATATATATTCTAAAACATCGCTATTAATTAGTCTAATTCAATTTAAATAAAATTATAAAATTTTTTATTACGATTTAAAATTATTTAAACGAGAATAGTTCTTTCTCACTCATTATAGCAGTTATTGTTGCAAATATATATAGTAATGAATTTAAATTATATTGAAAATTAACACAAAAGATAGAGAAAAATCAAACTAATAAACGAATGATATAATGAAATCTTTGACTGTTGCTTTTCTATGCTCTCTCCACCGAGTTTAAAAGTTAAGTCCAGCTTGAATTTGGCAGTGACTACTTGACTTAGATTGCGCCTTTAATTCCAACGAACTTTAACATAAAAAATTTCAACACTTTCGGCTTGCTGTTATATAAATAAATAAATCAATCAATGAATCTAGCATCGCTTGTAAGAAATTAAGCTTAAGTGAGGCTCAAATTAAGGATGACTTACAACTGAAGTAAAGGAATGGATTAGTGTATTAAATTAAGCTAAAACGTAAGTTGAAAGAGAAGATGCATTAATGTATAAAATTAGGCTAAAATGTAGTTTTGAAAGAGATCAAGAGAGTGTAAAAGAGAAAGAAAAAGATGGAAATAGCTAAGCAACACTACCAATTACAGTTCCCCTTGATCATAGCAATGAGAGGTCCTTCCAGCGGTAGGAAACGTGAGATAGCTTCTTCATTAGCGGAGTTCTTGCAGTATCCGCTAATTGATGAAGAAGACATCACCAATGATTTGGAAACCTCTCCTTCAACTTCTTCCAATGAGTCACCTTTCAAAATTTTAACCGGAGTCACTAAAACCCAACTCCAACTGAAACTTCAAGTTATCATTAATTCTTCACTCCTTCAAAAAATCCACATCGACCACTTGTCTGAGCTAGCCAGTTCCCAAAGTGGTCATTTGCTCATTGTCGAGTGCACAAATGGAGATGCCAATCAGGACCATCGGTATGAGGTTGGATATAATCCAGTCTTTAGCATCGACACCTCGAAGCCATTTATTGTGACAGACTTTGCTCCTGCAATCATTGATGCGGCGGTGAAATTTCATGAGGAAGTTGGTAGCAAAGCAGACAATTCTCAGTCTCAAGTACCGGAAGCACCTGCCATCCCTCAAAGATTTTTCACGGAATCGCATGCCCACGAGTTCTCCTTCACTACAGAGCCAAAAATGGCCCGTGATTCTGGTAAACCACTCAGTTGTTGTTACTGTCAAAAACCCATCTCCGGTCCAACCTATAAATGCGTCGTGTGCGATGATTTCATTCTTCATAAATCATGTGCTGAATCTGATCCTAAGCTAGAAGTGATAGAGGAAAAATGTCCTTTCTATGTAAAATCACATCCAACTGAGTATAGTTTCCCAGAATAGAACAAATGCAAACTTTGTGATCTGTATTCCTCGGATTGCAACAACTGTCTACTCCAAACTCATATCAAGTGCGGGCTTCTGCCAACCATTTTTAGATACGATAAAGACATACACCCACTTAGCTTTGTGATCATGCCACTTTGGTATTGCTACGAGTTTAAATGCTTTGCTTATAGCGAATATGGAAAGTCCAGTAGCTACAAATGTTATAGCTGCAACATTGATCTCCATATATCTTGCGCAATATCAGAGGTACACAATTATATTTCTTCAAGCTGCATTTTTGTTTTTGTCTGATAACGTCTATTTGGTCTCCTGCCTTCCAATATTTTTTTTTTTTTTTTTTGTCAAACATGAGTTTTGATTGCAGTTTCTTTCCTGAATTTACATGTTTCATTTAGGCTATGTAGCAATTTGCTTCCTGAATTATTACTTACTTAAGGTGCTATTGTCTCCAAAATTAATTTATTAACTATTTGTCTCAAACCTTTTCAATTTTGGATAATTAGCCTTAAATTTTAAAGAGTGTAGTTTAAATTATTACACTCAATGTTTAGATGTATAACATGAATATATGTATCTAGTTTTTATTGGTCAAGTGTAACACTCTTAACATATATGTCAAATATCCAATAATTTGGTGTAATAGTCTGAATGTGGGTAAGAATCTCATGCACTAATAATATAGGACAAATACACAGTTTCACTCTTGAATTTTACTTAATTAACCTCTAGCACTCCTCAACTTTTATTATATTTTATTCAACCTTTAAACATTTATTTTAAATCTATTTAACCCATTAAATATATAAAATCAAAATATTTTTAAATCAATTTTGATATGAATATAAGAGCAACTTATATAAACTAAAATAATGTTTGACGAAAGTAAAAATATAATTAAAATTCTTCTAACTTTTTTATATTAATTTTTAATTTAATTTTATTGTTTTGAAGCTAAGTTTAACATTTTATGTGTTTAAAATCATTTGAAATTAAATTTTTACTGGTTTTGATATTATAAGAACTAAATAGAATAAATAAAATACAAATTGAAAGGTAGAAAAAATTTAAAATAAAAGTTAAAAAGTTAAATAGAAAATAATAAAAAATTTAATAGTTTTAGAGGTTAATCATGCAAAGTTTATGAATGAAACTATACTTTCAGCCAATAATATATTATTTTTATATTTTTCCTTTACCTTGTCTCGTATTTATCCTCTTTCCTTTTTATCTCTCTTTTCTTTTTTTTCCCCTTTATATAAAAAAAAAAAACCTTGAAAAGTAATGGTTATTACACCAATGTCAAGCAGATAAATAATGAATAATTAAAAAAATAAATTTATAGTGTTACACCTAACCAGAATAGTTTTTTTTCCTTACGAATGAATTTTTTTTAAAGGAGTCATATATCAATTAAAATTACCTATCTCTATTTATTGACATCAACATCAAATCATCATATCCTCTTTCGTTATTATTGTTATATATATATATATATATATATATATATATATATATATATATATTTTTTTTTTTTTTTTTTTTTTTGAAAGTAAACAAATGAGAATAAAGAACATCAACAATAAAGTTTGGGAGATATTTCACCCAAACTTAGAACCTGACAAAAAATCACTAGCTCTAGATAAGAGATGCTATTTGTTATTATTAGATTAATAATAACGAAATTTGCACTTGCCCATCATAACCACTTCAACCATTTCATCAGAAAAACTCAAACACAGTTATGTCAGTTGAGAGTTAAAACTGACACAAGAGACATCATTTGAGTGACTGTTGAGAGCTTTGATTTGAGGCCAGTTATAATATTCTAGATTCTGAAGGTTTTGTCCATGGAGGCAAAGACGACAAAGCAAGAATCAAAGGAGGAGACATCAAAGAAGCCTAAATTCTTTAAGGATACTAAAGCATATAGGTGCAGCAGATGTGGACAGTGATTCCCCAGGGACATAAATGTTTTAGAGATTCAATGTCCATCTTGTGAAAGTTTTGATGTATTATTACTTTGTAAAATGAGTACAAGGCTGTATATATACGATGATACAAGTTAAAGAGATAAATACAACATTAACTAAACTAATAACAAGCCTAACAATATTGAAACAGAAATATAGCTAAGGCTTATCAACATGTTATCTCAACAACCTAACAATACTGAAACATAAATATAGCTAAGGCTTATTAACATGTTATCTCAACATCCCCCTGTAAATCCATGGCATCACATAGAGGAAGCTGAGAAAATAGATTCCAAAATTGAGCTGATGGCAAGGATTTGGTGACTAAGTCGGCGAGTTGATCTTGACCTTTGAAAAAACTTAGTTGAAGAAATCCTAAAGATACTTGTTCATGAACAAAATGGTAGTCCAATTCGATGTGTTTTGTGTGAGCATGAAACACCATATTGGAACTTAGATAAATTACGCCAATATTGTCACAGGAAATGGTTGTTGTAGTAACTGGATGTTCAAGTTCTTGAAGAAGCCCACGAAGCCAAATAAGTTCAGAAGTAGCATTAGCGATAGCTTTATACTCACTTTCGGTAGATGATCTAGCGATGGTGGGTTGCTTCTTGGCAAGCCAAGAAATCAAAGAAGAGCCCAAATATATAGTATAGCTCGATGTAGACCTCCTATCATCCGGATCTCCACCCCAATCATTGTTGTATAACATTGAAGAGTGGGAGAAGTAGAGCTAAATAAAATAACCTAAAATGCTTAGTACCTTGGATGTAGTGAAGTAGGCGTTTAAGGGCTTTCCAATGGACATCTATAGGATTGTGCATGAATTGGCAAAGCTTGTTAACACTATAGGCAATATTTGGTTGAGTAATGGTGGCATATTGCAGTGCTCCCACAATCTATCTGTAGGTGTCTCCTATGGGTAATGGGGTGCCATCAAATTTGGACAGAGTAGTGGATGATTGCATCGGGGTGGAGCATCGATTGCAATCGGCCATGCCATGTTTGTGAAGTACGTCAGTGAGATACCGTGTTTAGGTGAGGAGAGTGCCATCATGTTGGTGTTTTAATTCCAAGGCAAGAAAGAAGTGTAGAGAGCCTAAGTCATAAATTGGAAATTCCTATTGAAGTGACTTGATGACTGTATGAATAAGTGTGGAACAAGAACTTATAATAACAATATCATCCACATAGACTAATAAGAAAATAGTGTTAGTTTGATGTTTAAGAATAAAGAGAGAGTGATCAGACTGAGAGGAGACAAAAGTTAACTTATGAAAACAAGAATTAAGGTGACCAAACCAAGCTCTAGGGCTTGCTTAAGACCATAGAGAGATTTGTGCAATTTACAGACATGGTTAGGATAAGTGGCATCAATGTATCCAGGTGGTTGTGACATGTACAGATTCTCTTCAACATGGCCATGGAGAAATGCATTGGAGACATCAATTTGGTGCATTGGCCAGTGATTCATTCTGGCAAGAGCTATGACAACTCAAATGGTGGTAGCTTTGATAACAGGACTGAAGGTTTCTTTGTAATCCACACCCGAAATTTGTATAAACCCCTTAAAGAAAAGACATGCTTTGTAGCAGTTTATAGTGCTATTTGAATTTCTCTAATGCAAAAATTCCACTCGTTGGTAATGATGTTAGAATTTGATGGAGCAGGGTCAAGAGTCCAGGTATTGGTGGATTGTAGAGCACTGATTTCATCATCCATAGCCATTCTCCATTCTTTGTATCGAATAGCATCTTTAAAAAATAATGGTTCATGTTGCAAATAATTCATATCTTTATTTTTAAAGAGAGCTATACGTGCTTGGCGTTTACTAATTGTATGAGGGCAAAGTGTCATAGTGTGTGTGCAAGATGGTGGGGAAAGGGATGGGTTTGATGGAATGTTGGGTGGAGAGGTTTTAGAAAGATAAGAAATTAAATGAAGACCATCATAATTAGATGGTTGGGAAGATGAGTTGGTTCAAGTAAGGATAGGAGAATACGGTTAGAGAGGGGATGAGGACAAGGTTGAGGTTTATTGTGATGAGGGATCAGGCTGTTGATATATTTTATGTGATAGTCTAAATTTTCATGGAGAAGATGATGGGGAAGAGGAAGGATTGGATGGTGAGTTGTTGGGTGAGATAAGGGTTATAGTGGGTAGTGGTGGGGATGGGTTATTGGATAAAGATGGGATTATAGGTACAAGTGAGATGAGGGTTATTGTGGGTATGGATGATGGGTGGGTTGTTGTGACTGGATGTGATGATGAGTTGTTGGATAAAGGTGGGACTGGAGGGAGGGATAAAGGTGATAGAATTTGAGTGGAATTAGGTTTGGGGTTAGGTAACAAATTAAAGGAACGTAGAGACATACCTGTAGTGGAAGCCGAATTGAGTGGTGCTTGCCATGTGAGCCACAGGTCTACATGGGGACGTGATGATGAAGTGGGGCTAGTGACATGCGAAAAAGGGAAGTTTTGCTCATTAAAATGAGCATTTTGGACAGTGTAAATTTTATTAGAGGATGGTTCAAATCAAAAAAATCCAAGCCAGCATGATTATGAGAATTGCCTAAATAAACACATTCTTTGCTTCTAAAAGCAAATTTATGTTTATTATAAGGACGAAGGTTAGGAAATATGACACACCCAAAAAATTTTATTTCTAAATATTTTGGAGATGTATGAAATAATTTTTGAAATAGAGATTCATCATTTAAAGTAGAGGTGGGTAATGCATTAAGTGAATTTATGGCTGTACGAAAATCATACGTCCAAAAATGAAATGGCACATGAGAATGGGCTAATATGTCAAACCGGTGTCAACAATATGATAAATTTTTCATTCAGATAACTCGTTATGTTCATGTGTATATGGGCAAGCTATGCAATGACTAATGCCATTTGTTTCAAAATGCTTATGTAATTTTTGAAATTCACCGCCCCAATCTAAGTGAAAAGCTTTAATTTTGGCATTGAATTATTGATATACATATGATTCGAAGTTAAGAAACATAGAATGAGCATCACTTTTATTTTTTAGAAAATAAATCCAGGGAAATCTAGTGAAATCATCAACAAATAAAATAAAATAATGGAAACCATGATAAGATGTGACTAGGGAAGGACCATAAATGTCTGAATGAATAATTTAAAAGGGAGCATATGTAGTATGCTAGACATTAGTAAAAGGTAATTTAGCTAATTTGCCTAAACAACACGAAGAACAACTAGAATTTGTTGAATTGAAAACAGGTAAATGATGATGTCTAATAATTTTGGAAATAGTGTGATGTTGTGGATGACCCAAGTGAGCGTGCCAGTCTGCAAAGGAGGTGGATGCAGTGAGAAATGCTTGTTTTGATGGAATGGAGGATGGTGGCATCACATACAACCCATTCTCACTCTGGCCTCGTAACATGGTTGCCCTAGTTTTTTGGTCCTTGATAGAAAAATGGTTATGCCAAAATTCAAAAAAGCAAGAATTATCAGTAGTGAATTTTTTGACAGAGAGTAAAGATTTTTGAATATTTAGAACATGAAGCACATTTTGAAAAATGAAATCCTTATCAAAGTATGGAGAACGATGGAATGACTTACCAGTATGTGTGATAGGAAGGCTCTGACCATTGCCAATAATAATTTTATCATTACCAACATAAGGAACTAGATTGACATGATGAGAGAAATCCGATGTCATGTGATAGGAAGCACTAGTATCTGGGTGCCAAGGGTTGGGATGAAATGCAGCTGTGTAGGGAGGTGATGTAGGCCGAAACCATAATAGGGAATCAAAACAGTGTTATTCGCATAATGACCCTAGGGAGAGGTGACTTGATTGTGAGGTTCATAGTGGTGACAACACTTATCAGCTGTATGATTATGGAAGCTGCATATTTGACATTGTTGAGAGTGATTCTGGTGAAAGGAGAAGTAAGGTCTCTGATTATTGGGAAAGGGTGAAGTAGGTGATGTCATGAGAGGTCAAGATTGAGAGGAAGAACCATAAAATTATCGCCTTGCAATATGAGCAGTGGGTGGTTCATGAATATTTTTAATGAGAATTTCATGAGCCACCAATTGCCCATGAAGTTCTTGGAATGTAACTGGTGTGGATCACTGATTTAAAGTTGCAATAATGCTATGAAATTCATAGCCAAGGTCACGGTAGATAATTGCATTGAATTCTGTAAGAGAAAGAGATCTACCTACTGCTTCAAGTTCATCGGCTAAAGCTTTGGCTTTTTACAAATATTGAGTGACTGATAAGTCATTTTTCTTCAATTCTTAAAGTTCAATGTGGAGTTGTAATTGACAGTTCTAAGATACAAAACCAAAAGCACTTTATAGTGCATGCCAAGCCACAAAGGATGTAGTCATGCTAATAACATATGGAAAAACTTCTTCAGAAATAGAAGAGAAAATCAATGAAAGTAAAAGTTGGTCTTTTTGATGCCATTTCGGTATATTTTGGATTGGGAGTAGGAGGATTAGTCATAGTTGTAGTTGGTGGTGCAATAATGGAGCCATCAATAAAGCCTATAAGTTTATGGTAATTAAGGAGAGCTTGGAATTGGGTTTTCCAAGTGAGGAAATTTCTTGAGGTTAATTTAATGGACAGATTGTGATTTGTTGTATTAGTCATAGGAAGAGAAGGAGAAGGAAAAGAAGAGGTGGGAATAATTTGTCTTGTCATTTGTTAGCAACTCTGATACTATGTGAAAGTTTTGATGTATTATTATTTTGTAAAATGAGTACAAGGTTGTATATATAGGATGATACAAGTTAAAGAGATAAATACAACATTAACTAAACTAATAACAAGCCTAACATTAGTGAAATAGAAATATAGCTAAGGCTTATCAACATGTTATCTCAATAGCCTAACAATACTGAAACAGAAATATAGCTAAGGCTTATCAACATGTTATCTCAACACATCTTGCCAACGAATTAGTGAACAATCCGGCAATAAACAGAGTTTTACAGTTTGTCCCATTGTTGAAAGGTTAAAGAGTAAATTTTCAAGCATTCATTCAAGTGGTGAAAGCAAGTTATTGGAGTTACTTACACTAGTTTGAGATATAAGCTTAAGGGTACTATCAATGATGTCAAGAATATGAGAAATCTCCTGTTAGACAATTTTGGTTTTCAAAATCATAGGTATGATTCTTTTCATTTTCTTCGCAATAACTGAGTCTGGATGTTATATATATGTGTATATAAATGGGAGGCATCAACTAAACTTATGCGAATTAATTATTTCAGAAGAGGAGATAGAGCCAGAATATATTCCTAAAAAGAAAAACATACAGAAATCACTAGACTGGCTTGTCGATGATTGCCGGGCAGGTGACTCATTGGTGTTTTATTTCTCGGGTCATGGATTACGACAGCCGGATTTCAATAATGATGAACATGATGGATTTGATGAAACTATTTGTCCAGTTGATTCCATGGAAAAAGGTGAAGAATAAAATTCAGAGAAAAAGAGAGAAATTTTTTTTTTCATTGTATTCAAAGAAGGGTTACACCCCTTTATATATACACATAGGAATCCTAATCACAACCTAATTAGGAATAGAATAACATCCTAAATAGAATAGAACTTTATTCCTAATTGTATTCAAATATTTACTTCCTAATATATACAAAAAATATTTACTTCCTCAACACTCCCCCTCAAGTTGGTGAATGTATGTCAATCATTCCTAACTTGTTAAGTGAGTTGTAGAATACTTTTCTAGATACAGCCTTTGTGAGAATGTTAGCTAGTTGAGTCTGAGATGAAACATATGGAAGATCAATTGTCCCTTGGTTTAGATGATCTTTTATGAAATGTCTTTCAACCTCTACATGCTTAGTTCGATCATGTTGAACCGGATTGTTTGCAATTACTATGGTTGCCTTATTTTCACAATATAACAACATAGGCTTTAGATGTTTTAATCCCAGATCCTGAATAATTCGCCTAACCCAGAGCAACTCATATAATCCATGAGCCATTCCTCTAAACTTAACTTCAGCACTTGACCTTGCTATAACTTTATGTCTCTTACTTCTCCAAGTAACTAAATTATTTCCAACAAATGTGAAGTACCCGGACGTTAATTTTCGATCAGTCCGATCTCCAGCCCAATCAACATCACTATAACCGGTAATTTCATAATCATTATTCCTCTTAAAGAATAACCCTTTACCCGAAGAAGACTTTAGATATCTTAATATTCGGTATACTGCATTCATATGTTCTATACTTAGAGAATGCATGAACTGACTTACAACACTTATTGTATAAGTAATGTCTGGCCGAGTATGAGATAAGTAAATCAGCCTTCCCACCCACCTTTGATACTGATCTCTATCAGTTGGAACTTGATCTTCCAAAATTGAAAGCCTATGATTGACTTCAATGGGAGTTTCGGCTGGCTTACAATTAAGCATCCCTGTTTCTGTCAGTAGATCCATTACATACTTTCGTTGGCAAAGAGAAATTCCTTGAGTTGATCTTGCAACTTAAATTCCTAAAAATTACTTCAAGTTACCCAAATCCTTAAGTTTAAACTCGGATGCTAACTGTCTTTGCAAGTTTGCTATCTCACTCGGATCATTTCCGGTGACCACCATATCATCAATATATACAATCAGCGCGGTGACTTTACCTAACTTCTGTTTGATGAATAGTGTGTGATCAGCATCACTTTGCTTATATCCGAGCTTCCTCATGAAGGTTGAGAGTCATCCAAACCATTCTCGAGGCGATTGCTTGAGTCGATACAATGCTCTCTTTAATTTGCATACTCAGTCAGTACATTTAGTTCTGGGTGGTGGATCCATATATACTTCTTCATCTATGGTTCCATTCAAAAATGCATTCTTTACATCAAATTGTCGAAGCGGCTAGTCCAGGTTGGCAGCTAAGGAAATAAGGACTCGGATGGTGTTCATTTTTGCTACTGGGGCAAATGTATCTTCATAGTCGATTCCATACTTTTGAGTGTACCCCTTTGCTACTAACCGAGCTTTATATCGATTTATGCTTCCATCTGGATTGAGTTTGACAATGAATATCCACCTGCACCCCACCATTTTCTTTCTTTCTAGAAGAGGAACGAGATCCCATATTTGGTTCTTTTGTAATGTCTCCATTTCATCATTCATAGCTTTCTTCCAATATGGATCATCTAAGGCTTCCTGCACATTACTCAGAATAGATACAATAGATAATTGATTTACAGTAAGTGCATGTGAGTTAGATAAACATTTGGCTAATATGAAGTTGTTGATAGGGTATTTAGCTTTAGTATGAAGGTTCGGATCATAGTATCTTTTTGGAACCCCTCTATTGATTCTAGAAGGATAACAAGGTTCAGTATTTAAAGGAGACAAGTTTACCTTATTATGTACTGCATCCGGAGTTTCTTCAGCTTTTGGTGTGGGTTGGATAGATGTATTATCTTGATTACTCAGATTTTCTCCGATGATCTGTCCGGGTGAAATGCTCGTACTCAGACCATTAGATGTCTGTCCGGGTGAGATGATCGTACTCGGAACATCAGATGTTTGTCCGGGTAAGATGCTCGGTTGTCCGGGTAAGATGCTCGACTGTCCGAGTGAGATGCTCGAAACAACATTTTTGAGATTCGAATTTGGAACACTCATAATGCTATCTTCAAACTCAAAGAGGTTTGGATTTTTCTCCCCCTAAAGAGAGCACTCGGAGTGGGAGAAGAAAGGAGAAATTTCATGAAACCGAACATCCCGAGTGACATACATCTTCTTTATATTTAGATCATAACACCGATATCCCTTTTGTAAATCCGCATAGCCAATAAAGATACACCGGATAGCTCGAGGGTCTAATTTGTCGAGTGTCTGATGAACATATGCCAAGCATCCAAAAACTCGGGGTTCGAGATTATTGAAGGGTGGAGATATGACAAGTTCCTGAAGTTTCTGAAGAGGAGTCTTAAAACAAAGTACTCGTGATGGTGTCCAATTTATGAGGTATGCAGCGGATCAAACAACTTCTCCCTAGTATTCTCGAGGAACATTCATGTCAAATAGGGATGTTCGGACAACTTCCAATAATTGCCAATTCTTCCATTCGACTATACCATTTTGTTGGGGAGTGCTGGCACAAGATGTTTGGTGGCGAATGCCCTTCTCGAGGCAGAAATCATTAAGAATTGAGTTAACATACTCCCCACCATTGTTAGATTGTAAGACTCGGATTTTACTTTGGTATTGTGTAGCCACCATGTTGTACAGGTCCTGAAACTTGGAGTATACATCTCCTTTATTGGAAAGTAGAGATACCCAGGTCATCCGGGTACATTCATCAATAAATGTTACAAAATATTAAGCACTAGATAGAGTAGGAATCCGAGTAGGTCCCCATACATCAGAATGAATGGTCATAAATGGAATTGAATTTTTATTATAACTCGGTACATAAGAAATTCGGTGGCCTTTTGCCAATTCACAAACATCACATTTGAATTCCGAGTATGTGGTATGCAAAAATAAATTCGGTTTTATTTGTCTAAGATAATGAAAAGAGAGATGACCAAGACGATGATGCCATAAGATTACTTGATCTTTACTTGAACAACTTCTACCAACCCTATTAACTTGACTTGATTTCTGACTTGAATCATCATGCAACTTATGATAGTACAACTTTCCACATTTAACACTAGACCCAAGAATCTGACACGTCGCAATGTCTTGAAATACACAATAATTAGGCCAAAATTTGATAGTGCAATTCAAGGTTTCAGTGATTTGGCTAACAGATAGTAGATTACAAGAAAGAGATGGAACAACAAGAACAATATCTAAATTAAGAGAGTCAGAGTTAGATACTGATCCCTCATGAGTGACTGGTGCTATGCCTCCATTAGCAGTTAGAATATTTTGTTGGGTTGATGGACGGATAGAGGTAAAATGGTGAGTGGAGTTTGTCATATGATCAGTAGCACCTGTATCAATAATCCATGTATTATTTCGAGTAAGATTCGTCATACATGGAGTGGTATCACAATCACCACTTGGTTTAGTAGAAGTACCAATTATAGCCTTGCCGAGCTTCTTACGAGGCTTTCTATTGAAATCTCACCATTCCGGATATCCCATAATTTCATAGTACCGTTCTTTGGAGTGGCCAACTTTACCATAATGAGTACAGGTGTATGTAATGGGCTTGCTTGGAATTTTTCCTTTGAACTGGGGACGAGTCTGAGTTGCTACAAGTACAGAGTGGTCTGGCAGTATCATTGACTCTTCTATCATATGTCGCTGGTTGTGATCCCACCAGACATATGCATAATTGGACTCGAGATCAAGAGGTGGATCCTTTCGGAGTATTTCACTCTGAGCATTATTAAATTTTGAATAAAGCCCGACTAGGAAAATATGTGTTCTAAGCCGGGTAATATGCTTATGGAGTGATACTACTCCATTAACATCCTCCCCTTGTGCACACGTTCGGGCATCGATTTCTTGAAATATTTCAATCAGTTCATTATAGTATGCAGGTAATGCCTTACCATTCTGGCGTGTAGTGAATGATTTCTGATTCAATTCAAATAACTGAGTTTCGTCAGATCCATCATAGAAGGTTTTTGAGATAGCATCCCATATCTCTTTTGCTGTTGGAAGATAGATGAATCTCTGCATCAATGTCAGACTCATGGAGTTAATCAACCAACTTTTGACTTGATTATTATCAAGGAGTCAAGTTTCCAACGCTTGATCTCCTACTGGTGGTTTCGGCGTAGTGCCATTAAGAAAGCCAGATTTATTTCTGGCTCCAATTCACATCTCCATGATCTGTGATCATAGAGTATAGTTCGTATCATCAAGAATAATTCCTGTGGGAAAGGGATAATTATCTTGAAGGGTTTGAATAAAATTGGGTGTTCCATGGGATATGATAGATGTGTTTTTAGTGGTCATGATTTTGAAGATTCAAAGAATTCAAAGGAAGAAACAATACGATTTTAAGAATTTAAAAAAAAAAATTCGATTTCAATGGATATGCTCTAATACCATGAAGAATAAAATTCAGAGAAAAAGAGAGAAATTTTTTTTCATTGTATTCAAAGAAGGGTTATACCCTTTTATATATACACATAGGAATCCTAATCACAACCTAATTAGGAATAGAATAACATCCTAAATAGAATAGAACTTTATTTTTAATTGTATACAAATATTTACTTCCTAATATATACAAAAAATATTTACTTCCTCGATAAAAGACATACTTCTTCCTAATGACATCACTTCCACCATTGTTTGGCCTCTCCCTCAGGGTGTCACCCTTCATGCTATTGTTGATGCAAGTGATAGTGGAACCATCCTTGATTTTGTTCATGTTTACGACAGAGAAAAGTGTCACTTTCATCAATTATTTAATTATATTTATCACTCAGCAAGTTCAAACCAAGTTTTAATAAGGAAATATAACAAATTTGTGATTGAGTTCTAGCGTTGGGGTCGGCACCTACAAACATTTTATTTCTCTGATTACACCAAGCTGATGTAGGGAATATGCTCCTAAAATTGCCTGGAGAGAGAATAGTCTAATATTTGACAGAATGTAAAGTGCATCATTTTTTAGAACAAAAAAAACGTAATGTGCATAGCCATGCAAGTTTAATGAAAATAAAAGAAAAAAAAATTCAAAAGTTAGATTTATTAGGGCAATTTGTTACTGTTGGAGTTCCATTTAGTTTAATTGTTTCTTGAAACTGAAGGCAATGGCGGGATAATAGCCCTCCAAATGGTACTAGGAAACATACAAACGGTGGACTAGCAATTTCTTTTAGTACTTGTGAAGATAATCAAATGGCTGCACATACCGGTGTAAGAAATTTTAATATTAATTGTTAATGTTGTAATAAATAATTTTAATAAACGTCCAAAATATTATAAGATGTTTCATTACTTCTTAATACTACCCTTACTAATGCCATCAATTGAAAATTTTTTGCTTATTTCGAGTTACTTACAGTTAATTGTTAGATTTATAAATTAGATACATGTATCTTATTTTTATTGACCCAATATAAAATACTTGAAGTATGTGTCTCAAATCTAATATTGGGTGTAACACACTTAAAATAAGCAAGAATCTTCCGCCATCAAATAGCTTGCTCAGTGCTTGATTAACTACTCATAAAATGTGATATGTTTAGGCTTTTGGTGGTAAGGGCATCATGAATGGTGCTCTGACCTATACTCTGATAGAAATTGCAAAGAAACATCCGGACCAACGTACGGTGATCTAATTGATATGATACATGAAACCATTGACGAAATCAGTAGAAGTGGATTGCTTCTTCCTTACAGGATGATAAGATCAATGCTTCAAAGCAAGTTGTTACAGGTTCGTTAATTTCTGTTGTATTTAATAGGAACTGTATAAGATTCTGAGTCCAACGTGTTTCGTTTGCTTTAGATACTAAATGGATAATGTATGAAAATTGTCTTGATTTTTTTTTATTTGTACAATTTAACATGTCCAAAAATGCTCTTGGAATTTTTTTTTAACAGTAGTACTATTTCATGGCTTGTCAAAGTACGAATTTTGCGATTTCATGAGTGCAGAAGCCTCTCCTTTTAGCTTCCCAACCATTTGATCTCTGGAACCAACGTTTTCTTTTGTAATCATAAAGAATTCACAGATCCAGCTTCGTTGCATGCATTTCTACACAAAAAACTCAAATGAGCAATAATAATGTCTATTTCGGATCCTGACCAATAAGAGGTTTCTGCTCCAAATGTTATGGAAGAAATAAAGAAATCTGTGTCTCAATTCACAAGATTAAAGAAAAAACATAACATGAGAAATACTTTTTCTTCTTCAAGAAAGGAAGTTGTCATTCAAGAAATCCAATAATTACTGCTCTAGAGCTACTCTATTTCCTCCTATTACCTCTACTGTTGAGTTACATATAGGTGCTGAAAAATTTGGATATAATAAATGATACCAAGGCCTAAACTAATATTTGAGGGCCCAAACCAAAATTGATATATGCCTAAATGGGTTGGTCCAATCCAAGGGATGAACCGACTTGATAACACGACAAAGTGAAAATAAACTAACCCCACATTCAGAAAAATCATATTACCAGCAAACTTGACAGTCTGTACTACCTACAAACCTGATCGTTCATACTACCTCCCAACCTGACGATTTTCTTGCCCATCGATAAAGCTCACATGGATGACGAATGTAGGACATGCTTGGAGACCAAGCTAGAAATGCCAAAGGGAACATTCCCAAATGAACAATACTAGTCTCCATGCAATGGAAGAGCTCTAAGTGGCAATCAAAGGTGAACCAACAAAGAACGCTAGAAAATCTATATATAAAAGAAGGTATAACTAGGGGAGAGCATAAATCAACCAAACCGGACCAAGCCATGATTCAAGATCCACTTAATAATTGATAGTAGGTAAGTGGCAGTTTGGTTCTGGTTTGGTGAAAAATTGGTGATCGGTTCTCAGCTAGGTTTAGGGTTAAAAGTATCAAAACTGAGCTGAAAACTGAAGTATTGGACATAGGGCTACTAAACGACGTTGTTATATGTTAGTGTATTATTCTAACCCTAAAAAAAATGTCCCTATTAATTCTTCTTATTCCCCTCACCCTCTTATATCTCCCCACCTGATGTGAATCAAACAGCCCTCACATATTTGAAAATTTTGGATTTTGGAAAATAATCCAAAATGCACAATTAACTTTCAAGTGGCTCTAACTTTTAAGCTTGATTGAATTGTGGGACACATGATATATCAAATTAAAGCTGATTCAGAGCTCCGTAATGGATGCTATATGGTTCCCTTGTAACAGGACGACTTTGGGTCCAAAATCCATTGTTTAGGGCCTCAAATTTTAGTTTGAAGTCTGGCATTTTTTTAGGCATTTTTGTTGTGCTTTTTTCCCTTTCTTTTTTGGTTTAATTCACCATTTGTACCATAACTTTGGGCCATGTTTCACTTTGGTACCAATTTTTTATTTTTTTCTTTTCAATCCCAAAAATTCTATTTTTGATTTAAGCTAAAGTACCTCAAACATATCTGATCAAATTTAGCATACATGGCAGCCAGAATAGGTATATTTTTAGTATATTCAACATATGTGCATCCCATTAAACGTCTTAATAACCTTGTGGGTTCCATAAAATAATATTTTCTAAATTTTTATTTTATGGGCCCCACAAGAAAATTTTATTTTATAAGGCCAACAAGATGATTAAATTGTTTAATGAGATCCTTACAAAGGCAAATATACTAGAAATATATTTATTTTGGCTATCACATATTTTAAATTTGGTCGGATATGTTCGAGTTACTTCAACTTGAAACAAAAATATAATTTTTGAGACTGAAAAGAAAAAAATTAAAATTTTAGTATCAAAGTGAAATATGGCCCAACGTTGTCGTACCAATGGTGCAACAAACCCCTTTATTTTTAGGTTTTTCCGAAACATAATTTATATGTTATTTTGATAGATTTTTGAAATTGATAATTGAAGTCCTATTTTCTTCCAATTTTTGGTATTACTTGTGAATCAACGAATATTGATGCCTTTTATTTTGGCATTTTTTTGAATCAACAAAGTAGAAAATGATTGTCTGATGGCCAATTGTGCGTGATTCAATGACAAGCGACAACATCACTGCCCCTCTGTGTTATCTCACTCTCTCTGTGTCTCTCAGACTTTCCCCTTTACTCCTATATTTTTATATAACCCTAACCCTAACCTTTTATTTCGTTATTGTTTATATGCTTCTCTGGTCTAACTTTGCCTCTTCCCTTTCTCTAGAATGAACCTCTTTGCTATCTTTGTTATGTTTCTCTGCTTCTCATCTCTATATTGTCTCTTTTTCTCTAAGACGCTTACTATATAGTCTACAGGTTTCTTTGTTTCCTTGCATATTCTCTAGGTTATTGTTTTTCCTCTTCAAAGTCATAATATTTCATGCTTTGTTGTTGTTTTTTTATTGCCAATGTTCAAAAATAAACATTGACAATGATGAAATGGACTTACAATAGCCTTTTATAGCTGGATCAACTAGATCTTATACCAGATCTACTGTATATGGTAATGGTTTCTTAGATTGCAAGGTTTTTTAAAATTTTAGGTTATTTTTTGGCCTTATTTGTTTAGAAGTTGATGGATTTTGTATTTGTTCTTTTATTTAATGCATGTTATACTGGTAAAATCAACTAATTTGGTTGGATCTCCAAAGTTTTTCTCGATCTTTTTAAGAGATCTTATTGGTGGAAGCCCCAAATATGTAGATTTGACCATCGATTGATGTTATTGGTGGATGCTACTTAATATGAACACTAATCGAGTTAGATAAACATATCAATAGTCAACACTCATCGTTAAAAAGGTAAAATTTTTAATTTATTGTCCAAGTGTTTATATTTCATGTTGATATCTTTTGGTACTTTAATTTTTTAAAATAGAATTTTTACTTTATGTGAAGTTATTTTTATTATTTTTTAAAATTGCTTTGATTGAAAATATAATGTTCATTTTGTGTGTGAATAGTTTTATATAAATTCTATTTAAAAAATTAGTTAATTTTATTTCAAAAAGTAATTGAAAAATTATTTTAGAAAATTATGTCATTGAATATATAATGTTTGCTTACTATTTGATTATTTTATTGAAATAATTGAAAATAAAAACTTTTATTGATTCAATTGAGTGTAAGAGAATTACAAATTACATGTTTAAAAAATTATGATGTACAAAGATAAATACTTGCTTTTATTGAATCATTTTATTATTATTGGTTGTTCTCTTCTTATTATAGCATCTGCATTTGTCATTAGTTTTTATTGGCTCTGAATCATTATGTCTTCTTCTATTTGGATTGCATGTAATTATGTAGATGAAATCTGAAATAGGTGCTATCAATGGCAGTCAACCAGCTACTGCTACTGGTAGTGTTGAGGCCCTAAATCCTGTAGAGGTAGAATCCCTAAAGAACCAGAAGTTACTCAAAATGAAAAAAAAGGAAAGGACATTGATAGTAGAAGCAAGGTGTGGGAGCACTTTAAGAAAATCTTTGTGAAAGGGAAGTTAGTAAGAGCTAGATGTGTTTATTATGCTAAAACCTTGTTTGCTAACTGTCAAAAAAATGTTGCATCATCATGTAGAAATCATATGTTGAGTTGTAGGAAAAACCCTGACCCTAAATCTAATAGACATAGTCTTTTAACTCTTAAATCTGATGTGCATAGTTCTGATAGTGTAGGTGTAATAGGGACATGGACATTTGATTAGGAAGCTATTAGGAATAAATTGTCCAACATGGTTATTGTCGATGAGCTCCTTTTTAAATTTGTTAAGAGAGAGGGATTTAAATAGTTAATGTCTTTTGCATGTCCTAGGTTCAAGATATATAATAGGTGGACAGTTAGCCGAGACTGTTATAATGTATATATGGAAGCAAAGCTTAAATTGAAATTTTTTTCATGCATCATTACCAAAGTCAAAGCATTAGTATCACAATTGACTGTTGGACTTCAATTCAATGAATAAATTACATGTGCACTAGTACTCATTAAATTGATTCCAATTGGAAGCTTAATAAAAAAATAATTTCATTTGTCCCTGTTACATTACATAGGGGTGATATATTACAAAAAGTTTAGAAAAATTTTCTTCTAGAATAGGGTGTCAAACATATTTTCATAGTGACAATAGATAATGCATCATCAAATGACACTGCAATTGGATTTTTAAGAAAAATTATTGTCTTGGGGTTCATCTAATGTTAAAATCAAATATGTCCACATAAGATGCATTACACACATCCTAAATTTAGTTGTCACTAAGGGGTTGAAAGAAGTTGGCAAATATGTTAAAAGGGTAAGAGAAGTTATAAGATATATTAGAAATTCACCTGCTAGGTTGCATAAATTTAACAAATTTGCTAACTTAATTGGTTATGAATCAAACTGTTCTTTGTCTTTAGATGTGCCCACGAGGTGGAATTCAAATTTTTTCATGTTAAAAAGTGCTTGCTTATTTGACAAAGTCTTTGAGAAGTATGAGGAGTGTGAGAATGCATTTAGATATAGCTTAGGAGATGATATACCTAATTTTATGGACTAGTTGCATGTCAAGCAACTTATTGATCTTTTGCATAATATTTTTGAGATGACATTGAGAATTTCTAGCTCTTAGTATATCATTGCAAACTATTTTTTCACTAAAATTGCTCAATTGTTTAGTAATTTAATTGAGTGGTAAAGTTCTGCTGATCTTATCAAAAGACTTATGGCCTTTTCCATGAAAACCAAATTTGACAAGTACTAGGGGAGGGGTCCTTACAAGATGAATTTGTTAAATTTCATTGCAAATGTGCTTGATCCTTAATACAAGCTATGATATATTAAGTATTCCCTGAATGAGATTTTTAGGGATTTTATGGGTGCAAGCTTATTTGCTAATGTTAAAGTTGGCTTGTATGAACTATTTGATGATTACTCTACTTTTTACAAGCCTCCTTCTCAATATTCTTCACTATCTAGACAATCAATTAACATATACAAAAATGCTTCTACTGAATATGGTAAATTAGTTTCCTTGCTAAAAGCAAAATTTAAGAAGCATAAGATGTAATTGGAATTGGTAGGAGAAACAAATATGAGTTGGATATCTATCTTGCTGAGTTTTCCTTTAAGGAGGATGGCTCATTTAATATTATCAAATGGTGGAAGCTTGATTCTGAGAGATTTCATATTCTATCTACTCTAGCACGAGATGTGTTATTTATGCCAATCTCCACAGTTGCATCTAAATTTGCTTTTAACATAGGAGGGTCAGTGCTTAATTGCTTTAGATCTTCTTTGACTTCTAAAGTTATGGAAGCATTAATATATTCTCAAGACTATATGAGAATGTCTAAAACTCAGTCTCAATTGAAGAGCCCTTAGAGGAAATTGAGAAGTTTGAGAAAGGTACTTTACTACCACTTGTTCAAAAAGGAACTTTACTAAAACTTGTTATGATTTGCTTTTGTGCAAAATTTTTAATTCTTCTTCTAATGATTTATCTGATTTAACACTTCTCTTTTATTTTTTTATTCTTAAACTTACCTCTAGTTGGAATGGGCCCATTAGTGGGATTATTAAGTGCCAACTAGCATGAAATTTCAGTAAATTTAATTAGTATCATTAAGTACTTTAACTGTTGTCTTAAGTGAATGTGTTGTTTGCTTAAATTGATCTACCTGTGTTGTGATGTATGCTATTTGACAAACACTAAAGTGGCTAGAATTCAATTAATAGTGTTGTTGTTTAATGAGTTTAAATACATTGACTTGTAACACTGAAGTGGTTGATCAACAGTTGCCATTATTATTATTGCATGTGTTTAGTGTTATTAAACATCAAAGCTAATGTGGCTAAGGCTTAGTTGCCAATGTTTTATTACTTGTATAGGCTATGATGATACTTCCACCTATAAGAAGTTGAGAAGTAAACATGATTGCTTTACATTTGGTAGCATGTATCTTATTGCTATAAATAATGGCCACATTTTTATAATGAATTATAATACAATCTATCTGAGCCTGTTTTGTATTTCATTTCTATCTTACACCCCAGCTATTGCATATCATTTCTTTCATTCCTTCTTTTGCTTTTGTTAGGTTGCATTTATGTGACTGTGATTATTATTGGGCCATGATGATGCTTCCACCATAGTTTATATGCAAATTATGTGAATGTGTTTACTGATTTTTCTTAGGTGACATATATTTGTTGCTAAAAATTCCAGTGCCATTTGGACATGATTTGAGAACTATTAATAATTGAGCCCTTTTTCTTTATGTTTTTAATTTGCTTTTCAATTGGTTTGCATCTCCTGATTCTGTGTTGTTAATTTATTTTAAAATATAAGAATTGTAATCTTTTTGGTGAACTCAAGCTTTGTCTACCTACAACTAGATATTTTTTTGCATGATATGCAAGCCTTTTGCAAATAATTTTTTTAGAAGCCTTATATTTTGGCTTAAAAATATTGCTGAAGTCATGCAATCTTAGAAGTGGAAGTATTTTGGTTTTCCTTATAGCTTATGTGTTAACTTAATTTTTTTGTATCTACTTTTATATTTGTATACAAAGATCGAAAATAGCTGCACATAATGTAAGTATGTTAGATCGTTATGGGCTCTACATATTTTGTAATTATGTAATCAATTTACACACCTTGGGCTTGGCCCTACTTTTGTAATTGTGCAACACAAATTGGGCTTCACCCACTATAGTAAAAATATGAAATTTTTGTTTATTTTAATTATTTTCTATCTAAACCTATCATCTGGCCCCAACGAAATCCAAACTGATCAATTGAACCAATATTATTGAAAAAATCAATTCACTAAATTTATATGTTTCTCTTAACTTTTTGACTCATTTCAGTTTACCAAATGACTAAAAAATTTGATAAAATTTTACCCCTCCAGCACCGAACCATGCTCACCCTTAGGTATAACATGTATACCTTAAGTTAACATACTCACTGTTTCATTTTTCTCTCATCTCTCTTTGGTGCTCTTCCTATCTTGAACATCAAAGTCATTTCATCAGGACCCCATCCGGTGTTCCTCTCACCGGATATGTTTTCCAGGTTTCTTAGCCACCTGGAGAATGAACCGATAACATCAATAAATGAAATTTTCCATATTGGTTATTTTTATTTGGTTGGAAACTAGAGACATGTATGGATATACTGTTTCAGATGTTTAGTTACATACGTAAGTTTCACGGTAGAAAAGAATTTGGATATAAGGTGAATCAAATTGTCCAGGCTAATTCTTTTATTCGGTTGAAAACTTTGGACATAAGGTGAATCAAGTGGTAGAAAATTTGGATTTCTTAAACAAAATTTCTGAGACTTGTAGATGTAGAAATGAACACTAGGTGAGTTTTGTCCCTGTACAGATTTATTTAGCTTGATCCAAAATAGTCAGAATTTTTGTAACTATTAGATATAAATAGTACTTATTTGAAGAAAAAAATATATTAGATCTATCAATTTAGTGTTTCAACTGTAATGCAACACTACCGGTCAAAGTTCCCATTAATAGCAATTAGATGTCCTTCCTATAAAGGCAGAGCTTTGAGAATAATTCCAGGAGTAAGAAATGTGAGGCAACTTCTTCATTAGGGGAGTTCTTGGACTATCCACTAATTGATGAAGAAGACATCACTGTTGATTAGGAAACCTCTTCTTCAACTTACAAAATTTCAATAATGAGCTATTTTCATAATCTCCCTATTAACTAAAAAAGCACTGAATTTCATTAAGTTACTTCCTAGTGCAAAAAAAATTAGAAACTACGATGTTAAAAAATTAAAGTAATATTTGATACTCAATTAGAAATTTGAGGTAAAGTTTAATTATCTGTTGTTTCAAATTTGATGCCTTCTTGTCTTCTTTTCTTGAGATAAGTCATGATACATTCCAACTAACTTTACCATAAAAACAATTTAACACTTTCGGCTAGCTATAATATAAATAAATAAATTAGTTAATTAGTAACACTTAATCTAAATTTACTTGTGAGCTTTAAGGTTAAGTAGGATAAATGATATGGGATAAAATGAAGTGAGGATCAAATTAAGGATTACTTGCAAATGAAGTAATGAAAACTTGTATTAGTGTATAAATTAAAATTGATTATAGCAAAGAGAGGTCCTCCAAACATAATTTCATAGAGATCAAGAGATAGGAAAAGGTGTAGAAACAAAAAATGGAAGTAGCTAAGCAACACTACTAATTATAGTTCTCACTGATTATAGTAATGAGAGGTCCTCGTAACAGTAAGAAATGTGAGATACCTTCTTTATTAGCTGCATCCTTGCATTATCGTTTTATTGATGAAAAGGATATTACAATTGATTTTGAAACCTCTACTTCAGATTCTTCTGATGAGGCACCTTTCAAAATTGTAACCAAAATTACTGAAACCCAACTCCCATTAAAACTTCAAGTTATCATTAATTCTTCACTCTCTCAGAAAACACACGTTGACCATTTGTCAGAGCTTGCAGATTCCAAAAAGCTTATTTGATCATTGTCCATTGCACAAATGGAGGTGACAATCGGGGCCAAGATTATGAGGCTGGATATGCTCAAGTCTTTAGTGTCGACACCTCAAAGCCATTTATCATGAAGGACTTTGTTCATGCAGTCATTCATGCGGCAGTGAAATTTCATGAAAGTTGATAGCAAAGGAGACAATTCTCAGTCGCAGGTATCAAAAGGACGTACCATCCCTCAAAGATTTTTCACAGAAGCGCATGCCCATGAGTTCTCATTCACTACAAAGCCCAGAATGGACAATAATTCTGATAAAGCACTTGCTTGTAACTATTGCCAAAAACTCATTTATGGTCTAACCTATAAATGCGTTGTCTGTGATCATTTCATTCTTCACAAATCACGTGCTAAATTTTAGTTTCAATCTCATCTAAGATTAATTGCGAAATAGTTTCCTTTCTATCTAAGATTACATCCATCAGAGTATAGATTCCCAGAAGAATACAAATGCGAAGGTTATGGTCACTATTCCTCATATTGCAGCAACTGTCAACTCCAAACACATATCAAATGCGGGCTTCTACCAACCATTTGGCATATGATAAGCACCTACACCCACTTAGCTTTGTGATAATGGCATTTTGGTTTAACTTTGAATTTAAATGCTTTGCTTGTAACGAATATGGACAGTTCATTAATTCTTGAAGTTGCAATTTAGGCTTTTATCGGAGAATAAACTACTTAGAATTGTTCTTTTAGATATAATTTATAATTAGGTTCATTACATACAAAATGGAATGTTTTATATGGGCAAATTAATAATTTCCATAGCTAAAGTACTAATTAAATTAAGAAAAATTTAAAATTTGTTGTTTGAACTTTTCAATTTTTTCTATTTGATTGTCTAACTTTATTTTTTTCAATCAAGTGTCTAAACTTTAAAAATGGATGGTAAGTCAATGCTTCCAGCTGATTTTGTGCTAAGTGTGCTTACTAGGATCAAATGGATGCCATTTTCTTCACAGTCAGCTGCCATATCATCAGCTACTTATTCAAATTATTAAAATTTACCAAATTATCATTAAGTTAAAAGTTAAAAATTAAATTCCATAAAGTAAAGCTTCTCTTTTTAATGTCTCCATCGTCATCTTCTTCTTCTCTACCATTGGCAAGAAGAAGAGTAGAGTTTGACTCAAAACCTTGGTAAAGCACCGATGATGAGTCTTCATGACAATCATCATCAATAGTAAGTTCTTTATTTTGATGCAGTGGTGAAGTGTTAGTATCAATGGCTGTTGTTCAGTTATCAATATTAGCATCGAGCAGTGATGTTCAGTCCGGGAGGTAGGGTGCAAAGTAATTCTGATTCATCTTCAACAATTGATTTTAATCTCAATCTCCCACCTAAACCAAAAATCTCTTGAAATTTTCTTTTCACCAACGATGACCCAAACTAAAAAATTTTCATTAATTATTTTCAATTCCTTTGTCTTGGAATTTGTTTCCTATTTTTTTTTTAATAGGAATTAAATTAGATTAGAACTAAAGGAAAAAAAGGTTATGTAATTGGCTTAATCATGGCAACCATCTCAAGATGTAGGTTTCTCCGCTTTAGATGATGGGTCTACTTCATGTCTAGGATTCTGGTTGTTCGCTGGACCTAGGTTGTAGCTTGTGCTACTTACAAAGCAGCTACAGTTTTCTTTGTTTACATGCATAATCGTGTTAACCTTGCAGGGTCATTCCATCTAAGCTATATTTACTTTTCTGCAATTGTTTTCCTTTTATATATTTTTATTAGGAAAGTGATGTAATATTGATATTTTAGCTTTATTATCTTCAACTATCATATTTATTATGTGAATGCTATAGAAATTGTCATTACCAAAAATAGGGTGTTTTGGTAGCTATACATTGAATATTATATAATGAGAAATAGTCAAAAAATAAATGTGATCCCCCAAACCTCAAAAAACTCTGCTGACGACAATACTCATTAAGTGACCTAATGTTCCATTTCTTTTCCTAATTTTCTAAAAATTGGGTGGTAACTCCATAAAATAAAACAGAAGTGTCTCGTTCCTCCTGAGACCAATCATTTGTCCTTATTCAGTAAAGTTACCATGTCACTTGGAAATAAAATACAAAGATCCTCATGAAACTTCCTAGAGGGAGTAATCATCAATAAAGCTTTTTGATCAATGAAAGAGCAAATGCACCCACATCGCCGGTCACTCATAATGGTGACTCCATTGGGGATTTCTAAGTAAGAAAGATTAACTAAAAAATGACTATTTCTCATAATGCAATACTCAATTATCTAAAGCCCCTCACCATTGCATTTGCACTACAGATCACACATGCACCACTAGTCCATAAAGCCTCGATAATGCTAAATGACATTGCCACCATGATTCGACTCAAGTCACGAGGCAACAAAGATATGTATTATCACTTTTAGTATTTACTTGTGCATTCAATAGACTCTTCTAAGTAGAGTCTATAACCCATGTCTTAAAGGGGGTGACCGAGTTATCAAAAGAATGTTAGACTCACTAATTAGAGTACATAACCTTAGTCATATAAGGGCATTCTCGCTAAAGGAACCCTTAGCCTTTCACCCTGACTCAACTCATATAGATAAGCCAGTAGTAACATCCACTAGGATTCCATCAAGCTATGCATGCCATCCTTATCCTAATATTGTTAGTTTGACATGATATTCATAAATGACATGAATCTCCTAGTGTCTATCACCAAATGACATCATAATGTTAGTTTTCATAGAATTTTTATATTTTGATCCATGTGATTCTCATGTACTTTGTGCGAGCCCAAAGCCTGAGGAATGATAAGAATCATGCACCTTAGCTTGAATAGTCTATATGAACTAACAAATAATAACATTCCTCAATGATGAAACCTATTAGACATTGTCCATTTATTTATATCAGATCACATGAACGTGTTAGGAATTGAATTAGACTGAGGACCTTTATGTCGATAAAATCAAACTGTAAACTATTGAACGATACTTTCATGACTCCTGATAAATATATCAAATATCGATATAGGGGAAAGAACTTAGACCCCTTTTAATTGACCTTAGCCCTATGCATATGGGAGCATACGAGCTATAGACATCATTTAAAGCCCAATTAACCCTCACATCGACATCATGTGATTACCTCAAGTACATTTTGGTGTCGTTCCTCAGTTTACCCTTTAGTTGTAACCAACATAAATTGAAATAGCCAAGTTCTGAGAGTGAAACCATAGTCCCCTGATGACTACATGTTCAAAACCCACTCAGGAAAGAAACTGAATGATCCCATGCATAAGTAAGGTTAGAAGCAAGAGCTTGCCTGTGACTCATAGTGCAGGAAATACTAACCAGATTTCTAAGATTAATCATGCATATATAAGATACATGTAGATAACATGAATTAACCACTGTTTCTTGCAGTAATGATCTTCTTTCATTATAGGATTGTGCATCCACTCCATGCATACATGCTCACTTTTTCTTTTGCAAGCAAACATCATGCATCATTCATTTAGCTAACTTTGATAAATGTACATGACTACAATGTTCAAACATGAGTGACCAAGAAGATACCTCATGTTAGCAATTTAAAGATAGATGAAAATAGGGAATCCAAAAATTGCTCACTGATGGTACCATAGTCAAAATCTTCCAAGCCTAAATTAAGGCCAGAAATGCATGAGATGGGAATAATACACCACTAAATGAAGCTTCCACATATGTTTACCCTAAGGTAGATAAAGCAAAGGGAATTCCCTACACTCTAGTTCAAGCTAATGATGAAATTAAAAGTGATTGGCTACTGTTAACTGAGAAGTTCATTGGCTGTTATTAACTGAGAAGTTCATTGGCTAGACATCACTTGTAGAGATCTCAAGACCACAAGACAGAAACTTAATGAAGTTATTTCTCTGATTATGTCATAAGAGGGTAGGGAAAGGCTGTTAAAATGAGAAACTATTGTTGACCTTAGTAATAATTAATCTTAATTTTAATCTTAAGAAACTTAATTTTGAGCATTTAATTTGTTTATTTAAGTGTGTATATGTTAGGACTCTATTGGAAGTTAGAATGAAGTATGACTATCTTAGGCTGATTGGACCTTTAAGATTCAAGGAGGCTTTTGAGATCCTTAGAGCTTTATAATGAGAAAGTTATCTTCTCCAAATTTGAAGTAGACATCTTGATTTTTTTGAACTAGGCTTATTTTTCAAAATTCAAGTTCATTTGGGTATGCAAATTTTGAGTCAAAATCCACATATATGTCTGCCATCTCATATTGTAAATCTCTTAGTATTTTGAACATATGTTGAGTCACAAAAGTAAAATTAAGGTGATTCAAAATGATATGGAAAGACAAGTCAAATATCTATAACTTTCATGAAGAAAGTATAGATAAATTTAAATTTCATCAAGACTAAGTCATAACTTCAACTTGTGTATAGTTGTCTGATAGTATTCTGCATTTCAGATTGGACACCTCTTAGTATTTTACACATATCTTGAGCTAAAGAAATCCAATTTAGGTGATTCAAAATGATATGAAAAGATAATTAAAATATCTACAACTTTTATTAAGAATGTATGGGTAAATTAAAACTTCTTTAATAGCAAATCATGACTTCAATTTGTGTATAGCTATATGATTGTATTATGCATTTAAAATTACATATCTCGTAGTATTTTGGACATATCTTGAGTTACATATGTCCAATTTAGGTTATGAAAAATGATATGGAAAGATAATTCAAATATGTATAGCTTCTATATAGAAAGTATGGCAAATTCAAATGTCTTGAGCAACCAATCATGGTTTCAATCCATGAATATTTGTGTGATAATATCACTTTTAATGATTCAAAATATAGACGTTGAACACATCATTTGTACCTCCAACAACTATAATTTTAAGAAACTTATTTTTATTCATTCTTTCTTAAGCATTCATTAAGCTCTCAAATTTTCTTAAACAATTCTTTATTTGTATAACTCTTGTGAGAGTTGGGTCTGTGTTAGAAATAGAATTTCTCTTCATCTTAAATCTTGGGTTAGATTAGACAGGAAGTGATTATTTCTAAAAGAATTAGTTTAAGTGTTGTCCATTGAAACACTTAGGTTTTGGTTTTTTTAGTGAGCCTTGAAAATTCATATTGTAAGGTTATAAGAGCGAGCCATAAAATTCTTGTGTAATCTCAATCTTGTGAATAAGATTGTGAGTGATTGAAAATCCTAACTTAGGGATAAGTTAGGTGGAGACGTAGGATTGTTATTGAATTCGAACTCCTTAAATATTTATGTTCTTCATTCTTCCTTTTCAACTTCCATTCAATTATTGTAAAGCTTATCCTTCTCAAGGATCGATCGCAATGACATGGTAGGTGCAGTGTTTGATGTCATTATCTATAAATATATATATATATATATATATATATATAGTACATTCAGTTTTATTATGAAATAGGCATAAGAAAAATTCCACTAAATTTTCATAAATAATAAAACCCTCAAAATAATTTCAATAATTGAAAATTTTTTTGTGGGCCAAGATCTATATTTCACCTTACTTCAAGTAAGCTTTGGCTTATCACTTAATGTGTGGCTATCTAGGTAGGTAACACTTTACCAATTACATCTCATGTAATTCTTAGACAATTATAGGATATCACATATACCAACATATCCTATTAAATGCCATAGGTCCAAAACCGTTTTGATAACCTAGTTAAGTCTAACTAATTCAAACATATGGATATCACCATTATCCATCTTATCTTATTTAGATGGCTTTATATACAATGCTTTGGCCTAACCTATATATAACAATCCAAATCTTGATAAGTTTTTATTAATTGGAGGCATTTTAATGACTTAATATTAGATGAGGGTTTAGATAGTTTTTATCTTTTTTAGTTATTATTATATTGCATCTCATGGCATCACATGCATAACATATTAACATAATAAGATAAATGTGACATAACATGACCTATAACTAAGTTGATCTTCATAAGCCAATATGGAGATCAAAGGTCAAACCTAGGTGATATTATAAATACAAATTGAGCCTTTAATTTTGGATCTCCATCTTCTACCACGGACCTCGTCCTTGGGCTCCCACTTATGATCCCCATCACGTGCCTTTAACTTGAATTTGCATCTTGAGTCTTGATTTACATTTTGTGTTGTAATTAAAACTATTCTATTACCATCTAATAAAATAAAATAATTACAACAAATAAAATGACTCATAGGTCGTATTTAAAAATTACAACCCAATAAAATAAAAAAACAAAATCCAATCACGTTGGTTAAAAGGCCATGCTATGCACCATGCATTTAACAATAAACATATATTGCATAATAAATCAAATTGCAAATTAATTTAATTATTATGATGAAAAATAAATTATGTGACGAATCCATTCGAGGTTAAGGGGCAGCGCCCCGGGCAGCCCCTTGACCTCGAAAGAGTTAAGGTAAACGATTTACCTTAACTCTTTGAATGACTTGTTGTTGAAAACTCTACAACAACAATAATTTTCATAATCAAAGTACTATTTGATTGATTTGTTCAAAATATATCATTTTCCTTTATGTTTAACATTTAAATAGCCACCACAATAAACCCTACTTTATTCATAAATCATATTGTAGGATAATTAATTTGTTCTAAACATATTTATTCTGTTTAACACTTAAACAATTTATTCTGCATGATCTGTATAACTCTTAAATAGATTGCCCTTTGAAAAAAATCTGTATACATATTCAGTTTTTCATAAAAATAGAATACTTAAACCAGAAAATCAAAATTCTGATTATTGGTTAATCATATTAAAAAATTATAAACATTAACCAAATTAATATTTAATGTTGTTTTCATACAGATTTAAGAGGACGTCACAAAAATAAAACTATTTGGATAAATTTTTTAAAAATTCCTTTTCAAAATGAATCACACAAAAACATATATATCACATATATATAGAATCAAATTAACTAAATTACAAGTGGCTCTGATACTGCTATTGGGATTTGTGATTCAAACAATGTAGCGGAAATTAAAAATTTTAATAACAAACCCTAACCCGAATCCAAGTAATTCGATTAATTGTTTTAAAACTAAGTTTTTCAAATCTTACCATAAATGCAGAAGAGGCAAGATTTCTAGAAGGCAGAGAGGAGGTTCACTCTATTGACACCTTATCTTGAGCTTTTGATTTTGGTAGTTCAGATCAAGACGTCTCAAAAAGAATTCATCCTCTACAAGCATCCACATGGACAGCCCTTGATTAAAATGAAAACTTTGTGTGCTAGCATTTCTCTTGATTTTTTACAAATCAAGAAAAAAAACACTCTGTGTTTTAGCATTTATAAGAGGAGAAAAATGAATTTTTGGTGGCTAATGATTGAGTTAGTGAAACCCTAGAGAATATAACATATTTATATACCTCTAATGATTGAGCTAGTGAAACCCTAAAGAACTTTTTGGTAATTTCCCAATTATTATTTTTCTAATTTTATTTAAAATTAAATTAGAAATAATATTGTATTTATTTAAGATAACCTTAACCTTAAATAAATAAAATATTTATTTATTTCCATAGAGCATATTTGGGCTTCTCAAACCCATATTCGTTTTTGGGCTTATTCTAACTGTGTCACCCTGTAGGTTTACATGATGTTTGTAGTGGGCCTTAAATCTTTATTTAGGCCTATAAGTCATAAGTGACCTCTAACAAGACATTATGACTGCCCAAGTCATGTGAAGTTAATAATCCGACATAACCTAATTTATAATAAATATTATAATCCCTTTGTCACATGATATCTTTATTGAATATAAGGCATAGTTTATGTCATCTTTATATAATTCAATCACATTATTTCTTGACTCTAAGTAGACTGAGAATGATAACTCTTTATCAATTCAGTTTAGCATGGCCATGCATTTTCCTCAATCTATCGTATCAAAGGGCCTATAAATGTCTTACTCAGATTAAACGAGGGACAAATTCCTTCTCAATCACTCACATTCCTCACATAACTCATTTCATATCCAACAATAATCTATTTAATCATCTTGTTAATGACAATGTTAGATTATGTCAAAATATATAATATTTATGTAGAAATCCATGATGATTTGAAGGTCAAAGGACTAAATCAATATTATTATGATGAGAAATACTTATGAAAATTATCTATATAGTATTCTCATAATGGGTCAATCCAGTACATTATTTCCCAAATAAGTACAAATGAGTTGACTTAATATCTCATATTCATGATCAGTAAAACATAATCATAAATCAACATCATACTAGCCATAACATATTGTTATGACTAGGGATAATTTGAATAGAACTCATATTTAATCTAAGCTATCAAGTTATATACTTGATAACCTTAGTAATAATTGACTATTCAAGTAATTATCATAACACAAAATGATAATGAAAAATGCCTCTTTATTAAATAAAATGATAAAGTCAAAACATGGTCATACATGATTAACCTAATGCATATCACTAATAGATCTAAATCTTAAAACCAATGAGAAATCTCTTAGTGCCCCGAAAGATATGGAAAGAGTATAAGACTTGTTGGGCTAGCCATCATGCAAGTTTGATTATAAGGTGATTTACTCTAAACCACCTTCTTTTGATATACCCACCGATTCAATTGAGCCTATAGGATAGCATGATGAGTTTGATGATGAGAAGTTGCTAGTTAAGAAAGAAAAAGGCATGGTTAACATATGGAAAGATGGAAAGAAGGATTAAATAGTTGGGGTCATTGACATTTGGTACAATTCTGATGAAGAAGGCATAGAAGGTTATAATGTATGGGTTGACAATCCAGAAGTCAGTCATGTTAATAGAAGTAGGAAGGGTTATAAACCAACAAATAAGAAAATAGAGAGAGAGGAAGTTAATGAAGGAGAAGACTCAGATGAATGTGACGATGACCTGATTCTTGAACAACTCAAGAAAGCAAAAGCAAATGTAAGTATTTGGGAGCTCTTTATGCACTCAAGTAGCCATAGGAAGGCTTAGGTTAAAGCTTTAACTAAGATGAACATTGAAACTACTGCAACCCCCTAAGGTGATGGTGGCCAAGGTTATTGAGAAAAAGCATGGAGTTATTACTTTCTTTGATGAGGATCTACTTATGGAAGGAAGGAATAATGATAAAGCCATGTTCATTCCAACCACAAAGGACCAATTTTGTGATGGTGGATGATGGGTCTATAATTAATGTTTGCTTATTATGGATCCTAACCAATCTAGGAGTAAAGGTGGAGGATTTGGAAAAATCAAACCTCATAATAACAGCTTATGTTGATAGCATAAGGAATGTAGAGGGAACATTTTGTGGCTCTTGTGAAGACTGGGCCTATATAGACAATGGTGGAATTCATTATGCTAGATATCCTTGTCACATATGCCCCTCTTTTGGGTAGGCCTTGGTATCATATTTTGGGAGGAGTGCCTTCAACTGTGCATCAAAAGGTGAAATTCTTACTTGATGGGGAAATGGTGACTTTATATGCTAGTATGGGCAAGACCATGTTCGCAGTTATAGATAGTCAGAAGTAGGTAGTTACTCCTCCTGGTTTCCAAATAGCCATGATCTCATATGGAATTGTGATGGATCCATGGGTTATAAGCATGATTAAGAAGATGAATTATCGACTTGGACAAGGACTAGGAAAGAATGAGTAGGGAAGTCTAGAACTCCCAAATTTTAAAACCCAAGATGATACAAGAGGATTGGGCTATACAAGAGTTTGATTCGACAATAAAAGGGCTAGAAGAAGGTTTTTCAATAGGAATAACCTCATAAGGAATACGACACCGCTGAAGGATAACTTTGTCAAAAAAAATGAATGAGAAGTTCTATCTAGGTGAAAATGAGCCTGTCCAAGTAGCTGGTGTGGATATCCTTGGGTTTGAGATCTTTAAGGAGCAGATAGTTGAGAGGTTGGTGCAAGACAATAAAGACAAGGTGATGAAGACAGTTGCTGAAATGATGAAAGTTGAATAATGAAGAGCTACCTTGTCTACCACCTAATGAATAACCATCACAGGAGTGAGCTAGTATTATTAATAATGGTTTTAGTGATATTTTTTATAAAGAAACTAATGTAATAACATCTGATTTTTTTGAGGACAGAAACTCTGTGGTCAATGATATGAATTATGGTTTGACTTACTTGTGTGATGTTGGTTCATATGGTTTTATCCATTTTAATAATGATCATTCATGCATGTTTGAAATTAATTCTATTCAATTAGATTCATTAAACATGGGCATAAATGAACAACCAAAACACATTTCTATATCATATGATTTAACTCTTGAAGAGAGAAAAATTTGAGAGAATATTAAGAAAAAGAAAGGTAGTATTTACATGGTCCTATAAGGATATGATAGGGTTAGATAGAGGAATTACATAGCATCACATTCCAATATGTCCAGAATCAAAACCTATGAAGCAAAAACTTTGTAGGTTAAGGCTAGAGTGGATGAAAAAGATAAAGGAAGAAATTGCTAAGTAGATCGAGGCTAATTTTCTAAAAGTAGTGGAATACCCTTAATGGTTGGCAAACATAGTACTAGTTCCCAAGAAAGATAGAAAAGTTTGAATGTGCATAGATTTTAGGGATCTAAATAAAGCATGTCCAAAGGATGACTTTCCTTTGCCCCGTGTTGATGTGATTGTTGATAGTGCACCATCTAGTGCATGTACTCCTTCATGGATGGGTTCTTAGGTTATAATTAGATAATGATGGCAGTTATGGACAAGATAAAAATTGCTTTTATCATGGAATGAGGGACATATTACTATAAAGTGATGCCCTTCGAGTTAAAGAATGCATGAGCAACTTATCAAAGAGTAGCCACTGCCTTATTTCATGATATGATGCATAAGGAAGTGGAAGTGTATGTCAATGATATGATGGTTGAGTCAAAAATAAGAGAGGGACACTTTAAGGCTTTGGATAAGTTCCTAGCAAGAATAAAAAGATATAACCTAAGGCTTCATCCGAAGAAATGCATCTTTGGGGTGACTTCTAGAAAGTTATTGGGGCACATAGTTAGTAATAGAGGAATAGAAGTTGATCCAGATAAGATTAGAGCCATCCAGGAGATGCCAACACTAAGAATGGAGAAAGAAGTACAAGGAATTATTAGGAAACTATAGTACATTAGTAGGTTTGTTGCGAGACTTACCATGGTCTGTGATCCGATCTTTAAGCTTTTAATGAAGAATCAGCCAGTGGAATGGAATGAAGAATGTGAAAAAGCCTTTAATAATATTAAGGAATACCTTACTAATCCACCTGTGTTGATACCACCAAGTCAAGGTGAGCCCTTAATCTTATATTTGGCTTTAGAAGAAAAAGCAATGGGGGCAATGCTAGCATAAGAATGACTAAAAAGGGTGGAGTACACAGTGTATTATCTCAAGAAAAAGTTCCTATCATATGAAGACAAGAATAATCTTGTAGAGAAGACGTGTTTGATAATGATATGGGCTACAAAGAAGTTAAGGCATTATTTCATGTCGTATAAAGTGCAAGCCATTCCAAATATAGATCCATTGAGGTACCCATTTCAAGCACCAGCTTTGATTGGAAAGATGTCTCGATGGTTGGTACTTTTAACTAAGTTTGATATAGAGTACATCAACATGAAGGTCATCTAAGGAAGAGCAATAGTAAAATTTTTGGCCCAAAATGCAGTTGAAGGAAATGAGCAGTGGAATCTAGAGTTTCCTTATAAGAACTTAGCAGTAATAGAACATTATGAATGGAAGCTTTATTTTGACAGAGCTGGGAATAATAAAGGAGCAGGGATAGGGGTATTATTACACCAAGAGGAGAAACCAGCCTAATGGCTAAGAAATTAGACTTCAGGGATCATAAACAACATGGTTGAGTATGAGGCCTGTATCTATGGCATGGAAGTAGCACTAGTAGTTGGAGCTAAAGACCTACTGGTTTATGGAGATTTCATGTTAGTCATTGGTCAGGCTAATGAAGAGTGTGAAGTGAAAGAAGAGAGGTTGTAACCTTACATCTGCTATTTGAAAAAGCTAATGAGGAATTTCACTAAATGTTTCTTCATGCATTTACTAAGAGATGAGAATCAAATGGCAGATGCCTTAGCAATGCTTTCTTCAATGTGGGATCAATGATGAAGCCTTTGATAATAATGAAAATGAAAGCTTCCTGTTATGGCAAGGAATAAGTCATAAGTATTCAGATAGGGCCAGAAGAAAAGCCATGGTTTTACGACATCTAAAGATTTATCACGGAAAGGAAATACCTAGATGAAGTAACTTCCAAAGAAAGATATGCTCTTCGTGTTCTTGCATGCCATTATGCAAGTCATGATGGAGTATTATACAGAAGGATGCCAAATGGAATATAGCTGAGATGTCTTACGAAGGATGAAGCATAATAGGCGATGAAAGAGATTCATGTAAGGGTTTGTGGATCTCACATGAATAGGATGATTTTGGTAAAGAAATTTTTTTAGCAAGGGTACTATTCGATGAGCATGGAAAGGGACTGTATCCGAGTAGTGAGACAATGTCTTTAGTGTTAAGTACATAGGAATCTCAACCATCTTCTCCCTATAGTACTAAACAATTTAAAGTCTCCATGGCCCTTTGTAGCCTAAGGAATAAATACAATAAGGGAAGTAAAACCAATTGCTTCAAACATGCATAAGTATATAGTAGTTGTAATTAACTATTTCTCTAGATGGATAGAAGTAGAGTCCTTTGGTACCTTAAAGGCTAGACAAATGGCAAGGTTTATCAAGAAGAATATCATTTGGAGATATGGGGTCCCACATCATGTTGTGATGAACAATGGCATTCAAGTTCAGATAGAGACAACTAAGTTATTCCAGAGATACAAGATTGAGCATTATAAATCCTCACCATATCGACACTAGGCTAATGGTGTAGTTGAAGCGGCTGATAAAACTATAAAGAATATCCTCTCCAAGATGGTGAAAACACATAAAGATTGGTTTGAATATCTCCCTTTTGCCTTGTGGGGATAAAAAACTACAACACGCACTACTACAAGACAAACATCGTTCTCGCTAGTATATGGCTTTGAAGTGATTTTGCCAATAAAGATAGAAATTAAATCCTTGATGGTTATTGTGGAAGAAAAAATCCTTAAGGGTGAATGGATGTAAAAGAGATTCGATCACCTCGTATCTCTAGATGAGAAAAGGATGGATGCTTTATTTCACACTCAGATTTATTAAAGGAGAATAGTGAGAGCTTTCAATAAAAAGGTTAAGCTGGGAAAGATAAAAGCTCAAAATATAGTACTAAAAGGGGCAAGGGCAATGGTGTTTGACCCAAGTGGGAATTTAGACCAAATTGGGAAGGACTATATTTAGTCAATAAATTCCTACCCAAAGGAGCTACAAAGATATCATATCTAGAAGGGAATGAGTTCATTGAGCCAATCAACCTCGATCTCCTTAAGAAATACTACCTTTAAAAAAAAAAAAAGAGGTTCGCTAGCTAGAAAACCTGAAAAGGCTAGTCATGCAAAAGTTAGGACATTCTCATTGTTCAAAAAACCCATAAAGGGCTAGCAGGAAAAAATTAGGGAATAAAATAAAAGAGATGATCCCATTGATCAAAAAAATTGAAAATGGTTGATCAGGCTGAAATTAGGGAAATAAAAGTGAGGGAAAAATGTTCGGTTAGAAAATCCAAAAGGACTAGCTGATTGTAGGATTTATGTCATATGATGTAATAAATGTACTCATTTTTTCCCCAATTAATGAAATGAATTAAAATGATATTCCTGTGAAATATTCCATTTTGTATCTTTATTACAAAGCATAAAGACTTGAAAGAAAAATAAAACATAAGAAACCAGACTTATGAGACCACTATTTTTGTTTTTGTTTTTGTTTTTTCTTTTGTGACTCATCTAATAATACTTGAGTCATTTTATAATTAGTAAATTCTGGTGGTTTGGTAGATTGCATGACAACCCAAGCTTTGTAGTGGTTGTTAGTAGTCATGTCAGCATTTAGGTGCATGTTCTGCTCTAAAGCTCTATGGGGCCACAAGTTCTTTACTTTGTTAAGAAATTCTTGTCTTAAAGGAAAGCCTTCAAAGTTAGTTATAATAGCCACAATGAATTTGGGGTGACCATACTGATGATAAAGGCATGAGGGAGAAAGGTAGGTCACAAAGTGTAATTTAGGAATAGGGCTGTAGTAGTCATATAGGTTGATGGTCATGAATTTTTATCTCCACTAGGGACAGATCCAATTAATCTTAGTATCAACAATGCCTTTTAACCAGTCATTCCAATGATCTATAGTGTGCTTGTCTCTTATTTTTAATGGAAAATACTATAGACGGTGAGGTTAATAAATTAAAGCATTGGCGGGAGCATTGAGCAGACCCAATTTCTCTTGTAACCAAATCTAAAAAAATAGCTAAGTTGAAAACCTGAAAGGGCAACTTAAGTAAAAAAAAAGGGGTTATATACCTAAAGGAGAAGCAAACTACCCGAGAGTCAGTTTTGAACCTTAAAATTATCTGACCCGATGTAGTTTCAGCAAGTATGATAGGCACATGATAAGCTCTAGTTTCTACTTGTTCTAAGTTACTAATAATCCTTGCATCAACATGTCCATGAGAAGATACTAGCAGAAATTGGGGATATAAGTAGAAGGTGACTGTTCTGATCCAATCAACATTATTCTTGTCTCTAGTTCTGCAAGAGGTAATAAAAAAAGAAGAATGATGGTCCTAGCATTATGTGCATGCATATAGATGACATATGGGGGCATATCAAAGAATGCCACTAATTTATTGGGAAATTCCATTTCAATATTAGGGAGAGCAATTATAGTAACTGAATCTAATGAAAATCCAAGAATGTCAACAAACTACTCAATTAATGGACACAACAATTGTCCATTGAATCTAAATACATGATCTTTAGCATTGCAGAATATGGCAGCAGCATGTAAGAAATTGTTATCTATTTTTAGGTGTTAAAGGGACTTCAAGGATTTGGCATGGAAGGGTTACACTACGTTCCAATAATCTCTATTGATAGTCTTGATGAATTTCTTCATCAAATTAAAGCTAGATTGTGCCATAATTAACATAGGATGCGGAATAATTGTTTTTACGACTCTTATATAGTGTAAAAAATTAGTACATAAGGGATTAGGATTTCTCTCAATCATTTTCATACCAAATTCGAGTTGGGATAGGAAATACGAGGAATTAGAGTCGAATTTTCGATCAAAAATTTAGAATTCTGATCAGAATTCTAAAAATATGATTAGAAATCCAAAATTCTAATCGAATTTCTAGATTTTCAATCAGAAATCTAGGATGCCAGTCAGATTTCCAACCTTTTTTTATGAAAATAATAATAATAATGATAATAATTTTTAAGGTGTGGTCCAAAACAAAAAACTATGATCCATTTATAGAAAGAAATAATTCTAAAGTATCCAAAGTACAGTCATGTTAACATAGGTCCTAAAGATCAGGAAAGCAATCATCCTGAGCTCTAGTGTCCAGCCAGGGTCGCCATCCTCTAGCTGGATCATCACTCTTATCTGGGGGCATAGAAGTCCCAACATTATAACTATCAAAACTAAGACTAGCAAGCTACCATTGAAGCCCTTTGTTCTTGCACTCCAAATCCCTAGCATAACTGTGTTGCATTAAGAATAGTTAGAATCAAGCATATCATACATAACATGCATACATTTACATATTTCTTGTAAATAATAACCCTCCAAGTATATGTGATCTACATAATAAATAATATTTAGGAAGAGGCAAGTCTATACAGATACTCTGCCTGTATGACCGAGTGCAATGTGTCTTATAATTCAGACTATACGATCAAGTATAGTCGACATCATATGACTAAGTGTGATGTATCTATTTCAATTAAGACTATACATCCAAGTATAAGTTGGCATTGTACGACTGAGTATAATGTATTTTCAAACAAGATTGTATAACCAAGTATAATTAGCATCATATAACCGAGTACGATGTATCTTTTTAATTCAGACTATACATTCAAGTATAGTCAACATTGTACGACCGAGTACAATGTATCCCTTTCATTCAGTACTATACGAGCAAGTATAGTCAACATCATACAACTGAGTATGATGTGTCATTTCAAATCATTACTATACGTACAAGTATAATAAGTTCATAAGCAAAAGCTTCAAGGAGAGCAGGTAAGTATCCTAACTTTCAACTCATAAATTGAGTACTAATTTGCTTTACCATAATTTGTCAAGCTAACAGCGACAAAAGGGGGCCTACTGTATGCACCCAATTTCATGATAGTGAATTATAGATGCGATAAGAGACTCCAATGATGAAAATGGTAGAAATAGGTCTCCAATACTTGAGCTTTGAAACTTTAGAGGTCTGATTGCATTTTTCAAAGAATTGATTTAATATTTTCAAGGACTAAATTGCAATGCTTTTTAAGGATTTAATTGCAAAACTTAAATTCTTTCAAGGGTCTTTTATGTAATTAAAAGTAAAAAAAATAACAATAATATAGGAATTATATAATTCCTATCAGAATTACATAATTACGATCAGAATTAAACTAGTTCTGATTGGAATTACACTAGTTCAAACTGGAAATGTGTAATTCTGATTGGAATTACACAATTCCAATTGGAATTTGACCTTTCCATTAGGTTTTCATTTTTCAGAAAATAAAAAATGTTTTTTTTCCTAATCTTGATTGGTCGAAGAAATTATTTTGGTATTTATCTGGTACTTTGAGAAAATAAATTCCTTCTTTGGAATAAAACTATACAAAAATGTGAACTTGGGTTTTTGTGTTGTTTTACTATAAAAGGACGTGTTTGGCTTCTTTGGAAAAAAGAACTTGGGAGAAGAGATTTTAGGGAAGCAATATTTTTATACAGTGTTTTTGGGTTGATTGATTTTTTTAAGACCTTGCTTTAATCTTTTCTTTTGTTGAATTACTCAACAAAATTCCTTTTGTGTTTGATTGATTAATTGAAGACCTTAGGAGAATTAGAAGAATAATATTTGAAGACCTATCAAGAATGGTGATTTTACAAAAACAGTGGAGTACTTTAATAAAAAACATCCATAAGCATCATCTTCTCCATATTTCTTCTTTTATTTTGTTTTTCTTTTTTATTTTATTGAGTTTCAATTTATTCAAATTTCTTTATAACTTATTCATTAATCATAATTTTAGTTTCTTTTTATGGTGATTATTGAGGAAAATACATGATGATCCTGTTTGTAGGACTAAATTTATGAGAAGTCCATGGAATGTCATGGATAAGACCTCACAGAGATATAGTTCCTAGGGTTTTAATTTTTTTTTATTGCTTTATTTTATTTATGTTTTTGGGGTTGTATTAATTATTTTTTTCTGTCTTTTTATTCTCAATAGATTATTGTAATAGCCCCAATAGTAGGAATAGTGAAATTGTGTATGGTTGTTGGTTTATTTTAATTAATTGGTTAGTAAGGTTAAGGTTTCAATTGGGTAATTAACTAAAATCAATTGAAAAAGTAGATTAATTTAGGATTGCATATTAATTAAATTAGGGTTTTAGAAGGAATAATTAATTAGTTGTTTGATCTTTTATTTAATTGTTTTGATATGTTTTATTTGTTTTTGGGCTTGTTTATTTATTTTTATCTGTTTTGGGCCTTAAACACATATTAGATTTGAATTCACTTAAATAAATTTAGGGTTTTTTTAGGTTTGATAATTATATTCACTTTATTCATAAATTTGCTAATTTAATTAAGATAAGGTTTGATTAATTAAAATGCATCATTATGCCCATAATTAATTAGATTTTTAGGTTAGAGATAACTTAGGCCTATTTAGTACATTTTAATAAAATTAATTAGACTAAGCCCATTAAGTTATAGCCTTTTTCATAACTTGCAGATTTAAGAACACCATATAATTAAAACATGTAGAATTAGGCCTATTAATTTAAGTACTTCATAATTTGTAGATTTTGGCCCATTTTTCGAATTAAAATAAATAGACTTATGTTCATTAATTAAAATTCAAAGGAATTAGGCCCTTTAGGCTCACTTATTAAAAACATGTAGATTTAGCTCATTTAATTAAAATTAATGTAGATTAGACTAGCTTAGGGATTTTATTGAATGCATAATTTACATATATTTTTCATGAGTATTTTGCCTTAGAGTTAATCTCTAGAATAAGGGTTTATATGAAATTGCATGTAAACAGAGGATAATATAGTAATTCATAAAGTAATTCTAAAGGAACACAAGACTGAAAGAAGTTGGTATTCTGCATCTAGAATCACCTGGTTATAGTGCTAGCTTTCTTTTAGGGAATCAAGTACCACCTTTTTTATTTGTCCCAATTATTACCCTGGGTGGCAACTCCTCATCTCCATGCCATGTTTTTATGATAATGGTTAGTGTGTTCTCTTGAGCCCTAAGCTCAAATAGCATCACGGTTGCTAAAATCTTGGACGCGCGCTAAACCATGCTATATACAGGTACACATTGCCATTGTTGGCCTTTAGTATTAGTTAGGTGTATACCATTGGATCAATGAAATGTATGTATTTGAACACTACAAACCTTAGGTACCCCTATTTGCCATTCTTAGCCCATAGTGTATCCATACACCCACAAAAACCATGTAAGTAATTACTCTAATGGACAACCAAGACCTAAATTTAGTTTGGAAGATTTGTGGGTCTTTTATTAAGTTCTAACTTTGCACATTAGCCAATTATATATATCACATACATATATTGCATGGCATCTTTATATATGTATATATATATATATATATATATATATATATATACATTTGTATATATATATATATACATATGTATGCCACTTGGACACTTCAAGATTCATATCACAACCCTTGTGTATTACATTGAATCCTCGGAATACTAAGGTGAATATTACATCTTATTTCTATGTAATTAACATTTAATTACGTACCAAATAAAAAAATAAATTATTATTACATAACCAAGGATGTAATCTAAGTCCATGATTATTCCTTACATGTATTACAATCAAATATCATGTAAAATGCAACTCTTGCATGTAAAAAATAATTTCCAAAGCATGTCAATAAGAAAAGATGAACAAATAAGCATCAAGTGGGCCTAGAATTTTAAGATGAGCGCTTATAAGGGGCCTAGAATTTTAAGATCGAGTCAAAGCTTTCAACTTTGAGCCGCTCATGACCCAAATCGTGAACAACCTTAAAGCTCATTTTTAGACATTTTAACAAATCTTTGGCCACAACACTTACAACTAACATTAATCATAATCATAACACTTGCAATTATAAAAAAACATAGCATGTGTAAAATGTAAAAAGATGCTTTGATACCACTTAATGGAATTAGTTATGCTATTGGTAAGTGTGGTGAGCACTAACCTTAAGTAAGGTAAAATTTTAAAATTTTTACTTCCATAGCCCTTCATCACATGAAGAATTCCAATCCCATCAATCCATGTTGCATTTTACACATAGCTAAATAACACATCAACATGTAAAAGCAATAACTTAGGAATTCTAAGTTTAAGAAAACTTACTAACTCCTAAGTTAGACGTAGACCACAATAGTTATCTACAAGTTTTGTTGTAGTTAGGTTCAACTATTGAATCAAATGTTCAAGCCTCCTTAATGTAAGGCCTCTAGCTTGAAACACCAAAGCTCCACTAAATCAGCTTCTTGCCTTTATTTGATTAGTTACAAGTCTCCTCTCAATTAACCTCACAAATCTTGCACTAACTTAATCTCCTTGCATGAACACTTAGGGTTTATTTTGTGCATATATTGTTTTTTTGTTTTCCTTTTGGTGTATGTGTCTACACTTTCTCTAACCATAGAAACATATCTTAGGTTATATATATATATAGGAAAAGCAAACCCTATCACATAATGAACACACAACTTGTCATTATGGGTGTGCAAATTGTAAAGTGTGTAGAGAATTAATACATCCCATGTATCATGTCTATATATATTCTCTACACATACCAATGTGATGTACACCTTAACATACACATAGTCAAAATTTTACACATAAAAGATAATGTGTGCCTAATATGACAAATTTGCCATGATCAACATTTTACACTAAAGAGCTAATGTGCTTAATATGCCAAATTTTCCATGATCCACATTTTACACATAAGAGATTATATGCCTAATATGTCAAATTTACCATGGTCAACATTTTACACTTAAGAGATAATGTGCCTAATATGACAAATTTGACCATATCCTTTGACATGGACTTGGGCTTAGTAATTAGGCCAACACTTAGCCCAAGCCCAATCCATCAATCAAATGGGCCTATATAAGGTTAATGGGCCTTCTCAATATCATGGACTAATCTTTGGTCCAAAACCCTTTGGAGCCTAAGCTTAAACAACGTGGGCCATTAATCTAAGTCCAAATAGATATAACATACATTACTAATTTAATACTTTGATTAATATCTCATATTAATTAAGTATTAATTAATAATTAAACCCTTACTTGAATTAGATTTTATGATATGCTAGAATGGTTGCTTAAAAAATAAATCCAATTATTTTAATCTTAATTAATTGATTAAACTTTTTAATCAATAATTAGATTAATAGTGATGATGATTTGGTAAAACGCTTATAGGTGTGACTTACTAGGTTCATGTCTAATTAGCAATGATAAGATAATATCAACACTTTATATTATTTAAAACTCATTTCAAATCTAAATGTGATAATCCTAATTATACACATTTAGTCCTCATAAGTTATGAATGACCCCTAGCATCAATATCATAACTACCTAATTAAAAATGAAGGCATATATCGGTTCATAAGAACTAATTAGTCATAATTATTGTGTAATAAAATCCCTTCATTATAAGATCCCAATATAGCCTGTAGTCAAGGTTTAATAGCTATATCATATGACCTTATCTCAAGTTATAATTCTTTATAAAACATAACAAATACTATAAACACTTTTCTAGCGCTAAAACTCTTTCAAGCTGTGTTGCACTTATCCTACCCAATAACTTATTCATCAAGAACAAACTTATATAGCATATGATCTTATCCCAATTCACTCTAAGCAATGAATCCCATGTTGGTCGAACACTCATCCATGCATTTAACCAACTAGAGTGACCACACACCATATACACATGTGTGATTAGCACAAGTTTGTAAACGATAACAACCTTAACCACTTAAATGTGAATGACCATGTAACTTCAGGTCAAAGGACTATATATAACATTATGACTTAGATTGTGATTGTTAACAATAAGGGAATATCCTAGTGATCACAAATCTAATATTATGTTCGATCTACACATCAAATGAGTATCCATATGTCTATTTTGATATCTTATATCATGTAGCATAAGACTCACTACCTTGCACTATTAGTATCATATACTAATCAAGGAAAATATAAAGAGGTAATAGTTAAATTAATATTACCTAAAGATTAATTTATCGACTATGAACATTTTTATATTATATGTACTTAATAACTTTGTAGCTCATATTATCCACTTTTGATAATAAATTTATTTAATATGACGCTAATGGATAAATACTCAAATAAATAAACACTTTATTTATATGGATATTGTTTATTGTCATTTCTAATTATATTAATAGTTCAAACCAAAGAAAATTTATGATTGAGTTCTGGGCCCAATATTTAGAAATATTTTATTTCTCTGAATGCTCTAAAATAATATGGTGAATGTGCTCATAAAATTGTATGGGGAAGGAATAGTTTAGCAGCAACCTAACAGAATATTAAGTCTTTAATACTCTTACCATTAAAAAATAAATAACTAAATGAATCAAAATTCTATTAGTATATATGTGCCCTAGTGCTAGTTCTTGTAATATAAATGACATTGTACTTTTATCCTTATGGCAATAAAATATTCATTTCAATAAAGTCTTTATTTATTTGAGTATTTACCCTTTAGCATAATATTAAAAGAGTTTATTATTTAGAGTTGATAATATCAGTGACAAATTATTTTAGTACATATATTATAAAATGTTCATAGTTATAGTATTAATAAATGGATAGTATTAATCCATAGACTATCACCTTTGTCTATTTTCCTTGATTGATAAATGATATTGATAGTTGGAGGTAGTGAGTCTCAGGCTACTTGATGTAAGATATCAAAATAGACATGTGGATACTCATATGATGGGTGGATTGAACTATAATGGAAGATAAGTGATTGCATGGAAATTAAATTTTGTCAATAATCTCTGTTTTGGATATAATGGTGCATATGGTCCTTTGGCCTGAGTTGAAATGGTCATATATATGTCATTGGTTAGAGTTTGATACCGCTTATATACCTGTGCTATCCATGTATGGGTCTATGGCATGTGGTGGCTCTAATTGGTTATACGTAGGGATGAGTGATCGACTAAAATGGAATTCATTACTTAGAGTGAACCAATATAAGATCCTATGCTATCTAAGTTTTTCTCGATGAATGAGCATTGGCCAGGCGAAACTTGACTTATTTGAAAATATTTTTTATTGCTAGAATGTGTTTCTAGTATGAGTCATGTTTTATCAAGAATTGAACTGAAGATGAGGTCATATGATTGAGGCAATTAGAGTTTAACTGACCATGACTCTAGCTGATGTCGGGATCTTCAAATTATATTCTATGGTTCTTGTTAATTTATAGATAACATTAATTTCCAATTAGGTAGTCATGACATTTATGTTGGAGGTCACTCATGACTTATGGAAACTAAATGTGATCAATTGGGATATTCATATTTAGTTAGGAAGAAGTTTCCAATAATATTAAAAGTTAATATTATTTATTTCCATTGCCATTTGGAGTTGAACCTATTAAGTTGCACACATAAGAGTAGCACTGGCAATGATAATAATTAATTTGCTTATTAATTAAAGTGTTTAATTAATTAATTAAATTGGATTTTTTACTTTTGCAGGGCTCTAGCATATCCTGAAATATAATTCAAAGGTTAGGACTATTAAATATTAATTTGGATATAATTTAATACATGATATTAAGTTTAAGGACCAAATTGATATTTTCCAAAAATTCTATTTTGGATATGGACCATGAGATAGGCCATGTATATGTAGCTTAAGATGATGCATGGGCTTGGACAATTAGGTGTAATATTAATATGGGCCTTCTTTAAGTGTTAAATAAAGCCCATAATACTAATTAGTGGATGTTGTAAATATAGGCTCATTTAAAAGTTAAATAAGCCTAAAACCCACTTACTATAGGTGGTGCCATAAAAGCATGACCATGTGACAATCATGCTTGCATGGTGGCCACCTAAGCATAGCTTTACATGTAATGTGGTTGCATGGTCGACAACATGGAGATGTGTCACAAGCATGCATATTGAGTTAGTGGTCAATCTTTATATTCATGAGTTAGCTTATTTTTATACTCAAAGTGAAAAAGTAAGCACATGCAGGAGATTGCTTATCCTACACTTAAGCTTGAGTTAGTGGAGAATCTCTACACATGCAAATTATTCTTTTACATACATACACCAAGTTAGTGAATATGATCTGCACTTAATTAAAGACTTACCTCTTACATTTAAGAGAAAAATATGAAGAAAAAAAAATAATAGTTGAGTCTTCTTATTATTCTTTCTTTTAAGTGATTGTGAGTGTGTGAGTAAGAGATACAAGAGTTATGTTTCTTAAGAAGTCCATTTTCATCATCCTTTGTACAAGATTTGTGTAAGTGAAGGATACATCCAAAGGAAGCAAGAAGTCCTACATCATCAAAACAAGGGGAAGAACTCTAGCAAGCTTTCGGGTCACTATCAAAGAGGAGCTTGTAGGAAAGGTCCATAAAAGAATGGAGTCATTATGGTGCCACTTGTGTGTTTCAAGCTAAAGGCTTCACACTTGGGGAGCTAGGAGCTTATAAATTTGCATTAACCATTTCCTAGAGCTTATTGAGTGTCCTACCGACATTTAGAGTTTGTAAGTGTTACTAAACTCTAGTTGTAGGTCTCATGCCATGCTTTGTGTTTGGTTGTTTTATGAATCATTGATTTATATTGTCTATTAGGCATGCAAGTAATTAATTGTGTAAATCCAATGTTTTGTGATCTTATTAGTTTTGAATTCTTGCATTCATGCAAGGGTTACAGACTAGGAAAATTTTTTGAAATTTATCCTAACCAGTTTTATGCTCACATCACACTTCCTCTCTTATTCTGGTATGTGTAATCGATTCCTTCATGTTGTATCAAAGCCAAAATCACATAATTTACATGATAAATATTATAGCAATTACATGAGTTATGATTATGCTTGTTAGTTACGAGAGTTATGACTAAAGATGTTCAAAATGCAAAATAGGCAAATGGTAATTGTGAGTGACCTTTTTGGCTTGGATTAGGTTACCCCCTCTAGAAAGTTCTATGAGGATCTTTGTGTTTTATTTTTGAGGAACATGGTAAATTTATCGAATAGGAACAAATGATTGGTCTTGGGAGGAACAAGATGCTTTTTTAATTATTTGAAGTTGCCACGTGATTTTTAGAAAATAAAAAAAAGAAAGGTGTAACATCAGGGCACTCAACGAGTATTGCCGTGTCATCCCTAAAATTTGACTATCCACAAAAAGGTCCAATGATGAAACTAACCTCGAGATGACTAGAGTATGTTTGTTCATAATCTGTTTGAATTGTGCAACCTAAAAACCTAACTGACCCCACCATTGTGCGAAATCGATCACCAAGCCATTAAGTTGTGCTCCAACCTTTTGAAATATGAATTATCAAGACATTGAGAAGCTTATTTCAAGAATTCCTTTCTCAGAAGACTTAGCTTGTTGGGCCGATGTTCATTTTGTTAGATTGGAACTCAATTTTGTGTAAAAATGCAAATTGATATTAATAAAATAAACTTTGAAAACACATATAGAAGACTCTAAAACCTCCGGAAGTAGTCCCGAATTGGTCCAAAATAAACCAAGGATTAGTGCACATCACATAGAAGTGCACAGAAAGCCATAAACACCCCTATGTGTTATGTGCTAAAATTGGGGCCAAAATAGACAAAATGGACTTTGAAAACATGTCCGTAAGGCCAATAAACCTTAGAAATAGCCTCAGGATATTAACACACATAACCACACATTTGTCTCATAAGATCTTGACTCAATTTCATAAAAATGGAAGTTTAGTTTGACAAAACCAATGTCATGAGCATGTCTGAAAGGCCAAAAAACCTTGAAAAGCACTTTTGAAACACCAAAAATGACCTTTAAAATGTCCTAAAATGCCCACACGAGCACATGCACGTGCCATACCGTGTGGGCACATAGTTGTATGCATGGCCACATACCTAAGTGCATGGTTGCATGCCCAAACAAATGCTTATGCATTCTAGGATGCGTGGGTGCCTTATGTGTGACCACATTTTCCTGAGTCCCAAAATGTGCAAACACAAGCAAAATATGCGTAAACATGCCCAAAAATGCTGACCCAAGCACAAAAACTCATTTTTTTCTATAAATAAGAGTCTCCTCACCTTATTTTGATAATAACAACCCACACACTTAAAAATATGTTCAAAGATGTTAGAAACCCATTTATATTCACTTTTAGCTCTCCCACTACATTTTTTTTTGTTATTAGATCTCCTTCCCACAAATCCAAACCTTATCTTTGTTAATGCACGCTTCAAAGGTATACAAACTCACATCATTCCATTTGTCATTTTAAACCTCTTAATGAGGAAAGCTTGAAAATCCCTCAAAGCTAAAGCTCCAAAAACCATACAAGCTTAGTTGAGTATAAGGACCATATAATCATTTTAGCATGTTTATTTTATTTTATTGCATTTTATTTTATTGTCGCCATCATTTGGGATTATTATTATGCTCTTGCATGACAAGACTAGCAATTTTGCATGCTTTATGAATAATATATGCTTTATTATGCTCATTTCATATCATCATCCTACATACTCTAGTTCTAAAACATGAAATCACATCATACATATCAATAATGTGAAAGTTCATATCCCAAAATAGAGTCATCATGTTTTTGGTCCAGTGATGACATCATGCATGCACTATATTATCAACATAGCATAAATAATTGGTGACATGCATGATCATCTACATTTTGCTTACTCTTTCAAATGATAAAGTGTCCATTGCTTATCCCATTATTCATGTGATCGAGCAAGTTATCTAAATGGTCGTATTTACCTTGCAGATTCATTAGATTTACTTCTTCGCAATATTTTTTCCTTTCATATGTATTTTATTAGGAAGGTGATGTAATAATAATATCCTTCAGCTTTACTATCTTACACTATTTGATGAATTATGAGAATGTTATACAAATTGTCATTACCAAAACTAGGGTGTTGTGGTAGCTATACATTGAACATCATTTTATGAGAAATAGTCAAAAAGAATATGCAAACCCCTAAACCTAGAAATCTCTAGTGGGGGCAATACTTGCTGAATGACCTAATGTGATTAATTTCTTTTCCTGATTTTCTAAAAATTGAGATGTGACTCCACAAAATTAAAAGTGTCTCATCCCTAATAAGACTAATCATTTGTCCCTATTTGATAAAGTTGCCATGTCCTATGGATACTGAACCAATTCATCTCGAAATAGAACCTAAGAGACACAAAGAAGGTCGCTCATAGTGGCGACTCCATTTAGGACTTCTAAGTAAGAGAGATCAACTCAAAAATGACTATTTCTCATTATGCAATGCTCAATCATATAAAGCATGTCACCACTACATTTGCACTACACATCACACATGCACCATTGTTCTTTAAAAGAATTAATAATACTAAATGACATTATTACCATGATTCCACTAGAGTCACGGGGTGATAAAGATACGATATTATCACCTTTAGTCTTTACTCGTGCATTTGCTAGACTCATTTGACTAAAGTCTATAACCTAAGTCCTGAAGGGGGGTACTGGGTTATGAAAAAAATGTTAGACTTACTGACCGGAGTCTGTAACCCTAGTCATTAGGGGGCATTCCCACTAAAGGAACCCTTAGCATTTCACCCTGGCTCAGCTCATATAGATAAACCAGTTGTAACATCCACTAGTATTCTAATAAGTTGTGCATGCTATCCCTATCCTAGCACTATCCATCTGACTTTATATTTATAAAAAGACATTACTCTCCCAGTGTCTATCATTGAAAAATTTCATAATGTCAATTTTCATGGAACATTTAGGCTCAAGACCATATGATTCTTATATACTTCGTGTGAGCCTAAAGCATGGGGAATGATAAGAATCATGTACCTAAGCTTGAATACTCTATGTAAACTAACAAATAATGACATCCCTCGATGATGGAACTTATGAGATGTCATCCATTTATCCTTATCTGATCAAATGATTTGGTTAGGAATCCAACTAGAGTGTGGACCTTTATGTCAGCAAAATCAAATTGTAAACTATCAAATGATACTTTCATGACTTCTAGTAAACATATTGAATATTGATATGGGGTCAAGAACTTAGCCTCCCTCTGATTGACCATGGGTTATACCTTAAATGTGACGGTCCCTAAGAAGGTCCAATGGTGAAATGAACCTTCGTTATGACTTGAGTCTACTCATTCATAAAACCTCTGAAGTGTGCAACCTGAAGTTGTGCTTCACACATATGAAATGTGAATTATCAAAATAATAAAAAGCCTATTTTGAGGATTCCTTTATGGAAACACTCAACTTGTTGGGCTAGTGTTCATTTTGTGAGACTAGGACCCAACTTCGTGAAAAAATGGAAATCAACTTTTACAAAATGGACTTTAGAAACACGTCCAGAGGGTTCCAAAACCTCTAAAAGTGCTCCTAGAATAGTCCAACACAACCTAAGAATTAGCGTCTGCCACTTAAAAGTTTGTGTAAAGCCATGAACACCCCTAGGTGTTATGCACTAAAATTAAAGTCAAACCACATAAAACAGACTTTAAAATCATGTTCAAAAGGCTCCAAAACCTCTATAGTGGTCTTAAAATAGTCTAAAACAACCCAAGGATTAGTGCATATTAGTCAAAAGTCCACTTAAACACCTATAGGTGTCACACACTAAAATTGATGTTGAATTTTAAAAAATAGACTTCAGAAACACGTATAAAATGCCCAAAAACTATAAGGACCAACCTTGGAATATCACACATAATCCCTAAATTGAGCGCATGAAGTGCGAAAGTGCGCGTGACCATGTGCTAAGCGTGCAGTCATGAACACTTTTCATGGTCACATGCCCCATCCTAGGGACATGCACATGACCATACCCCCCTTTTCCCTAAAATTTTCACTATAAATAGGTGCCTTTACACTCTATTTTAAGGGGGAAGCAAGTGGAAGCACACACACACACAAAAATCTATCAGCTCAAAAGTGTTGGAAACCCTTTTTCCAAATAGTTTTTGCTCTGTCACTATCTTTGTCTTAGAAGATTAGACCTTTTTTACACCAAACAAAGCCTCATCTTTGTCAAAGCATGCTTCAATGGCATATAAACTAGCATCACTCTACTGCCATTTTGAACCTCTTAACGAGGAAAGCTTTATAATCCCTCAAAGCTAAAACTTTAAAAACCACACAAGCTTAGCCAAGTCTGAGGACCACACAATCATTTTAGCATATTTATTTTATTTTATTGCATTTTATTTTATCTTCTCCATCATTTAGGAATATTGTTGTGTTTGTGTGGTGAGATTAGTAATCTTACATGCTATATGAACAATTTATGCTTTATTATGCTCATTTCATATCATCATTCTCCATCCTTTAGTTTTGAAAAATGAAATCACATCATAACTACCAATAATGTGAAAGTTCATATCCCTGAATAGAGTCGTCATGTTTCTAGTCTAGTGATGATATCATGTATCCCCTATATTATCATCATAACATCAATAATCAATGCAAGCATGCATGATCATTTACATTTTGCTTACTTTTTGATATGATCAAGTGTCCATTGCTTATCCTATTGTTCATGTGATTGAGAAGGTTGTGTGAATTTTTTAATTTATCTTGTAGATTCACTAGATTTACTTTTCCGCAATTTTTTTTCCTTTGGTATGTTTTTTATTAGGAAAACAGTGTAATAATATCTTCATCTTCATTGTCTTCCATTATCCGATGAATTATGAGAATGATATACAAATTGTCATTACTAAAACTAGGATGTTAGAGTAGTTATACATCAAAAATCACATAGTAAGAAATAGTAAAAAAGTATATGCAAATCCATGAACTAAAAAATCTTTACTAAGGGCAATACTCACTAAGTAACTCAATGTTATCCTTTTTCTTTTCCCGATTTTTAGAAAATCGGGTAGTGACTCCACAAAATAAAAAAAAGCATCTCGTTCATCCCTAGACTAATCATCTATCCCTAATTGTTAAAATTGCCATGTCCCTAAAAAACAAAAGACCCTTATGGAACTAATTCATCTTGAAACTAAGAGACACAAAATGCAACAAAAAGAGTAGTGACTCCACTAGGGACTCCTAAGTAAAAGCGAACAACTCGAAAATGATTATTTCTCATTATGAAATGCTTAATTGTATAGTGCCCCTCACTACTACATTTGAACTACAAATCAATACATGCACCATTAGTCCCTAAAAGCCTCGATAATACTAAATGACATTGCCACCATGATTCCACTTAAGTCACAAGATGATGAAGATACGGTATTATCACCTTTAGTCTTTACTCATGCATTCACTCGACTCATCTGACCAAAGTCCATAACCCAAGTCTTAAAGTGGGGCAACCGAGAAATTAAAAGAATCCTATACTCATTGACTGGAGTCCATAACCCTAGTCATATAGGGGTATTTTCGCTAAAGGAACCTTTAGCCTTTCACCTTGGCTTAGCTCATGTAGATAAACCAGTTGTAACATCCACTAGGATTCCACCAATTTTTCCATGCTATCCCTATCCTAACACTTTCCATCTAACCTCATATTTATAAAAAGACATGACTCTCCTAGTGCCTATTATTGAACAATGTCGTAATATCAGTTTTCATAGAGCATTAAAGCTCAGGACCATATGATTCTCATCTACTTCGTGCGAGCCTAAAGCATGCGGAATAATAAGAATCATGTAGCTAAGCCTGAATACTCTATGTAAACTAACAAATAATGACATCCCTTAATGATGGAATTTATGAGACACTGTCCATTTATCCTTATTAGATCAAATGATTGGGTTAGGAATCCAACTAGATTGTGGACCTTTATGTCAGCAAAATCAAAATGTAAACTAATTAATGATACTTTCATGACTCCTAATAAACATATCAAATATCGATATGGGGTCAGGAACTCGGGCTCCTTCTGATTGACCATAGGTTATACCTCAAATTTGACTATCCCCAAAAAGGTCCAATAGTAAAATGAACCTCTGATATGACTAGAGTCTACTCGTTCATAAAACCTATGTGCAACCTTAAGTTGTGCTTTGAACATACGAAATACGAGTTATCAAAATAATAAGAAAGGTATTTTGAGAATTCCTTTCTGGAAGCATTTAGCTTGTTAGGTTAGTGTTCATTTTATCAGACTGGAACCCAACTTTGTGAAAAAATGGAAATCAATTTTTACAAAATGGACTTCGAAAACACATCCAGAGGGCTCAAAAACCTCTAAAAGTGCTCCTAGAATAGTCCAACACAACCCAAGAATCAACACATGTTGCTTAAAAGTGTGTGTAAAGCCATAAATAACCCTAGGTGTCATGCATTAAAATTAAAGTCAAACAACACAAATGGACTTCAAAAACACGTCCATAAGGCTCCAAAACCACTGGGAGTGCTCATGAAAAAGTCCACGTAACACCTCTAGGTGTCATGCACTAAAATCGATGTTGAATTTTACAAAATAGACTTCAGAAACACGTCTAAAACACCTAAAAACTATAGGGACTAACCTTGGAATAGCACGCATTAGCCCCAAATTGAGCGTGTGAAATGCAAAAGTGCGTGTGTAGTCATGAACACTTGTCATGGTTACATGCCCTGTCCTAGGGATGTATTCGTGACCACGTCTGCACCCCCCTCTTCCCTATATTTTTCACTATAAATAGGTGCCTTTACACCCAATTTTGAGGGGGGAGAAAGTGGAAGCACACATACAAACTCAAAAATTTATCAGATCGAAAGTACTGGAAACCCTTTTTCGAAATACTTTTTGCTCCCCCACTGTCTTTGTCCTAGGAGATTAGACGTCTTTTCCACCAAACCATGCCTTATCTTTATCAAAGCATGCTTTAAAGGTATATAAACTAGCATCACTCTATTGTCATTTTAAACCTCTCATTGAGGAAAGCTTCATAATCCCTCAAAGCTAAAGCTTTAAAACCCACACAAGCTTAGCCAAGTTTGAGGACCACTCAATCATTTTAGCATGTTTATTTTGTTTTTTGCATTTTATTTTATTGTCGCCAGCATTTTAGAATACTGTTGTGCTTGTGTGGTGAGACTAGCAATCTTGAATACCATATGAACAATTTATGCTTTATTATGCTCATTTCATATAATCATTTTGCATCCTCTAGTTCTGAAATATGAAATCATATCATAGATACCAATAATGTGAGAGTTCATATCCCTGAATACAGTCATCATGTTTTTGGTTTAATGATGATATCATGCATCCCCTATATTATCATCATAGCATAAATAATCAATGTATTCATGCATGATAATCTACATTTTGATTACTCTTTGAAATGATCAAGTGTCCATTGCTTATCCTATTGTTCATGCGATTGAGAAAGTTGTGTGAATTGTCATATTTATCTTGTAGATTTACTAGATTTACTTTTTTGCAATCTTTTTTCCTTTTATATGTTTTGTATTAGGAAAGCAATATAGTATTATCTTTAGCTTCATTGTCTTCCACTATCTAATTAATTTTGTAAATGCTATACAAACTATCATTACTAAAACTAGGATGTTAGAGTAGTTATACATAAAAAATCACATAATGAGAGATAGTCAAAAAGTATATATGATCCCCCGAACTCAGAAATCTCTACTATGGGCAAAACTAGCTGAGTAACTCTATGTTGTCCCTTTTCATTTCTCGATTTCTAGAAAATCGGGTAGCGACTCCACAAAATCAAAAAAGCATCTCGTTCCTCCCTGGACCAATCATCTGTCCCTAATTGTTAAAGTTGCCATGGCCTAAAAAATAAAAGACCCTTACATAACCAATTCATCTTGAAACTAAGAGACACAAAATGCAATAAAAAGAGTGGTGACTCCACTTGGGACTCCTAAGTAAGAGAGATCAACTCAAAAATGACTATTTCTCATTATGAAATTCTTAATAGTATAGAGACCCTCACTATTGCATTTTCACTACACATCAATACATGCACCATTAGTCCCTAAAAGCCTTGATAATATTAAATGACATCACCACCATGATTCCACTAGAGTCACGGGTTGATGAAGATACAATATTATCACCTTTAGTCTTTACTCGGGCATTCACTCGACTCATTTGACCAAAGTCCATAACCCAAGTCCTAAAGGGGGGCAATCGAGATATTAAAAGAATCCTAGACTCATTGATTAGAGTCTATAACCCTAGTCATATGTGGGCATTCTTGCTAAAAGAACCCTTAGCCTTTCACCCTAGCTCAACTCATGTAGATAAACCAATTGTAACATCCTTTAGGATACTACCAAGTTGTGCATGTTAGCCCTATCCTAACACTATCCATCTGACCTCATATTTATAATAACACATGACTCTCCTAGTGTCTATTATTGAACGATGTAGTTATGTCAGTTTTTATAGAACATTCAAGCTTAGGACCATGTGATTCTCATTTACTTTATGTGAGCTTAAAGCATGGGGAATGATAAGAATCATGTAGCTAAGCATGAATACTCTATGTAAACTAATAAATAACGACATCCCTCAATGATGGAACTTATGAGACATCTTCCATTTATCCTTATTAGATCAAATGACTGGGTTAGGAATCCAACTAGATTGTCGACCTTTGTATTAGCAAAATCAAACTATAAACTATTGAATGATACTTTCATGTCTCCTAGTAAACATATTAAATATCGATATGGGGTTAGGAACTCAGACTCTCTTTGATTGACCATGGGTTATACGTTAAATTTGATTGTCCCCAATAAGGGCTAATTAGGAAATAAACCTTCGATATGACTAGAGTTTGCTCGTTCATAAAAACTTTAAAGTGTGCAACCTTAAGTTATGCTTCAAAAATACAAAATATGAATTATCAAAATAATAAGAAGGCTATTTCGAGAATTCCTTTCTGAAAACACTTAGCTTGTTGGGCCAGTGTTCATTTTACCATATTAGGACCTAACTTTATGAAAAAATGGAAATTGATTTTTACAAAATGGATTTTGAAAACACGTTGAGAGGGCTCTGAAACCTTTGAAAGTGCTTCTAGAATAGTCCAACACAACTTAAAAATTAGCGCATGTCACTTAAAAGTGTGTGTATAACATAAACGCACCTAGGTGTTATGCACTAAAATTGAAGTTAAACCATATAAAACATACTTAAAAAATATGTCTGAAAGGCTCCAAAACTTGTGGGAGTGGTGTTGAAATAGTCTAAAACAACCCAAGGATTAGCGCGTATCGGTCAAAAGTCCACGTAAACACCTCCAGGTGTCATGCACTATAATCAACATTTAATTTTACAAAAAAAAACTTAAAAAAAACTTCTAAAACATCCAAAAAATATAGGGACCAACCTTAGAATAGCACATGTAAGCCCCAAAATGAGCGCATGAAGTGAGAAAGTGCATGTGACCATGTGCCAAGCGTGCAGTCACAAACACTTCTCATGGTTACATGCCCCATCCTAGGGACGTGCACGTGACCACATCTATACCCCCCTCTTCCCTAGATTGTTCACTATAAATAGGTGCCTTTACACCCCACTTTGAAGGGGGAGCAACTGGAGGCACACACACTCACACTCAATAATCTACTGGATTAAAAGTGTTGGAAACCCTTTTCCTAAATAGTTTTTGCTCCCCCACTGTCTTTGTCTTAGGAGATTATACCTCTTTTCCACCAAACCATGACTCATCTTTATCAAAGCATGCTTTAAAGGTATACAAACTAGCATCACTCTATTGTCATTTTGAACCTTTCGATGAGGAAAGCTTCATAATCCCCCCAAGCTAAAATTTTAAAACCCACACAAGCTTAGCCAAGCCTAAGTACCACACAATCATTTTAGCATATTTATTTTATTTTATTGCATTTTATTTTATCATCATCAGCATTTATGAATACTATTGTGCTTGTGTGGTGAGACTAGCAATCTTGCATGCTATATGAACAATTTATACTTTATTATGCTCATTTCAAATCATAATTCTACATCCACTAGTTCCAAAACATGAAATCACATAATAAATACCAATAATGTGAGAGTTCATATCCCTGAATAGAGTCATCATGTTTCCGGTCCAGTGATGATATGATGCATCCCCTATATTATCATCATAGCATAAATAATCAATGCAAGCATGCATGATCATTTACATTTTGCTTACTCTTTTAAATGATCAAGTGTCCATTGCTTATCCCATTATTCATGCGATTAAGAAAGTTGTGTGAATTGTCATATTTATCTTACAGATTCACTAGATTTACTTTTTTGCAATCTTTTTTCCTTATATATGTATTTTATTAGGAAAGCAATGTAATAATATCTTCAGCTTCATTTTCTTCCATTATCTGATGAATTATGTGAATGCTATACAAACTTTCATTACTAAAACTAGGATGTTAAAGTAGTTATACATCAAAAATCACATAATAAGAAATAGCCAAAAAGTGTATGCAATCCCCCAAAGTCAAAAATCTCTACTAGGGACAACACTCGTCGAGTAACTCAATGTTATCCCTTTTCGTTTCTCAACTTTTAGAAAATCGGGTAGCGACTCTATAAAATCAAAAAAAGCATCTCGTTCCTCCATGGACCAATCATCTATCCTTTATTGTTAAAGTTGCCATGTCCCTAAAAAATAAAATACCCTTACGGAACCAATTCATCTTGAAACTAAGAGACACAAAATGCAACAAAATGAGTGGTGACTCCACTAGGGAGTCCTAAGTAAGAGAGATCAACTAAAAAATGACTATTTCTCATTATAAAATGCTCAATCGTATCGAGCCCCTCACTACTGTATTTGCACTACACATTAATACATGCACCATTGGTCCGTAAAATCCTCGATAATACTAAATGACATCACCACCATGATTCCACTTGAGTCACAGGGTGATGAAGATACAGTATTATCACCTGTAGTCTTTACTCAGGCATTCACTTGAGTCATCTGACCAAAGTCCATAACCCAACTCCTAAAATGGGGCAACCAAGATATTAAAAGAATCTTAGACTCATTGACCGGAGTCCATAACCCTAGTCATATGGGGGCATTCTCACTAAAGGAACCCTTAGCCTTTCACCCTGCCTCAGCTCATGCAAATAAACCAATTGTAACATCCACTAGGATTCTACCAAGTTATGCATGTTATCCCTATCGTAACACTATCCATATGACCTTATATTTATGAAAAGACATGACTCTTCAGTGTCTATTATTGAATGATGTCGTAATGTCAGTTTTTATAAAACATTCAAGCTCAGGACCACGTGATTCTCATCTACTTTATATGAGCATAAAGCATGGGGAATGATAAGAATCATGAACCTAAGCTTGAATACTCTATGTAAACTAACAAATAATGACATCCCTCGATGATGAAACTTATGAGATATCATCCATTTATCCTTATCTGATCAAATGATTGGGTTAGGAATCCAACTAGATTGTGGACCTTTATGTCAGTAAAATCAAATTATAAACTATCGAATGATACTTTAATGACTAATAGTAAACATATCGAATATCGATATGGGGTCAAGAACTTAGGCTCCCTTTGATTGACCATGGGTTATACCTCAAATTTGATTGTCCCTAATAAGGTCTAATGGTGAAATGAACCTTCGATATAACTAGAGTCTCCTCGTTCGTAAAAACTCTGAAGTGTGCAACCTTAAGTTGTGCTTTGAACATACAAAATGCAAATTATCATAATAATAAGAAGGCTATTTCAAGAATTCCTTTATGAAAACACTCAGCATGTTGGGCTGATTTTCATTTTATCATACTAGGACCCAATTTTGTGCAAAAATGGAAATCAATTTTTATAAAATGGACTTCAAAAACATGTCTAGAGGGCTCCAAAACCTCTGAAAGTGCTCCTAGAATAACCCAACATAACCCAAGAATCAGAACGTGTTGCTTAAAAGTGTGTGTAAAACCATAAACACCCCTAGGTGTCATGCACTAAAACTGAAGTCAAACCACACAAAATGGACTTAAAAAAACACATCCGTAAGGCTCTAAAACCTCTTGGAGTGGTCTTGAGATAGTCCAAAACAACCTAAGGATTAGCGCATATCGGTCAAAAGTCTACATAAACACCTCTAGGTATCACGCACTAAAATCAATGTTGACTTTTACAAAACAGACTTTAAAAACACGTATAAAATGCCCAAAAACTATAGGGACCAACCTTTGGTATGTGCAAAAGTGTGCATAACCATGCACTGAGCGTGTAGTCGTGCACACTTCTAATGGTCACATACCCCATCATAGGGACGTTCACGTGACCACGTCTGTACCCCCCTCTTCCCCAGATTTTTCACTATAAATAGGTGCCTCTATGCCGCATGTTGAGGGTGGAGCAAGTGAAAGCACACACATATACACTCAATTCCATATGCATTGCATTGATAAAAACATTAGCATATTTTGACATTCATTCCATATGCACTGAATCATTTAACATTGGAATAGAATCAAAACCACACATTCTACATATTTTGAAAGATGTTACCCTTGAAGAGATAGAAATTGAAAAAATATTAATAAAATATTGAAAAATATTTCCGTGGACGTATGATGATATGCCTGGTATTGATAGAGACATTGTTCAACACTTCATTCCTACCAAAGATGGGTGAAAGTTGGTAAAATAGAAACTGAGAAGACTTAGACTAAAATGGGCCCAACTAGTGAAAGAATACATTAAGAAACAAATCAGGGAAAAATTCCCAAAGCTAGTAGACAATCTATAATGGTTAACAAATGTGGTGCTAGTATTGAAGAAAGATGGAAGGGTAAGAATCTGTGTTGACTACAATGATCTAAACAAGGTCTGCCTAAAAGATTATTTCCCACTACCTCATATGGATATACTAGTTGATAGTGTTGCCACATGTGCAATGTACACCTTCATGGATGGATTCTTTAGGTACAATAAGATCCTAATGGCCATTATCAATAAAGTAGAGATAGCTTTCATAATAGAATGGGGTACTTATTGCTATAAAGTAATGCCTTTTAGACTAAAGAATATGAGAGTGACTTACGAGAGAATGGCAATTATGATATTCCATGACATGATATAAAAAGAAGTAGAGGTATATGTCGATGACATGATAGTAAAGTTAAAAACTAGGGGAGAACACTCCTTAAATCTCGAAAATTTCCTTAATAGAGTAAAAAAGTACAATCTCATGCTTAATCCAAAGAAATGCACATTTAAGGTCATTTCAGGACAGATGCTAGGATATGTTGTCGGTTAGAATGGGATGGAAATGGATTTGGACAATGCAAAAGTAGTTTAAGAGATGCGAGTGCCAAGAATAAAGAAAGAAATTAGAGCGTTTCTAAGGAAACTACAATTCATCAATAGATTCATTGCCAAGTTAATAGCAATGTGTGAATTGATTTCAAGTTACTCAAAAAGGATTAGCCGATTGAATGTAATGAATAGTGTTAGTTAGCATTTGATAAGATCAGGAGCTACCCAGCCAAACCATCGATTCTAAGACCACCTAAACCAGGGATAACTTTAACCCTGTATTTGGCCATTGATGGAAATGCAATTGGTGCAATGTTAGCCTAAGAGGGAGAAATGAAAGTAGTACACATAGTCTACTACTTAAGTAAGAAGATGCTACCATATGAAAAGAAGTACAACCAAGTCAAATCAATATGCCAAGAAATGGTATGGGCAATGAATAAACTCAAACATTATTTTCAGTCCTAAAAAATTCAGGTAGTATCTAAAATGGACCCAATTAAGTACCTATACGAAGCTCCGTCTCTAGTGGGAAAACTTGCCAAGTGGATTTGTTGCTAATAGAATTTTGTATTTAACTAAGAAGGTAATGAAAGGAAGAGTAATAGTTGAATTTCTTGCTCTCAACCCCATTACAGACTCAAAAGAAATATAATTTTACTTCCTAGACAACCTTAGTTTAGCCATCAAAATCCAAGGATGGTATATGTACTTTAATGGAGTGTTCAATTAGTTCGACATAGGAGTCGGTGTCACATTATAATCCCCAGAAAGTGAAATAGGAACAATGGCCAAAAAGCTCGAATTTTAGAGTGACAAACAACGAAGTAGAATTTGAGGTAAGTGCACTCGAAATAGAAGCACTAATATCCTTAGATGTTATAGAAGTTGAAATTTTTAGAGATTCCATGCTAGTAATCAACTATGTTATGGAAGAGTGGGAATTAAAAGAGCAACACTTAAGACCTTACATGGACCACCTGAGGCTACTTACTATGTCCTTCCAAAAATGTAGATTCATTCATCTCCCCTTAAGTCACAGTCCGATGGCAGATGCTCTTGTTTCCCTAGCATCAGTTTGGGAAGGACCATCCAAAATGTCTATGAAGCTTTTAATCCTACTCATATGGGGACAACCTTGTCATAAGAATTGCAAAATAGCAAAGATTAAAATAGTTGAAAAATCTAGTTCTCTGACATCTAGAGATATCTAAAAGAATTAGCTTATCCTGATCAAGTAGATGAAATGGATAAAGCAGTCATTCGATGATTAGCATCAAAATTCACATCACTCTAAGGTGTGCTATAGAGAAGAACCTTAGATAATTTACAACTTTAATGTTTAGATAAAACTGAGGCTGCAAAAGCAATAGAAGAAGTACACGAGGATGTTTATGGTCTGCACATGAATCGAGAAATCCTAGCTAAGAAACTAATCATACAAGGGTTCTTATGGATAACAATGATGGAAGACTATATCAAATTTGTAATGAAATGACACAAGTATCATATCCATGGAAATGTCAACCACCTTCCCCTAGCAGAATTATACTACATCTCTTCCCCATAGCCCTTCTCAATATGGGGACTAGAGATAATTAGGGAAATCCACTCGACAGCCTTGAATGAACACAAGTTCATCTTAGTGGTAATGGATTACTTCACAAAGTGGGTCAAAGTAGAATCATTCCCAAGGATTAGGGCCAAGGAAGTGGACAAATTCATTAAAAGAAATCTATTATGTCGATATGGGATCCCCCATCACATCATCTTTAATAACAGTTCCAAGGAGAAATTAGAGAGCTACTAAGCAGTTATGAGGTGGAACATCACAAATCTTCTCCTTACCGACCATAAGCAAATGAGCTCATTGAAGCTGCAAATAAAAACATCAAGAAGATTTTGTCAAAAATGACTTAGACTTATAGAGATTGGGTAGACAAATTGCCATATGCCTTATGAGTGTACCAAACAACAGTTAGGACTTCAACCAGGGCAACTGCTTTCTCGATAGTATACGAACTAGAGGTAGTTGTTACGAGTCAAATTGTATACACTAGTCTCTAGGACTTAGCATAGAGTAGTAGGGTTGTCAAACACTCGGGAATTTAGAGCAATTTTGTATTAATTGAATAGATACTTAGATGGATAGGAAAATAAATTAGAGTAGGAATAATAATTACAGTAAATATGAAAATGTAACACTAATTAATTTTTAAAAATACAAAACAAAAGTTATATCAAATATATGTAAGAATCAAAATTTAGAATATAAATAAGAACTTATAAAATATTATCATATAAACTATTGATTGGAAATTAGTATATAATCTTTAAGAGCAATTCTTATTGTCAATTAAAGTCAATTTTTCTTTAAAGGTAATTCTCATTATCCATTAAAGATATTTCCTCTTGGAGTTCGCATTCATTCTCATGGCAATGCAAATACAAGAGAAAATCATACAACAATTATACTAATTTTTATTCCCTTAAGATGAATCCTTTGTCTTCAAATTAAATTCAATTCTTAAGTAATCTCAATTATCTTCCACCAAATTACTCCAATTCTCATTGTAATTAATTCAATTAACAAGTTATATATGGTGATCAAGCATACATAACATAATTAAGCACTAATTGAAATTAAATCATAAATAAAATAAGATGGAAATGTAGTTCTTACTTAATTCATAATTGCAATTCTTATACAAGATTTAGCCAAGATACATACTTAAAGAACACAATCAAATACAACTTAGAAAAAGAATAGAAAATAAAGTGAATAGATAAAACCCTTTAAATATTCTAACACTTGTAGAGTATCTTCTTGGTTCTTCACTTTCTCTTCTAGTTTTTCTTTTTATTTTGTTCTAATATTGTTCTCTTCTTGTTTTTCTTCTGTTCTCCCTCTTTTTGGAATATAATTGATGCATATATATAACTTAGAGGATGTTGGAAGTGTCTAGAATATGATTGAACTTGGAAAGGCACCACTTGACACCAAAGGTCACCATTATGTGTAGAAGCTATAACTTCAAGGGCATTTTCGTCCATCAAAATGACTTTATTTCTAGAAAGTTCCTTCAAGAAAGTTTTAGTACTCTATCTTATCTTTCCATATCAACTTGAATCACTCAATTTGGACATCGATAGACTAACATATTGCTGAAATACGAAAACTGCTCAAGGGTGAAAAGTTGCAACTCTTTGTATTGTTACATATGGTGATGACTAGTGAATGCTTTGACGACTCGATACAACAAGAATTGGTGACGACTCATGAATGCTTGATGACTCATCAAGGGGTGATGACTTATGAAGAATTTTCTCTGTTACGACTCTTGAAGATGGTGACGACTCGTGAATGCTTCTAACTTGCTTCCTTTGGCTTGAAAAAGCTTCATTCCTCATTCTAAGAAGTCCCAAACTCCTTCCATGCACCAATTCAAGGCTAAAAACATGTATGAAACACACAAATAACAAAAAAACACTTAGAAATAAAAATAACAATTGCATAATCAAATAAACACATAAACATAACAAAAAACACACGAAATAACAACTAAACTACCCTAAATAGTTATGCATATTTGCATTATATCAGTAGTTCTTCCAGTTGAAACAAAAATCAAGTGTCTTCAGGAAAGGATAGAATCTAAATTGCCATAAGTACTATAGTCTTAACAGAGGCACAATAATGTCACCCTCTTAGACAATTGAAGGCTTAAGGCTCTATACTATACACAGTTGTATTAGGCTCAACTAGCCAAAATTTTCGACAAGAAAATAAAACACAAGAGTGTGAAAGCAGGAGACTGGGTGTTAAAGCAAATGACACAGAATGTTCTAAACCTAATAGGGAAATTCAAATCGAACTAGGAAGGCCCATACTTGGTCAAACATGTCTTATCAAAAGGAGAAGTCAGGCTAATGGATTCTGAAGGCAACAAATTCTCTAAACTTGTCAATCAGATTGCTTGAAAAAGTATTACATATAAGGCACACATAAAAAATCCTGATAAGTTGAAAACCTAAAAATGGTTGCTTAGGCAAAAGTTAAAGAACTCCTATTAGGTTGAAAGCCCTGCATGAGGAACCTAGGCAAAAGTTAGGGAAAGAGAGAAAATACCTAACTAGAAAACCTAATAAGGCTAGTTAAGGACAAGGGTAATCTTGAGTTTAAAATTTGTATGAATGCACCAGTGCTTTTCTTAAATGGTTTTAGTGAAATGAGAATGATTACCAAATTATGCAAAACATCTTTTAAAATGCAGCACATTTCATTATCATTAATTGTATCAAGCATGCTTTACATTTTATTTCATTACATGACCACATTTCTTAACACTCTCTTTGAGATCAGTCACTATTGTTAAAGCCTAAAAAAAAGCCTAGCTAGGTATGAAAAGCTCTGAGAGGAGACACCCTAGGCAAAAAATTGAAGAAGAAGAAAACTCAGCTAGGTGTGAAAAGCTCCAAAAGGAGATGCCTTATGCAAAAAAAGGGAAAAATAAAAAGAGGCAGTAAGAGTAATAGCAAACATCATCAATGATACACAACAAGAAGCATATATACTCATCATCATACAAGTATCATACAACACATGCTAGACAAATGCCCAGATAGAAATCTAAGAGTCCATAACCTTGGGAAACTAATACAATAAAGCAATCCATAGGCCAAAAGTCCTACACTTAGCTCCTAAAACAACTACATTGGCCATGACTACCATTAGAACTAAGTACCAATCCTGCATAAGCATCTCCCTCATTTGATCAGGGCTCATCATCATTCATCACAAAGGATGATAACCATGACTCTAACTCACTAATACAATCATGATAATATGTATGCTACCACTCCCATTCATGACTAGCATGATAGTGTTCAACCTGCATGACATACAACATATCATATATGCATACATAAAATATATGCATAAAATAAATAGGTATAATAAAGAAAGGATACCCTTTGAGTGGTTACAAACTCCAAAAAGCACTGCTGCATAGTCCCTACAACGGTATAACAATACTGACTAGTGGAGATGGGAATCTACAAAGATTGAGCAAATAAGTCAATCCCCTCTCACCGAATAAATGAAGCAAAGGAAAAATAAGTGAAATAAAACATGAACATGAGTAGCATCAGGAGGAGCAACACACGATTGAGGAAAGCCAATGTAATGCAGATGAAAATGCACTACTCTACCAAAGATGTTCATCCTAAGCAAAGCCAAGGATGGCTAAACCATTAAGTCCCTAAAAATAGTACTACCAAAATCCATACTACTAGCATGGGAAGTCGCCTCAGTACAAAATGTGCCCTCATTCTTCTCAAAATGGGACCTATATCTCCTCCTGTAAGATCCTTGATGCTACAGATAAGCTCTCATAACTCATGTCAATTACAGTTGATTACTAATAAAGTTTATTACATATTCATACAAAATAGGAATAAAAGCCTACTGAATAAGAGGAAGCAACTCTTGATGATCCACGTGATGGGCTATGAAATGCATATGCTTGAGGAGGTGGAGGTGGAGGAAATGTGCCAGTAGCCACAATGTCAATTATTTGAGGGATCAACACATCAACATAAATGCAAACCCACACTCTCTCATAGACTCTCAAAGGAGTATCCCATCATGGTTATAACAAGCTCGTCACCACTAAGCTCATGACTCTATAATATATCACCAATGGGTGGATAGGGGCTCTCCTCACAAATGGACCATCCCACTAATGATGGACTCACTCACCCAAATACCACACTCTGCTAGTAAGGCTAGAGAGCAACACTTGTCTCTTCGTCAACTACCATGCAGTCACCATCTCTACCATCCAATGTGACCTCGCCACCCACCAGTAAAGGAAGATCTGCTTAAAAGGCAATTCTAAGCAAAGAAGCTCTTAAAAAGAAATAACCAACATAATATGAGCTAGAAATAATTGATCAGGGAACAGTTTGCACATGTAGTCCCAAGCCACTGTACAATCCTCAATCAAATCAGTAGTCTTCCTAATCTAGTAAGAATAATAAGGAAAACTATCCTTCAGGAAATGCTCGATGGTCGGATGAGGGAGAACCCTAAACTTGTAAGCTCAGATATATCAGAACTAACATGTCATAAATAATAAACTAAAGACAAAGAGCAAAAAGAACATACATGAGAACTCCTACTCACATTAAGCACGAACAAGCATTTTTAGATCCTTCAGCCACCTCGACATGTTGCATCAAGGGCCGAGTACATGTAGGAAAAAGTGGCAGTCCCCTAGCAATACATCAACAAACCATCCAATTCCCTAAGAATAGGCAATAATCATAGACTACCCATACTCGAACAGTTCTGGAAGATAACAACACTCAATAAATAGAACAAGAAGAAATGAGCCAGTAGCTCCATTGAAACAAGATCAACATCATACATCATCCATATGATGGAGACAAACTCAGTGTAATGAGTGAGGTATGGACAACCATACTTTATAAGGGTAGGCATCCTAAGCAATTCCATAGTAAGGTGCCCCCTCACAATTGTAGAAGAAAATTCCTCCTCACTAAAGGGAACAGGCTCCCTAGAAAAGGTAAAGCCTGTAATAGTAGCAAAGTCCAAAAGAGTGATGGTCATGTCCCCAACGAGCAAATAAAAACTGTGTGTCATGTCCATCTACTGCTTAATTAATGCACATATAGCAATCTGACTCAATGCATTTAAGTCATAAGAAAGTATAATGATAATCCCATTAAAACCCTTCCCTACAACCGCCTGCTTCACACACAGTGGAAGACCCTGATAGTACGTGTTAACCTTATTAAAACTACCAAGCAGCACAGTAATAGACCTACAAGGCTAAAAATAATAGGTATGCTATTAAACATTTGCACAATTAATAAAATACTAACACATATTTTTTCTCTGTTATTTAATGGGAATAATAACAAAAGCTTAAAAGAAAAAGCATCATGAAAAGCACTAGCAAACAATCACAATAAGAAAATAAAACAAGACCTATCAACTATCAGCATTCAAAATAAAGCTATACAAATAGTTATTGCAAGAGCTACAAAACTACAATTATGACAACCTGAATTGAAAGAATAACGAACATAGCAAAAGCTAATAAGGCAGCCTAAATAGCTAATAAAAGACAAAGGACAAGGTAGGACCTACCTAGTAATGATGATGAGCCCAATCATGATTCTCCAAACTATAAACAACAGGGATCGGGTCTCCTCAAGAAAGCCTGGACAGTTGAGGACCATAAGCGCTAGACGAACCATCAATACTAGTCCCTGTAGTAGAAGTCCCTACTCTAGTAGTCTCTATAAAGTTACCCTCCTCATTAAAGAAGATATCTTTTAAACCCTTTAGAATGCTAGGACACTCCATATAATACAAAGAAAAATGGAAATACATAAGCAAAAACATAGCATAAAACACCCAAAACATGAAAAGGGTTAAGAAAAGTTAGAAAACACCCAAAAAGTTCAGAAGAAGCCTCCCCAAACCTCTAGAACATGTGTTTATGTAAGCATGGAGAGGGGAAGGCATGTGGCCATGTGCCACGTGCCTAACCATGTGCTCCCCACGTGCACTTCTCCTCTCCATGCACTCCTATATGCTTTTGCATGAAATCTAAGACTTTGCACACTCATTTCTCTAGTCCTAAACCTCCATTTAAGCATAGCATGCACCAAAATCATAAGAAAGTACACTGATGAGGACTACATCTGCTTAAAGAAACTGCATGCAGCCTCACCAATTGCAAAAACTCAACACCTCTTGAAAGAAAAAAATATAGGGAAGAATCATCGAAAGGATACCCTGCTTGAAATCATCAAAACATCATCTACAACACAAAAAGTAATGACACCATCATTACTGCATCATCCCTGAATCATTACTACATCATCACTGCATCATTGCTACATCACTACATCATCATTGCATCATCATTGCATCATCACTGCATCATCATTGCATCATCACTGCATCATCACCATATTATCACCAACCAAGACTAAAAGAGAAGGACACATTACATCAATCATAATGATCACAACAATGTGCTTGCCTGACACCATAGTTGGTTATAGTGGCATTATCTTTTCGTTTGGCACTGAAAGAGGTTATAGTGGCATTATCTTTTACTTGACAATAGAAGAGGTTATAGTGGCATTATCTTTTCTCCTGACATTGAAAGAGGTTCTAGCAAAATTGGCTGTTACCGAAGGACATTATAGTGGCATTTTCACTAATACTGAAAGAGGTTATAATGACATTAACTAACACCGAAGGAGATTATAGTGGCATTATCTTTTCACATGACACAGGAAGAGGTTATAGTGGAATTGCTTGACTCCGGAGGAGGTTATAGTGGCATTATCTTTTCACCTAACACCGAAAGAGGTTATAGTGGCATTATTTCCTAACAATCAAAAGGATGCTAGAACCCTTTACATGGCTAAAGAATATTTAGTATGATGCCTGAAAAGGGTATTCATTGCATTTCATGTGCATGCTTGTATATCATAATCACACGCTTGTTTCACTTACTTAAATCATTCATGTGGAAATTATATCATTGCATGAACCCTAAATTGCATCATTCAGCATGAATCTTGAAGTGCTCCTTGTGTGAATCCCAAAAACTAGATATTGCATGAATCCCAAAATTGCATCTTGTGTGAATCCCAAAATTTCATCTTGCATAAATCTTAAAAGTTCATCCTTACGTGAATCATAAAATTGCAACTTGCAGGGATTCCAAAATTGAATGTGTCTTAAAAAGAATCTTGCATGATGGTTGAATCACAAAATAGCAATAGTAATTAAATCACAGTAACACAACACTCATGTAAATACCTCTCTCTTAAAAAAACTTATTTTTTGCATCTTTTCATTTGCTTCATGTGTATTAACCCTAGTGCTAGGTGGCTATGCAACACATATGATGCTGGGGGCAACTATCATACCTTAAATTTAATTGCCCCTAAAAAGGTCCAATGATGAAATGAACCTCTAAGATGACTAGAGTATGCTCATTCATAACATCTCTAAAGTGTGCAACCTTAAAAACCTAACCAACCCACTAGTGTGAAAAATTGATTATTGAGCCATTAAGTTATGCTTTTACCTTATGAAATATGATTGAAAAAATAGTGAGAAACCTATTTTAAGAATTCCTTTATCATAACACTCAGCTTATTGGGTTAGTGCTCATTTTGTCAGACTAGGACCCAACTTTATGAAAAAATGAAAATTAATTTTGATAAAACAAACTTCAAAAACACATTTAGAGGGCTCCAGAACCTTTGAAACTAGTCCCATAATAGTCAAACATAACTCGAGAATTAGCATGTGACACTCAAAAGTGTGCATAAATCCATAAACACCCCTACGTGTCATGCGCTAAAGTCAAAGCCAAACCAGACAAAACAGACTTTAAAAACACATCTGAAAGACTCCAAAACCTCTAGGAGTGGTCCCAGAATTATCCAAAATAAGTTGAAGACTAGCCCATATAACTTAAAAGTGTGCATAAATAACTTTAGGTGTCACACGCTAAAATTGAGGTTGAATTTGATAAGATGGACTTTAAAAATGCATCTAGAAGGTCTAAAAACCCTAGGAACCAACTTTAGAATAGCGCGCGTATGCCTAAATGGAGTGCATAAACCATAAAAGTGTGTGTAATTATGCACAAGGGTGCATCACTATTGGCATGTCTTGCATGTATATTCTCCTTTTATTTAATCTTTATTGTCTTGTTTTTCTTTGCCTTTTAGTAATATGCTCTCCTCCTTTTAAATATGGGGCATAGAGATCGAGTTGATTTGACGCTTTAGTGCTATTAGCTTTGATAGGCACTTTCCTCTTATGATGAGATGGGGTTCTTCTCACTTTACTAGCAACAGGAACACTTTATAAACGTATCATGATCAACTAAACAATATTGAATGGCATCTAGTAAGAAAAATAAAATTATTAGTATATTGTAATTTAATAAGAGTTAAACTTAATTAATGTAAATTACAGATAAGTTTTGATTGGTTGGAGGGTGTTGATGACATCCAGCTATATGATTTCATGGCTACTGTAGTACATCTTGAGCCAATGAGGGTTCTGCTCATTGGATATGGTTGTTTGATGTGGTATTTAGGGGAGCAAGTGTATGGCTAGTCTTCTAGGCCTTTTTGATGTCGCATTCCATTTGATGTCCTTCCTCTATGCTCCATAGCTCACATCTGATAGGTTCATAGCTGAGAGATGCACTACAGGGATATGCGGCCTCAAATTTTCTTGAGCGTTCTCAACATTATCAGCAGTTCATTCATAAGAGCCTCTTGGAGCAAATCCTTATCGAGGACGCTGAGGTAATTTCTTTTTGTCTCAACTACTTCCCTTATAACCTATGAATGACTCTTTCTTTTTTTTTTAGTTTGAGGAGGATCACTCTCCTGCTATTAAGGTGATGGAAGAGGAGACCAATATTACTCTAGAAATTGAGGTTGTTCCGGATATTGTGAGGTGTCAACCTAGGCCTAGCCCTATACATCATACTTAGCTTGTTAAGACTAGTCATGATGGTGCTTTTGCTGGTGTTACCCTTGGTGATATATCTCTCTTGGCTAGGTCCATGTTCTACTGGGCTTATACTGCTTAGACTCCAATTGAGCAACATATGCACTTTAGTGATGTTCAGCTTCCTATCCTTTCTCTAGTAGATGCTTCTCATGTGAGTCTTTCTAACTTATTCCCTGCATGATCTATACACTTGACACTAATTTTAGTAAATTTACAAAATAGGTTCCTCGAACACAGATGGAGTACTTACTTGGACTCGCCTCATGTTAGAGGTTATTCACTACGTAGGTCATAGACAGTTAAAGGGTGAGTATGTACACTGGAAGTGCAAATATATGCATGTTATGCATGAAATGCAAATTCCTATATGTACACAACTACTCTAGTGATATGGAATGCGAGATCGAGATGCTTCATCGATAGCTTGCAAGTTTAGGCATTGATCCTCATAGTGCTGGGACTTCATTTGTCACACCTCTATACACCTTTCATCGGGATGATCCTACTAGATGATGGAGCCCATGGACGATCTGGGCTATCTTTATTTTTGACTTCTATTTGTATTAGACTATTTCTGTCATACTATTGTGTTCTTAATCCTATACTATTTGTATGCACTATGTTGAACTAATCTCAGACTTGGATACATGGACTTAAGTAGACTAAAGGTTTTTTTTTTACCTTAAATTTTGCCTAAGCCACCCTCTTAGGTTTTCGACTTAGCAAGCTTACCCTAACTTTTACCTAAGCCACCCTTTCGGGTTTTCAACTTAGCATGCTTTCATTTTGTTTTATTTATTTTTGTATTTTCTAGATCTGGTTATAGGAGAAGCTGAGCTTGGTTGCTGTTCCTGCTAACTCTTTATCCTATCAGCCTCATTAACTGCAATCTCGCCCATTAAAGCTGGAGATCAGGCACATTATAGACCAGTGGGTGAACTGGTATATGGTATTATAGACGTTGAGATTACATGGATCTACCCCTTGTAGAAGCTGAAGTTTATGACCCTTGACTTATATGATTACTGTGTTCCCATCCTAGGGCTGCATTTATTGACTTTCTTTTCTCCTTCCTACCTTTTTCATCAGTATGGCCACCCATAATTCATGATTACTATTTTGACTGAATTTGTCGGCTTCCTCCTCAAATAGGATTTTTTTTAGATAGGGTCAAGAACTTATGGCCTCACAGGACTCTTGAGTGGAATATACAATTTGATGCTGATAGAGCTAATGATGATAATTACAAGACCTAGGTTATGGTACAAGATACAGAGCCTCCACGATTCTCTAAATACAAGAGGACTCAAGCTTTGCATGATGAGTCACAAGAGAAGAAACAAAGACAACACTAGGAAATGTTCTTATAGAGCTGATTTTAAGTTTTCATGTTCTATGTTCCTTTATAGCACTTATGAATTATTAATAAGATAGAACATGCAATGTTAAAACAAAAATTCAATTTCAAAAGGATTCAGTAATTAGGGAAAAAATGAGTACATTTATTACATCACCTAATATAACTCATGTTATTAACTAGTTCTTTTAAATTTTCAAGCTGAATATTTTTCTCTCTCATTTATTTACCCTATTTGTTATTTGACTAGCCCCTTATGGGTTTTCTAACTAGCGGGACCATTTCTTTTATTTTTATTACCTAATTTTTGCTTGCCAGCCCTTTATAGGTTTTCTAAATAGCAGGAATGTCCTAACTTTTACCTTAGTAGCCTTTTTAGGTTTTCTAATCAACGAACTTTATTTTCTTTATATTACTTTTATTCACTTTTATAGGTAGTATTTCTTAAGGCCATCCAAAATAATAGGTTCCATGAACTCATTCCCTTCCAAATATGATATCTTTATAGCTCCTTGAGGCATAAATTATTTTACTAAATATGGTCCTTCCCAATTTGGTCTAAATTTTCCTCTCGGATCAAATACCACTACTCTGGATTGTTTTAAAACCATGTCCCTAGCTTTTATCTTTTAAGGCTTAAGCTTCTTGTTGAATGATCTCACTATCCTTTTTTGATATATCTAAGTATGGAACAAAGCATCCATCTTTTTCTCATCCAAAGATACCAGGTGGTCATATCTCTTTTATGCCCATTCACTCTCAGGAGTTTTGGCTTCCACTGTATCTGGATCTACTTCAATTCCTCTGCTACTAATTATATGCCCTACCAGTTTTTTTAAAGTCACCCCAACAATGCATTTCTTTAGGTTGAGCCTCAGATTGTACCTCTTAATTCGAGCCAAGAACTTATCCAAAGATTCAAAGTGTCCCTCTCTTATTTATGACTTGACCATTATATCGTCCACATACATCTCGACCTCCTTATGCCCCATGTCGTGCAAAAGAGTGGTGGCTACCCTTTGATATGTTGCACCTGCATTCTTCAACCTAAAAGGCATAACCTTATAGCAATATGTGCCCCATTATATGATGAAAGCTATCTTGATATTATCCATAACTACCATTATTATCTAATTATATCCTAAGAACCCATCCATGAAGGAATACATAGCACTAGATGTTGCACTATCCACTATTACATTGATGTGAGGTAAAAGGAAGTTATCCTTTAGACATGCTTTATTTAAATCCTTGAAATCTACCCACATACGTACCTTACCATCTTTCTTAGGTACTGATACTATATTTACTAACCATTAAGGATAATCTACTACTTCTAGAAAGTTAGCCTGGATTTGTTTAGCAATTTCCTCTCTTATCTCTTCAGTACATTATGGTCTCAGCTTGTGCAATTTCTATTTAACTAGTTTTATTTCTAAATGAGTTGGAATGTGATGCTCTACAATGTCCCTATTTAAACTTGGCATGTCTTCATAGGTCCAAGCAAATGCTACCTTTCTTTTTATTAATATTCTCTCAAAATTTTTTCTCTTCTCATGAGTTACCTCATGTGATATAGAAATGCTCTTAGGATTATCATTCGTGCCCATTTTAAATGAATCAAATTGAATTGAATTAATGTCAAACATGAATGGGCAATCCAAATTGTAATGCATAAAACTATCAAGATGCACATCACACAAGTAAGCAAAACCAACATTCATATTATTGACCATATAAAAAATAGAGTTTTCATCCTCAAACAGATGGGACATTATTAGATCAATTTCATCATAAAAAACATCAATAAAGCTATCACTAATGATAGTAGCTAAATCCTTGGGTGGCTCCTCTTCAAGTGGCAGACACAACAGCTCCTTGATAGTAGCATTGCCCATCCTCTCAACTACCAGCTTCATCACTTCCTTTTCTTTTTCTTTGACCAGGTTCTCCACAATCTGCTACTTGAAGATCTCAAACCCAGGAACATCTCCTATAGTAACATTGACTGATTCCTTAGCTCCCAAATAGTATTTCCCTTCTCTTGGCCTGACAAAATTCTCACTCAATGGCCCAATTTTCTTTGAGACCTTCCTTTGTTTGGAATTAAACCTCTTCTTTGCTCTTTTGCTTATCACCTTTGTTTCTTCAACATAACCCAAACCAGTTGTGTTGCCTTGAACTCTAGGAGACTAGGGCTCCCTTGCTCATTCTTCCCCAAGCCTTGTCCAGGCTAGTAATTCATACTCTTCATCATTTTTGTTACTCTCGGGTCCATTTCAGTTCCATTAAATATCCTAGCAATCTAGAAACCATGGGGTGCACACATTTTCTTCTATTTATCCAATATGGCTACCACAATAACATTAGTCCCAACTTCTATGGTCATAACCTCTCCTTCATGAAGGAATTTTATCTTTTAATGCACAATTGAGGGCACCCCCCTAAAGCATGGAACCATGGCCTTCCCAACAGCAAGGGATAAGTGATGAGTATATCTAGCACAGTGAATTAAATGGTAGACTATACGAGTCAAATTTTAACAAGAGCTTGATATGTCCCCTCCACGTTCCTAGTGTTGTCATCATAAGCTTGGATTATGAGATTTGAACTTGTCAAGTCATCCGTCTTTAATCCTAAGTTGGGTAGGATCTTCAATGGACACATGATGATAGTGTTAGTGATATACACTAGGTCAATCATTTGATTATGCATTGACTTTCTTATTTTATTAATAAAGAGTTGTTTCATTATCATTTGATTTTATGATAATTATATGAATGGTTAATTCTTACTAAGGCCATCAAGTATGTGACTTGATAGTAAAACCCTTAGATTAAAATAAGAGTTCTATTCTAATTATCCCTAGCCATTTATTCATTATATAAATATTAAAGTATTAAGGCTAGTATGATGTTGATTGATGGTTTTGTTTTACTAATCATGAATATGAGATATTAAGTCAACTTATAGGTACATGATGAGAGATCATGTACTGGATTGACCCACTATGAGAATACTACATGGATTATTGTCATAAGTATTTCTCATCACAGTAATTTTATTTCGATCCTTTGACCTTGAAATCATCATGGATTTCTACATAGCTATTTTATGTTTTGACACATTCTAAAATTGTCTTTAGCCGAACGATTAAATTGGAATGTTGTTGGATATAAAATTAGTTATATGAGGAATGTGAGTGATTCAGAAGGAATTTATCCCTCATTAGTATAAGAAAGATATCTATGGGCCCCTTGATGAGATAGACTAAAGAAAATTGCATGGCTATGCTGAAATGAATTAATAAAGAGTTGTCATTTTCAGTCTACTTGGAATCAAGTCATAATATTGAACTATATAAGGATGAAATTCTATGCCTTATGTTCAATTAAGATATCATGTGATAAAGGGACGATAAAATTCATTGTCATTAGGTTATGTCAGATTATTGACTTCACATGACTTGGGTAGTCATAATGCCTTACTAGAGGCCACCTATGACTTGTACACCTAAATAGAGATTTAAGCCCACTACCAATGTTATGTGAACCTACATGGTCACACACTTAGAACAAGCCCAAAATGAATATGAGTTTAATAAGCCCAAAATAAACTCTGTGAAAATAAATAATTAAAGTGTTTTATTTATTTGTTTGTTTATTTAAGATAAATGTTGTTTTAAATAAATAAATAAGATATTATATTTGATTTGTTTTTAAACAAAAATCAGAATATAATAAATGGAAAATTACCAAAAGGTCATTGGTAGGTGAAACCCTAATTTGGAGTTTATAAATATGTTATATTCTCTAGGGTTTCACACATTTGGTTTTCCTTGCCTCTAAATTCGTTTTCTTTCTTCTTAAAAAAAGATAGAGTTTTTCTTTTGTTCTTGATTTGTGAGACAATCAAGGAGGTTGCTAGCACACACACTACAATTCATTTTGTAAAGGGATGTTTGTGTGGATACCTATAGAGGACACATCCTTTTGGAGACGTCTTGATCCGAACAACCAAGCTAAAAAGCTCGAGGTAAGGTGTCACTGATGTGAACCTCCTCTCATCCTTCCAAAAAATCTTGCCTCTTCTACATTTTGGTGAGATTCTTGAAACCCTAGATTTAATCAAGTAGTCAAATTACATGGATCCAAGCTTGGGAACGTGATAAAATTTTAATTTTTTCGCTATGTTTCTATAATGAAACCCAACAGTGGTATAAAAAGCCACTTGTAATTTGGTTAATTGATTATGTGTATATGTGATATATGTTAGGGTTTATGATTCATTTTGAAAAGGGTTTTCAAAATTATCAAAAGGGGTTTTGATTTGTTTTGTGACAATTCTTAGTAATCTATTTGAAAACAGAATTAAACATTAATTTGACTAATGTTTGTAATGGTTTAATGTGATTAAACTAAAAGCAGTTTTTGATTTTATGAATTAAGAATGTTGTTTCATGAAAATGAAATTTATATGATGCTTTTATGAAAAATGAATTAAGTATAATGTTTTATTAGTATGATTTAATGAAACAGAAATTCTATTTTCCAAAACCTAATCACTCAAGGATTTAAATTTGTTATGTATTATGTTTTGATTAATATGATTAATTGAAACATCATATTTGTTTCCTGTTTTAATTAGAAAAATTATTTTCTATTTTAACCAGGAAAATCATTTTTTATTAATTCCGAAACATAAATTTTGTGATTATGCAGATTATGTGTTAAGGGCAATCTGTTTAAATGTTAAACAGATTATGCAGAATGGATCTGTTTTATACAGATTCGTTCAAGCTGTAATTTTGATTACATAAATTAGGCTTTTCTTCATGGATACGTCTGTTTAAAAAAAATTATTATTTTTTATATGTTTTGATAAGATTTTTCAAACTGTAAAATGTTTACAGAAAGTGATGTTTTTTAGGCAATAGCTGATTCAGTAACATGATTACGAAAATTGGTTAGTTGCTTCCTTGATGCAAATTAGGGTTTTAAGGTGGCTATTTTAATTGAGCATTTTTGTCTATTTTGAACAAATTGATTTTATAGTAATTTGATTATGAAAATTCATTAATGTTCAGAAATTTGAAAGGCAACTCACCGAAGAGCTAAGGTAAAGTGTTTACCGTTGGACCTGTTGACTGGTCAGCAGGACTGCCACCTGGGGCACTGCCCCTTAGACCCCGCAAAGGGGCGATGCCCCTTGGAACCCCACTAGGGGCGCTGCCCCTATGACCCCGAAAGAATTGTCACATTATTTTATTTTTAACATAATAATTGGATTTAATAACTAAATAGATTATTATGTTATACATGTTTGTTGTTTTATGCATGGTGCATAGCATGGCCCTTAGACTAATGTGATTGGATTTTATTTTTATAGGTTGTAATTTTAAATACGGCCTGCGAGTCATTTTTGTTTGGTTGTATTTATTTTATTAGAATAGTGTAGAATAAATTACAACACTTTTTGTAAATCAAGACTCATGATGCAATTCAAGTTGGAGGCCCATGATGGAGATCCAAGGTGGGAACCAAATAAGGAGATCCATAGCAGAAGATGGAGATCTAAGTTGGAGGCTCAATTTGCAATTTTAATATTACCTAGGTTTGACCATTGATCTTCATGTTGGCTTATGAATATCAACTAAGATTTGGGCCATGCTATGTCACATTTATTTATTTGTTGTTATGTATGTGATGCCATGTATGTGATGCCATATGATGCCATGCAATACAACATAACAATAACTAAATATGATTAAATAAAGACGAACCCTCATTTAATATTAAGTCATATGATGCCTTCCATAAGTTCAACACTTGTCAAGCCTTAGATTATTATATATAAGCCTGTCACAGCAGGGTGTATAAATTTATCTGGGGAAGGCAAGTTGGATAATGGTGCAATCCAAACGTTTAATATGGTTTGACTTAACTAGGTTATCAAAATGGTTTTGGACCTAGGGCATTAGATGGGATTTTTAGCCATGACATGTGATGTCAAATCCCATAGCATCCAAGAGTTACATGAGATGTAATTAATAAGAGTTGTCTACCTAAATAACCATATTTTAGGTGATGAGCCAAAGCTCACTTAGAGTATAGTGAAATATGGATCTTGGCCCACTAAAATTTTTAAAATTAACTTAGAGGGTTATTGATTTGAGTAAATTTAGTGGAAATTTTTATTATGCATTATACATATTTAATAAAATACTGAATGGACTTTGCATATATTTCTTGTAGATAATGAGTTCAAACACTACACCTACCATGTCACTGCGATCGATCCTTAAGAAGGATAAGCTCAATGGGACCAACTTCCTTGACTGGTATAGAAACCTAAGAATTATTCTTAGGCATGAGAGAAAGGAATACATCCTTGATTAACCCATCCCTGAGGAACCAGCTACCAATGCTCCTAGAGCACAAAGGGATGCTTATACCAAGCATCTCAATGATTCTACCGATGTCACTTATGTCATGCTTGGATGTATGGAATCTGAGCTACAAAAGTAATTGATGGAAATGGAGGCTTATACTATGATAGGCCATCTCAAGGAAATGTTCTAAGAGAAAGCCAGAATTGAAAGGTTCAATACCATCAGGGCATTGCTTTCCTGCAAGCTAACTACTGGCGGCTCTGTCAGTCCTCATGTTCTCAAGATGAAGGGTCATCTTGATCACTTGGACAAGCTTGGTCTCAATATTGAACAAGAACTGGCTGTGGATATTATTCTCCAATCTTTGTTTGAAGCTTATGATAGCTTCATTATGAATTTCAATATGCATAGTATGGAGAAGACTATTTCAAAGTTGCATGAGATGCTGAAAACTATTGAAAAGAACATCAAGAGTAATACCAAGGATGTTCTCATGGTCAATAAGGGAAAGGGGATGAAAAGGGTTGGAAAGGGCAAGGGCAAGGTCTTTAAAGGCTTTCAGAAGCCAAAGCCAAAGCCCAAGCCCAAATCCATTGTTGAACCCAAAGCAAAGGAAGGAATTTGTTTTTTCTATAATGAGCCAGGCCATTGGAAAAGAAAGTGCAACCTCTATTTGGATGATCTGAAGAAGAAAAAGGGTGGTGAGACTAACTCTTCAGGTATTCATGTTATATAATTAAACTTATCTACTTCTGCTTCTGATTCTTGGGTATTAGATACTAGATCAGGATCTCACATTTGTACAAATGTGCAGGGTCTAAAAAGGAGTAGATCATTGGCAAGAGGCAAAGTGTACCTACAAGTTGGCAATAGAGCAAGAGTTGCTGCTTTAGCTGTAGGAACTTATGAGTTACCTTTGCTTAGTGCACTTGTTTTATCTTTAGAAAGTTATTATTATGTACCTACTATATGTCAGAATATTATTTCTATTTCTTGTTTGAACAACAAAGGATTTGAATTTATTATTAAGAATAATAAATGCAGTATTTATCAGGATAACATTTTCTATGGATATGCTCCATGCACTAGTGGACTTTATGTTTAAAATGGCAAAGACACTAATGAAATGCCAATTTATAATGCTGATATAAAGAAGTCTAAATCTAATGATTTAAACTCGACCTATCTATGGCATTGTCATTTAGGCCATATAAATGAGAAACTCATTTCAAAGCTACACCAAAATGAGCTTTTAAATTCATTTGATTATGAAACATTTGATACATGTGAATCTTGTTTACTTGGAAAAATGACTAAAACACCTTTTACTGGACAAAGTGAGAGGGCTAACGGCTTATTGGGCCTAATACATTCTGATGTATGTGGACCATTAAACTCAACTGCTATAGGAGGTTTTCAGTACTTCATAACTTTCACGGATGATTTTAGTAGATATGGTTATCTCTATTTAATGAAACATAAATCTGAATCTTTTGAAAAGTTCAAAATTTTCAAGAATGAAGTACAAAATAAACTTGGTAAAAATATTAAAACACTAAGATCTGATCGAGGTGGTGAATATTTAAACCAAGAATTTATAGATCATCTTAGAGATTATGGGATTGTTTCACAATTGACTCCTCCATGTACACCATAATGGAATGGTGTGTCTGAACGCATAAATCAGACTCTATTTGATATGGTTCGATCTATGATGAGTCAATTTGATCTTCCAACCTCTTTTTGGAGATATGCTTTAGAAACTGTTGCATTCATTTTGAATAGAGTTCCATCAAAGGCAGTTAAAAAGACACCATATGAGATATGGACTAGAAAAACTCCCAGTTTGTCTTTTCTAAAGATTTGGGGATGTGATGCTTTTGTTAAGCATCAAATTTCAGATAAACTAGCACCCAAATATGATAAATGCCTTTTTGTGGGATATCCTAAAGAAACTAAAGGATATTACTTCTATAATGCGTCTGAGAACAAAGTGTTTGTGTCTCGAAATGGTGTATTTTTGGAAAGAGAGTTTATTTCCAAAGGAACCAGTGGGAGCACAGTGCAACTTGAAGAAATTCAAGGCCCACAAAATAGTATTGTACCTGATATGGAACCGTAGTTGAATCAACAAGAAGTTATTGAGCCTACACAAGTACAGAAAGCCCAAGGAGGTCTGGTAGGACACGTCAAATCCCTGCGAAATATGGATTTCTCATAACCAGTGATAATGATGTGTTAATTATGGATCAAAATGAGTCCACATCATATTAGGAGGCCATAAATAGTCCTGACTCTGAGAAATGGCTTGAAGCCATGAGATTTGAGATGCAATCCATGTATGATAATCAAGTATGGATCTTGATTGACCCAAATGATGGTTTAAAAACTATTGGGTGCAAATGGGTTTTTAAAAAGAAAACTGACATGGATGGCATTGTGCATACCTTTAAAGCAAGACTGGTTGTAAAAGGTTTCAAACAAACACATGGTATAGACTATGATGAAACCTTTTCACTAGTGGCTATGCTAAAATCTATTCAAATTTTGCTTGCCATAGCTGCATACTATGATTATGAAATATGGAAAATGGATGTCAAAACAACATTTCTTAATGGAAACTTACTTGAGGATGTGTACATGACACAACCAGAGGGTTTTGTTACTCCTGAGAATTCTGGAAAGGTATGCAAGCTTCAAAGGTCCATTTATGGATTGAAGCAAGCATCTCAGAGTTGGAATCTTCATTTTGATGAAGCAGTCAAAGAATGAAGTATGGGATTTACTGGGCCAACCATATAGGAAGTTCAACTATAATGTCAAGTACACAACAACTCCTGCTACCCACACACTCTTAGAAGACATAGTACCATTAGGATGGGGATAAAAATTTGATAACAAAGATGTGATAGTTAGTACTATTTAGCTTTAAAACTTGCAAGTCATGGGGATAGACATATGGTATGACTTTGATGATCCTGGAATCATTGTTTGGGACCATAATAATTGTACAAAAGTTTATAAGCAAGCATTTGAGAAGCCCTCACTAGGAGTTAATCATGTAAGTCATAGTAGGTGAGTATATCAACCTCTTGAGAAAGAGAAGGAACCCTCTACAGAGAAGGAAGTAGCAAGAGATCAAGCTTCGATCAAAAAGGAAGACACTATCATTAAACAACTTAAGAAAACTCAAACACAAGCCAGTATCTAGGACTTACTCATGGATTCCAAGAATCATAGAGATGCCCTGGTAAGTGTACTAGATGAAGCAAAGATTACCACTAATGCCTCACCCAGTAAGATGATAGCCTCTTTAATGAAGATTTACTCCTCAAGGGAAGGCTCTATAATGATCCTCTCTTTATACAGGAAATTTTTAAGACTAAGAAGACCCCATATTTTTAAGGTGGATGGTGAGTCTGCCATTAATGTTTACCCTATATGATTGGTACATAAGTTTAGGATGAATGTTGAAAACCTGGAAGAATAAAATGTGGCCTAAGATGATTCAAAAAAGCCAATCATTAACACTATCAAAGTAGTAGTTATAGTGGGAGATATCAAATTAGTAATATAATTTACAGTCTTGGACATCCCTCTAACTTTTGCCCTGCTACTAGGAAGACCTTGGTTCCACCCACTAATGGACATACCTTCCATTGTGCATTAGAAGATCAAATTCGTTTGAATAGAAAGGTCATTACCATCCCTACTGCAAAAAATAACATTATTACATGTCTTTATATGGTCCCACTAGGATTCCAGGTCTTTATGATCAATGATGGTCATGTCGATCCCAAAGTTGCTACTATGATAAAGAATATGCAATATCTACCTAGAATATGATTAGGAGGAAAAAACATTAGAGTCACATAATTCCCTAACTTTCGAAGACAAACTAACATAAATGGTTTGGGGTATGATCCTAAAAAGGATATTGGGCCTATAGAATCATCCTCTGTTATGGTTGAAAGCTCAACCCAAGTCTATCAAGGACAATCAGAGGAATAGGTGAGTAATGGAATCAAGAAATTGGGGTTTAAGATCTTTAATGACACCCTCCAAGAGACACACTTACCGGACATGATCACTAAGATTGAATCTGTGAGCTGATAAAAAACCTGGAGATAGAATCTAAGAGTGAAGCTATCAATCATGCCCAAGCTGCTACCATCCTTGAATCAAGCATTGATGACATCCTGTTTCAAGACATTGTTGATGATGATCTATGTACTTTTTCTTTGTTTGAAAATGATAATGTAATGAACTTTAAATTTAATGCAATAAAATTTAATTTTTCTTACTTGTTTAATGTCTTTCTTAATGGTAATGTGCATTGCATTGATTAAAACATTACCATATTTGACATTCATTCCACATGCACTGAATCATTTAACATTGGCACGGAATTTGAACCATGCATTCTGCATATTTTGAAAGATGTTACCCTTGAATAAAGGAGAGAACTTGAAAAAATATTAATAAAATATTCAAAAGTATTTACAAAGATCAAGGAAAAATTCTTAGAGGTAGTAGACTATCCAGAATGGTTAACAAATGTGGTGCTAGTATCGATTATTGACAAAAGGGTTATAATCTGTATGAACTATAAAGATCTAAATTAGGTCATCTCAATGGATGATTTCCCACTACCCCACATAGACATATTGGTTTACAGTGCCTCAATATGTGCAATGTATTCCCCAATGGATGAATTCTCTAGGTACAATCAAATTCTAATGGCCATTATTAATAATGTAAAGACAGCTTTCAAAATAAAATAGGGTACTTACTGCTACAGAGTAATGCATTTTAGACTAAAGAATGCAGGGGCAACCTACCAGAGGAGGGCAACCTACCAGAGGATGGCAACTAGAATGTTCCATGATATAATACATAAAGAAGTAAAGGTATACATCAATGAAATGATGGTCATATTAAGAACCAAGGAAGAACATCCCTATGATCTTGAAAAGTTCCTCAAAAGATACTCATAAAAGATCATCTGGTTGAATGGAATGAATAGTGTTAGCTAGCATTTGACAATATCAAAAGCTACCAAGCCAACCCACCAGTTCTAAGACCACCTAAACTAGGGATGCCTCTAACCCTCTATCTAGCCATCGAAAGGAATGTAATTAGTGCAATGTTAGCCCAAGAGGGAGAAATGAAAGCACAACACATAGTCTACTGCTTAAGAAAGAAGATATCGTAATATGAGGAGAAGTACAACCAAGTCAAATAGATATGCCTGGCAATGGTATGGGCAATGAAGACACTACTTTCAATCCTATAGAATTCAAGCCATGTCTAAAATGGACCAAATGAAGTACCTCTACAAAGCTCCTTCTCTAGTAGGGAAACTTGCTAAGTGGCTTGTACTACTAACAGAATTCAATATCTGACTGGGAAGGCAGTAAAAGGGATAGCAATGGCTGAATTTCTATCTCTCAACCCCATTCCATACTTAGAAGAAATCCAACTAGACTTCCCAAAAGACCATAACTTAGCCCTTGAAATCCAAGGATGGCATATGTACTTTGATAGAGCAGTCAATCAATTCGGCATAAGAGTTGGTGTCATATTACAATCTCCAAAATGTGAAGTAGTACCAATTGCTAAAAAGCTTGAGTTCCAAGTCACAAATAATGAAGCAGAATACAAATAATGCACACTCAAAATAGAAGCACTGATAGCCTTGGATGTCATAGAAGTTGAAATGTTCAGAGATTCCATGCTAGTGATTAATCATGCCACGAAAGAGCAGCAACTGAAAAAGCAACACATAAAGCCTTATCTGGACCACTTGAGGCTACTCACCATGTCCTTCAAAAAATGTTGATTCATTCATCTCCCCATGAATCACAATCAAATGGCAGATGCACTTGCTTCCCTAGCATCAGTATGGGAAGGACCATCCAAGATGCCTATAAAGCCTTTAATTCTACTCAAATTAGGACAACCTTATCATAAAAACTATAAAATAGCAAAGACTGAACTAGCTGAAAAGCCCTATTTCTACAACATCCAAAGATATCTAAATGAATGAGCCTATCCTGATCAAGTAGATGAAAGAGACAAAGTAGACATTCGACAAATGGCATCAAAATTCACATCACACTAGGATATGTTATACAGGAGAATCTTAAATGGTTTACAACTCCATTTTCTATATGATATTGAGGCTATAAGAGTAGTAAAAGAAGTACACATGGGTGATTATAGTCCACACATGAATGCAACAATCTTGGCTAATAAGTTAATTAAATAATGGTTCTTCTAGATGATGATGATGGAAGACTGAATCAAATTTATAAAGAAATGCCATAAGTGTCAGATCCATAGGAATGTCAACCATATTCCCCCAATAGAACTACACTAAATATCCTCTCCATGGCCCTTCTTAGCACGAGGACTAGACATAATTAAGGAAATCCACCCGACAACCTCGAACAGACATACATACATCCTAGTGGTAGTGGAGGGTCGAACTAGAATCATTCATAAGGATAGGAGCCAAGCAAGTTCATTAAAAGGAACCTGTTCTACTAATATAGGATCACCCATCACATCATCTTTGACAATGGTGTCCAATTCCAAGGGGAAGTTAGATAGCTACTAAGGAGTTATAAGGTGGAACATCACAAATCTTCTCTTTACCAACCACAAGCAAACAGGGTCGTCAAAGCTATAAATAATGACATAAAAAAGATATTGTCAAATATGACTCAAGCATGCCGAGACTGGGCAGATAGATTGCCATATGCCTTATGGGGGTACCGAACAACAGTTAGAACTTTGAAAGGAGCAACTCCTTTCTCACTAATGTATGGATCATAAGTAGTTCTTCTAATTGAAACAAAGATCAAGTCTCTTTGAGTAGCAATGGAATCTAAATTGCTAGAGGTATAGTGGGCTCATTAAAGGCAAGACAATCTCACTCTCTTAGACAGTCAAAGGCTCAAGGCTATATACCACACACAGTTGTATCAGGCTTGAACAGCTAAGACCTTCAATAGATGAGTAAAACACAAGAGCGTGAAAGTATGAGACTAGGCGCTAAAGTAAATAAGAAAGAAAAATCTAGACCCTAGAATGAAATTCATACCAAACTGGGAAGACTCATACCTAGTCAAACATGACCTACAAAAAGAAGTAGTCCAGCTGATGGATTCTAAAGGTAACAAATTCTTTAAACCTGTCAATACATACCGCCTAAAGAGGTACTATGTATAAGGAAAAAAAAACTCATCCTACTCAATTGAAAACCTAAAAATGGCAGCTTAGGCAAAAATTAGGGAATGAGAGAAAATACTTAATTAGAAAACCTGAGAAGGCTAGTTAAGGACAATAATAACCTTAAATTCAAAATTTATACGAATGCACCTATAATTTTCTTAAATGATTAAAATGAAATGAGATTGATTGCCAATTTATGAAAAATATCTTTAAAAAGTGCAACACATTTTATCATCATAAAAAATGCATTAAACATGCTTTGCATTTTCCTTCATTACATGACCATAGTTCTTACCATCCTCTTTAAGCTCTCCACTTGAGATCAGCCACTATTATAAAAAAAAACCCCAGCTAGGCATTAAAAGCTCTAAAAGGAGACACCCTAGGTAAAAAAGGAAGAAAAAGAAAACCCAACTAAGTGCAAAAAGCTCCAAAAGGAGGCACCTTAGGCAAAAAAAGGAAAAAAGGCAGGTGATAGTAATGGATACACAACATAAAGCATATACAGTCATCATCATACAAGCATTATACAACATGCGAGACAAATGCCTAGATACATCACCTATAGTCCATAACCTCAGTAAAATAATACAAAAAAGCAAACCACATACCAAAAGTCATACACTTAGCTCCTAAAACAACTACATTGGCCATGGCTGCCATCAGAAGCAAATAATGATCCTGCTCAAGCATCCCCCTTGATTGACCCTGACTTATCACCGTTCATCATAATTGACAATAGTCGTGACTCCAACTCATTGATGTAGTCATGATAAGCTGCACACTCCCTCTCACATTCAAGACTAGCAAGATGGTGCTCAACTTGCATTACATATTGCATATCATACACTCATACATAAAACATGTGCACAAAATAAATAGGTACAATAAAGAAGGCATACCCTTTGAGTGGTAGCAAACTCTAAAAAGCACTACTACACACTTTTAGTAACAGTATACCAATACTAATAAGAGGAGACAAGGATCTACAAAAGCAAGCAAATAATTCAGCCACCATTCACTAAATAAATAAAACACATGCAAGAATGAGTGAAGAACACGATCATGGGTAGCATCAACAAGAGCAGCACCCGACTGAGGAAAGGCAGGTCTAAGCAAATCAAAGCTCATTGCTCTACCAAGGCTATTTGTCCCAAGTAATGACAAAGACAGTTAAACTATCAAATCCCCAAGGCTAGTGCTACTATAAGCCACACCATTAGCATGAGCAGTCACCTCAATGTAGAACATGCCCTCATCCTCCTCAAAGTGAGATCTAGATCTCCATCGACATTACTGCAGATAAATTCTCACAACTCATGTCAGTTACAATTTATTACTAATAAAGTTTGCTAAATGCTTACACCAAAATAGGAATAAAAGCTTACCAGATCATAAGAAGTGACTCTTAATGACCCAAGTGATGCTTAATCCTCGAACCTGAAGGAAATGGTGCATCTGCCTAAGAAGGTGGAGGTAAAGGAAAGGTCCCACTAGCTATGGCATCAATCAGCTGAGGGATCAATACATTAGCATAAGGCAAACTGGCACTCTCCAAGAGGCTCTTAGATTGAAATCCCATCATAACAGCTACAAGACTATCACCATATAACTCATGGATCGAGAACATGTCACTAGGGGGAAGGACATGAATTCTCCTCATATATGGGTGATCCCACCAATGATGGACTCGCTCACCCAAATACCATACCATGTCGACAAGGCCAAAGAGCAACACTCGTCTCTTTGTCATGTGCCATGTAGCCACCATCTTTATTTTCCAGTGTGAACTCCCCACCCACCAGTAAATAAAGATCTGCTCAAAGGGAAATAATAAACAAGAGATCCCTAAGAAAGAAACAACCAACATAATAGGAATTAAACATACCCTTTTAAAGGACAACTTCCTCATATGGTCCTAAGCTACCATGCAATCCTCAATCAAATATGTACTCTTCCTGGTCTAGTGAGAATAATGAGGAAATCCATCCTCTTAGAAATGCTTAATGGACGAACAAAGGAGAATCCTAAACTCACATGCCCATATCTATTAAAATCAAAGGGTCATGTATAACAAACTAATAATAAAAGAACAGACAACATAACTCCTATTCACATATAGCACGAACAAGCATCCACAGATCCTCGAGCCACCTCGACATGTTGCATCAAGTCTTGAGCATATATGAGCAAATGCAGCAGTGCCCCAGCAATAACCTAGCAAGCCATCCAGATCTCTCAAGACAAGCAGTAATCACAAATCACCCATACCTAAAGGGTTCAGGAAGATAACAAGACTTAGCAAATAAAAATAAAAAGCATTGAGCCAATTGCTCTACTAAAACAAGACCATCATTATACAAAGCCCGCATAGAAGGAAAAAACTATATATATTGAGTGAGATACGGGCAACCAAACTTCATAGGAGTGACTACCTCGAGCAAATCCATCATGAGGTGCCTCCTCACATAGTAATGGAACACTCCTCCTCACTAAAAGGAACATGCTCTCCAAAAAAGCTCAAACCCATAATAGCAGCAAAATTTAAAGGGATAATAGTCATTTTCCTAATAAGAAAATCGAAAGTATGTGTTGAGTCCATCTATTTCTCCATCAGTGCTTACATGGCAATCTGACTCGACGCATACGAGTTATAAGACAATGCAGCAATCCCGATAACCATCTGCTTTACACATATCGAGACACCCTGATAATACTTGTTGATCTTGTTGAAACTACCAAGGAGCATGGTGACATACCTGTGGGGCTACAAATAATAGGTATGCTATCAAACATTTGTACAACTAGTAAATACTAATACATCTCTCTCTTTGTCATTTAATAGAATCAAAATAATAAAGGCCAAAAAGAAAAGCATCACGGTAATCAGACAATCATAAAAAGAAAATAAAGTAAAAGATATCAACTGTTAGCATTCACAATAAAGCTATGACATAACAGACGGTTACAATAAGAGCTACAGAACTATAACTACAATAACCTCATACAACAAATTAAATAGCAAAGTAGCCAATAAACAGGCTTTAGAAAATAAGGGCAAAGAGGGACCTACCTTGCGATGATGATGCACCCAAGCATGAGTCTCCAAGCTATAAACAACAGGGATTGGATCTCCCCAAGAAAGCCTGAATGGCTAAGAACTCTGAGCACCAAATGTCATAGTCCCTATAGCGGACGTCCTAGCTCTAGTAGCCTCTACAAACTCACCCTCAAGTTCAACATAAACATCAATAAAAATGCCCTCCAAAACCTTAGGAATGTTGGGAAATTCGATTTTACATAGAGGAAAATGGAAGTAAATAAGCAAAAACATAGTAGATAGCACCTGAAACATAAAAAGGATTAAGAAAAGTGAGAAAACACTTAAATAAGTCCAAATGAAGCCTCTATAGACCTCCAAAAATATTCGTTTAAATAAGCTTGGAGAGGGGAAGCGCATGACCACAACCACATGCATAAGTGCGTGATCACACGCCTCCCATGTGCAGTCACATGTACTTCCCCCTTCCATGCACTCTTCTATGGTTTTATGCACACTTTAAGACTTTGCACACTCACTTCTATAGTCCTAAACTTCCATTTAAGCATAAAACATGCACCAAACTCATAAAAAGTACATTGATCAAGACTCCATCTGTCTAAAGACATTACGTGTGCACCGCTTTCTTTAGAAAACTCAACATCTTACAAAAGAATAAGTGGAAGGAAAATTCACTATAAGGATATCTTACTTAAAATCATCAAAATAACATCTTCAGTATGACAAATAACCGTATCACTACCGCATCATTATTGAATCATCATCATTGCCTCCTTCATTGCTAAGAAGCATTCTCATTGCTTAGAAGTCTCACATTGCTTATAAGCATTCTCATCACTTAGAAGCACTCTCACATTGCTTAGAAGAATTCTCATCACTTAGAAGCACTCTCAGATTGCTTAGAAGCACATGCACTGTTGAGGAGCACTCTCACTACTTAGAAGTACTTTTACTAATTAGTAGCACTTTTATTGCTTGTAAGCACTAACTTTTATTGCGTAGAAGCACTTACTTTCACTACTTAGATGCACTCACTTTCACTTCTTAGAAGGACTCTTACTACTTAAAAACACTCTTAAATTGCTTATATGCACTTTCATTGTTTAAGAGCATTTACATTGCTGAGAAGCACCCTCATATTGCTTATGAGCATCCATACTGCTTAGAAGCATTCTCATTTTTTTAGAATCTCCATTTCACAAGACACCTAAGAAGGTTATAATCACATGTTAATTTTATGTGACACCTAAGATGGTTATAGTTACATTTTTATTTTGTGTGACACCTAAGAATGTTATAGTCGCATGTTCATTTCTCGTGACACCGGAGAAGGTTATAGTCGCATGTTCATTTCGTGTTACACCTAAGAAAGGTTATAGTCACATGTTCATCTCGTGTGACACCTAAGAAGGTTATAGTCTCATGTTCATTTCACATGACACCTAAGAAGGTTATAATCACATGTTCATTTTACATGACACCTAAGAAGGTTACAATCGCATATTCATTTCGCGTAACACCTAAGAAGATTATAGTCGCATGTTCATTTTGTGTGACACCTAAAAAGGTTATAGTCACATCTTTTTTTGCTTAGTAGCATCCTTATTTTTATAACACCTAAAAAGGTTATGCTCTCATCCTTTCCTATATAGTAGCATCTTCATTTGCCTGACACCTAAAAAGGTTATTGTCGCATCCGCATTCTGTTGCACTTTGCATCAGTCACAAGCTTGCATATGTCCTAAAATAGCACCTTATGTGATGACCAAGTTAGAGAACAAAAATGACAAATAAAACACAATAATAGCAGTTAAATCTTGATAAGACATCCAAAGACAACCTACAGGTAAGTACCTCTCTCCCTGCTAAAACATTTTTTGTATCTTTGCATTTGCTTCATGTGTATTAACACTAGCACTAGGTGGCTATGCAACACACATGAAGCAAGGGGCAACTATCATATCTCAAATTTGACTGTCCCTAAAAAGGTCTAATGATGAAACAAATCCTTGATATGACTAGAGTCTGCTCATTTGTAACACCTATGAAGTGTGCAACCTTAACCTAACCACCCCCAACAGTGTGCAAAATCAATCATCGATCCACTAAGTTGTGCTCTAACCTTGCAAAATGCAAATTATTAGGAGAACAAGAGGTTTTATTTCAAGAAAACTCCTCAGCTCATTGGGCTAGTGGGCATTTCATGAGACCGAAGCCGAGCTTTATAAAAAATAGAAATCATTTTCACGAAATGAACTTTGGAAACACATCCAGAAGCCTCCAAAACCTCTAGAAGTGGTCCTAAAATGGTTCAACACAACCCGAGTGTCAATGTGTATCACTCATAAGTGTGCATAAATGCCCTAAGTGTCATGTACTAAAATCAAGGCTGAGTTTGGTAAAACAGACTTTGGAAACCTATCTAGAAGGCCCAAACACCTTAGGAACCAACCCTGAAATAGCATACATAAAACTTGGGAAGAGCACATAGAGCATTGAAGTGCATGTGGAAATGCACACTATGCATGACCACACGCACTCAGTGTGGCCATGCGCAAATATTCCCTTATATGTGCATGACCATGCCTACACCACCCCATTCTACACATTTTTTCTATAAAGAGACCCCTTTACACCACACTTTAGAGAGGGGGAGCAAGTAGAAACATACACACACTCAAAAATTAGTCTAATTGAAGGCGTTGGAAACCCGTTTCTAAATAGTTTTTGCTCTCCTATAGCCTCTCCTTTAGGTTGTTAGATCCCTTTTCCACTAAACCAAGCCTCATGTTATCAAAGCATGCTCCAAAGGCATACAACTTAGCATCATTCTTCTGTCATTGTGAATAATATGGTAGCGCCTTTCTATATGTTTAGATTTCTGCTAAGACCTTAATTCCTTTGCCAGAGTGATGGCTTAATTCTTGTCAAAGAAGAGAGGAACTGTTAACTCAATGGAAGGAATAACTCATAGTTTAGTGATGAACTTTTGAATCCAAATAGCTTCCTTAGTAGCATTCGTTATGGCTATGTACTCAGCCTCTGTAGTGGAATCAACTGTGATACTTTGCTTGGAACTCTTCCAGTTGACTGCACCTCCATTACAGGTGAAGACAAAAGTAAAGATAGACTTTTTATCATCCATATTTGATTGAAAATTAGAGTTTGTGAAACCTATAAGTTGTAAGTCACCTCCTTCATAAGCTAATAGTCCTTCTCAAGTAGTTAAGGATAGCCTTAACTGCCACCCAATGCTCCAAACCGAGGTTGGATTAAAACTTGCTAGTCACACTAATAGCATACAAAATGTCCAACCTAGTACATAACATAACATACATTAGGCTTCCTATAGCCAAAGAATAAGAAACCTTGGCCATTACCTCCATGTCCTCGGGTGCCTTGGGTGACATGTCCTTGGATAGGTATATACCATGCCTAAAAGGTAGCAATCCCCTCTTACAATCAAGTTTGTTGAACCTCTTCAACACCTTTTCCAAGTAAATACATTAGGATAAATTGATCATTCTCTTTTATCTATCTCTATAGACAATCCTAAGAATATAGGTAGCCTCCCCTAAGTCTTTCATCAAAAATGTTTTAGATAGCCATACTTTCACAAAGGCCATCATGCGGACATCATTACTAATAAGAAGAATATCATCCAAATACAATACTAGGAAAGTGAGCTAACTCCCACTAATTGTAGACATACGGCTTATCCTCATTCGTAATGAAACCATAAGAACATATAGCCTTATCAAAATGATGATTTCAACTCCTTGAAGCTTGCTTTAGACCATATATCAATCTATTAAGCTCGCACACTTTTGAGCTTTCCTCAGATTCAAAACCCTTGGGTTGCTCCATGAAAATGTCTTCCTCAATATGGCTATTAAGGAAGGCAATCTTGACATCCATTTGCCAAACCTCATAATCATAGTGTTTGGCTATTGCAAGAAGAATCTGAAAGGATTTAAAATGGCTATTAGCGAGAAGGTCTCCTCATAGTTAACCCCTTGCCTTTGGCAAAACCATTGCACTATAAGCCTAGCTTTATAGGTCTCTACCTTTCCATTTGCACCAATCTTTCTCTTGAAGATCCATTTACACCTAATAGGTACAAGACCCTTAGAAGGATCAACAAGTTCAGACTTGGTTTGCATAAATGGAATCTATTTCAGTTCTCATTGCCTCAATCCATCTTAAAGAATCTTTATCATAGAAAGCTTGCTCATATGTAGTAGGATCATCATCATGAATGCTCTCTTCATCAACATGCAACTCTTACACATCATGAAGAAAATTGTATCTCTCTAGAGGATAAGATTACCTACTAGACCTTCTAGGAGTTTGTGTGATAACATTCTCAATTGGAATAGGCTCTTTGGGATGATCAATGTCCATTTGATCAATTCATTGGGCTTCTTTAGATGACTCCTTATCTAACATTATCTTCCTTTCTCTGCCACCTTTTTTGGGAAACTCTTTCTCAATGAATGTACCATATTTTCTTGCAACAATAACTTGTTCAATATGAAGATAAAAGCAATACCTTATGTTATCTTTAGGTTATCCAATAAACCTTCCTTTAATTGATTTTGCATCTAACTTGTCTTGTTTTAGCTTTTTAATGAAAGATGGCACTCCAAATCTGAACATGTTTAAGATTTGGTGCCCTACCATTCAATATCTCATATAGTTTGGTAGAAAAGGACTTGGATGGAACTCAATTAAGGATGTAGGTAGCTGTTGAAAGTGCAAAGTCTCAAAGTGACATAGGGAGATTGGTGTTGTTCATCATAGAATGTACCATACCTAATAAAGTATGATTTTACCTCTCGGACACACCATTTAATTGAGGTGTTACATGAGGTGTGAGTTGTGATGCAATGCCATGTTCCTTAAGGAACTCATTAAACTCGATACTCAGGTATTCACCTCTTTGATATGATCTTAGAGTCCTAATATTTTCCCTATTTGGTTTTCTACTTGGGTTTTAAACTCCTTGAACCTTTCAAAGGATTCATGTTTGTTCTTTATAAGAAATAAATGCCCATACCTTAAACGATCATCTGTAAACGTTATAAAGTAGTAAAACCACCTCTAACCATTACACTAAATGGTCCACATATGTCACTATGTATGATCTCTAACACATCTTTGGCTCTTGCCATTTTTCTAATAAATGGTGATATAGGAATCTTACCTTAAAGACAAGCCTCACAAGTTGGATTAGATGCGGATTCAAGATTACTCAAGATTCCCATCCTTTCTGACTTGATGGTCCTATCCCCTGCAATGTGACATAATCTCAAGTGCCATAGATATTTAGAGTTAGAGGCATTTTCAATTAGCATTCCATTCACATCAGTCACATTAGTTTGAGGCTCATTATTATTGGACATATTATCAACATAATATAAACCATGTATTAGAGTTATAGACAATGTTTTTATAGGCATTAAGCACATATAATACATCATCCAATAATAAAATATGATTATATAAATCAATTGAAGTTGATCCTATAGCCTTGGCCATAACACCTGCTCCATTTCCTAGCTTTAGGGTCACTTTATTAGGCCTCTACCTCCTCCCATTTGCTAGATCCTACAAGGATAAAAAATGTGAGTACTTGCACTGGTATCCAATACCCATGCATTACATGAGCTCTTAAGATATTTAGAAGCTAATAAATTAGAGAAAGTCTCACCTTCTCCTTATTGCCCTTTCCTTTTATCTTGAGAGACTTAAGGAACTTAGGACAATTCCTCTTCCAATGTCCTTTGCCTTGGCAATAGAAACACTTTCCCTTACCTTGCTCTTCCCTCACAATGGCCTTGGCCTTATTCTTGGTTGTGCTACCTGTGGACTTGACAACACTTGTCTTGCCTTTCTTTTTCTTATTGCTTTTATTCTTAGTCCCATTAGAAGTGGTAATGAGTGTAACCTCTTTCCCTTTTCTCTATTGGAAAGCCTTTTGGGCCATTATGAGCATGTTAAAAAGCTCTACAACAAGCCACTCTATCTTGTTCATATAGAAGTTAGCAATGGTTTGCCCAAAAGATTCAGGAAGGGATTGAGGGATCATGTCCACTTGGAGGTGGAAGTCCATCGTGAAGTCTAGACTCTCTAGCTCCTCTATTGATCTAATTATGGAATTCATATAGGCTTCCACTTCCTCTCCCTCCCTTATCTTAGCATGAAAAAGCTGCTTAGATATCTTATAGGTGAAGTAGGATTTCCTTTGCACTAATGCACTTCTCATGTTGTCGATGGATTTCAATGCTAATGGAAGCCCACACGATGCAACATGCTTGTATATCACCATCCTTCCATTTATTAATAGTGATTTGCTCATGTTGGGAAGCATTTTAGGGAAGTGGTATAGGTGGGCTTTGTTCTAATAAATAAAGTATCTTTTTAAAAGCTAAAATAACTTTTAGATTCCTTAGCCAATTAATAAAATTAGGGCCTATGAGTCTATGTTGGTCGAGTATGATCACAAGTGGGTTTAATGATCTTATATTATCAAGTTTCTATGAAAGTAACAAGATTAATTAGTTATATGACATTATTGTTTTACCATTTGATTTGGTCTTCAATCATAATGACCTCAAACTAACTTGGCAAATCCTACATTTTCATAGTAGGAAACAGAAATCCCTTATTGGATGGATTACTAATAGGTGATGGAATTCTTAATGGGCCACTAATATGCCCCAGGAACACATTGCCATTCTTAGAATAATAGTCATCATTAAGTGGACTACTCTTGTCCACCACATCTCATGTGAGGGTCCATCAATCCAACTCCTAATGTTACGGGCCTTAATAACACATTGCCATTCTTAGCTTTTGGCATAGTTAGGTCTATACCATTAAATCAATGACATGTATGGATTTCAACACTATTCGATTCACCTATCACATGAGTATCCACATGTCTATTATGATATCTCATATTAAGTAACATGAGACTCACTACCTCCCACTATCGATATCATGTACCAATCAACAAAAATAAACATAGGTGATAGTTTATAGATAAATATGACCCATTTTTTAATCCAATGACTTTGAACATTTTATAACATATGTACTAAATGAATTTGTCACTCATATTATCAACACTTGATAATAACTTCATTTAACATTATGCTAAAGGGTAAAAACTCAAATAAATAAAAACTTTATCTAAATGAATATTATATTGCCATAGGGATAAAAGTACAATGTCATTTATATTACAAGAAATGGTACTAAGACATATCTATGGTAACAAATAGATACTACCACTCTAGGTGAATAGATACTACCGCTATAGGTGAATAGATACTACCACTCTAGGTGAACAGATACTACCACTTTAGGAGAATAGATACTGCCACTCTAGGCAAATAGATACTACCACTCTAGGTGAACAGATACTACCACTTTAGGAGAATAGATACTGCCACTCTAGGCAAATAGATACTACCACTCTAGGTGAACAGATACTGCCACTCTAGGTGAATAAATACTACCACTATAACCACTTTGAGTGTCATGCAAATGGATTGATACCATCACTATAACCTCTTCGAGTGTTAGCGAATAGATATTGCCACTCTAGGGGAACAGATACTGCCACTATAGGTGAATAGATACTACCACTATAACCTCTTTGAGTGTCATGCAAATGGATTGATACTATCACTATAACCTCTTCGGGTGTTAGCGAATAGATAAATACTGCCACTATAACCTCATGAGGAGTCAAGTGGAGAAATAGATACTGCTGTAGACATCAGGGTTTAGCACGCTTTCAAGATTTTAGCAACTATGACATTATTTAGGCTCAGGGCCTTAGAGAACACACTAACCACTATCACAAAGACATGGTGTGGAGATGACGAGTCACCACCTAGGGTAATAACTGGGACAAATCGAAAAGGTGGTACTCAATTCCCTACAAGAAAGCTAGCACTACAACTAGAAGATTCTGGATATAGAATACTAACTTCTCTTAGTCTTGTGTTCATTCAGAATAATTTTATAAATGATTATTTCATCCTCTAATGACATGTAATTTTATTAAACCCTATTTGATATCCATCTAACCCTAGGCATCTAGTCAATAAAATTACACATAAAAAATGCACTCAATATCACATTGTCCTTAAGTCTAAAACTATGTTAATTTTATTAAAAAGTTAGCTAGACTTACATTTTTTATTTACAAATAAAAAATGGACTAAAACTGGGCCTACATTTTTATTAATTAGTGAGCCTAGATCTATTTATTTTACTTTGCCTAAAAATGGGCTTAAGTCTATTCAATTTTATAGGAAAGTTAAATTAATGGGCCTAAGTCTAATTTGGCTTTATTTCAAATATGGGCCTAGGTCTATTTATTTTAAAAGAAATGCATTTTAGTGGGCTGAGCTAAGTCTAAACAAGTTTTAATTAACTAAGTAGGCCTAAAATCTAATTAACCTAATGGGCCTAAATTGATTTTAATTATTTAAAACCCTAAATCATTCTTAAGCCTATTTATTAAGTGGGTTAGACCTAAACTTGGGCTTGGGGCTCAAAACCAAATAAAAAAGCCCAAAAACATAAAAGAACGTAACAAAATCAAATCAAAACACATTCACATATGATTTCTAAAAAACCTAATGTAATTACATCTAAAACCTAAATTAAACTACTGCCACCATTGATTTTAATTTGATTTTTACCTAATTGAACCTAATTACTAATTGATTTTTAAAGGTATAAAATTAAATATTTTACTATTTCCACTACATGGTCTATTACAAACTATGTACAAAATTAAAGTTTAACAATTATATAGCCATGAATTAAAATAACTACACATAACACCAAAATGAAAAATTAAAGATAAACCCCTAAATTCTACTGGAAAAAAAATACAGGTTCTTCCATGGAATTCCATGGACCTTCTATACAGTTTAAACACAACAGTATCCTCCTCAATCCATATGCAAACATCAAAACAAAAAAACACAAAAGTAATCATATTAGTAGCAAAATTAAATAATCAAAATAATAACAAAAATAAAATGAAAAGTCACAAAAAGAAAATAATAGAAAGGAATGAAATAGAAAAAGAACACTGATAATTTAGATGTTGTGCAAATGCCCTTTTTAGCCCCTTATATTGGATTATCACCATTGAAATTGAATAGCTATTGATTCTGGACTGAAATGACGTTCTTAGTGGCATTTTTTATTTTAGGGTTTTTTGTGCAGTTAAGTTGCTTAGTATATGTGTGTGTGTGTATTTCTCTCGATCTCTTTGTAAGTAAAAAATCCTCTAAAAAAAAGTCCCCCCATCATAGGTATGTAGACTTTGCTTCTAAATGCAAAGTCTACTTGTATGCTGACTTCTTCCTTTGGAGGAACATACTTATCTCTCCAAAATAGAGTGATAAGAATTGATTTTTGAATGTTTTGAATGCATAAAAAAAAATTTAGATAAAACTAATAATAAAAATTAAATTTTTAATCAATCAAAACTCTAAAAGAATTAACAAAAAAAAAATTCAAAATACGCGAAATATAAAAAATACGGGACTTTTACACGTTGATGTTGTCCAATGCCAATCAGCATTGTGTAATGTTGATCCTAATTTTAAATTTTTAAATTTTTAATTACCAAAAAACCCTTAAAAATTGACTTTCTTGTAATCAAATCCTAAAAAGCATTGCAATTTAGTCCCTAAAGTCCAGAAAATTGACAACCAAGTTCAGTTTTTGAATAAATTTCATAATAGGGGCTTACATCGCAATTGTACACAATTGCATCCCGAAATTGGGTGCTTACTATTGCCCCCTTTGTCGTTATTTGCTTGACAAATAGCGGTAAAGCAATAAAAGAACACAATTTTAAAAGAAATAAATTAGGACACTTGATTGTATCCTAAATAATGGATTGATGTTGAAATTGCTGAGCAAGGTATGATGTTTCAAAAGTCTCACTATATTTCTTGCTAAACGTCTAATAGACTTTGTGCAAATGAATTTTGCTATATTCCTTATGGGATGTTTAGCGATGATAATTTAAAAACTTGCTATAGTTCTTGTGGAATGTCTAGCAATAATGAATTTCATTATATTCCTTTGTGGGACATCTAGTGATGATAAATTGAAAACTTGCTATAGTTCCCGTGGAATGTCTGGCACTGATGAATTTTGTTATATTCCCTATGGGACGTCTAACAATGCACACTATATTCCCTATGGGACATCTAGTGATGTACACTATATTCCCTATGCGACGTCTAATGATGCGCACTATATTCCCTATGGGAAGTCTAGTGATGATGAATTGAAAACTTGCTATCGTTCCCATAAAATGTCTAGCAATGATGAATTTTGTTATATTCCCTGTGGGACATCTAATGATGCACACTATATTCCCTATGGGATGTCTAGTGATGATAAATTGAATATTTGCTATAGTTCATATGGAACATCTAGTAATGATGAATTTCATTATATTCCTTGTGGGACGTCTAACGATGTACACTATATTCCCTGTGGGATGTCTAGTGAAAATGATATTTTGTCATATTCCCTATGGGATGTCTAACGATGTACACTATATTCCCTATGGGATGTCTAGTAAAACTAAGATTTCGTTATATTCCTTATAGGATGTCTAACGATACACATTATATTCCCTGTAGGATGTTTAGTGATGCACACTATATTCCCTATGGGACGTCTAGTGAAAATGAGATTTCATTATATTCCCTGTGGGACATCTAACAATGTACACTATATTCCCTGTGGGACGTCTAGTGAAAATGAGATTTTGTTATATTCCCTATGAGACGTCTAATGATGCCTGCTATATTCCCTATAGGACGTCTAGTGATGTACAGTATATTCCCTGTAGGACGTCTAGTGAAAAAGAGATTTTGATATATTCCATGTGGGACGTCCAACAATGCACACTATATTCCTTATGGGATGTCTAGTGATGTACACTATATTCCCTGTGGGACGTCTAGTGAAAATGAGATTTTGTTGTATTCCTTGTGGGACGTGTAACGATGCACACTATATTCCCTGTGGGGCATCTAGTAATGTAAGCTATATTCCTTGTGGGACATCTAGTGAAAATGAGATTTTGTTATATTCCATGAGGGATGTCTAATGACGTACACTATATTCCCTATGGGACATCTAGTGAAAATGAGATTTCGTTATATTCCCTGTGGGACATCTAATGATGCACACTATATTCCCTATGGGACGTCTAGTGAAGTACACTATATTCCCTATAGGACGTCTAGTGAAAATGAGATTTTGTTATATTCCCTATGGGACATCTAACGATGTACACTATATTCCCTATAGGACATCTAGTGAAAAGATTTTGTTATATTCCCTGTGGGACATCTAATGATGCACACTATATTCCTTGTGGGACGTTAAGTGAAAATGAAATTTTGTTATATTCCCTATGTTATGTCTAACGATGCACACTATATTCCCTGTGGGACAACTAGTGAAGTTGAATTGAAAATCTGCTATAGTTCCTATGGAACATCTAGCACTGATGAATTTGAAATTTTATGTCATAACTACTATGCAGTATATAACATAATGAAGGTTATGACTACTGTGCATCACATAACATAATCATTTGAAATTCATTCATCGCTACTGTGCAGCATATAAGTCCTTTGATTGAAACAATGCATGTAAAATGCAAAAATTGAATTCTATAATCTTGTTCTATATTCTATACTTGACAAAAAATTCAAAATCACAGATTAATTATGCAGTTTTAATAATTCAATGAATTATTAATTTGATGAATGTCATAATTTAATTAGAATATATTCCTAATCATAATGAAAATATAGACCAAATTGCAATGAAAGAACTTGAATTGATATGCACACAAAAGTAATGGACTAAAGTGGAATACACTACACTCGATCATGTAGTGTTGATTGATATATACGATTATGCTGCAATCCATAATTGCTTATGATTAATTGCAACCCTTTCATTACTCACTGATGATGCTGCAGTCCATAACTCTCGCAATTAGTTGCAACCCTTTCATTGCTCATTGATGATGTTGTAGTCCATAACCGCTTGCTGATGATGTTGCAATCTATAATTGCTTGTAAATTGACTGCAATCCTTTCATTGCTCGCCTTTGATGTTGCTATAGTCCATAAATGTTTGTTGGTTGTTTGAGTCGAATGCTTTGAATTCTTTGTGCTGACTAATTTTAATTCCATTATGCACTTCCTTCTAGTTTTATAATTCCTATAGACATATTGAAGTTAGTTTCAATCATGATGAATGTATAAAAGTACATTATAATGTTGACAATTTATGAGAAAATTCATCCTTTAATCATGAGATAGCATGAACTTAACAAATCTCACTATTTTTTTTATTTTTCTGACTATCACTTATTTGCCATTTACAAAGGTCAGAGGCATTATTAACCATCTTATGCTGAGAGTATAGCATTTAACAAGTGAAGATCTTACTTCCAAACCTAATTTTAGGGAGAATTTGCTAAACAAAACTTGTGGAAATTAAGCATAAAAATATTAAATTAGAAGTATTAAAATAGTCTTCAAATTATTTTTTATGTTTTTCTTCCTTATCCAAGTATTCCCCTGCCTTTCTCATATTACTTAGTGTGGATACTATTGGAAAGGTCCTTTGGATACTCATACTCTTATAGAGCATTGGAGTAAATAGAGCAAGTTTTTTTATTACTCAATGTGGATACCGCCAGAGGTTCCCATTGATACTCTTGCTCATTTTTGGGCATTGGAGTACATTATGCTTACTCTTATTCTGATTCTCCTCTTAGTGTTCCCCCGCCTTTCTTGTATTACTCAGCGTGGATGCCGTTAAGGGATTTGTACACATACTTATTTCTAAGCATTGGAGTAGATTATATGCACATTTATTATTCAAAATACTAAAATGACACTTTAAAATTCAACCAATTTATATTACAAGTCCATAGATTTTTTCTGTGCATATTCTTTCCCTCATTTGGGTGTAAAGTAAGCATTAGGTTGATTAGAGTTTTAGAAACTCTCAGCATAGAATTGTCAATAAGACATCTGAATTCTGCAAGGCTAATAAAAGAAAGCCATTAAAATCAAAGGTCATGAGATAAGTTTTCATACCTGATATCATGAAGTGGATGAATTTACTCTCAATTTTATAAAATTTCTTTCAATTTGTACTTTACTACAAAATCAAAAAGAGATTAAGTTATACTACTTCCCTTTGGTATTTTTCAGGGTGTTTGTCACACAGAGTGAGATTTTGACTAGCAATTGGCATTTGCTATCCTAGTCATTCTTATTGATGTATCAGTTCATTCCCCTTCTTCATTCTTTTGTTATTTCCCTGCACAGAATACTACAAGTTAGTACTGTCTTTTTGCAAGTGAAGAAATTTTGTCAAAATGCAATCTTATTCTTTTGCATTCTTCCCTTTTTCATTTCGGTGATGTTTTCTATAGTTGTAGGGTCATGATATTCTGCCATCAAAGTTGTGGCTTTAGGCTGAATTTATCTTTTTACTATTCTATTGATGCTTTAGTAAAGGGCCTTATTCCTCTTCCCAATGTTTATTGCAAAAGAAAAGATTTAGGAGTTACTAGTTTTTTATTTCACCATCAAAGAAGTCTTCAAAGTGCATTTGTCTTAAGTTTTGAGTGCATTCTTCCCTTTTTAAGGTTGAGCGTATGTATCGCTGACATGTTGGACCTTCTCATTACCATAGTCCATAACCTACAATGGTCTAACTATTATGGAGAGATATTCCAAATGATGCTCCTAATGAGACTATGGAGATGGATACAAATTTTGAGGAACTTAAAAGTCTTATCCAACCACTTGAGGACACCAAGATGATGCTTCTTGGTAATGTCACTCTTTTTATTTTCATTCCTTCAAATGCTTTACTTGTGAATACTCTGACTACTTTCCTATACCTTTACAACACTAATCTTTAATGTTAGTAGCAAATTGTTTGGATAATCTTGACTAGGCTCAAAGACTTTATTATGCAAAGAAAGTATTTCATAATACATGTATGCAAGTGTATGCATGTTATGCATAACATGCATGATCCTAATAGGTATTCTGTTTAGAGCAAAGCTATGTTCGTAGCTTGGAGTGTGAGAATGAGGTGCCTCATCAACAACTTGTAGGTTCAAGCATTTGATGCTTGATTGTTGGTACTTATGATGTTTGAGCTTCAGATATAGTCTATCAGACAAATAACCAGGCCAACGAGTGAGGTCCATGGCTTTACACTGGAGCTCATGATTAACCGATGCACTATTAAACTTTTTTTTTTGTTACCGCTTTTGCTATATGATAACTGTTTTATCTGTATGCTTATAGTGTACTCCTTTTTGCCCTGAGATCATTTTCACTAACTTTGAAGTTCTACTGTTGTATTTACCATTTTGCCCCTAACTTGTCCCAGAGTTACATTTTGCCCCCAGCTTCATTTTGAATTCATCCTAGCAATCACTTTCTTCATGTGCACAAGAGACTCGGTTTGGTCATTATTGTTGTTGGACCTTTTTCTTACTATCCCTATTAGCTGCAATCTCATGTATTGAAGATGCATATGGGTGGGCAAACTTATTGAAGCGAGTTTTCGATGATGGAATCAATTGGGCTTGCACTTTAAAGAATTCTTGAGCAGAATATGAGGCTTGATGCTGATGCAATAATTGATGATAGTTACAATGTATGGGTTGAAAAGGAAGTTACTGAGCCACCTGAATTCTCAAGGTATAAAGGGACGCTAGGCTTACAAGGAAAATTACAAAAGAGGTAGCAAAGAAAACGTAACTAAAATAGTGATCTCATAGCTCTGATTTAGCTTTCATCATATATTTTTTTCCATTCAAATATTATGTAGTATGATAAAGACCAATATGTGATGTTTGAACAAAAATTTAAAATTAAATTTTAATCATTCATTAGGGCAAAAATGAGAACATTCATTACATCACATGATATAACTCCTGTTATCAGTCAGTCATGAATTTTCCTCTCTAATTTTTACCTTACTATTCTTTTTTCTTTTTTTATTTTCTCTTTGTTCTTTCTCTTTTTTTTTGTCACATTTCCTATCTTTAGCAGTTACATCATGTGATATATGTATGTTCATTGAATTTGCATTTATGCCCATGCTGAATGAATCTAATTGAATTAAATTTATGTCAAACATACTGATCTAAATTATAATTCATATAACTATCAGGATTACATAAGTAAGCACAATCATAATTTATATCATCGATCAGTAAAACAAAACAGAAACAAAAATTTTATTCAAAGAAGACAATGAGAAATTTTATTTCCTATTTTAGATGCTAGGAATGCTGAATCTCATAGTGGTTGTCCTTGAGGTGGTTGACATAACAACTCTTTAACAACAACACTACCCATCCTCTCAGCTGCCAGCTTCATTACTTCCTCTTTGTTGTCCTTCACCAGATTCTCCACAATCTACTCCTTGAATATGTCAAACACAGGGTCATTTGCTCCAACAACATTAATTGATTCCTTGGCTCCCAGATAGTATTTACCTTCCACTAGCTTGATGAAGTTTTGACTTAAAGGACCAACTTTTGCATAAAGCTTCCTCTTTTCTGCATTAAATCTCTTCCTTACCCTTCTACCTTTTGGTTTTGCTTCCCCTGTAATACCTAATCCTGTTATGTCATCTTAATTTTTGAATCCTGGAAATTTTGGACTTCCTTGTTCATTCTTCCCCAGTCCTTGTCCAAGCTGGTAATTCATGCTCTCCATCATTTTTGCTACTCTTAGATCCATTTTAGTCCCATCAAATATCCTAGCAATCTGGAAACCAAGTGGTGCACACACTTGTTTCTATTTATCCAATATGGATGCCACAATAGCATTAGTCCCAACTTCCATGGTCACAACCTCTCATTTATAAAGGAATTTTATCTTTTGATGCATATTTGAGGATACCCCTCCTAAGGCATGGAACCATGGCTGTCCCAACAATAAGGCATAAGTGATTGGAATGTCTAGCACTGTAAACTCAATAGTTGATTCCAAAGGTCCTATTTTAACTAAAGCTTGGAATGTCTCCTCCACATTCCTAGTGTTGTCATCATAAGCTTTGATTATGAGGTTTGAATCTGTTAACTCTTCAACTTTCAAACCTAAGTTAGGCATGATTTTCAAAGGACATACATTAATAGCATAACCATCATTGACCATAGCAAAATTGGTTCTCTTTCCCCTCACCTCAGCTGGGATAAACAATGCATTATTATGGTTTCTTCCTTCCAAAGGCAGGTCATCATCTGAGAACATTATCAGCCCGTGTTTCTTTTCTATAACCTTTAGTACCATAGCCTTTGGAGTACCAGTTGTTTCAATATGTTCAATAGAGCTTTGACAAAAGCTCTTCTATGGCTACCTAAATGCATCAATAATTCTCAATTGTTGCCCTTGGCCTTCTTCAGTTGCTTCAAAATCATATCCTCGTTTTGTTCTTCTTCTATCTCTGCATCTTCTATTTCTTTTATTTCTGTTACTCTTTCTATTTTCTTTTCTATTGCTTTATAATTCTTCCCACTTCTAGTGACATGATTCACTTTAGGATCATCACTCCATACATAAAAATTGCCTAGGCTTTCTTCATCAGAGTCATACGAGATGTTAATAACTCTAATGATTCAGTCCCTTTTCCCATCTTTCCACACTTCCATTGTGTATGTTTCCTTCCCTTTCAGATCTTCCATATTGAGCTTGCCTAAGTGTTGATTCAACAAATCTTCAACTCCTTCTGGAGACTGTTTAAGAGCCAAAGGTTCATCCTCAAATTCATCACCCCACCCTATAGGCACAATCGATTTAACGGCGATGTCAGCGAAAGTGGGCTTACAATAGAATACTCTGTAATCAAACTTGGCCAAAGGTTGTCCTAACATATCTTTAACTCCTCTTGGCGGTTGCTATAGAATTTCAAGCTCTTCTTCTATCGGCTTATCATCAAAATCATCTCCCCAAGCTAAGGGCTTAATTGATTCAATAGGGATATCAACAGAGGGTGGTTTCGAGTAGAATACTCTGTAATCAAACTTGCCTGAGGTTTGGCCTAGTAAATCTCCCACTCCTCTCTGTGGCTATCTGAAAGGTTCTCAATTAGGCATAGGGTTGAGGTCCTCAAAGGAGCTTAACACTTCTTCTTCACTAATCCTTGAGTTGATCATCATGGTGGTTGGTGGTGGAACATTTCGGTAGTCTGTGAAAGGGTTATTTCTAGTGTTTGGGTTAGAGTTGGATTTTTCAGGGTCGGTGATTTTTCTGGAATCTATCAGGCTTTCGATCTCATGTTTTAGGTGGATACAATTGTCTGTGGGATGGCCAGCAGCCTGGTGGAATTTACAATAACTGTTAGGGTCAAAATTAGGGACATTTAGGTTGGGGGTTTGGAAAAGGTCAGGAATCTGAGCAAGCCTTTTTGGATTAGTCTCTCTAGGACTTTAAAGAGTGGTTGGTTGAAGTTGGAGAACCTTCGAGGTTACTGAACTGCATGCGCCTCCACAATCTAGCTAGTGCTCCCCTGTTGTGTGCCTCCAATTGAGTAATTTCTAGTTACTGTGCCTCTAGAACTCTTCTTTTTCTCATTCTCTATCTCTTCATCTTGTAGACCATCATCAAATAAATCCATAAAGGTTTTGGGATTCATCATGTGTAGCCTCTCAACCAAATTAGGTGACACATTACGAACTATCATTCTAACTTGATCCTTCTCAGCAAGCTTGTTTTTCATCATCCATTATTTATTCATGAAACAAGTTAAGAAATTAAAAAAAAAGACTCATTTGATTTATATTTACTTAACTCTAGATCCATGATGGATACCTCTAACCTGGTATTGTAATCATATTATTTCAATAATGCAATACATAGTTCCTTCTAGTAAACCCTAACAGACTTTTCTAACCCATGGTACCCGTTTATAGCCATTCCCTCTAATAACAGTACAAACAGCCTAGCAACTACTGACAAGGGTGCTTTAGTAATGCTCTTGGTTGTGGTGTATTGACTCAAATGAATCCTTGGATCTCCTCTCCTATCAAACTTATGCAGTGAAGGCATTTTGAATTTTTCAAGCAGATTATCTCCCTCCATTTGCAGCATGTCATCAAAGTCAAAAGAATATCCCATTCCTTGTCCTCTAATCAGATCTGCCATCTTGGACATTTTCTAAGCTAGTGATTGAATTTTCTTGGACTCAAGGTCTTAAACCAATTTAAGTGATTCTCTCTTTGCCTTTTCTACCATGTAGTTTTCAACATCTTCTGGTCTTACATCAGTAGTAGCCACATTTCTAGTAGCAAGTTGCCCCCCAATATTGTTAGCAACAGGCGAAGGAGCTACATCAATAGGTGGAGCTTCTACAACAGGTGGCTACTTAATAGTAGCAGCAGGTGGTTGTTCAACAATAGGTTGCACTAGTCCGGCCAAAGCCAGTCTCAGTTCATCTTGCATCATAGCTCTTATGTCATCCATTAAAACTCCCTTAATATCCTCTAAGGTCCACATCTCTGGTTGTTGTTCCATTTCAATCTATTCAATCTGAGTTGGTTTAGCTTCTAGGAATAGTGGATTGATTGGACTCTTCTTTAGTTCTTGAAGGATCTCTTGAGCTATTGACTTTGGGCTTAGATATGTTCTGGTCAATCTGCCACCTTTTCATCCCCATACACGACAAGACCCATATGAATCTATGATGGCTGCAAAACATGGTGTTAGTATAATGCATGGACTGTATGTATGCATGTATGCATGATGCATGTGTTTATGCAACAAGTAGCAAGCAAGCACTTAGTAAGTAGCAAGTATCAAGAAGCAATCAACAGGCAACATGCAAGTATAGGCCTTCTAACCTTATTCCTCCCACACACGTATTCAATAACGAGTTTCTTTCCCTAGGATTTTTGGTCTTGGCCTTTATATCAATAGGGGATATTAAGAGCCGATGTGCATGCCAAATCTCTCTTAAAAGATAAAAGCATAGAAGCAACATTTCTAAATATAAAGGTCTAGCCTAATCCTTATTAGCTTGAATGAGCTTTAAAGGTATAGGCTTGGGCTTTTATAAATAGAAATACCTCATGGCAATTCAAACAAATAAGCACTTTAGGTAAAGATCCTAGGGGAAGTAACTAGGCCATTATATGTGGTTAGGGTCCAGTGAAAAGTTAAGGTTCCCTTCGCAAGATGCTCTCCATTATGGACTTTGAGTTACAGGTCAAGGTCAGAGGGGCCCAGTATCCTTTACCAACTCGAGAGAAGATTACCCCTTTTAAAGACTTAGGTTACAGAATCTAGTCAGATAAACCCGATAATCTCTCTTGAACCAAGTTAAGGCTAAGAGTGATAGTTAGCCAATCTACAACTCTATGAAGCTAATGGAATCATGGATTCATAAACCAATGCCATCGGTTTAGTAGGGACATGCATAATGAATGCAAGGATGAAATAATAATTGATAAAATAATTCTAAAGAACACAAGTAGAATCAGTATCTCTTATCCCTAGTGAAGTCGCCACTATAGACAATGGGGTTTAGCGCGTGTCCAAGATTTTAGTAACCACGACACTGTTTAGGCTCAGGGCCATAGAGAACACACTACCACTGTCACAAAGACATGACATGGAGATGAGGAGTTGCCACCTAGGGTAATAACTGGGACCAATAAAAAAGGTTGTACTCAATTCCCTAAAAGAAAGTTAGCACCATAACCAGGAGATTCTAGATATGGAATACTAACTTCTCTTAGTCTCGTGTTCATTTAGAATAATTTTATAAATGATTATTTCATCCACTAATTACTTACAATTTTATTAAACCCTATTTGACATCCATCTAACCCTAGGCATCTAGTCAATAAAATTACACATAAAAAATGCACTCAAGATCGTGTTGTCCTTAATTACAAACTTTGTTAATTTTATTAAAAAGTTAGCTAGATTTACATTTTTTATTTACAAGTAAGAAATGGACTAAAAGTGGGCCTACATTTTTATTAATTAGTGAGCCTAGATCTATTTCTTTTACTTTGTCTAAAAATGGGCTTAAGTCTATTCAATTTTACAGGAAAGTTAAATTAATAAGCCTAAGTCTAATTTGGTTTTATTTTAAATGTAGGCTTCAGTCTATTTATTTTAAAAGAAATGCATTTTAGTGGGCTAAGCTAAGTCTAAACAAGTTTTAATTAACTAAGTAGGCCTAAAATCTAATTAACCAAATAGTCCTAAATTGATTTTAATTATTTAAAACCCTAAATCATTTTTAAGCCTATTTATTAAGTGGGTTAGACCTAAATGTGGGCTTGGAGCCCAAAACCAAATAAAAAAGCCCAAAAAGCCCAAAAACATAACAAAAACATAATCAAATCAAATCAAAACACATTCACATATGATTTCTAAAAAACCTAATTTAATTACATATGAACCCTAAATTAAACTACTGCCACCATTGATTTTAATTTGATTTTTACCCAGTCGAACCTAATTTCTAATTGATTTTTAAATGCAGAGAATTAAATCTTTTACTATTCCCATTACTGGGGCTATTACAAACTACGTACAAAATTAAAATTTAACAATTATACAACCATGAATTAAAATAACGACACAGAACACCAAAATGAAAAAAATAAAAATAAAACCCTAACTTCTATTGGAAAATAACATAGGTTCTTCCATGGCATTCCATAGACCTTCTGTTCAGTTTAAACACAAGCAGTATCCTCCTCAATCCACATACGGACATCAAAACAAAAAAACACAAAAGTAATCAGATTTGTAGTGAAATTAAATAATCAAAACAATAACAAAAATAAAAGGAAAAATCATAAAAAGAAAATAATAGAAAATAATGACATAGAAAAAGAACACTAATAATTTAGATGTTGTACAAATGCCCTTTTTAGCCCCTCAGATTGGATTATCACCGTTGAAATTGAATAGCTATTGAATATGGACTGAAAAGACATTCTTAGTAGCATTTTGGGTTTTAGAGTTTTTTGTGCAGTCAAGTTTCTTAGTATATATCTGTGTGTGTTTCTCTTGGTCACTCTGTGAGTAAACAGTCCTTTAGAAAAAAAGTCCCCCCTCGCACGCATGCAGACTCTACTTTTAAATGCAGAGTCTACCTGCATACTGACTTCCTCCTTTGGAGGAACAGACTTATCTCTCTAAAATAGAGTGATAAGATTTGATTTTTGAATGCGTCAAAAAAATTATTAGATAAAACTAATAATAAATATTCTATTTTTAACCAATCAAAAAACTAAAAAAATTGACAAAAAATAAGAAAAAATACGCAAAAATTTGAAAAATGGGACTTTTATACATTGGCGTTGTGCAATACCGGTCGACGTTGTGCAATGCCGATCAACATTATCTAATGTCGATCGGCATTGTACACAATGCCAGTCAGCATTACACCAATGCCAATTAGCATTTTAAATGTCGATCCTAATTTTAATTCTTTTTAACTTTTACTTTCCAAAAAACCCCTAAAAAATTGACTTCCTTGTAATCAAATCCTAAAAAGCATTGCAATTTAGTCCCTAAAGTCTAGAAAATCGACAACCAAGTTCAATTTTTGAATAAATTTCATCATAGGGGCTTACATCACAATCGAGCACAATTGCATCCTAAAATTGGGTGCTTACAATTGCCCCCCTTTGTCGCTATTTGCCTGACAAATTACGATAAAGCAATAGAAGCACACAATTTCGAAATAAATAAATTAGGACACTTGATTGTATCCTAAATGATGGATTGATGCTCAAATTATTGAGCAAGGTATGATATTTCACAAGTCTCACTATATTTCTTGCTGAACATTTAGTGGACTTTGTGAAAATGAGTTATACTATATTCCCTATGGGACATTTAGCAATGATAATTTGAAAACTTACTATAATTCATGTGGAATGTCTAGCAATGATGAATTTTGTTATATTTCCTATCGGATGTTGAACGATGCACATTATATTTCTTGTGGAACGCATAGTGATGATAAATTGAAAACTTGCTATAGTTCCTACAAAATGTCTATCATTGATGAATTTCATTATATTCCCTATGGGACATCTAACGATGCACACTAAATTCTGTGTGGGACATCTAGTGATGCACACTATATTCCTTGTCAGACATCTAACGATGCACACTATACTCCCTATGGGATGTCTAGTGATGATGAATTAATAACTTGCTATCGTTCCTATAGAATGTCTAGCAATGAAGAATTTCATTATATTCCATGTGGGACGTCTAATGATGAACACTATATTCCTTATGGGACGTCTAGTGATGATAAAATGAAAAATTGCTATAATTATTATGGAATGTCTGGTAATGATGAATTTCGTTATACTCCCTTTGGGACGTCTAACAATGTACACTATATTCCTTATGGGACGTATAGTGATGTACACTATATTCCTTGTGGGACGTCTAATGAAAATGAGATTTTGTTATATTCCCTGTGGGACGTCTAATGATGTACACTATATTCCCTGTGGGAAGTCTAGTGAAAATGAGATTTTGTTGTATTACCTATGGGACATCTAACGATGCACACTATATTCCATGTGGGACATCTAGTGATGTACACTTTATTCCATGTGGGATGTCTAGTGAAAATGAGATTTCATTGTAATCCCTATAGGACGCCTAATGATGTACACTATATTACCTATGGGACATCTAGTGAAAATGAGATTTCATTAAATTCCCTGTGGGACATCTAACGATGCACACTATATTCCCTGTGGGACGTCTAGTAATATACACTATATTCCTTATAGGACGTCTAGTGATGTACAATATATTCCCTGTGGGATGTCTAGTGAAAATGAGATTTTGACTATATTCCCTATGGGACATCTAGTGATGTACACTATATTCCCTATAGGACATCTAGTGAAAATGAGATTTCATTATATTCCCTGTGGGACATCTAACGATGCAAACTATATTCCCTATGGGACATCTAGTGATGTACACTATATTCCCTGTGGGACATCTAGTGATGTACACTATATATAGTGAAAATGATATTTCATTATATTCCCTGTGGGATGTCTAGTCAAAATGAGATTTTGTTATATTCGCTGTGGGATGTCTAATAATGCACATTATATTCCCTGTGGGACATCTTGCAATATACACTATATTCCCTATAGGACATTTAGTGATGTACACTATATTCGTTATGGGATGTCTAGTGAAAATGATATTTTATTATATTCCTTGTGGGACGTCTAATGATGCACACTATATTCCATGTGGGACGTCTAGTGATGTACACTATATTCCTTGTGGGACGTCTAATGAAAATGAGATTTCATTATATTCCCTATGGGACATCTAACAATGCAAACTATATTCTCTATGGGATGTCTAGTGATGTACACAATATTCCTTATGGGACATCTAGTGAAAATGAGATTTCATTATATTCCCTGTGGGATATCTAACGATGTACACTATATTCCCTGTGGGATGTCTAGTGAAAATGAGATTTTGTTATATTCCATGTGGGACGTCTAATGATGCACACTATGTTCCCTAAAGGACATCTAGTGATTTACACTATATTCCCTATGGGATGTCTAGTGAAAATGAGATTTCGTTATATTCCCTGTGGGACGTCTAACAATATACACTATATTCCTTGTGGGACGTCAAGTGAAAATGAGACTTCGTTATATTCCCTATGGGACGTCTAACGATGAAAACTATATTCCCTGTGGGACATCTAGTCAAGTTGAATTGAAAATCTGCTATAGTTCCTATGGAACGTATGGCATTGAGGAATTTGAAATTTTATGTGATAACTGCTTTGCAGTACATGACATAATGAAGGTTATGACTACTGTGCAACACATAACTTGAAATTCATTTATAGCTACTGTGCAACATATAAGTCCTTTTAGATGAAATAGAAAATAATAGAAAAGAAATTAATAGAAAAGAATGAAATAGAAAAAGAACACTAACAATTTAGATGCTTTGCAAATGCCCTTTTAAGCCCCTCATATTGGATTATCACCATTGAAATTGAATAGCTATTGATTCTAGACTGAAAAGACATTCTCAGTAGTGTTTTGGATTTTAGGGTTTTTTGCGCAGTCAAGTTTCTTAGTATATATGTGTGTGTGTTTCTCTAGGTCTCTTTGTGAGTAGAAAATCCTCCGGAAAAAAGTCCCCCCCATGCACGCATGCAGACTTTACTTTTCAGATAAAATTAATAATAAAAATTCAATTTTTAACCAATCAAAACACTGAAAAAATTGACAAAAAATAAGAAAAAATACGCGAAAAAATAAAAAAATAGGACTTTTACGCATCAACATTATGCAATGTCGATCGGTATTACACAATGTCGGTTGACATTGTCTAATGTCGATCGACATTTTAAATGTTGATCCTAATTTCAATTTTTTAATTACTAAAAAACCCCTAAAATTTTGACTTCCTTGTACTCATATCCTAAAAAGCATTGCAATTTAGTCCCTAAAGTCTAGAAAATTGACAACCAAGTTTAATTTTTGAACAAATTTCATCATAAGGGCTTACGTCAGAATTATGCGTCATTGCATCCCAAAATTGGGTAATTACAACTGCCAATATAACCTCTTTAGGAGTCAGGTGGACAAATAGATACTACCACTATAACCTCTTTGAGTGTCAGGTTAAGGGATAGATCCTACCAAGATAACATCTTCGGGTGTCAAGTGAACAGATAGATATTACCACTATAACCTCTTATATGTCAAACAAATAAATTGGTTATGATTGTAGTTGATGCAATGTGTTCTTTCTACCTCTTTTGCTTGGTTGTTGGTGCTTCTTAGTCTTGATTTATGATGGTAACTTTTAAATCTTCTTGATTTACAGTCCTTTTCTTTTTGGTTGGTGATGATGCAGTAATGATGATGTCATTACTTGTCATGTTACAGATGTTATTTTGATCATTTTGAGTAAGATATCCTTTAAGTGATTCTTCCCTATTTTTCTTCTTTCAGGAGGTGCTGAATTCTCAAAAATGGTGAGGCTGCACGAGATGACTTTAGATAGATGTAGTCCACATCAATGTACTTTTGTATGAGTTTAATGAATTTCTTATGCTTAAATGGACGTTTATGACCAAAGAAATGAGTGTGTTTAAGCAACGTAAGCCCCTATGATGAAATTTATTAAAAAATTGAACTTAGTTGTCAGTTTTTTGGACTTTAGGGACTAAATTGCAATGCTTTCAGGATTTGATTGTAAAAAATCAAGTTTTAAGTGTCTTTTGGTAATTAAAATTTAAAAGATAATAATAATTTTTTAAGATCGACAGGCATTGTGTAATGTCGACCGGTATTGCACAATGCCGAACAGCATTACATTATGTCGATGTGTGAAAAATCCTATTTTTCAATTTTTTTATCAATTTTTCTCTTTTTTTATTACTTAAATTTTTATTTTATTTATTTTTTTGCTAGCATATAATGTGGTCAAAATGTGTAAAAATTTTTAAAAATTAAACAGATAGAATCTTTTTTCTGGAATTGAGGAAGGTCAACTCACAAGTCTCTACTTTTTAAAGCCAAAGACTGCATGAGTAAGGAGGGCGATGACGTGAAAGAAAAAACCCCTACTACAAGAAAACCCTAGAATTGTGAAAAACCAAAGACGCTACTAGAAGAAAACTTGCACAACACTCAAAATCTTGATTTCTTTTGTTTCTCAAAACCCTAATTTCTTAATACTATTCTTTAAAGGCTTTGAAAAGAATGATTTTTGTCTTTAAATGCAATCAGTCCTTGTCCAGAATTAAATAATGAATTTAAAAATGGTGACAATCCCAATCTGAGGGGCCATCCAAGAGCATATGCATAACATCTTATTTCCTTTTTCTCTTATCTTTTGATTTTATTTTTAATTTAATTTTCTTTAATTTTTATTTGATTTTGTTTTTAATTTAATTTCCTTTAATTGTTATTTTACTCATTTGGCTAATATGATTTCTATGATATTTCTTTTCTTTTGTGTTTTCCTTTTGGAATCCAATTGGGGATTAATGAGGCCACTGTTAGATATCTAGAAATCAAATAGAACATCCATGGAATGCCATGGATTCTAAATTGCCATTAGATTTTAGGGTTTGATGTTTATACATTTATTACTTTTTTCTGTATTTTATGTGTTAATTAATTTAGGTTTGTAATTAATTTTAATTTCCAGTATGTAGAATATTGTAATAACCCCAGTAGTGGGAATAGTAACATTTTACTTTTCTGCTTTTAAAATGAATTAGTAATTTAGTTTCATTTAAGTAAAAGTCAATTAAAATCAATGTTGGGTGTAGATTAATTTAGGGTTACATGTAAATTGATTTAGGGTTGTTATAAAATCACATAAATCTTGTGTTTGATATGATTTTGTTATGATTTTTTTTGGGTTTTATTTTTAGATCTTTTAGTTCTTTAGGCCCCAAGCCCATGATAGGTTCAAACCCATTAAATAAAATAGGCTTCAAATGGTTTATGCTAATTAATTAAAATCAATTTAGGCTCATTAGGTTAATTTAGACTTAGGCATTTTTAGATTAACTAAAATAAATTTAGACTTAGCTCAGCCCATCTAATTTCATTTCTTTTTAAAAAATAAATAGACTTAGACCCACTTCCCATTTTAAAACAAATAGACTGAGGCACACTTATAAAATCCAATTTCTTTAAAAATTTCTAGATGTAGGCCTATTTTTAGATAATTGAAATCAATAAACTTAAGCTCATTAACTAATAAAAATGTTAGCCCACCTTTAGTCCATTTTCATTTGTAAATAAAAATTGTAAATCTAGCTAACTTTTAATAAAATTAACCTAGTTTAAACTTAGGGACAATGCGCTTGAATGCATTTTTATGTGTGATTTTATTTACTAAATGCCCTAGGGTTTGATGGATATTCAAATATGGTTTAAATAAAATTGCATGTAATTAGAGAATGAAGTAATAATTTATAAAGTAATTCTAAATGAACACGAGACTAAGAGAAGTTAGTATTCCGTTCCTAGAATCTCTTGGTTGTGGCGCTAACTTTCTTTTGGAGAATTGAGTACCATCAATCAAATTATCCCAATTATTACATTGGGTGGCAACTCCTACACTATGACTTTGTGGCATAGTAGTGTGTTCCCTAAGGCCCTGAGCCTAAATAGTATCGCAGTTGCTAAAATCTTAGGCGCGCACTAAACTTCACCATCTATAGTGGCAACTCCATTAGGGATAAAAGATACTAATTCTACTTATGTTCTTTAGAATTATTTTATTGATTATTATTTCATTATTGCATTCATTATGCATGTCCCTTTTAAACCAATGGCATTGGTTTATGATTCCACTAGCTTCATGGAGTTATAAATTGGTTAACCATCACTCTTATCCTTAACTCATTTCAAGATAGATTACCGGGCTTATCTTACCCGTAACTCAATGTCCATCATGGAAGGCATCTTGCTAAGGTAACATTAACCTTTTCACCAGACTCAAGTCCTAAAGGGGGGTAATCTTCTCTTAAGTTGGTAAAGGATGTCGAGCCACCCCTCTCACCTTGGCCAGTAACTCAATGTCCATCATGGAAGGCATCTTGCTAAGGTAACATTCACCTTTTCACCAGACTCCATGCATATATAATGGCTTAGTTACTTCCCCTAGGATCTACCTAAATTGCTTGTATAATTTTTGCCAAGAGGTATTTTTATCTATAAAAGCTTAAGCCCATACTTTTGAAGCCCACTTGGGCCAACAAAGATTGAGCTAGACCTTTATACTTAGAAATGTTATTTCTATGCTTATTACCATGAGGTATTTCTATCTATAAATGCCTAGGCCCATACTTTCGAAGCCCCTTGAGGTAATGAAGATTGGGCTAGACATTTATACCTAGAAATGTTATTTCTATGCTTTACTGCTTTCAGAGAGATTTGGCATACGCGTCAGTCCCAGATATCCCCTATTAATATTAATACCAAGCCAAAAAGTCCTAGGACAAGAGACTCACCATTGAACACGTGTGTGGGAGGAATAAGGTTGTAAGGATGTATATTGTACACTTGATTGATACTTTCTAGTTGTTACTTGTTGCATAGTATGTGCATCATGCATAATGCATTCCACGTATCATACTAACACCTTATTTTGCAGCCATCATAGATTCATTTGGGTCTTCTCGTATCTAAGGATGGAAAGGTCATAGATTAATCAGAGCATATTTAAGCCCAAAGTCAATAGCTTAAGAGATCCTTTAAGAATAGGAGAAGAATCCTATTAACCCACTTTAGCTAGAAGCTAAATTGACTCAGACTGAACAACAAAAATTCAACAACAACCAGAGATATGGACCTTAAAGGACATTAAAGGGATCTTTGATGGATGACATGAGAGATATGATGCAAGACAAACTGAGGCAAGCTCTAGCTTGACTAGTGCAACCTACTATCATACCACCACCTACTATTGAACAACCACCTATTGTTGCTGTTGAAAAAATGCCTACTATAGAAGCTCCACCTGTTATTACAGCTCCTTTGCATGTTGTTGGTGCTCCACATGTTGCTAATAAATGTTGGGGGGCAACCTATTGCTAGAAACATACCTATTATTGATATAAGACATGAGGACGTTGAGAACTACATGGTAGAGAAGGTGAAGAGAGAATCACTTGAACTAGTCCAAGATCATAAGTCTAAGTAAATGCAAGCACTAACTCAGAAAATGTCCAAGATAGAAGAGCTGATTAGAGGACAAGGAATGGGGTACTCATTTGACTTTGATGACATGCTAAAAATAGAGGGAGATAAGCTGCCTAAAAAATTCAAGATGCCTCAACTATAGAAATTTAATGGGGGAGGAGATCCATAGATTCATTTAAGCTAATATATAATAATCATGAGCACTACTCAGGCACCATTAGCAGTAGTTGCTAGGTTGTTTGTGCTATCTCTAAAGGGAATGGTTGTAAACTGGTATTATGGACTGGAAAAATTAGCCTAGGCTAATTGGAAGGAATTATGCATTGCCTTTTTGAAACAGTATAACTATAAGACTATATTGGAAGTGTTAGTGATATGCACTAGGTCAATCATTTGTGATTATGTATTTACTTTCTTATTTTATTAATAAAGAGGTATTTCATTATCATTTGATTTTATGATAATTATATGAATGGTTAATTCTTACTAACGTCATCAAGTATTTGACTTGATAGTAATACCCTTAGATTAAAATAAGAGTTCTATTCTAATTATCCCTAGCCATTTATTCATTATATAAATATTAAAGTATTAAGGCTAGTATGAAGTTGACTGATGGTTATGTTTTACTAATCATGAATATGAGATATTAAGTCAACTTATAGGTACATGATGAGATATCATGTACTGGATTCACCCACTATGAAAATACCACATAGATTATTGTCATAAGTATTTCTCATCACAATAATTTTATTTCAATCCTTTGACCTTGAAATCATCATGGATTTCTACATAGCTATTTTATGTTTTGACACATTCTAACATTATCTTTAACCAAATGATTAAATAGGATGTTGTTGGATATGAAATTAGTTATATGAGGAATGTGAGTGATTCAGAAGGAATTTATCCCTCATTAATATAAGAAAGATATCTATGAGCCCCTTGATGAGATAGACTGAAGGAAAATGCATGGCTATGCTAAAATGAATTGATACAGAGTTATCATTTTCAGTCTACTTGGAATCAAGTCATAATATTGAACTATATAAGGATGACATTCTATACCTTATGTTCAATTAGGATATCATGTTATAAAGGGACAATAAAATTCACTATAATTAGGTTATATCAGATTATTAACTTCATATGACTTGGGTAGTCATAATGTCTTGCTAGAGGCCACTTATGACTTGTAGGCCTAAATAGAGATTTAGATCCAATGCCAATGTTATGTGAACCTACAAGGTCACACACTTAGAACAAGCCCAAAATGAATTTGGGTTTAATAAGCCCAAAATAAACTCTGTGGAAATAAATAATTAAAGTGTTTTATTTATTTATTTGTTTATTTATTTAAGATAAATGTTATTTTAAATAAATAAATAAGATATTATTTCTGATTTTTTTTAAACAAAATCAGAATAAAATAAATGGAAGTTACCAAAACGTCATTGGTAGGTGAAACCCAAGTTTGGAGTCTATAAATATGTTATATTCTCTAGGGTTTAATACACTTGTTTTTCCTGCCTCCAAATTCATTTTCTTTCTTCTTAGAAAACAAAAAAAGAGTTTTTCTTTTGTTCTTGATTTGTGAGACAATCAAGAAGGTTGTTAGCACACATTCTAATTCATTTTGTGAAGGGCTTTTCATGTGGATACTTATAAAGAACACATCCTTTCAGAGATGTCTAGATCCAAACAATAAAAACAAAAAGCTCAAGGTAAGGTGTCACCGGTGTGAACCTCCTCTAATCCTTTCAGAAAATCTTGCCTCTTCAGCGTCTTGGTGAGATTTTTGAAACCCTAGATTTAATTAAGTAGTCGAATTACATGGATCTAGGTTTGGGAACATGATAAATTTTTAATTTTTCTACTGCATTTGTATCATGAAACCCAACAGGAAGTACTCATCAGAGATATAGAACTGATAAAGTAAAAACCCAATGAATCGTTCTCTGATTTCCTTACCAGGTTCATGAATAAGGCAGGACTGATGAAGAACAAGCTAGCTGAGAAGGATTAGGTTAGGATAATAATCCATAATGTGTCACCTAATCTGGTCGAGAGATTACAGATGATTAACCCCAAAACATTCATAGACCTATATGATGATGGTCTACAAGCAGAAGAGAATGAGAGTGAGAAAAAGAGAAATGCTAGAAGCATTGGAACCCAAAAATTACCCAACTAGGGGCACATAACAATGAAGTACTAGTCGGGTTGTGGAGGTGCACATAGTTCAACAACCTCGAAGATTCTCCAACTTTAACCAGCAAACTATCCAAAGTCCTAGAATGATTAATCCAAAAAGGCCTACTTTGACCCTTAACCTTTTCTAAGCCACCAAATCCAAATGTCCCTTGTTTTAACCTCAACAGTTATTGCAAATTCCACCAAGCTGCTGGCCATTCCATAGACAAGTATATTCACCTAAAACATGAGATCCAAAACCTAATAGATTTTAGAAAAATCACAGACCCTAAAATCCAACTCTAACCTAAACACCATAAATAACCCTTTCTTAGACTATTAAAATGTTCCACCACCAGCCACCATGATGATCAATTTAGTGGTTAATAAAGAACAGGTGCTAAACTCCTTTGAAAACCTAAACCTTATAGCCAATGGAGAATCCCTTGGACAACCACATAGAGGAGTTGAAGATATGTTGGGACAACCTTCAAGCAAGTTCTATTATAAAGTATTTTACTTTGAGCCCACTTCAGCTAATATATTTATCAAAGAAATTATGCCTACAGGATGGCGTGATAAGCCTTTAGCTCTTGGGCAAGCTCAATATGGAAGAGTTGAAAGGGAAAGAAACATCCATAATGGAAGTGTGGAAAGATGGGAAAAGAGATCAAATCATTGGAGTTATTGACATCTAGTATGACTTTAATGAAGAATGCCTAGGTGGTCTTGATGTGTGAAGTGATGATACTAAGGTGAGTCATCTCACTAGAGGTGGAAAGAATAATAATGTAGTTGAAAAGAAAACTGAGAGAGTTGTAGAAAGAGAAGAAATAGAAGATACATAAATAGAGGAAGATTAAAAAGAGGATCTGATTATATAACATTTAAAGAAGGCTAAGGCAAATGTTATCATTTAGGAACTATTGATGCATTTAAGTAGCCATAAAAGAGCTCTTATCAAAGCTCTCTTAAACATGAAAATTGAAATAATAGCCACACCTAAGGCTATGGTAGCAAAGTTTATGGAAACATGGGCTGATAACTTTCTCAAATGATGACCTACCCTTGGAAGGAAGAAACCATAATAAGGCATTATTTATCCTAGCTCAAGTGTGCGAAAAGAGAACCAATTTTGCTATGGTTGATGATGGTTCTGCTATTAATGTGTGTCCTTTGAAAATCCTGCCTAACTTGGGTTTTAAAGCTGAACACTTAACAGATTCAAACTTCATAATCAAAGCTTATGATGACAGCACCAGGAATGTGGAGGAGACATTCCAAGCTCTAGTTAAAATAGGACTTGTTGAATCAACTATTGAGTTTACTATATTGGATATTCCAGTCACTTATTCCAGTCCATGGTTCCATGCTTTAGGAGGGGAACCCTCAACTGTGCATCAAAAGATAAAATTTCCTCATAGAGGAGAGGTTGTGACTATAGAAGTTGGGACCGATGCTGTTGTGGCAGCCATATTGGATAAATAGAAGCAAATGTGTGCACCCCTGGTTTCCAGATTGCTAGGATATTTGATGGAACTGAAATGGATCCAAGAGTAACAAAAATGATGGAGATTATAAATTATCGATATGGACAAGGGCTAGCGAAGAATGAGCAAGGAAGCCCTAGTCTCGCAGAGTTCAAAAGTCAAGGCCACACAAATGGTTTAGGTTATGTTGAAGAAACAAAGTTGATAAGCAAACAAGTAAGAAAGATGTTTAATGCCAAACAAAAGAAGCTCTCAAAGAAAATTAGGCCTATAAGTGAGAATTTCATAAGGCCAGGGGAGGGAAAATACTATTTGGGAGCTAAGGAATCAATCAATGTTGTTGGAAGAGATGTTCCTTGATTTGAGATCTTTAAGGAGCAGATTATGGAGAACCCTGTAAAAGACAACAAAAAGGAAGTGATGAAGCTAGCAGTTGAGATGATGGGCAATATTGCTATCGAAGAGCTACTGTGTCTGCCACCTGAAGAGGAGCTATCCCATGATTTAGCCACTGTCATTAGTGATAGCTTTATTGATGTTCTTTATGATGAAACTAATGTAATAACGTTCAGTTTGTTTGAGGACAAAAACTCTATTATTTCCATGGTCAATGATATGAATGCTAGTTTTGCTTACTTATGTTATGTACATCCTGATAGTTCTATGCATTATAACTTTGATCGTTCATACATGTTTGACATTAATTCAATTCAATTTGATTCATTTAACATGGGCACAAGTGATCATGCAAAGAACATTTCTATATCACGTGAGGTAACTCCTGCAGAGAGGGAAGATTTTGAGAGAATATTAACAAAAGAAAAGTACCATTTGCTTGGACTTATGAGGATATGCCAGGTGTAAGTACCTAATTTCAAGATGACTTGAGTTTGGATGCGATAGAGGACCCAATGACGAAAATTGACCATGAAATTAGGTTTATTAGATTTGAATTATTGGTTTTGAACTAAAATGTAAATTATTTTTAGGATTTATTTTTAAATTTTATTTATTTATTATTATGATTATTTATTTTCAAAAAAATAAAAAGAGAAAATTTAAAAAATTTAAAAAATAAAAAAATTTTAAAAAGGGAAAATTCACTAAAAGGCCAAATAGGTATAAAAAAAAGTTATTTAACTCAAGAAAAGAGATGGGCCAACGGCCCAAATGGACTAAAGGCCCAAGTGGACCAAACTAAATTAATTTGGCAATAAGAGTGGCGCCATTAGCCAATTTCATGGTTTTTTTTATTTAGATATTTGTTTATCTAGTTGTTTAATTTTATCATAATTCCTAATAATTCAAATTGTTAGGACTATATTAGATTAGATTTTTACTTTTATTATATTTTCTTTTTATAAATAAAGGGATTTTCTTTTCATAGGAGGGGAGGCTTGTTTTCTTTACCTTTCTGATTCTTGGTCGTGAGCCAAAAAAAATGCAGCCTTTTCTCTCTTATTTTTTCACACAGTTTTCTTTAGTGCTTTGCCAAAAATTAGATCAAATAAACTAAAATCATAGACAAACACAAAAAAAGTCAGAGACTTTCATCAATGGTGATTACCTTCTAAGGGATATCAATACTGTATTTCATTCTCTTCTTCATCTCCTTTCTTTATTTATTTTAGTTTTGTTTATTTATGTTATTGATTCTTTTTTTTTTGTTTATTATTTTTAAATCATTCATTAACTATCAATTCTTTTACTGCTTTTTTTTTATTCCTTCATTTACGATTATTTTATTCCTTATGTTTTATCAATACTTTTTTTTATTTCTTTTATTTCTTTGCTCATTTTTTACTTGATTTGTTTAGTCTTGCTTTTTATCTGTATATTCCACTAATATTTATATTTGTTGTTTATCATTTTTCTATTTATTTATTTATTTATTTTTATTTTATATTTTATATTTGATTTTGATTTTATTTAATTTTGACTTTCATTTTGTGTAATTACTAATCTTTTTTTTTTTTTTATGTTCGCGCCTATAATGGATGGGTAACATGAATCCATTGTGGTGATTGAACTAAGGAAAACCTATGAAGATCCATGGAATTTCATGGATTAAATTCTTGTAGAATTTTACATAGCTTTTACATTCTTTATGTATTTTATATTGTTTTTACGTTTATTTTGTATTATTATTTTAATTTAATTTTGGTAGATTTTGTTATAGCCGCGATAGTGCGAATAGTGAAATTGTTTAACTTTCTACAATACTAAAATTAATTAGTAAATTATATTCATTTGGTAAAACCTTAATTAAAATCAATGGAGGTAGTAGTAATTTTTAGGTTGCATGTAAATTGAATTAGGGTTAGAAATGTGTTTTTGATTCATTACTATTTCAATATGTTAATTGGGATTGTTTATATGTTATTTTTGGCTCATAAGCCCATGTTAGGCTCTAACCCATTTAATTAATAGGCTTTTTAAAATTGGATTAGAGTTTAATGAATTTTAAAATTAATTTAGACCCATTTGGTTAATTTAGACTTAGGCCCATTTTTAATTTAATTAAAATTTAACTTAGACTTTAGCTCAGTGCATTAATTCTATTTATTTTTTAAAAAATAGACTTAGGCCCATTTTTTGTTTAAAATCCTATTAGAATTAGGCCTACTCATTTATTCCTTTCTTTAAAATTGTAGACTATAGTGTTGGGGTTTCATGATACAAATGCAGTAGAAAAATTAAAAATTTATCACATTCCCAAACCTGGATCCATGTAATTTGACTACTTAACTAAACCTATGGTTTTAAGACTCTCACCAAAACGTAGAAGAGGCAGGATTTTCTGGAAGGATGAGAGGAGGTTCACACCGGTGACACTTTACCTCGTGCTTTTGCTTTGGTTGTTCGGATCAAGATGTCTCTAAAAGGATGCATCCTCTATAGGTATTCACACGAATAGCCCTTCACAAAACGAATTGGAGTGTGTGCTACCAACTTTCTTAATTGTCCCACAAATCAAGAACAAAAGAAAAACTCTATGTTTGTTTTATAGGAAGAGAGAAAACCGTTTTTGGAGGCAAGGAAACACAAAATCTATTAAACCTTAGAGAATATAACATATTTATAGACTCCAAATTAGGGTTTCACCTACCAGTGACCTTTTGGTAATTTCCTATTTATTATATTTTGATTTTGTTTTAAAAACAAATCAGAAATAATATCATATTTATTCATTTATTTATTTAAAATAACATTTATCTTAAATAAACAAACAAACAAACAAACAAATAAATAAATAAAAAACTTTAATTATTTGTTTCCATAAAGTTTATTTTGGGCTTATTAAACCCATCGTTGTTTTGGGCTTGTTCTAAGTGTGTGACCTTGTAGGTTCACATAACATTGACAGTGGGCCTAAATCTTTATTTAGGCCTACAAATCATAAGTGGCCTCTAGCAAGACATTATGACTACCCAAGTCATGTGAAGTCAATAATCTGACATAACCTAATTATAGTGAATTTTATTGTCCCTTTATCACATGATATCTTAATTGAACATAAGACATAGAATGTCATCCTTATATAGTTCAATATTCTGACTTGATTCCAAGTAGATTGAAAATTATAACTCTTTATCAATTCATTTCAACAAGACCATGCATTTTTCCTTCAGTCTATCTCATTAAGGGGCCTATAGATATCTTTCTCATATTAATGAGGCATAAATTCCTTCTAAATCACTCACATTCCTCACATAACTAATTTCATATCCAATAACATCCTATTTAATTGTCCGGTTAAAGACAATGTTAGAATGTGTCAAAAAATAAAATAGCCATGTAGAAATCTATGATGATTTCAAGGTCAAAGGACCGAAATAAAATTACTATGATGAGAAATACTTATGACAATATTCTATGCAGTATTCTCATTATGGGTCAATCCAGTACATGATCTCTCATCATATACCTATGATTTGACGTAATATCTCATATTCATGATTAGTAAAACATAACCATCAGTCAACATCATACTAGCCTTAATACTTTAATATTTATATAATGAATAAATGGCTAGGGATAATTAGAATAGAACTCTTATTTTAATCTAAGGGTCTTACTATCAAGTCACATACTTGATGGCCTTAGTAAGAATTAACCATTCATATGATTATCATAAAATCAAATGATAATGAAATACCTCTTTATTAATAAAATAAGAAAGTTAATACATAATCAAATGATTGACCTAGTGCATATCACTAACATATAGGCCCATTTTTAGTTAAAATTAAAATAAATATACTTAAGCTAATTTATTAACATGTACATCCACTTTTAATCCATTTAACTTGTAAATAAAAATGTAGAATTAGCTGACTTTAAAGTAAAATAAACATAGTTTAGACCTTGGAACGATGCATTTGGCATGCTTTTTTTACATGCAATATTATTACTAGTTTGCTTTAGGGCTAGATGGATGTTTAATTAGTGTTTAATAAAATTGTATGCAAATAGATAAACAGGATAGTAATTCATAAAGTAATTCTAAACGAACACAAGACTAAAAGAAGTTAGCATTCCGTTCCCAAAAACTCCTAGTTATATTGCTAACTTTCTTTTAGAGAATCGAGTACCACAAATCGAATTGCCCTAGTTATTACCCAAGGTGCCAACTGCTCATCTCCATGCTATGACTTTGCGATATAATGATGTGTTCTTTAAGATCCCTTATCTCCTATCATCTATAGTGGCGACTCCATTGGGGATAAGAGATACTGATTCTACTTATGTTCTTTAGAATTATTTTATTGATTATTATTTCATTCTTGCATTCATTCTGCATGTCCTTATTAAACTGGTGGCGTTGGTTTATAATTCCACTAGCTTCATGGAGTTGTAAATTGGCCAACCATCACTCTTACCCTTAACTCAGTTCAAGAGAGATTTCTAGGCTCATCTGACTATAGTCTATAACCCAAGTCCTAAAAGGGGGTAATCTTCTTTTGAGTTAGTAAAAGATGTTGGGGCCCTCTAACCTTGGCCTATAACTGAGTGTCCATAATGGAGGGCATCTTACTAAGGGAACCTTGACCTTTTCACCAGACTCTAATAACATATAATCTTTTAGTTACTTCCCCTAGGATCTATCCAAATTGCTTGTATGATTTTTGCCATGAGGTATTTCTATCTATAAAAGCCTAAGCCCATACTTTTAAAGACAACTTGGGCCAATAAATATTAGGCTAGACCTTTATACTTAGAAATGTTGTTTCTATGTTTATTACCATGAGGTATTTCTATCTATAAAAGCCTAGGCCTATACATTTAAAGCCCACTTAGGCCAATAAAGATTGGGGTAGACATATATACCTAGAAATGTTATTTAAATGCTTATTACCATGAGATATTTCTATCTATAAAAGCCCAGGCCCATACTTTAGAAGCCCCTTAAGGTAATGAAGATTAGGCTAGATCTTTATACCTAGAAATGTTGTTTCTATGCCTTACTATTTTAAGAGAGATCTGGTATGTGTGTTGATCCCTGATATCCGCCGTTGATATTAAGACCAAGACTAAAAATCCTAGGATAAGAGACTTGCCATTAAACACGTGTACAGGAGGAATAAGGTTGGAAGGATGTATGTTGTACACTTAATTAATACTTGCTACTTATTGCTCACTGTATAGCACATGCATCATGCATACATGCATACATGCACTTTATCCATTATACTAACACCTTATTTTGTAACCACCATAGAATCATCTAGGTTTTCTCGTATTTGGGGACAAAAAGGTCATAGACTAAAAAGAGCAAGAAAGAGTCCTAAAACCTTGGCAAAAGAAATCCTTTATAGGCTGGATAGACTGGAGAGAAGTCCTATCAACCCACTATATTTGGAAGCTGAACCAATCCAAACTAAGCCCATAAAAATGGAGTAGCAACAAGGAGGGAACTGGACCTTATAAGACATAAAAGGAGCTCTGATGGATGACATGAGGGTTATGATGCAGGATGAACTGAGACAAGCTCTAGCTACAATGCTGCCACCTGTCAACCTGTACATGAAAAACCACCTATTGCTATTGCTATCCCACTTGCCATAGATGCTCCACCTGCTGCCCATAATGTTGGGGGGCAACCTGTTGCCAGAAATCTACCTATCATTGATATGAAGATGGAAGATGTTGAGAATTACCTGGTAGAAAAATCCAAGAGAGAATCAGTGGAATCGGTAGAAGACCTTGAGTCTAAGCAGATGCAAGCACTGACCTAGAAAATGTCTAAAATGGAAGAATTGATTAGGGAACAAGGCATGGGATACTCATTCGACTTCGATGACATGCTACAAGTAGAGGGTGACAAACTGTCTAACAAATTCAAAATGCCTTAGCTATAGAAGTTTAATGGAAATGGAGATCCTATAAATCATTTAAGTCAATACACTACAACTATGAGCACTACTAAAGCCCCATTAGTAGTGATCAATAGGTTGTTTATGTTGTCTTCAGAGGGAATGGCTGTAAACTGGTATCACGGGTTAAAGAAATCTATTAAGGCTGATTGGAAGGAGTAATGTACTGCTTTTCTAAAATAATATGAGTACAATACTAGGTTGGAAGTATCTATAAGGGATATGGAATTAACTAAACAAAAATCCAATGAGTCTATTTCTAATTTTTTGACTCGTTTCACGAATAAAGCAGGACTAATGAAAAATAAACTGGTTGAGAAGGATCAGGTTAGGATGATAGTTTGAAATGTGTCACCTAATCTAGTTGAAAAACAATAAATAATGAATCCTAAAACATCTATAGATCTTTATGATGATGGTTTGCAAGCTAAGGAAATCAAGAGTGAGAAAAAGAAAAGCTCTAGAGCCACTGGATTAAGAAAACACCCAAATAGGGGCACGTAGTAAGGAAGCACTAGTCGGGCTATTGAAGTGCATGCTATACAAACACCAAGGAGATTCTCCAATTTCAACCAACCCTTGTCTAAAGTCCTAGATCGCCTAATGTAAAAGGGCTTGCTCAGACCTCTCACCTTTTTCCAAATCGCCAAACCCAAATGTCCCTAGCTATAACCCGAACAGTTATTCAAATTCTACTAAGTTACTGGCCATTCCACAGACACATGTACCAGCCTTAAACATGAAATTCAAAATATAGACTTTGAAAAAATCATAGGCCCTGAAAGTCCAAGCACCAGAAATAATCCTTTCCCAAACTACCAAAATGTTCTACCACCATTCACCATGATGATTAACTTAGGAGTAAGAAAAGAGAAAGTGCTAAACTCTTTTGAGGACCTAGACCTTAAAACCAATGAGAAATCTCCTAATGCCCCTAAAGATGTGGAAAGAGCATAAAACTTATTGGGTAAGCCTTTAGGCAAGTTCGACTATAAGGTGCTTTATACTAAACCACCTTCTTTTGACATACCCTTTGAGTTGATTGTGCCTACAGGATGGTGTGATGAGTTTGATAATGAGAAGCTGCTAGACAAGAAATAAAAATGGACATTTAAGGTACAGGAAGATGAAGTCATAGAGACAGTTGGCAAAAAGATGTAAGAATTGCAAGAATAGTTGTTATGTTAGTCGCCTAATGGATAACCACTATGAGACTCAACATCCCTAGCATATAGAATAGGAAATAAAATTTCTTATTATCTTCTTTGAATAAAATTTAGTTTACATTTTATTTTATTGATCAATAATATAAATTCTAATCATGATTACTTATGTAATGTACATCCTAATGGTATTGTGCATTATGATATTAATTGCATATGCATGTTTAACGTAAATCCAATTTAATTAGATTAATTCAGCATGGGCAAAAATGAAAATTCAAAGAACATACATATATCACATGATGTAACTTCTGAAGATAGCAAACTTAAGGAAAAAATAAGGAGAGAAAAAAAAGAAAAAAGAATAGTAAGGTAAAAATTAGAGAGAAAAAATTCATGATTGGCTGATAACATGAGTTGTATCATATGATGTAATGAATGTTCTCATTTTTGCCCTAATGAATTATTAAAATTGAATTTTAAATTTTTTTTCAAATATCGCATATTCATTTTTATCATACTGCATAAGTATGTGAATGGAAAGATGATACATAATGAAACCTAAATTAGAGCTATGAGATATCTATTTTAGTTTTCCTTGTAAGCCTAGCGTCCCCTTATACCTTGAGAATTCAGGTGGCTCAGTAACTTGCATTGCAACCCATACCTTATAATTGTCATAAATTATTGCATTAGCATCAAGCCTCATATTCTGCTAAAGAATTCTTTGAAGTGCATGTCTAGTTGATTTCATCATAAAATACTCACTTGAATCAGTTTGCCCACTCCTCTACATCTTCAATACATGAGACTACAACTAATAGGGTTAGTAAGATAAAGGGTCAACAACAGTAGTGACCAAACCGATTTTCTTACACACATGAAGAAAAATACTACTATAATCAATTCAAAATGAAGATAGGGGCAAAATGTATCTTTAGGGTAGCTTGGGGGCAAAATAGTAAATACAATACTATAACTTCAATGTTAGCAAAAAATATCTCAAGGTAGAAAGGAGTAAAGTACAAGCATACAAATACAGTAATTATCATACAATAAAAGCCTTAATGAAATGAAAAGTTCAATAGTGCATCAGTTAATCTTGAGCTCCAATGTAAAGCCATGGACCCCACTCACTAGCCTTGTCATCAGTCTGAAGCATCCAGTGCTTAAACCTACAAACTGTTGATGAGGCACCTCATTCTCACACTCCAAGCTGCGAACATAGCTTTGTTCCAAATAGAAGACCTACTAGGATCATGCATGTCATACATAACATGCATACATTTAGTATGAAATACTTGCTTTCCATAATAAATTCTTTGAGCCTAGGCAAGATTGTGCAAACACTTTGCTACTAACATTTAAGATTAGTGTTGTAAAAGTACAGAAAGGTAGTTAGAATGTTCACATGTGAAGCATATGAAGGAACAAAGGTGCACTTGATGCTCCATGGGACTCTAGATCGTAGGCGCCTAATTAATTATGGGCCCATCCAATAAAGGAATATCACCTACAGTGATATTTGCAAAAGTGTCATCATGGTGACCTCAAAAGGCTGGATAGGACGTTCAGGATCCTAAAACTCAATATCCATCTCTATAGTCTCATCGGGAGCATCATATGGAATATCTCTCCATAACAGTTAAACCAGTATAGGGTGTAGAATATGGTGATGAGAAGGTCCAACATATCATGAATACATTTGTTGGCCTTATAAAAGGGAAGAACGCACTCAAAACTTAAAATGAATGCACTCTAAAAATTTATTTGATCATGAAATAAGATTTCTAACTCTTAAACCTTTTTTGTAGGAGATGTTAAGAAGAGGAATGAAGCACTCTACCATAGTATTAATGGAATGGTGGAAAGACAAATTCAACCTTAGGCCATGACTTCAATAATAGAGTATCATTACCTTATGATTAGAGACATCATCATCATAATTAAAAGGGAAGAATGCAAAAGAATAACATTGCATTTTGACAAAATCTCTTTACTTACAAATAGATCATACTAACTTATGGTATTTTATGTAGGGAAAAAACAAAATAATGAAGAAGGGGAAATGAACTGATACATCAATAAGAATGGGCAAGATAACAAATGCTAAACTCTCACTAAGATAATAAAGGGATGTAACAAAACTCTATTATGCAATAAAGTACCATCTCAATCATAAAATTCACAAATTTAAAGTAAATTTATCCACTTCACAAGATCATGTGCGAAAAGCCTATCTCATGACCTTTGATTATAATGGCTCTTTTTTATTAGCCTTGCAAAATTCAGATAATTATTTAATGACTTTGCGTTAAGAGTTTATAAATTGTAATCAATGTAATGCTTACTTCACACCTAAATAAGGGGAAGAATACGCAAAGACAAAATCTATAGACTTGCAGTATAAATTGCTTGAATTTTAAAGTATCATTTTAGTCTTTTGAATATATAATCTACTCCAATGCTAAAAAATGAGTATGAGTACAAATCCCTTAATGGTATCCATGCTAAGTAATATGAGAAAGGTAGGGGAACGCTAAGAGGAGAATCAAAATAAGAGCAACCATAATTTACTCTAATGCTAAAAAATGAGCAAGAGTATTTAACTTTAACCTCTAATGGTATCCATGTTGAGTAATATAAGAAAGGTAGGGGAATACTAAAAGAGGAACATGTTAAAAGCTGCTCTATTTACTCCAATGCTCTAAAAGAGTACGAGAATCTAAATAACCTATCCAACAATATCCATGTTGAGTAATATCGAAAAGGCAAAGGAATACTCATATAAGGAAGAAAAACTCATAATTCTATATGTTTATGCTCAATTTCCATGATTTTTGTTTAAGCAGATTTTCCCTAAGCTTAAGTGTGGAAGCAAGCTCTTCACTTGGTAAAAAATATATTCTCAACATAAAATGGTTAATGATATCTTTGACCTTTATGAATGGTAAATAAATGATAGTCATAGAAATCAAAATTAATAAGATTCATTGGGTGCATGTGAACTCATGATAAAGTGATGAATTTTCTCGTATTCGAAAAATATAATGTACTTTATTGTACAACTAACTTCAATAAGTTTCTAGGAACAAAAAGTCTAGAAAAAATAACCCCAACATGTGGAATCAGCACTAGTCCCAACAAGTTAATCAAGGTCATCAAGTGACGAAGATGGTTAATCAAAGTCACAGTCAATCAACATAAAATCTCAAAATTCTAGTTAGCATGAAAATACAATATGATGTCTGCATTTTGCATACACTGCACTTCATCTTAGTTATATGCTACACAATAGCTATAACATAATTTTCATATTCACTTTGTTATATGCTACATAGTAGTTATAACAAAATTTTCAGATCCACTTTGTTTATGATACACAGTAGTTATAACAATCACAACTTGCTAGACACTATATAGTAGTTATAACACATTACTAAATCACTTTTTGCTAACAAATTCCACATAATTATAGCACATTTCAAATCTTTTGGTAGATGCTCCATATGACCTATAGCACCATTATCACAATCACTAGACGTCCCATAGGGAATATATTGAAAATCATAACCATTAGATGTCCCACAAGGAATACGGTGACAATCATAGTCACTACATGTCCCACAGGGAATATAGTGAAAATCACAATCACTAGACGTCCCATAAGGAATATAGTGAAAGTTACAATCACTAGACATCCCATAGGGAATATAGTGAAAATCATGATCACTAAACACGCCACAGTTAATATAATGAAAATCATAATCACTAGACTTCCTATAGGGAATATAGTGAAAATCACAATCACTAGATGTCCCATAAGGAATATAGTCAAAATTATTATCACTAGATGTCCTATAGGGAATATAGTGAAAATCACAATCACTAGACGTCCCATAGGAAACATAGTGAAAATCACAATCATTAGACGTCCCCTAGGTAATATAGTGAAATTCACGATTGCTAGACGTCCTATAGGGAATATAATGAAAATCATGATCACTAAATGTCCCATAGGGAATATAATGTCACATGCTAAACGTCCCATAGGGAATATAGCAAAATACACTAACTATAGTGTCAACTGCTATTCACTAAACACAATGATAGCATCACTGCTATATGCTCCACTGGAACTATAGTCGATTTTCAAAATGCACTGAACACAGTATTAATCGTTATTCACTGAACATAGTGATAGCATCACAACTAGAAATTCCATAGGAATTCTAGTAAATTGCATTCAACGTGACATAATGCCATGCATGGTCACAGTACACAAGTAAGTGTTCTGACTCTTTAACTTGAAATTGTGTGCTTATTTTCTTTGCTGTAATTTGTTAAGAAAACAGCAACAAAAGGGGGCAACTGTAAGCACCCAATTTCGGGATGACTTGAGTTTGGATGTGAAAGAGGACCCAATGATGAAAATTGACTATGAAATTAGGTTTGTTGGATCTGATTTATTGGTTTTGAACTAAAATTTAAATTATTTTTAGGATTTATTATTATTATTATTATTTTCAAAAAAATAAAAAGAGAAAATTCAAAAAATATAAAATGGAAAAAATAAAAAAAAAAGGGAAAATTCACCAGAAGGCCAAATAGGCCTAAAAAAGTTAATTAACTATAGAAAGGAGATGGGCCAATGGCCCAAATGGACCAAAATGAATTAATTTGGCAGTAAGAGCGACGCCATTAGCCAATTTCATGAATTTTTTTCTTTATTTAGTTATTTGTTTATCTAGTTGTTTAATTTTATCATAATTCATAATAATTCAAATTGTTAGGATTATATTAGATTAGATTTTTACTTTTATTATCTTATCTTTTTTTTATAAATAAAGGGATTTTCTTTTTATAGGACGGGAGGCTCCTAGGGTTTTTTTCTTTTTTCTTTACCTTTTTGATTCTTGGTCGTGAGCCAAAAAAACACAGTCTTTTCTCTCTTATTTTTTAATGTACTTTTCTTTAGTTCTTTGCTAAAATCATATCAAATAAAATAAAACCATAGACAAACACAATAAAAGCCAGAGGCTTTCATCAATGGTGATTACCTTCTAAGGGAAATCAATACTGTATTTCATTCTCTTGTTCATCTCCTTTCCTTTTTTTCTTTTAATTTTGTTTATTTATTTTATTGATTCTTTTTTTGGTTTATTATTTTTAAATCATTCATTAACTATCAATTCTTTTACTGTTGTCTTTTATTCCTTCATTTACGATTATTTTATTCCTTCAATTTTGTCACTATCTTTTTATTTCTTTTATTTCTTCATTCATTTTTTGCTTTATTTGTTTAGTCTTGCTTTTTATCTGTATATTTCACTAATATTTATATTTTTTGTTTATCATATTTCTATTCTTTCTTTTATTTATTTATTTTGTTTTATTTTATATTTTATATTTGATTTTGATTTTATTTAATTTTGACTTTCATTGTGTGTAATTACTAATCTTTATTTTTTTTTATGTTCGTGCCTATGATGGATGGGTGACATGAATCCATTGTGGTAATTGAACTAAGGAAAGCCCATGAAGAACCATGGAATTCCAAGGATTAAAATCTTGTAGAATTTTACATAGTTTTTAGGTTCTTTATGTATTTTGTGTTTTTTTTATGTTTATTTTGTTTTATGGGTTGTATTATTATTTTAATTTAATTTTGGTACATTTTGTAATAGCCTCAATAGTGTGAATAGTGAAATTGTTTAACTTTCTACAATACTAAAAGTAATTAGTAAATTAGGTTCATTTGGTAAAACCTTAATTAAAATCAATGGAGGCAGTAGTACTTTTAGGTTGCATGTAAATTGAATTAGGGTTAGAAATATATTTTTGATTCATTATTGTTATAATATGTTTATTGGCCTTGTTTATATGTTTTTTTTTTAAATTTGGGCCATAAGCCCACGTTAGGCTCTAACCCATTTAATTAATAGGTTTTTTAAAATTAGATTAAAGTTTAATTAATTTTAAATTTAATTTAGGCGCATTTGGTTAATTTAGACTTAGGCCCATTTTTAGTTTAATTAAAATTTAACTTAGACTTTAGCTTAGCCCATTAATTCTATTTCTTTTAAAACAAATAGCCTTATGCTCATTTTTCATTTCAAATCATGTTATAATTAGGCCCACTAATTAATTCCTTTCTTTAAAATTTGTAGACTATAGGCTCATTTTTAGTTAAAATTAAAATAAATAGAATTAAGCTCATTTATTAACCTATAGGTCCACCTTTAATCCATTTCACTTGTAAATAAAAATGTAGAATTAGCTAACTTTAAAATAAAATAAACATAGTTTAGACCTAGGGACTATGCGCTTCGTATGCATTTTTTATATATAGTTTTATGACTAGTTTGCTTTAGGGCTAGATGGATGTTTAATATGGGTTTTAATAAAATTGTATGTAAATAGAGAATATGATAGTAATTCTAAATGAACACAAGACTACAAGAAGTTAGTATTCCATTCCCAAAATCTCCTAGTTGCGGTGCTAACTTTCTTTTAGAGAATTGAGTACCATTAATTGAATTGTCCTAGTTATTACCCTAGGTGGTGACTCCTCATCTCCATGCTATGACTTTGTTGCATAGTGGTGTGTTCTCTAAGGCTCTGAGCCTAAACAGCATCGCGGTTGCTAAAATCTAAGGCGCGTACTAAACCCCACCGTCTATACCAGGTTTAGATAGGGAAATTGCAAAACATCATATTCCTACTAATCCAAAAATTAAACCTGTGAAATAAAAACTACACAGGCTAATACTAGAATGGATTGAAAACATAAGAGAGGAAATTGCTAAACAAATCTAGGCTAACTTTCTAGAAGTTTTAGATTATCCTCAATGGTTAGCAAATATAGTGTCGGTACCTAAGAAAGATAATAAGGTACGTATGTGTGTAGATTTCAGGGATCTAAATAAAGCATGTCTGAAGGATGACTTCCCTTTACCGAATATCAATGTAATAGTGGATAGTGCGGCATCAAGTGCGATGTACTCCTTCATGGATGGGTTCTCTGAGTACAATTAGATAATGATGGCAATTATGGATAAGATTAAGATAGCTTTCATCGCATAATGAGGGACATATTGCTATGAGGATATGCCTTTTTAGTTGAAAAATGCAAGTGCAACATATCAAAGGGCAGCCATTGCACTTTTCCATGACATGATGCATAAGGAAGTGGAGGTATATCTGGACGATATGATGGTTAAGTCAGAAATAAGAGAGGGAAACTTTGAAGATCTGGATAAGTTCTTGTCTCAAATTGAGAGATGCATTATGAGGCTCAACTTGAAGAAGTTCATTTTTGGGATTACATCATGAAAATTATTAGGGCATATAGCTAGAAGCTAAGTAATTGAATTGGATCCATATAAAGTGAAAGCTATTCAGGAAATGTTGACATCGAAGATAGGAAAAGAAGTGAGAGGGTTTATTGGTAGGTTACAGTATATTAGTAGGTTTATCATAAAGCTTACTAATATTTGTGACCTTATTTTCAAACTATTAAGGAAAAACCAGCTAGTAAAGTGGAATGATGATTATCATAAGGCATTTGAAATGATTAAAGAATATCTCACTAATCCACCTATACCAAAGTCACTGAGGCAAGGTAAGCTGTTGATCTTGTACCTAGCCTTAGAGGAAAATGTAATGGGGGCAATGCTAGCACAAGAAGAACCAAAGGGGATAGATCATGTAGAGTATTATCTCAGTAAAAAGTTCCTACTGTTGGGTTTCGTGATACAAATGCAGTGAAAAAATTAAAATTTTATCACGTACCCAAGCCTGGATCTATGTAAATCGACTACTTGATTAAATCTAGGGTTTCAAGAATCTTACCAAAATGCAGAAGAGGCAAGATTTTCTAGAAGGATGAGAGGAGGTTCACATCGGTGACACCTTACCTCAAGCTTTTTATCTTGGTTGTTCAGATCAAGATGTCTCCAAAAGAATGTGTCCTCTATAGGTGTCCACACGAACAACCCTTCAGAAAATGAATTGGAGTGTGTGTGCTAGCAACCTCCTTGATTGTCTTACAAATCAAGAATAAAAGAAAAACATTGTCTTTGTTTTCTAATAAGAAAGAAAATGAATTTGGGGGCATTCAAAACCAGTGTGTGAAACCCTAGAGAATATAACATATTTATAAACTCGAAATTAGGGTTTCACCTACCAATGACCTTTTGGTAATTTTCCATTTATTATATTTTGATTTTGTTTAAAAATAAATAAAAAATAATATCTTATTTATTTATTTAAAATAACATTTATCTTAAATAAATAAACAAACAAATAAATAAATAAAACACATTAATTATTTATTTCCATAGAGTTTATTTTGGGCTTATTAAACCCATTTTCATTTTAGGTTTGATCTAAGTGTGTGATCCTGTAGGTTCACATAACATTGGTTGTGGGCCTAAATCTTTATTTAGGCCTACAAGTCATAAGTAGCCTCTAGGAAGACATTATGACTACCCAAGTCATGTGAAGTCAATAATCCGACATGACCTAATTACAATGAATTTTATCATCCCTTAATCACATGATATCTTAAGGCATAGAATGTCATCCTTATATAGTTCAATATTATGACTTGATTCCAAGTAGACTGAAAGTGATAACTCTTTATCAATTCATTTTAGCATGGCCATGCATTTTCCTTCAGTCTATCTCATCAAGGGGCCCTTAGATATCTTTCTCATATTAATGAGGGATAAATTCCTTCTAAATCATTCACATTCCTCACATAACTAATTTCATATCGAACAACATCCTATTTAATCATCCGGTTAAACATAATGTTAGAATGTGTCAAAACATAAAATAACTATGTAGAAATCCATGATGATTTCAAGGTCAAAGGATCAAAATAAAATTACTGTGATGAGAAATACTTATGACAATAATCTATGTAGTATTCTCGTAGTGGGTCAATCCAGTACATGATCTCTCATCATGTACTTATGAGTTGACTTAATATCTTATATTTATGATTAGTAAAACAAAACCATCAGTCAACATCATACTAGCCTTAATAGTTTAATATTTATATAATGAACAAATGGCTAGGGATAATTAGAATAGAACTCTTATTTTTAATCTAAGGGTTTTACTATCAAGTCACATACTTGATGGCCTTAGTAAGAATTAACCATTCATATAATTATCATAAAATCAAATGATAATGAAATCCCTCTTTATTAATAAAATAAGAAAGTCAATACATAATCACAAATGATTGACCTAGTGCATATCACTAACAATCTCCCACTTACACTAGGCCTAATCAACATCGTATCGAATACCCATAGACCTAGTATGACTCTCATGTTTAGGTTATGGAAGAGGCTTAGTTAGTGGATCAACAACATTATCATTTGTAGGTACTCTACATATCTTAACGTCTCCTCTCTCAATGATTTCTCGAATGAGATGATAGCGCCTGAGTATGTGTTTGGATCTCTGATGTGATCTAGGCTCCTTAGCTTGGGCTATAACTCCATTATTTTCATAATACAAGTTCACTGGATCTGATATACTAGGAACAAAACCTAGTCCAGTTATGAATTTCTTAATCCACATAGCCTCCTTAGCTACCTTTGAGGCAACTATGTACTCAGCTTCTATTATAGAATCAACAACAGTGTCTTGCTTGGAACTCCTCCAGCTCACTGCACCTCCATTCAAACAAAACACATATCCTGACTGTGATAGAAAATCATCCTTATAAGTTTGGAAGCTGGCATCTATGTAACCATTTACAACTAGCTCATCTTCCTAACCACCATACTGTAAAAATGCATCCTTAGTTCTTCTCAAGTACTTAAGGATATTTTTAACTGTTGTCCAATGACTTTCACTTGGGTCTGACTGGTATCTACTCATTGTGCTTAAGGCATATGAAACATCAGGTTGAGTACACAACATTGCATACATGATAGATCCAATAGCAGAAGCATATGGAATTTTACTCATGCGGTCTCGCTCATCTTGTGTCATAGGACACTGAGTCTTGCTGAGACTAATGCCATGCGACATTGGTAAGAATCCTCTCTTGGAATCTTGCATATTAAACTTGTTCAATACCTTATCAATATAAGTTCTTTGACTTAGGCCAATAAACCTTTTAGATCTATCTCTATAGATCTTGATGCCTAATATATAAGCAGCTTCGCCTAAGTCTTTCATTGAGAAACAATTCCCTAACCATGATTTAACATTTTGTAAAATAGGGATATCATTTCCAATGAGTAGTACAACACTAAAAACATAATAGCACTCCCACTAACTTTCTTGTATACACAAGGTTTGTCTTTATTTTTAATGAAGCCAAATTCTTTGACTACATCATCAAAATGAAAATTCCAACTCTGAGATGCTTGCTTCAATCCATAAATGGACCTTTGAAGCTTGCATACCTTTCCAGAATTCTCAGGACTAATAAAACCCTCTGGTTGTGTCATGTACACATCCTCAAGTAAGTTTCCATTGAGAAATGTTGTTTTGACATCCATTTTCCATATTTCATAATCATACTATACAGTTATGGCAAGGAGAATTTGAATAGATTTTAGCATATCCATTGGTGAAAAGGTTTCATCATAGTCTATACCATGTGTTTGTTTGAAACCTTTCGTAACCAGTCTTGCTTTAAAGGTATGCACATTGCCATCCATGTCAGTTTTCTTTTTAAAAACCCATTTGTACCCAATAGTTTTTAAACCATCATTTGGGTCAATGAAGGTCCATACTTGATTATCATACATGGATTGCATTTCTGATCTCATGGCTTCAAGCCATTTTTTAGAGTCAGGACTATTTATGGCCTCTTGATAGGATGTGGGCTCATTTTAATCCACAATTAACACATCATTATCACCGGTTATGAGAAATCCATGTCTCATGGGGATTTGACGTGTCCTACCAGACCTCATTGGGCCTTCTGGTACTTGTGCAGACTCAATAACTTTTTGTTGATTCAGTTGCAGTTCCATATCAGGTACAACACTATTTTGTAAGCCATGAATTTCTTTAAGTTGTACTCTGCTCCCACTGGTTCCTTTGGAAATAAACTCTCTTTCCAAAAATACACCATTTTGAGACATAAACACTTTGTTCTCAAACGCATTATAGAAGTAATATCCTTTAGTTTCTTTATGATATCCCACAAAAAGGCATTTATCAGATTTAGGTGCTAGTTTATCTAAGATTTGATGCTTGACAAAAGCATCACATGCCCAAATCTTTAGAAAAGACAAACTGAGAGTTTTTCCAGTCCATATCTCATATGGTGTCTTTTTAACTGCCTTCGATGGAACTCTACTCAAAATGAATGCAGCAGTTTCTAAAGCATATCCCCAAAAAGAGATTGGGAGATCATATTGACTCATCATAGATTGAACCATATCCAATAGAGTCCAATTTCTGCATTCAAACACACCATTCCATTGTGGTGTACCTGGAGGAGTCAATTATGAAACAATCCCATAATCTCTAAGATGATATATAAATTCTTGGTTTAAATATTCACCACCTCGATCAGATCTTAGTGTTTTAATATTTTTACCAAGTTGATTTTGTACTTCATTCTTGAAAATTTTGAACTTTTCAAAAGATTCAGATTTATGTTTCATTAGATAGAGATAACCATATCTACTAAAATCATTCGTGAAAGTTACGAAGTACTGAAAACCTCCTCTAGTAGTTGAGCTTAATGGTCCACATACATCAGAATGTATTAAGCCCAATAAGTCATTAGCCCTCTCACTCTATCCAATAAAAGGTGTTTTATTCATTTTTCCAAGTAAACAAGATTCACATGTATCAAATGATTCATAATCAAATGAATTTAAAAGCCCATTTTGGTGTAGCTTTGAAATGTGTTTCTCAATTATATGGCCTAAACAACAATGCCAGAGATAGGTCGAGTTTAAATCATTAAATTTAGGCTTCTTTGTATCAATGTTATAGATTAGCATTTCATTAGTGTCTTCGGCATCTAAAACATAAAGTCCACTAGTGCATGGAGTATATCCATAGAAAATGTTATCCTAATAAATACTGCATTTATTATTCTTAATAATAAATTCAAATCCTTTCTTGTCCAAACAAGAAACAAAAATAATATTCCTACGTATAGTAGGTACATAATAAAAATTTTATAAAGATAAAACAAGTCCACTAGGTAAAGGTAACTCATAAATTCCTACAACTAAAGTAGCAACTCTTGCTCCATTGCCAACTCGTAGGTGCACTTCGCCTTTTGCCAATGATCAACTCCTTTTTAGACCCTGCACATTTGTACAAATGTGAGATCCTTATCCAGTATACCCAAGAATAAGAATCAGAAGTAGATAAATTTAATTCTATAACATGAATACCTGAAGAGGGAGTCTCACCACCCTTTTTCTTCTTTAGATCATCCAAATAGAGCTTGTAATTTCTTTTCCAATGACCTGGCTCATTATAGAAAAAGTAAATTCTTTCCTTTGGTTTGGGTTCAGCTTTGGATTTGGGTTTGGGCTTTGGCTTGGGCTTCCAATAACCTTTAAAGACCTTGCCCTTTCCAACCCTTTTCATCCCTTTTTCCTTATTGACCATAAGAACATCCTTGGTGTTACTCCTGATGTTCTTCTCAACAGTTTTCAGCATCCCATGCAACTTTGAAACAGTCTTCTCCATACTATGCATATTGAAATTCATAACAAAGCTATCATAAGCTTCAGGCAAAGATTGGAGAATAATATCCATAGCCAGTTCTTGTTCAATCTTGAGACCAAGCTTGTCCAAGTGATTAAGATGACCCTTTATCTTAAGAACATGAGGATTGACAAAGCCACCAGTAGTCAGCTTGTAGGAAAGCAATGCCCTGATGGTATTGAACCTTTCAATTATGACTTTCTCTTGGAACATTTCCTTGAGATGGCCTATCATAGTATAAGCCTCCATTTCCATCAGCTGCTTTTGTAGCTCATACTCCATACATCCAAGCATAACACAAGCGACATCATTAGAATCATTAAAATGCTTGTTATAAGCATCCCTTTGTGCTCTAGGAGCATTGGCAGCTGGTTCCTCAGGGATAGATTGATCAAGGATGTATTCCTTTCTCTCATGCCTAAGAACAATTCTTAGGTTTTTGTACTAGACAAGAAAGTTAGTCCCATTGAGCTTATCCTTCTTAAGGATCGATCGCAACAACATGGTAGGTGTAGTGTTTGAAGTCATTATCTACAGGAAATATATGCAAAGTACATTCAGTATTTTATTAAATATGTATGAGGCATAATTAAAAATTCCCACTAAATTTACTTAAATAAATAACCCTCTAAGTTAATTTTACAAATTTTAGTGGGCCAGGATCCATATTTCACTATACTCTAAGTGAGCTTTGGCTCATCACCTAAAATATGGTTATTTAGGTAGACAACTCTTATCAATTACATCTCATGTAACTCTTGGATGGTATGGGATTTGACATCACATGTCATGGCTAAAAATCCCATCTAATGCCCTAGGTCCAAAACCATTTTGATAACCTAGTTAAGTCAAACCATATTAAATGTTTGGATAGCACCATTATCCAACTTGCCTTCCTCGGATAAATTTATACACCCTGCTTTGGCAGACCCATATATAATAATCTAAGGCTTAACAAATGTTGAATTTATGGGAGACATTATAATGACTTAATATTAAATAAGGGTTCGTCTTTATTTAATCTTATAATGTATTGCATGGCATCATATGGCATCACATAGCATTATATACATAACAACTAAAATAAATGTGACATAGCATGGCCCAAATCTAAGTGGATCTTCATAAGCCAATATGAAGATCAAAGATCAAACCTAGGTAATATTACTATTACAACATGAGCCTCCAACTTGGATCTCCATCTTCTACCATGGATCTCCTTCTTTGGTTCCCACCTTGGATCTCCATCTTGGGCCTCCAACTTGAATTGCACCATGGGTCTTGATTTATATAAATTATTGTAATTTATTCTACACTATTTTAATAAAATAAATACAACAAAACAAAAATGACTTGCAGGCCATATTTAAAATTACAACCCATAAAAATTAAATCGAATCACATTGGTCTAAGGGCCATGTTATGCACCATGCATAAAATAACAAACATGTATAACATAATAATCTATTTAGTTAGCAAATCCAATAATTATGTTAAAAATAAAATAATGTGTCAATTCTTTCGGGGTTAAGGGGTAGCGCCTCTAGTGGGATTCCGAGGGGCATCGCCCCTCGACGAGGTCTAAGGGGCAGCGCCCCTGGTAGGGTCTGGGGACAGCGGCCCTGGTGGTGGTCCTGTGAGTCACTTTTGTTTTGTTGTATTTATTTTATTAGAATAGTGTAGAATAAATTACAATAGTTTATATAAATCAAGACCCATGGTGCAATTCAAGTTGGAGGCCCAGGATGGAGCTCCAAATTACTATAAAATTTCTGAACATTAATGAATTTTCGTAATCAAATTACTGTAAAATCATTTTGTTCAAAAATAGACAAAAAAGCTCAATTAAAATAGCCACCATAAAACCCTAATTTGCGTCAAGGAAGCAACTAACCAATTTTCGTAATCATATTACTGAATCAGTTATTGCCTAAAAACATCACTTTCTGCAAACATCTTACAGTCTAAAAATTCGTTTAAAACATATCAAAATAATTTTTTTTTAAATAGACGCATCCATTACGCAAACTCTAATTTCAATAATTAAAATTATGGCTTGAACAAATCTGTATAAAACAGATCCATTCTGCATAATCTGTTTAACATTTAAACAGGTTGCCCTTAACACATAATCTGCATAATCACAAAAATTATGTTTCAGATTTAATCAAAAACAATTTTCCTGATCAAAATAGAAAATGATTTTCCTAATTAAAACAGGAAACAAATATGATGTTTCAATTAATCATATTAATCAAAAACAGAATACATAATTGATTTAAATCCTTAAGTGATTAGGTTTTTCGAAAACAGAATTTCTGTTTCATTAAATCACATTAATAAAACATTATACTTAACTCTTTTTTCATAAAAACATCATGCAGAATTCATTTTCATGAAACAACATTCTTAATTCATAAAATCAAAAACTGCTTTTAGTTTAATCACATTAAACCATTACAAACATTAATCAAATTAATGTTTCATTCCATTTTCAAATAGATTACTAAGAATTGTCAAAAAAAAAATTAAAACCCCTTTTGATAATTTTGAAAACCCTTTTCAAAAAGATTCATAAACCCTAACATATATCATATACACAGAATCAAATAACCGAATTACAAGTGGCTCTGATACCACTGTTGGGTTTCGTGATAAAAACACAGCGAAAAAATTAAAATTTTATCACTTACCTAAGCCTGGATCCATGTAATTTGATTACTTGATTAAATCTAGGGTTTTAAGAATCTTACCAAAACGTAGAAGAGGCAAGATTTTCTGGAAGGATGAGAGGAGGTTCACACCGGTGACACCTTACCCCGAGCTTTTTATCTTGGTTGTTCGGATCAAGACGTCTCCAAAAAGGATGCGTCCTCTATAGGTGTCCACACGAATAGCCCTTCACAAAATAAATTGGAGTATGTGTGCTAGAAACCTCCTTGATTATCTCACAAATCAAGAACAAAAGAAAAACACTATCTTTGTTTTCTAATAAGAAAGAAAATGAATTTGGAAGCAGGAAAAACTAGTGTGTGAAACCCTAGAGAATATAACATATTTATAGACTTAAAATTAGGGTTTCACCTACCAATGACCTTTTGGTAGTTTTCCATTTATTATATTCTGATTTCGTTAAAAAATAAATCAAAAATAATATCTTATTTATTTATTTAAAATTACATTTATCTTAAATAAATAAACAAATAAATAAATAAATAAAACACTTTAATTATTTATTTCAACATAGTTTATTTTGGGTTTATTAAACCCATATTCGTTTTGGGCTTGTTCTAAGTGTATGACCCTATAGGTTCATATAACATTGGCAGTGGGCCTAAATCTCTATTTAGGCCTACAAGTCATAAGTGGCCTCTAGCAAGACATTATGACTACCCAAGTCATGTGAAGTCAATAATCTGACATAACCTAATTATAATGAATGTTATCGTCCCTTTATCACATGATATCTTAATTGAACATAAGGCATAGAATGTCATCCTTATATAGTTCAATATTATGACTTGATTCCAAGTAGACTGAAAATGATAACTCTTTATCAATTCATTTTAGCATGGCCATGCATTTTCCTTCAGTCTATCTCATCAAAGGGCCCTTAGATATCTTTCTCATATTAATGAGGGATAAATTCCTTCTAAATCACTCACATTCCTCACATAACTAATTTCATATCCAACAACATCCTATTTAATCGTCCGATTAAAGATAATGTTAGAATGTGTCAAAACATAAAATAGCTATGTAGAAATCCATGATGATTTCAAGGTCAAAGGATCAAAATAAAATTACTGTGATGAGAAATACTTATGACAATAATCTATGTAGTATTCTCATAGTGGGTCAATCCATTACATAATCTCTTATCATGTACTTATAAGTTGACTTAATATCTCATATTTATGATTAGTAAAACATAACCATCAGTCAACGTCATACTAGCCTTAGTACTTTAATATTTATATAATGAAAAAATAACTGGGGATAATTGGAATAGAACTCTTATTTTTAATCTAAGGGTTTTACTATCAAGTCACATACTTGATGGCCTTAGTAAGAATTAACCATTCATATAATTATCATAAAATCAAATGATAATGAAATACCTCTTTATTAATAAAATAAGAAAGTCAATACGTAATCACAAATGATTGACCTAGTGCATATCACTAACACCTACCATATGAGGAAAAATACGACTTGGTAGAGAAGACATGTTTAATCATGATTTGGGCAATAAGGAAATTGAGGCATTACTTCTAGTCCTATAAGTCCAAGCAATTTCACAGATTGATCCTTTAAGGTACTTATTTCAGGTGCTTGCTTTGACTAGAAGGATGTCTCGATGGCTAATACTTCTAACTGAGTTTGATATAGAATGCATCACCATGAAAGTCATCAAAGGAAGGGCAATAGAAGAATTCCTAGCTTAAATTAGAGTCGAAGGTAATGAACAATGGAATTTAGAGTTTTCAGATGAGAACCTGGCAGTTATAGAGCATTGAGAGTGGAAGCTCTACTTCAATGAGGCTATAAACAACAAAGGAGCTAGATTAGGAGTAATTCTTATTACACTATAAGAAGAAACCATACCGATGGCCATGATATTAGATTTTAAGGTGACGAATAATATGGACGAGTATAAATCATGCATCTACAGAATTAAAGTAGCTATAGCAGCTGGGACAAAGGAATTGCTAGTTTATAGGGATTCAATGTTAGTTGTTCGCTAGGCTAATGAAGAATGGGAAGTGAAAGAAGAAAAACTAAAACCCTAGATCTACTATTTGAAAGTTTTAGTGAAAAACTTCAATAAATGTCTCTTTATCCATTTGTCAAGAGACGACAATCAGATGACAGATGCATTAGCAACACTCTCTTCAATGTGGGATAATGTGACGGGATTAACTATAAGTCTTTGGTAATCATGAAATCAAGAGCTCCATGTTATGGGGGAGAGTATATTATGATTGTTCAAATAAGCCCTAAAGAGAAACTGTGGTTTTATGATATTCAGAGGTTTATCGATGAAAGGAAGTATCCTTATAATGTGACCTTAAAAGAGAGATATGTTGTTCGTGTTCTTGCACACAACTATATAAGTCATGATAGAGTATTATTGAGTGGTATATAGCTTAGATGTCTCAAGAGAGATGAAGCTAAAGAGGTAATGAAAGAGATTTATGCAGGAGCTTATGGTTCTCACATGAATAAGATGATCCTAGCTAAGAAGATACTCATGCAAGCATATTATTAGATGAATATAGAAAATGATAGTATTAGAATAGTGAGGCAATGTCATCAATGTTAGTTTTATGGGAATCTTAACCATTTACCTCATATGGTGATAAATAGTTTATCATCACCTTGGCCCTTTGCAGCTTGGGGGATTGATATTATAGGCAAAATAAGTCCGACAACATCAAATGGCTATAAGTACATAGTTGTGGTAATAGGTTACTTCACTATATGGGTAAAGGCCAAATCCTTTAATGCCATAAAAGCAAAACAAATGGCATGGTTTATTAAGAAAAGCCTTATCTGTAGGTACAACATTCCACATCACATTGTAATAGATAATGGTGTCCAATTTCAGGTAGAAACAATAGAATTATTATAGAAGTATGAGATCTAAAATCATAAGTCTTCACCATATCATCCTCAAGCCAATGGAGTGATAGAAGCAGCTAATAAAAATGTCAAGAAAATCCTCTCTAAAATGGTCAAGACTTACAAAGATTCATCTGAGTTTCTTCCTTACGCTTTATGGGGATATAAGACTACAATTATACCTACCACGGGCCAAACTCCATTCTCTTTAGTGTATGGTTATGGAGCAGTCTTGCCTATAGAAATAGAGATTAAATCCTTAAGAGTTGTCATGGAAGCTAAAACTCTTGAGAGTGAATGGGCACAAAAGCGATATTATCACCTTGTGTCTCTATATGAGAAAAGGATGAATGCTTTGTTTCATACTCAGATATATCAGAGGAGAATAGCATGATCCTTCAACAAGAAGGTTAAGGCTGGAAATACAAAAGCTCAAGACATGGTGTTAAAATAGTCCAAAGCAGTGGTATTTGATTCGACAGCAAAGTTCATACCAAACTAGGAAGGACCAAATTTAGTCAAATAGGTTCTGCCTAAAGGAGTTGTGAAGATATCAGATCTAGAAGGAAATGAATTCATGGAGCATGTTAACCTAGAGCACCTCAAAAAATACTACCTATAAAAAATAAAATAAAAGTAGTATAAAGAAAATAAAGTCTACTGATTAGAAAACCTGAAATGGCTAGTCAGGAAAAAGTTAGGACATTCGTGCTATTCAGAAAACCCATAAAGGGATGGCAGGAAAAATTATGGAATAAAAATAAAAGAAATGGTCTCGCTGGCTAGAAAACCAACAAAGGGCTAGTTAGGCAAAAATTAAGGCAAATAAATTAGAGAGAGAAAAATATTCAGCTAGAAAGTTTGAAAGGACTAGTTGATAATATGAGTTATATCATGTAATGTAATAAATGTACTCATTTTGGCCCTAATTAATGAATTATATTGAAATTGAATTTTTTTTTAGCATTGCATGTTCTATCTTATTTATAATGCATAAATACTTGAAAGGAAAATAGAACATGAAAGCTTAAAATCAGCTTTATAAAACCGTTTCCTAGTGATGTCTTTGTTTCTTCTGTTACCACTCATCGTGTAAAGCCTGAGTCCCCTTGTATCTAGAAAATCTTGGTGGCTCTATTGTTTATGACATAACCCATCTCCTACATGATTAACAGAAATAACAAGAAAGCTTAACTCTTCTTATAGTCAGATCTATGTGAGAAATTAACCAAATAAAATAAAAGCCCACTAAGTTGAAAACCAAAAAGGGTGGCTTAGGGAGAAGTTAGGGCAAGCCTACTAAATTGAAAACCTGAAAGGGTTGCTTAGGCAAAAGTTAAGGCATTTAAAAAAAAACCCTCCATTCATTTATCTAAGTCTGATTTAGGGAAGGACAAAATAGTTCAACACAATACATATGAATAGAGTTCAGAATATGATAGTAATGCAGGAATAGTCTGAATACAAATAACCTAGATCAATCATCATGAGCTCCAGAATATGGCCATGAGCTCCATCCTCTTGTGAAATCATCGTGATAAAAGGTGTCCAAAGGTTTGATAGAGGAAGTCCCAGCATAGTAAGGGTCAATGCCTGAACCTGCAAGCTGTCAATGAAGCATCTTGATATCATGTTCCAGACCGCTTGAGTAGCTCTGTACATATAGCAAACACATCATGTGCATTTCATATATAACATGCATACATTTTCATCTTCATTATACATATACTTACCCTTCAACTATCTGTGACCTACATAGTGAATAACCTCTAAGATGAGGATAGTCCATGCAAGAACTCCGCTTGTGTCCAAGGAACTTGTTTTGTAAATTTACTAAAATTAGTGTCAAGTGTATATATCACGCAGGGAATAAGTTAGAAAGACTCACATGAGAAGCATCTGCTGGAGAAAAGATAGAAAGCTGAGCATCACTAAAATGCATCTGCTGCCCAACTGGAGTCTAAACAGTAGGAGCCTAGTAGAAAATGGACCTATCCATAAGAGAGATATCACTAAGGGTAATGCTCGTAAAAGCACCATCGTGACTAGTCCCAATATGTTGAGTATGATATGCAAGGCTAGGTTTGGCATTAGGCCTCTCAATATCGAGAACAACCTCAGTCTCTAGAGTAATGTCAGTCTCTTCCTCTCAATATCGAGAACAACCTCAGTCTCTAGAGTAATCTCAGTCTCTTCCTCTATCACCTCATTAGCAAGAGAGTAAACCTCCTCAAACTATTAAAAGAATAAGTGATTCATAGGTTCCAAAGAAAGAAGCTAAAATAATGAGAAATTACCTCAGCATCTCAATGGGAATATGCTCCAAGAGGCTCTCATGAATGAACTACTGATAATGTCAAGAATGCTCAAGAAAATCTGAGGTAGCGTATCCCTATAGTGCATCTCTCAACTCATAACCTATCAGATGTGAGCTGCAAAGCATAGAGGAAGGGATATCATATGGAATGCGATGTCGAGAGGGCCCAAAAGACCAGTGATACACTTGCTCCCCTAAATGCCACATCAAATAGCCATATCCTGAGAGCAGAACCCTCATAAGCTCAAGGCATATAGCAATGGCCATGAAATCATATTGCTAGATGTCATTAGCACCCTACAGCCAATTAAAGTTTATATGCAATTTAGGTCAATTAAGTTTAACTCACATTTAATTACAAGATACTAATAATTTATTTTCCTTACTAGGTGTCATTCAATGGTGTTCAGTTGGTCATGATATGTCTGCAAAGTGTTCTTGTTACTAACAAGGTAGGAAGATTCCCATCTCATCATCAAGGGAAAGCTCTTATCAAAGCTAATAACACTGAAGCCTCAAATCAAACCGATCTCTATTCTCCAGATCTGAAAGAAAGAGAGCATATTAGTAAAAGGTAATAGCAGAAATGAATAAAAGCAGTAAAATGTTACCTCATTAACCACATCTTTGCACTTGTGGGTACGTAAATGAGTCAAAGAAAAAATAGTTAAGCCCTCTCGATGTCCAAGATCATTATGAGGAAAAAAAGGAGGCATAATCCTCTAATTTTCTAAAATCTCTACTCTCCCATGTTGTTTATATTGCAATGAGGCCATAGGATCTGACGGATTGCAAATCATATGTCAAATAATAAAGAAATCAAGAAATGAAAATCAATGCAAATAAAGGAAATGAAAAGGAAAGAAAATGAAGAAAAAGAGAGAATGAAATGAGACATACAAAAAGGAGGAAATATATAAAGTGAAAAATATCCACTTTAGTCCATTACTTCTGTTTGCATATGGATCTAAGTTTTCATGTTGCAATTTGGTACATAATTGCATTCTGATTAGAAATTCATTCCTAATTAAATCATGGCTTTCATTTCATCAAATTAAATTATTAATCTATAACCAGCCTATGATTATGAATTCTCTATCAAGTACAGAATACAAAACAAAATTATAGAATTCAATTTTGCATTTCTACATGCATCATTTCAATCAAATATCAAAATTCATTTCATGTTACATAGTAGCTGAAACATAAATTTTCAAAATTATCATGTTATGTGCTACACAATAGTCATAACATGAATTTCAAATTCCACATGTTATATGCTTCAATAACAGTTATAACATGACCAGTTTTCAGAAGTTTACCACCAAACACTATACAATATTTATGGTGACGTCACTAAACATCCCATAGGGAATATAGCGGATTTTAAATCGCTAGACGTTCCACATGAACTATAGCATGTTTTTCATCATTTTTTTAGATGTCCTATAGGGAATCTAGCAAGCTTCATTATATACATTACGTTAGAAATCCTAAAGGGAATATAATGAAATTTCAAGTTCACTAGACATCCTACAGGGAATATAGTGTACATCGTTAGATGTCCCATAGGGAATATAATGAAATTCATCATTACTAGACATTCTAGAGGAACTATAGCATATTTTTAAATCATATGTTTGTTAGACATCCCACATGGAACATAATAAAATTCATCATTGCTAGACATTCCATAGGAACTATAGCATATTTTTAAATCATATGTTCGTTAGACATCCCACATGGAATATAATGAAATTCATCATTGCTAAATGTCCCACAACAAATATAGCAACGCACATTTGCATAAAGTTCACTAGACATTCCATAGGAAATATAGTGAAACTTGTTAAACATTACATCTTACTTTAAATTGCATAGTAATTTGAGCATCGATCTGTCAATTAGGATACAATTAAGTATCCTAATTTCTTTCTATCGAAATTGTGTGCTTCTATTACTTTGCCATAATTTGTGAAGTAAATAGTGACAAAGGGGGGCAACTGTAAAGCACCAACTTTCAGGATGTAATTGTGCACATTTACAACATAAGCCCTTATGATGAAATTTATTAAAAAATTGAACTCGATTGTCAGTTTTCTAGACTTTAGGGACTAAATTACAATGTTTTAAGGATTTGATTATAAAAAATAAAGTTTTCAAGGGCCTTTTAGTAATTAAAAGTTTTTAAAGATTGGCATCATTAATGTTGATTGGCATTACACAATGCCGACCAACATTACACAATGCCGACCGGCATTACACAATGCTGATGCATGAAAAATCTTATGTTTTTTATTTTTTATCAATTTTTTCTTTTTTAATTGGTTAAAATTTTATTTTATTTTATTTTTTTGTTAAGAGATAGCGTGGTCAAAATGTGTAAAAAATTTTGAAAATTAAACAAATAGAGTCTGTTTCCTAGAATTGAGGAAGGTCAGCTCACAAGCCTGTACTTTTAAAAAGAAGAGACTGCGTGAGTGAGGGGGACATCATGAAAGCAAAAAATCCCTACTGCATGCAAACCCTAGAATTGTGAAAAACCAGAGACACTATTGAAAAGAAAACTTGCACAACACTCCAAATCTTAATTTCTTTTATTTCTCAAAACCTTAGTTTCTTGATATTATTCTTCAAAGGCTTTAAAAAGAACTATTTGTGTCTTTGAATGCAATCAGACCTTGTCAAGAATCAAAAAATGAGTTTAAAAATGATGACAATCCCAATATGAGGGGCCATCTAAGAGCATATGCACAACATCTTATTACCATTGTCTCCTGTCTTTTGATTTTCTTTTTAATTTAATTTCCTTTAATTGTTATTTGATTTTCTTTTTAATTTAATTTCCTTTAATTGTTATTTGATTTTCTTTTTAATTTAATTTCCTTTAATTGTTATTTTGTTATTTTACTCATTTGGCTAATGTGAGTTTTGTGATTTTTCTTTTTTTTTCCTTTTGGAATCCAATTGGGGATTGATAAGGTCACAGCCATATATCCAAAAATCAAATAGAAGATCCATGGAATGCCTTGGATTCTAAACTGTGATTAAATTTTAGGGTTTGATGTTTCTGTATTTATTTTTTTCTATCTTTTGCGTGTTAATTAATTTGGGTTTGTAATTAATTTTAATTTCTAGTAGGTAGAATATTGTAATAACCCTAGTAGTGAGAATAGTAAAATTTAACTTTTCTGCTTGTAAAATGAATTAGTAATTTAGGTTCAATTGGATAAAAATTAATTAAAATCAATGATGGGTGTAGATTAATTTAGGGTTGCATGTAAATTGATTTAGGTTTTTTAGAAAATCACATAAATCTTGTGCTTGATATGATTTTGTTGTGATTTTTGTTTGGGTTTTGTTTTTAGATCTTTTAGTTCTTTCGGCCCCAAGCCCATGATAGGTTTAAATCCACTAAAAAATAGGCTTAAAATGGTTTATGTTAATTAATTAAAATCAATTTAGGTTCATTAGGTTAATTTAGACTTAGGCCCATTTTTAGATTAACTAAAATTAATTTAGACTTAGCTCAGCCCATCTAATTTCATTTCTTTTTAAAAAATAAACAGACTTAGGCCCAATTCCCTTTTTTTAAAAAATAGGCTTAGGCTCACTTATAAAATCCAATTTCTTTAAAAATTTATAGATTTAGGCCTATTTGTAGATAATTGAAGTCAATAGACTTAAGCTAACTAACTAATAACAATGTAGGCCCACCTTTGGTCCATTTTCATTTGTAAAAAAAAATTGTAAATCTAGCTAACTTTCATTAAAATTAACCTAGTTTAGACTTAGGGATGATGCATTTGAATGCATTTTTATGTGTGATTTTATTAACTAAATGCCTTAGGGTTAAATGATGTTCAAATAGGGTTTAAATAAAATGGCTTATAATTATAGAATGAACTAATAATCTATAAAGTAATTCTAAATGAACACGAGACTAAAAGAAGTTAATATTTTGTTCCTAGAATCTCCTGGTTGTGGTGCTAACTTTCTTTTAGAGAATCGAGTACCACTAATTGAATTTCCCAATTATTACCCTGGGTGACAACTTCTCTTCTCCATGCTATAACTTTATGGCATAGTAGTATGTTCCCTAAGGCTTTGGGCCTAAACAATGTTGTGGTTGCTAAAATCTTTGGCGTGCTCTAAACCCCACCATCTATATAGTGTGCAAAGTCTTAGGGTGTGCATATAACAAAGTTATCACATACTATCAAGGTCTCTGGTTGTGTATGAAGTATATGGTTGCATGAAGGGTTTTAATGAGATTATTATTATGCTTTCTTATGACTTATATGCATCGAGTTAGATTGCTATGTATACATTGATTGAGTGATGGATGGACATGACATATACTTTTTAGTTGCTTGTTAGATAAATGATCATCATTCCTCTAGACTTTACCGTTATCATGGACTTGAGCTTTTCTAAGGAGCCTATTCCCTTCAGTGAGGAGGAGTGTTCTTCTGCAATGGCGAGGAGGTGCCTTACCATGGAGTTGCTTAGGGTGCCTACCCCTATGAAGTTTGGTTGTCCATACCTTACTCGTTATGTTGAGTTTGCCTCTACCATGCGAACGATATATGATGTTGATCTTGTTTCGATGGAGTAACTAGCTTTTTGCTTCTTGTTCTATTTGCTAAGTGTTATCATATATGGGTAGTATGCAATTGTTGCCTATCCTAAGAGACCTAGATAGCTTATTGAGGTACTGTTGGGGTACTACTGCTTTCTCCTACATGTACTCATGTCTAGATGCAACATGCCAAGGTGGATCGAGGATTTGTGGATGCTTATTTATGCTAGATATGAGTAAGAGTTCTTATATCTATCCGTTTGCTCTTCATCTTTTGCTTGATGTTTTTTCTGATTTTCTGAGTCCTAATTTTGATAAATCTAAGCTTATGAGTTTGGGGTTTTTCCTCATTTGAGCATCTCTTGGAGGATGATTTTTCATGGTTATTCTAGCTAGATTAGGAAGACCAATTATATGATTGAGGATTGTGGAGAGGACTAGGACTACATGGGTAGGTTGTGGCCTGGATAGGTATGTTTGATTCCTACTATGTTGGTTATTTTGTTTCTTAGAAATTCTTTATTCACTTTTACCTTTTAAGCAGATTCTCCTCCACCAGTGGGTGGCGAGGTCAAATTGGTCGGTAGAGAGAGTGACAACATGGCAGCTAATAGAGAGATGAGTGTTGCTTACTGGCCTTACTAGCAAGGTGTGGTATCTATGTTAGTGAGTCCATCATTGGTGGGATGGTCATTTTATAAGGAGGGTCCCTATTCCTCCTCCTAATGACATATTCTAAACTCATGAGCTTAGTTTAGATGAGCTTGCTACTACCATGATCAAAAATCCCTCTGAGAGTCTCCTAGATGGTGCAGGCTCTTTTTTATGCTGATGTGTTGATCCCTTAGCTAATTGATGTTGTGGTGGCACCTTTCCACTGCCTCTACCTCCTCAAGTGGATGGGGCTTATCCTTCAAATTCAAAGACTAGGCCATCATGCAAATTATTGAGAGTTGCTTCCTCTGATCTGGTAGGCTTTTATTCTTATTTGGTACAGGCATATAATAAACTTTGTTAGTAATAAGCTATAATTAACATGGTTATGGGGACTTACCTGTAATGATGGGGATCTCACTAGAAGAGATCAGGATCTCATTTTGAGGAGGTTGAGGGCACGTTCCATCTTAAGGTGACTGCCTATGCTAGCAGTGTGACTTCTGGTGGTGCTGTTCTTAGACTTAGCAGTTAGGTCATCTTCGATTTTATCTAGGATGGACATCTTTGGTAGAGGAGTGTATCTTGATTTGCCTTATCCTGGCTTTCCTTAGTCAGATGTTCTACCTCTAAACGCTACCTATATTTTAGCTTTATTTCATTTATTTTAAATTTTTTTCACCTATTTAATGCCTGGTGTTTAACTTTTTTGCTTATTTTTTGTAAATCCCTATCTATTATGCCTAGTACTAGTAACTGTTGTAGTAAGCGTGATGTAATCACCCAATTTTGGAATGATGGAATGTGGATGTGATAGAGGACGCCAATGATGAAAATATTATAAATAGATATTCAACACTTAAAGTTTGAAGCCTCAAAAGTCTAAATGCATTTTCAAAAGAACTTAATTTATTTTTAAGAACTTAATTATAATGTTTTCTTCAATGACTTAATAAAAATTTTTATTTCTTTTAAGTGTCTTTCTGTAATTAAAAGTTAAAAAAAGGATCAAAATTCTGTATTCGATCGAAATTACATAAAATTAATCAGAATTATGTAATTCTGATCGAAATTATATAATCTTGGTCGGAACTAAACGAGTTCCATTTGTATTTTTTATTTTTCAGTAAATAAAATTTTTATTTTTCTAAATTTTGATTGGTAAAATAATGTGATAAATCCCTTTTCTGGGATTTATCTGAATTTTTTAGGAAATTAAAAGTCCTTATTAAACCAAAACTCTATCATTATGAAGAGAGGAAGTCATAGTATGATACATTTTTTAGCTAGGGTTTTCTATATAAACCCAGCTAAAATCTCCTAGAGAGGGACTTCGTCCTAGACCTCTCATTTTTCTTTTACGTAGTTTTCAAATAATATTTTCTTGAGATAGTTTTCTTTGAAGAAAAAGCAATAGACTTTTAAGAGGAAAAATCAAGCATTAAAGATCTATTCTAAAAACAACGGTGATTTATACCACTATGCAGAGCAAATCAATATTGCATCCATACAATTATCTCCACTCCTACTCTTCTATTTTTTTTATTTTAATTATTTTGGTTCTATTTAATTTTAGCCTTTATTGTTATTTTGTTTATTCACGAATCATTATTTATTTGTGTGTTTGTGTTAGTGATTATGAAGAGAGTTACATGATAAATTCACTTAGAGAATAAAATCCATGAAGATCCATGGAAAGCCATGGAGTGAATTTTGTAACTGAATATAGTTTCTAGGTTTTTTATTTATTATTATTTTATTTTTTGTAATTTGTTTTTTTATTTAGTTTTTAGGGATGTATTAATTTTATTTTCTTATTATTTTCAGTATATCATTATAATAGCCCCAATAGTGGGAATAATGGAATCATGTGTGTGTTTGTGTGTTTATTTTAATTAATTGGGTAGTAAGATTACGGTTTCAATTGGGTGATTAATTAAAATTAATGGTTATAGAGATAATTAGGTTTTTTTAATTAAAATTGAATTAGATTTAAGTGGATAGAATTAGGGTTTCTTGTTAATTATTTTATTTATTAATAATTTATTGTTTAAGGTCACTTTAATTAAATTAGGTTTTTTATAATAGATAAATTTAATTGATTGTTTGATATTTCATTTGATTTTTTTTGGTTTTTTTTTATATTTTGGGCTTGCTTATTTATTTTTATGTGTTTAGGGCTCAAAGCCCATATTAGGCTTTAACCCATTTAATTGATTTTAGGTTTAGGTAGTTCTTTTTGGCCGATCTTTTAATTAGCTCATTTCATTTAATAGGTTATTAATTAATTAAGTCTAGATTTTAATTAAAATGCATCTTTCTACCCATAATTAAACTAAATTTAAGGTTGAAATAATTTAAGCTCATTTAGTTAATTTGGACATAGGTCACCTAGGATAATTAAAATTATTTAGACTTAGCCTATTATTTAGACTTAAGCCTTTTCCATAACTTGTAGATTTAATATCACCTTAGAATTAAAACATGTAGAACTAAGCCCACTAATTTAAATACTTCATAATTTGTAGATTTAGGCCCATTTTTAGAATTAAAATAAATAGGCTTAGCTTCATTTAATTAAAATTAAATAGGAATTAGGCCCATTAGTCTTTATGGCTACTTGTAAATTAAAACATGTAGATTTAGCCCATTTAATTAAAATCAATGTAGATTAGACTAACTGAGGGATTTTGAATTTAAATTTTTTAATCATATGATTGAAGCTCTCTTAAAAAAATATGCAGTAACACACAAGGTTGCTACTCCATATCATCCACAAACCAGTGGACAAGTTGAGATTAATAATAGAGAGGTTAAGTGGATCCTAGAGAAAATGGTGTCTTCTTCATAAAGGAATGGGCATTAAACCTTGATGACATTTTATGGGCGTATAGGATAGCCTTTAAAACCCCAATTGGCCTTATTCCTTACCAATTAAGTTATGGGAAGTCTTGTCATCTCCCCGTTGAATTAGAGCATAAGGCATATTGGACAACAATGGCTTTGAATTTTGATTTAGAGAAGGCCGATAGGAAGAGGTTACTTCAACTTAATGAATTGGCTGAGTTAAGAATGAATGCTTATGAGAATGCGAAGTTATATAAAGATCATACTAAGTTATGGCATGATAAGCATTTATCTAAGAAGGAATTTCATGAGGGTGAGCTTATTCTCCTTTTTAATTTAAGACTAAAGTTATTTTTAGGAAAGTTGAGGTCATGATGGATGGGTCCATTTAAAGTTATCAATGTTTATCCTCATAGTGCGGTTGATCTTGCTAATGTAAAAGGGGAAATTTTTAAGGTAAATGGACACCGTCTCAAGCCCTACTTGATCGGTGATGCAATTGATCCAAGCTACTCTATCTCTTTATCTACACCCTAATTGAATTTAGGTAAGGTCAAGCTATTGACTTTTAAATTTAGCATGGTAAGACTAACACATCTTTACTTTCATATACATATTTACATTTTCTATGCTTTTATTTCATTTTATTCCATTTTGTTTTTTTTTGAGTCATTACTTCACATTTTTACATTTCCTAGCCTTATTTTTTGTATTATTTTTAACTTTAGATTAGTTTCATTTAATGTTTAGTTTAAGTCATGTACTAGTATTTACTTTTTTTTCACTAATGGATGACTCATCACATAGAACATAGAGCATGGTGACGAGTCATCACATAATGATGACTCGTCACAGTGAGTTTAAATGATGAATCGTCACCACATTGACGACTCATACACCCATATTTATCCTGCCTACAATTGCATTATCATATATTTATGCTTATAATAGCTTAGTTTCATTATTTTTATATATATTACACATCTTCTATTGTTCATCTATTTGTTTTATTCTCTTTATTCCTTAACTAAGCACAATTTTATAATTGAAAGGTTGTTTCTTTTCCAAGAACAGACACACCTTTTCACCAACCCTTACACACCCTTTAACTATCTCTTACAACCCTATTACATCTATAAATACAACCTTTTGACCACCCAATCTCACATGTCTTTACATCCAAACAAATTTGCACTTACATACCTTCTCTTCCTTCATTTCCTGTTCTTTCATTCCTTATATACTTAGACTTTCTCTTCATATATTCTCTAAATCAACCCTAACCGAACCACCCCACTCTTTTTATCCTTTTTATTTTATTTTTCCATTTTCATTTCAAACATTTCTCTACATTTCTAATTCATTTGAGCAAGACTATCACCATGGGTAAGACTAGAGGATCATCTTCTAAGAGGCCACACATTGAAGAAACACATCAAGGGAAGGAAGATCTTTTCATAACTCACAAAGCGAAGTTTCCAATCCTTACACAGGAAGAAGGTGCCAAGTTCACAACAATCAAGTTTAGGGAAATCTTGGGTTTTAAGTACATTCCTAACTCTCTTTTGAATGATGTGGGTATGCTTGCATTTTTTGATCAATTATTGACTCAATGTGGGCATAAGAAATTTATTTCTATGCATGAAGATACCAATGTGGAATTAACTACTAAATTTTATGCTACTTTGGATGTTATTGCTAAAAATTCATAAATTCTGGAATTTTGCATGGAAGGGAAGAAACATCAACTTACTTACACTTTCATGAATCGTGTCTTTAGATTTAAAAGAGATGGGTTATGTGATCCCCCATCATCTTTTAGGTTGAATGAATTCTATATGTTTTTAATTAGTTTGCACACACCATTTAATTCTAGGAAAGGCAAGGTTATGTTTATTAAGGAATTGAAATATTGGTTCCTACATAAAGTGCTTTAATGTGTTCTATTTCATAAAACTAAATTCAATAGAGTTTCTGTATAAGAATTTTTTTTAATGTGGTGCATTCACAATAAGAAACAAGTGTGTTGGACTTGTTGGGTATTTAATTAATTGTTAGCTTATGCTTCTTGTAAGGATGCACCTTTGACTCATAGACATTTGATTACCATTGTTGCAAAGGCTTTGAATGTTAACCTTGCTAGCTATACTCATTTTGTTGAGCGTTCTTATTTTACTAAGCAAGCTTTTATGAGAGGAGAAGAAGTGGATGCTGCATTCTGTTTGATTCCTTCCCATTCTTGTTCTTATTAGAGAAGAATTGAATGACCACCACCGGTTGAGGAGCAACACTATAGAGAATCTACCAAGGAGAGTGATCTAGAGGAGGAACTTCCCTAATATACACCATTTGGTGATGTTCCTCTCCTAACTTATCCAATTCAAAGTACCACCGGTGGATCCTTAAGTGCCCATCCTCCTATTTGGGATCAAATATTGGATATGCAGATTGCTATATAGCATTAACTCAATGAGATGGAGTTTCAAAACCAACAACTTGCTCATCAGCAACGCAAAATGGAGTATAAATTGAATTAATTATTTGCTCATTCTAGCTATCTGATCGAGTCTCCACCTCTTATCCCTACGAATGATTGAGGGAGTACTTCTATCCTTTCTCTTGCTTTATTTTTATTACATTAAGGACAATGCATGTTTTTAAGTGTGGGGAAAGGGATATTAGTAGGATATTAGTAGTATATTAGTGGTGTATTAGTAGTATTGTTTATATGTTTTACGTGTGTTATGTGTTTTGCATTTATATATTATGTCATTGTTGTATTTCGTATTTAGGGTATTGTTAGTGCTATTTTGCATTTCTATTATTCATTCTCTTCTTATATTTAATAAGTAGTTATTCTTTTTAGTCTATTGATTTTGGTTAAGGTTAATCATTAATGTTGATAATTATATTTCGTATGCTTTATTAATAGAAGATGAAAGTTTCATCTAGTATATGTTATAAATTTTCCTTTTTATCTCTTTTTATTATTTATAAGATCTAAAGATTATTTAGTCAACTTGCGAGCTATGCTTAAGGCTAAAGTGGTAAAGATTCAAGCTTAGGATTTCTTAGAATTTTAAGTAGCCTTAGGGAAACTATAGCCATAACACTAATGAAACTCACTTTTCAATAATGGATGAGGACAAGATTTTAAAAAAAAAAGAAAAGAAAAAAAAATCTTTTTAAGTTTGCATTTCAAGTAAGTTGTGTGTAATTGAGTATGCTTTTTAGTTACATTCATTCGGAAAGAAATGTGTAACATCATAACTAGATGTATTTTAAGTAAGTTGTGTGTGATTGAGTATGCTCTTTAGTCACATTCATTCATAAAGAATACATCCAAAAAATATATTATTGAATAAAATGTCTAAAAATGCCATGACAAGAGTGAGTTGATGTGTGTGCTTAACATTGTCTCAAGGTTGCTTTTTCTTTTAAGAAATCATAAGTTTGGAGAATAACTATTTTGGTTAAGTAGCTTGGTTAGAACTTTAACTTTGTGTTCTTGATTTTATTCTTAGTAAATTGAGATAAATTGGTGAATTTATTGCTTATGCTATGAAACTTGTTCATTTTATTATTGTGGAGCATTGATGTTTGATTGATTAACTATCTTTTATAACCTCTTTCATTCTTGAGATTACTTGATAAGATAACTACATTTGCTTTGGAAGAGATGAAAGTTTTGTATGCTTTTCTATACTAGATCTTTTCTTGATTGAGAGAAAGCAAGGTATATGTGGAGGAGTTTGATATAATGAAAATGTGCATAGTTATTTAGGCTATTTAAGGTTTATTTTCATTTCATTATGTTTTGTGTGTTTGTTTGGTTATTGAATTGATGTTTTTACTTATTTTATCATTAGGACTTACTACATAAGTTTTATGCATGATTTAGGGCTCAAATGAAATTTAGAAGACACTTGGAGTTGATTGGAATAAGCAAGGAAGCAAAAGGAGTCAAGCTTGGATCATCAAGAAGGTGTACTAGTCGTCACACTCGTGTATTGCCCAAGAGTTACAACTTTTCCCAGTTTAAACAATTTTTGTATTTCAGCCATAACTCTGTCTACAAACATCTAAATTAGGTGATTCAAGTTTCTCTAGAACAATAACAAAATGAACTATAACTTTCTTGAAGTAACATTCTAGAAGATGGACGAAAATGCCCTTAAAGTTATAGAATCTGCAAAGGGGGGTGACCTTTGATGTCAAGTGGTGCCTTTCCAAGTCCAACCATATTCTAGTCACTTCCAGTAGCTTCCAAGCTCTATATATGCATCATTTCTAGTTTGAAACAAGGGAGAAATATGAATTATTACATTGTTTTAAAAATACAATTATTATATTTTAGTTTTAAAAGTCATTGTAAGAAACACATGAAGAAGACAAAGCCAAGTGCAAGAGAAGATCATCCTAAATCAATAATTCTTTATAAGACATAGAAGGGACTTTTACTTATTCAAAAAAAGAAAAGAAAAGAAAAGAAAAAAATGCTTTTGAAGTTTTCATTTTAAGTAAGTTGTGTGTAATTGAGTATGCTCCTTAGTTACATTCATTCAGAAAGAAATGTGCAACATAATAAGTAGATGTATTTCACTTTAGTCACATTCATTTAGAAAGAATACATCCAAAAAATATATTATTGAATAAAATGTCTAAAAATGCCATGAGAAGAGTGAGTTGATGTGTGTAGTTAATATTATCGCAAGGTTCCTTTTGCTCTTAGGAAATCTTAAGTTTGGAGAATTACTATTTTGGTTAGGTAGCTTTGTTAGAACTTTGACTTTGTGTTCTTGATTTTATGCTTAGTAAATTGAGATAAATTAATGAAGTTATTGCTTATGCTATGAAACTTGCTTCTTTTATTATTGTGGAGCATTGAAGTTTGATTGATTAACTATCTTTTATAACCTCTGTCATTCTTGAGATGACTTGACAAGATATTTACATTTTCTTTGGAAGAGATGAAAATTTTGTGTGCTTTTCTTCATTAGATCTTTTATTGCTTGAGGGTAAGCAAGGTCTAAGTATGGGGGAGTTTGATATAATGCAACTGCTTATAGTTATTTAGGCTAGTTAAGGTTTATTTTCATTTAATTTCATTATTTTTATGTGTTTGTTTGGTTATTGAATTGATGTTTTTACTTATTTTATCATTGGGACTCATTATGTAAGTTCTATGCATGATTTAGGGTTCAAATGACATTTAGAAGACACTTGGAGTTAATTAGAACAAGCTAGGAAGTAAAAAGAGTCAAGTGTGGATCATCAAGAAGGTGTATGACTTGTCACCAGGGGCATGAATTGTCATCAAGAGTCTCTGTGACAAGTCATCACCCAGTGATAAGTTGTCATACTAGTGCCTAGCCCAAGAGTTGCAACTTTTCCAAGTTTGAGCAGTTTTTATATTTTGGGCATAACTCCATCTATAGACATCCAAATTAGGTAATTCAAGTTTCTTGGAAAGATGATAAAATGATCTACAACTTTTATGAAGGAAATTTCTAGAGATAAAGTCATTTGGATGGACGAAAATGCCTTTGAAGTTATAGAATTTGCAAAGTGAGGTGACCTTTGATGCCAAGTGGTGTCTTTCCAAGTCCAACCATATTCTAGTCACTTCCAGCAACTTCTGAGCTCAATATATACATCATTTCTAATCTAAAATAAGGGAGACATATAAAATATTATAGTGTTTTAAAAGTACAATTATTATCTTTTAGTTTTAAGAGTCATTGTAAGAAACACTTGAAAAAGATAAAGCCAAGTGTAAGAGAAGATCATCCTAAATCAAGAATTCTTTAGAAGACATAGAAGGGAGTTTTACTTATTCAATTCTTTCTCTTTTTATCTTTCTTTGTATGTTGAATTTGGTTTTCTTTTGTTGCTTCTTAATCATATGTCTATGCTAAGTCTTAGTATGGGAATTACAATGATGAATTAAATAAGAACTACATTTTTATCTTAAATTATTCATGATTTAATTTCAATTAGTGCAATTGTTATGTATGTTTGATCACCATATATAACTTGTTAATCAAATTATTTACAATAAGAATTCGAGTAATTTGAGGGAATGTAATTGAGATTACTTCAGAACGGAATTTGACTTGGAGACAAGGGATTCATCTTAAGAGAAACATAATTAGTATAATGTGTTTTATGATTTTCTCTTATCTCTGCATTGCCATGTGAATGAATGTAGACTCTAAGAGGAAATATCTTTAATTGACAACGAGAGTTACTTTTAAATATTATAGACTAATTTCCAATCAATATGTTTTATGATAATTATGTTTAAATTTCTTATTTGATTCTGTTTTGTGATTCTCCTATATATATATATATATATATATATATATATATATACATTGTTGGAACTTGTCTTAACATTGTAGCAATTAGTTAGTGTTTAGGTTTCTTTATTTGTTTTAGTCATTATTATTATTCTGGTTTATTTACCTATCCATCAAAGTTTCTATCTGATTAATACAATATTGACCTAATTCCCGAGTGTTCGACACCCTTATTGCTCTATGCTAAGTCCTAAATACTAGGGTATATAAATTTAACTCACAACAATGATACATGTCAAATTTTATGCTGAATAATTTTAGTACTCAGCATTTAATATACATATATAGAAATAAAAAAAAATTAATAATTTATGTTTTTCACAACCTAAAAAACCAAAATAATTTCTTTATATAATTGTTGTTTAGTATTTAGTAAAAAAATAGTTAAATTAAGAAATTTTATTAATAAAAGTAGATATTGAAGTTGAAGATAATTATGATATTCAGATTTTAGAAACACTATGATAGTAAAAAACATAAAATTTATATTGCTAATGATCAAAATAATACGTACTTCTGAAATGTTTTTAGGAGACAAATATTTAAGAACAGAATTAAAATTAATTATTAATAAAATTAAATTTTTATTTTATTTTTAATAAAGTTTGAATATGAATTTACAACTAAAAAATACAAAAATTTTGTGATTTTTCAATTTTATTTCAGTTTTTTAATTTTAACAAAAGTGTATTGATTTAGCTAATATTTAATAATTTTAGCACAAAAAATTATGTAGTCAAAATCAAATAAAAATAATGTTATGGCATTAAAGTCAAAATCAAGTATTGGCGCAACAATTAAGAAATTAAATTTACATTTGAGAAATCATTAAATATATAAATGGTCGTTAAATATTATTTCAAAAACTATAATTTTTAATCTATACTTATTTCTCCTAGTAATTTTAATTTTCATCAATTATTTAAATTATTTATTAAAAATAATTTAAAGATACCAAATTTTAAACTATAAAGCAAATTCATCTCATCTTACTTCATATATTTAATAATATATTTATTAGAATGGGAACCACTGAAAATTTATAAAATGTGAATTTAATTTTTTAATTGTTACAGTCGTTTTTATGTACTTTTGGTATCAAAAATAATTTTAAATTAGTGTTTTTTTTTTATCAGAAACGATGATTGAAGTAAAATCATTAAAAATTACAAACATCGTAATTTTATAACATCTATCTTTATAAATTTTATAATTTTAAAAGATAACATTGATATTTTATCGATAGTACATTAACAGTTTCTATTAGATTTTGACAAGATGATTATTTGTTCGAAAATAGTTGATGATTGATCCAATATAAATATTTTTGACAAAAATTTAAAAATTTAGATAAAATAAAAAAAAATTATAAACTTGGATATAAGCTTTAATTAAACAAATATATAATGAACTTTTAATTGACACAAAAACTCCCTGTTCTGTTTTTGGGGAAAAAAAAAAGTGAAGAGAGAAATGCAGAGGAAGGAGAACGGGTGAAAATGAGCAACATCACTTGAGAATGATTCAACTGGCATGTGGATGAAGAGAAAATTTCTGTTACTTGACCTTTCCTTAGAAGCAAGCAGTGGTGATTTCATTTATTTGGAGCTGAAGATCAAAGGAGAACAGAGGCATCAAATAGACAAAAAAAGAAAGAAAGCAAAGAACAACCAATTCAGATGGGTTTCGATTGGGGATTGATTGAGTAAAGAGGTTAGAAACATCAAATGATTTAAGTGATAACATACATCAGTATAACATACATCAGTAACCACTTCATGTATATAACATACATCAGTATCAATATAACATAAGTTCGGCTTTCTCAAATCCTTCACATGGTATCAGGGCTGTGAAGAGGTTAAACAGCCCTTTTTTTTCTTCCTTCTTCTACAATGACAACCGAGAGCGCTACAAGCCAAACTGAGATTTCTACCTCGACCACTCCAACACTTGCTATTCATGCCTATAGTGATGCTGACTGGGGAAGTGCCGTTGATGATAAAAAATAACAACCGGGTATGCTATTTATTTTGGTAATAACCTAATTTCTTGGAGTTCTCGTAAATAGAGATGTGTAGCCCGCTCTTCCACTGAGTCCGAACACGTTCACTTGCAACTGCTGTCCAAGAAATAAATTGGTTATAATCTATAATCCATGAAATCGGCTATTGCAAGCTGCCCACTCCCACAATATGGTGTGATAACTTAAGTGCAACCTATCTCACCAATATACCTATGTTTCACTCAAGGTCCAAGTATTTGGAAATCGATTATCACTTCGTAAAAGACAAGGTTCGCACTAAGTCACCACATGTCAACTACATTGCTTCCGGTGATCAAATATTAGATTTTGCTCACAAAACTACTGCCAAAGGGACATTTTCTTTTTCTTCAAGACAAGTTGAACGTGGTGCAATCTCCCGTTCAACTTGCGGGAGGGTGATAAGGCAACAACCAGCTCACGTATTCTACTCTGTAACAAACTCTTGTATGTTAGTTTTACTATTTTTATCTGTAAGAGTTCTGATTTATCTTTGTATCAGTTCTAATAATTACTTTGTGTAACCACTTCATATATATAACATACATCAATATCAATACAACATAAGTTTGGCTTTATCAAATCCTTCATATTAAGGAACTAATTTAGAGTATGGAATAGCTTTAAGTTTAGTTGCATGGATAGGGATATAAGCATAGAAATAAATTAGTGTCCTTGAACTTGCATGTAGCAATGTTAGAACTTTGAACATGATTTGAGAATTTCACGTGATTGGTGATTAGGAGCTTATTGAGGCCACAGAAAAGAGTCTGTCAAAGCAGAGAGGGAAGAGAAAAGAGCTGCACTTGATGGTGATTGAACCCCATCTCCTCCCCTTGTATCAATTCTGTAGTTACCAATGAATTCTTTATTGCTTGTTGGGATTTTAAACTCTTAGTGTTGCCTTCTTTGCGAAACCTGAATGTTTTGTGAACTGTTGTGTTGCTGGGATTTAATATTTTCGGTATTGTTCTTCCTTGTTGCGTTTTGATTCTTAGAGCAGACCTGAAACTTGTTGTTTTCAATGTCACTATCTTTGGATTATGGTTGCACAACTTATATTCGAAATGTGTCATGTTGTTCATTTTTAAATCTTCGTGAACCTTATAACTTTATTGTTATTGAACTTGTTGTTATGCAACGTTTGGTTACTGTTGAATTTTATGAAAGGGAAATGTAAAAATAGAATTTAAACAACTTCATAATTGAGCTTAAAAACATATAAAAAATATGTAAAGAAGAGAATTTAAGTTTTGCTGTTGTACAAAGTGAAATTTGCTGCTGAATTTCACATGTAAAAGGTGTGGAAATTGTAGGCTTATTTATGTGCAGAAAATTCTGTGTGAACAACTATCTCTTAGCCCTTAAGTTCAGCTCTTCATGATCTGTATGCCTAGCTAGTCTCAGTGTACACTTCTCAAATTACAACCGACTTGAACCATTGACTGATTGCCTTTTTCTTTGATAAATCATGTGAAAGTACATTTTCATGAATAATACTTAGAGCAGCCAAATAATTAAAGGTTTTGGAACTGAGTCTGTACCTCTTGTTGATGATCAAACGAGTTCGTAAGTGCCATTGAATATGCCGAATGATGGACACAAGTTGAAGTCACTTCGTTAGAAATCGAATTGTGTATTAAATTATTAAGTACTGACAAAATATTATGCTCGTACATTGAAACCTTTGAACTTGCAAGGTCTAGATTAGTAGCTTGAAAATTCAAAAATTAACCACTTGAACTTGTGTCTAAACTAGGGAACCTAATTTACATACATATGCATTAATCACCTCTGATAAATTTAATCATTTACACTCAATTCGATTAAACTATATCACACCTCTTATTTTGAAGTGAGAAGTAAGTTTTATAGCTAAACTTACATATACATATAAAAATAATAAATAACGAGAATTTAATTTCCAAGAATAGAACTATTAAATTATATACATGTATTTTAATTTCAGTAATAATTAAGAGGAACATTGGAAAAAGAACAATTTGAGTATATATTAAAGTTGAGCACACACATGGAGGTTAAATAATGATAGTAAGATCATGTTTGGGATATGATCGAGTCAAGTGAATTGTAAGACGGTGTCTAAGACACTACATTTCACACTTTGAATGATGTAAGATTGTACCTAGGATGCAGCCTTCTAAGTGAATTGACAGAAATAAATTATTCAAAATGGCCATTTTATTTACAACAGCCTTTGGGACGACGCTCAGGAACAAATATGCTTTTCGGGCGATTCTATTAATTGTATGCATACATATTTATTAGATCATCAATGTACTTGTAGATATGCATTTGTGCTCGTTAATTTATTTAATTACTAAACTTGTTTAAATTAAGAGTCTATAATGTTAATGTTTATTAACATTATGCTTAAGAGATTAATATTTGAGTTATATTAATCCAGTAATTATTCTTAGAACACATTTTGAAATGGGTGGTTAATAATTTTATTAGATTATTGAATAAAACTAGCAACAATGATAAATAACCATTAATTAAAATTTTAATACTTTAGATAATAATGAAATTCTGAATAATATGAATACTCTATATTTTATTTAGTTATTTAATAAATACAATTCTTACTTAATTTATCCGCTTGTTCATATCATGATTCCACTTTTTTATTTGCTCTATTCACTCACTAGGTATTTTCTTGGAGAATACTCACACCTCACCTTTTATTTTTATTTTTATTTTTATTTTTTGTAAGGTTGACTATGTAGTTACTAGTTAGATTTGTTTGCATTTAGAAGACTAGAAAAGATGTCATGTAAGTATGTGAAAATGAGATAAGATGTGTAGGAAGATGAGACAACTATTAAGTACTCCCTAGGGCATGCGATTGATACTATGACAGACTGGAAGGTGCAGGTGGAACCTACAACTGTGCCTTTTCATACCTTGATAATAAGGAAAAATCATGGAGATTTTGTTATTATGGTAGTACTTGAGATCTATGAGATTGTCTTTCATGTCCGCATTTCTCTAATCATTTATTTGTACTAATGGTGGCCTGAAAATACTTTTTGGTTATTTTTGACTATGTGACCCTGTGATGTATATATTATTCTGGCAAATAGGGTTACTTGGTTGTAGTTGATTGCAACCTTTTTATTTTGGTATAATTAAATGTAGATATTTTGGTTGTAATCAATGCTCTACTTGAGCAAAAATGTATATAGTGTTGTGAATATTTAAGAATAAATACTAATTTCCTATTGCTCTCCTCAATGTTGTGATATATAACTATTGCTTATAAGTCAAAACTATGGTATTTAGACCTCAGGGCTTTAGACCTCAAGAACCTAATAAATCATGGGCCCATCCAGTTTGGGAATATCACTGATAGTGATGCTTACAAAAGCATCATCCTGATGACTTAAAGAGGCTAGATAGGATGCTCAAGCTCCTCATATTTAACATTGATTTATACAATCTCATATGGAGCATCATTTGGAATATCTCTACACAACCATTAGACCAATATAGGGTATTGGTGATGAGAAGGTCCAACATGTTAGCAATACATTCATTGGCCTTATAAGAGGGAAGAACACACTCAAAACTTAAAATGAATGCACTTTAGAAAATCATTTAATCATGAAATAAGATCTTTAACTCCTGAACCTTTTTTACAGGAGATGTCAAGAAGAGGAATGAAGCCCTCTGCCATAGTATTACTGGAATGGCAGAAAGGCAAATTCAACCCTAGGCCATGACTTTAATAATAGAGTATCGTGACCTTATGATTAGAGACATCATTGTCATAATCAAAAGGGAAGAATGCAAAAGAATAACATTGCATTTTGACAAAATATCTTCACTTACAAATAAACCATACTAACTTATGGTATTTTATGCAAGGAAAAATAAAAGAGAATGAAGAAGGGGAAAGGAACCGGTACATTAATAATAATGGGCAAGATAGCAAATGCCAAAAACTCATCAAAATAATAAAGGGAAGTAAAAGAACTTTATTTCCTTAGATTTTGTAATAAAGTACTATCTTAATAATAAAATTCATAAATTGAAAGTAAATTCATCCACATCATGAGATCATGTGCGAACATCCTATCTCATGAACTTTGATTATAGTGGCTTTCTTTTATTAGCTTCATAGAATTCAAATGAGCATTTAATAGTTTTATATTGAGAGTTCATAAACTATAATCAGTCTAATGCTCGCTTTGCACCCAAACAAGGGGACTTGGAGTACAAATTGCTTGAATATTAGAGTATATTTTCAATCTTTTGAATAATAAATGTGCATATAATACACTTTAATGTTTAGAAATGAGTAAGAGTACAAAATCCCTTGACGATATCCATACTGAATAATACGAGAAAGGTAGAGGAATACTAAGAGGAGAATCAAAATAAGAGCAAACATAATTTACTCCAATGCTCCAAATGAGCAAGAGTATCAATGTGAACCTCTAGAGGTATCCACGCTGAGTAATACAAGAAAGGCGAGGAAATACTAAAAGAGGACCTATGTTAAAACTAGCTCTATTTACTCCAACACTTTATATGAGTATGAGTATCCAAAGGAGCTTTCCAATGGTATCCATGCCGAGTAATATGAGAAAGGTGAGAGAATACTCGGATAAGAAAAGAAAGCACAAAAAATAATTTAAAGGCTATTTTGATACTCAGAATTTGATTTGTTTATGATCAATTTGCATGAGTTTTATTTAGAAAATTCTCCCTAAAATTAGGTGTGAAAGTAAGCTCTTCACTTGGTAAAAGATATGCTCTCAGCATAAGATGGTTAATGATGCCTCTGACCTTTGTGAATGGAAAATAAATGATAGTCATGAAAATAAAAAATAATGAGATGTGTTATGTGCATGTTATCTCGTGAAAAGTGATGAATTTTCTAATAAAATTTTTAACATTATAATGTACTTTTATACATTCATCATGATTGAAACTAACTTCAACAAGTTAGTAGGAATTGCAAATATAGAAGGAAGTGCACCTAAGTTGTAGAGTTAGTCAACACATCAAAATTCAAAGTCAGTTAGCATAAAGAATTCAAAGCATTCAACTCAAACAACCAAAGATAAAATTCACAAGCAGTTATGGACTGTAGCATTATCATTGGCGAGCAATGGAAGGGTTGCAACTAATTACGAGCAATTATGGATTACATCATCATAAGCGAGCAATGAAAGGATTGCAACCAATTCGCGAGTAGTTATGGACTATAGCATTATCATTAGTGAGCCATGAAAGGGTTACAACTAATCGTAAGCAATTATGGATTGCAGCATCATCAGTGAGCAATGAAATGGTTGCAATTAATCACGAGCAATTATGGATTGCAACATCATTTGTGAGCAATGAAAAGGTTGCAGCTAATCATGAGCAATTATGAATTGTAGCGTCATCAGTGAGCAATGAGAGGGTTACAACTAATCGTGAGCAATTATGGATTACAACATCATCAGTGAGCAATTGAAGGATTGTAACTAATCAAAATTGCGAGCAATTATGGGTTGTAGCTTCAAGAGCGAGCAACGAAAGGGTTGCAGTTGATTAAAATCATCAATAAGCAAGGAAGAGATTGTAGTTAATTGAAAGCCTTGAGCAGTTACAGACTATAAAATCGAATGGTGAACTATAAGACAGTTGTAGCCGATTAAAGCCAATAAGCAATGAAAGGTTGTAGCTGACCATAATTGTGAATAAGCAATGAAAGGATTGCAATAAAATCAAAATTCATGAGTAGTTATGGACTACAACATCAAAGGTAGACAATGAAAGGGTTGTAACTGTTCAAAACTTACTAGCAATTATAGATTGCAACATCAGAAAGCAATATTGAGGAATGACAAAAGCAACATTGTACGACCAAGTACAATGTATTTTCAATCAAGACTATACAACCGAGTGTAGTCAACATTGGAAGACTGAGTACAATGTATTTTCAATCAAGATTATACGACCGAGTATAATTTACATCATATGACTGAGTGTGATGTATCTTTTAAATTCAGACTTTACGTTCGAGTATAGTTAATATTATATGACTGAGGACAATGTATTTTCAATCAAGATTATACGACCAAGTATAATCGGCATCATATGACCGAGTTTGATGTATTCCTTTCAAATCAAACTATACGACTGAGTATAGTCAGCATTGTATGACTGAGTACAATGTATGTTCAATCAACATCATACGACCTTTTCACTCGGTATTGTACGTTCAAGTATAGTCCACATTGTATGACAAAGTGCAATGTATCCCTTTCACACAAGACTATATGATCGAGTATGGTCAACATCATACGACTGAATATGATATGTCCTTATAAATAAATGTTGTACATCCGAGTATAACAAGTTCATAAGCAAAAGCTTCACGGACCATAGGTAAGTATCCTAACTTTCAATTTAGAAATTGAGTGCTAGTTTGCTTTGCTGTAAATTGTCAAACAAATAGTAACAAAGGGGGGCACTATAAGCCCCTAATTTTAGGGTAATGAGCTATGAATGAAACAAAGGACTCCAATGATGAAAATGTTAAATAGGTCTTCAATGTCTAAGTTTTGAAACTTCAAAGGTTTGATTGTATTTTTCAAAGAAATAATTTAATGTTTTCAAGGACTAAATTGCAATTTTTTTTAAGGATGCAATTGAAAAGTTTAAATTCTTTTAGGCGTCTTTTTGTAATGAAAAGTTAAAAAAGATCATAATTCTATAAATTCAATTAGAATTACATAATTCCGATTGGAATTGTCTAATTTTCATCGGAATTACATAATTCCGATTGGAATTACACAATTCTGGTCGGAATTATACCTGTTCCATCTGATTTTTGGATCTTCCAAAAAATAAAAATATTTTTTTGAATACTAATTGGTCAAAGGATTTTTCTTAAAATTGTTTTGGTATTTATCTAATTTTTTTAAATAAAGTCCTTTTAGGAATGAAACTCTACAGACACATGGACTAGGGTTTTTGTGTTATTTTGCTATAAAAGGACGAGTTTGGCTCTTAAGGATGGAGAAGGATTTTTCGTTTAAGGGGAGGATTTTTCTTTTGAGAGGAGGATTTTTATTTTCATGGAGGATTTTTGGCTTTTGGAGGAGTAGAAGAATAATATTTGAAGACCTATTAAGACCGGTGATTTTATAAAATTTGAGAAGCACTCCATTAAAAACGTCCATAAGCATCATCTTCTCTATATTCTTCTTTTATTTTATTTTTCTTTTTTATTTTGTTTAGTTTCAATTTTATTCAAATTTCTTTATAATTTATTTCCTAATCATAAATTTTGTTTCTTTTTCTACTGATTATGGAGGAAAGTACATGATGATTATGTTTGGAGGACTAAATTCATGAGAAGTCCATAGAATGCCATGGATAAGACCTTGTAAAGATATAATTTCTAGGGTTTTTATTTTATTTATTTTATTAATTTATTTTATTTTTGTTTTTTAGGGTTGTATTAATTTTTTTCTCTTTTTATTCTCAATAGATTATTGTAATAGCCCCAATAGTGGGAATAGTAAAATTATGCGCGGTTGTTTGTTTATTTTAATTAATTGGTTAGTAAAGTTAGGGTTTCAATTGGGTAATTAATTAAAATCAATGAAGGAAGTAGATTAATTTAAGATTGCATGTTAATTAAAATTAGGGTTTTAGAAGGAATAATTAATTGGTTGTTTGAACTTTTTATTTAATTGTTTTGATATGTTTTATTTGTTTTTGGGCTTGTTTATTTATTTTTATATGTTTTAGGCCTGAAACTCATATTAGATTCTAATCAACTTAAATAAATTTAGGGTTTTTTTAGGTTTGATAATTAGATTCACTTTATTCATAAATTTACTAATTTAATTAAGATTAGGTTTGATTAATTAAAGTGCATCATTAGGCCCATAATTAATTAAATTCTTAGGTTAGAGATAACTTAGCCCTATTTAGTGAATTAGCTATAGACCCACCTAATTTAATAAAGTTAATTAGACTTAGCCCATTAAATTAAAGCCTTTTTCATAACTTCTAGATTTAAGATCACCTTAGAATTAATACATGTAGAATTAGACCCACTAATTTAAATACTTCATAATTTGTAGATTTAGGCCCATTTTTAGAATTAAAATAAATAGACTTAGGTTCATGTAACTAAAATTAAAAGGAATTAGGCCCTTTAGGTTCACTTATTAAAAACATGTAGATTTAGCTCATTTAATTAAAATCAATGTATATTAGACTAACTTAGGGATTGTATTGAATGCATTATTTACTTGTATTTTTCATGACTAGTTTGCTTGGGAGTTAATTGCTAGAATAAGGGTTTATATGAAATTGCATGTAAATATAGGATAATATAGTAATTCATAAAGTAATTCTAAAAGAACACGAGACAAAAAGAAGTTGGTGTTCTGTATCTAGAATCTCTTGGTTGTGGTGCTAGCTTTCTTTTAGGAAATCGAGTACCACCTTTTCCATTTGCCCCAGTTATTACCCTATGTGGTGACTCCTCGTCTCCATGCCATGTCTTTGAGACAATGGTTAGTATGTTCTCTAGAGCCCTAAGCTCAAACAGTGTCACGGTTGCTAAAATCTTGGATGCGCGCTAAACCCTGCCGTCTACAATGGCAACTCCACTGGGGATAAGAGATATTGATTCTACTTTTATTCTTTAGAATTATTTTATTAATTATTATTTTATTCTTGCATTCATTTTGCATGTCCCTATTAACCAGTGGCATTGGTTTATGGTTCCATGATTCCACTAGCTTCATGGGATTATCAATTGGCTAACCATCACTCTTACCCTTAACTCGATTCAAGAGAGATTATTGGGCTCATCTGAGCAAAGTCTGTAACCTAAGTCCTATAGGGGGGTAGTCTTCTCTCGATTTTGTAAAGGATGTCGAGGCCCTCTGACCTTAGCTTGTAACTTAAGTCTTAAAGGAGGGCATCTTGCTAAGGGAACCTTAACCTTTTTACTGGACTCAGCTCATGTAGTGGCTTAGTAACTTCCCCTAGGATTATCCAAATTTCTTATGAATGTTGCCATGAGATATTTTTATCTATAAAGGCCTAACCCCATACTTTATAAGCCTATTAGGACTAATAAAGATTGGGCTATACTTGTATACCTAGAAATATTGTTTCTATGCTTTACTACTGTAGGAGATATGACATGTGCGTCGGTTCTTGATATCTCCCATTGATATTAAGGCCAAGATAAAAAATCCTAAGAAAAGGCTTGCCACTAAATATATGTGTAGGGATAATAAGGTTGGAAGGATGTATATACTTGACTTGATTGTTACTTGTTACTTGTTGCATAGCACGCACATCATGCATTACATGCATTATACTAACAAGTTGTCTTACAACCATCATAGATTCATCCAAGTCTTCCTATATTTGGAGTCATAAAGGTGGCAGACTAGTGAGAATTGATTTGAGTCCGCAATCAATTACTAAAGAGATCCTTTACAGTTTGGAAAGAGCCTTATCAACCCGTTTTACCTATAAGCTATACTAACTCAAACATAAGAGATGGAACAACAACAAGGAAGAAACTAGACCCTAGAAGACATTAAGGGAGCTTTGATGGATGACATGAGAGCAATGATGTAATATGAAATAAAGATAAGCCTTAGTTGGGTTAATGCCACCACCTGCTGCTACACCTCCCAATGTAGCCAATCCACTTTTTATGGGTACACCACTCGCTAACAATGATGATGTTGTTAAGAGCATGCTTATTGTGGAAATAAAGTTGGAGGATGTCAGCAGTTACATGGTTGAAATGTGAAAAGGGAATCACTTGAGCAAGTTTAAGAACTAGAATGTAAGCAGATGAAAGCAAGAACTTAGACGATGTCTAAGATGGAGGAATTGATAAGAGGACAAGGCAATAGTTATTCATTTGATTTTGATGATGTGATGCAAGTTAAGGAAGATAAGTTACCTGATAAGTTCAAGATGTCATAGCTGTAGAAGTTTGATGGTACTAGAGACCCAAGGATCCACCTTAGTCAATACACAACTACCATGAGCACCACTAAGGCTCCTTTATCCATAGTTACCAAGTTATTTGTACTATCTTTAAAGGTTATGGCTATTAATTGGTATAATGGGTTAGAAAAGTCTATCCGAGCAGACTAGAGAGAGTTGTGCATCACTTTTCTGAAATAATATGACCACAATACTAGGCTTAAAGTGTCTATCAGGAATTTAGAATTGACCAAATGAAATCCTAATGAATGATTTTCATATTTTCTAATTAGATTCATCAATAAGGCAGGATTAATGAAGAACAAATTGGCTGAGAAGGATCAAGCTAGAATAATAGTCTAAAATGTGTCACCCAATCTTGTTAAGAAATTACAAATGATGAACCCTAAGACATTTGTAAACCTTTATGATGATGGGTTGCAAGCTGAGGAGATTGAGAATGAGAAAAAAAGGATCACTAAAAGCACTAAACAAGAAACTACCCAACTGGGGCATACATCAAGGAAGCACTAGCTGGATTATGGAAGTCCGTGTTATTCAACAACCAAGGAGATTCTCCAATTTTAACCAATCTTTGTCAAAAGTCCTAGAGTGCCTAATGCAAAAGGGCTTACTTCAACATTTACCTAATCTAAACCCACCAAACCCAAATGCCCCAAGTTATAACTCAACAAGCACTGCAAATTTCATCAAAACCTCTAATACTCCACGGATAACTACATCCACCTCAAACATGAAATCCAAAATCTTATAGACTCCAAAAAGATCACAGACCCTAAAAATGCAAGAACTAGAAATAATCCTTTCCTAAACAACCAAAATGTACCACCCCCAGCTACCATGATGATCAACTCAAGAATTAGTGAGGAAGAAGTAATAAGATCCTTTACGGACCTAGACTTTAAAACTAGTGAGAAATCTCCCAATGCCCTAAAGATATGGAAAGAGCATAAGACTTATTGGGTCCACCTTCAGGAAAGTTTGACTATAAGGTGTTTTACACTAAACTACCTTCTTTTAACATACCCTTCAAAGCGATTGTGCCTAAAGGATGGGGCGATGAGTTTGATGAAGAGAAGTTGCTAGACAAGAGAGAAAAATGCACATTTGAGGTACAAAAAGATGAAGTCATGGAGATAGTTTGCATGAAAATACAAGAATAGTTATTATGTCAGTTGCCTAAAGGACAACCACCTTTAGATTTAGCATCCCTAACATTTTAGAATAGGAAATAAATTTTCTTATTGCCTTCTTTGAATAAAATTTTAGTTTATTTAGAACTTGCTTTGTTTTAATTATTGATGATATGAATTTTGATCATGCTTACTTATGCAATATACATCATAATGGTACTGTACATTATAATATTGATAGAATCTGCATGTTTGATATAAATTCAATCCAATTAGATTCATTCAGCATGGGCACAAATGCAAAGAACATTCATATATCACATGATATAATTTTTGAAGATAGGAAATTTGAGGAAAAAATAAAAATAATACAAAAAGAGTAAAAATAAAGAGAGAGAAAATGAAAAAAGAATAGTAAGGTAAAAATTAGAGAGAAAATAAATTTAGGACTAGTTAATAACATGAGTTGTATCATGTGATGTAATGAGTGTTCTCATTTTTGCCCTAATGAAATATTAAAATTGAATTTTAAATTTTTGTTCATTTTCGCATATTCGTCTTTTTCGTACTGCATAAGTATCTGAATGGAAAGACAATACATAATGAAAGCTAAATCAGAGCTATGAGATCACTATTTTAGTTATGTTTTCTTTTTTGCCACCCCTTTTGTAATTTTCCTTGTAAGCCTAGCATCCCTTTATACCTTGAGAATTTAGGTGGCACAATAACCTATGTTACAACCATACCTTGTAACTATCATCAATTATTGCATCAACATCAAGCCTTATATTCTGCTCAAGAATTCTTCAAAGTGAAAGCTGAGTTGATTTCATCATCAAGAACTTACTTTAATCAGTTTGCCCACTCCTTTACATCTTTAATACATGAGACTATAACTAATAGGGTTAGTAAGATAAAGGGTTAACAACAACAGTGACCAAACCGAGTCTCTTACACATGAAGAAAAGGACTGCTAGAATGAATTCAAAATGAAGCTGGGGGCAAAATGTAACTCCAGGGCAACTTAAGGGCAAAATAGTAAATACAACACTAGAACTTCAAAGTTAGTGAAAAAAGATCCAAGGGCATAAAGGAGTAAACTACTAGCATACAAATACATTAGTTATCATATAGCAAAAGTAGTAATAAAAAGAAAAATTTGAAGTTTAAAGTAAGCCTTTTTGCATTAGGTGCTCTTAAACTTTTGAAAATGGTTGGTTAAATTTTGAGAATCTCCTTAGTTGTTGAATAGCATGCACTTCCACAATTTGGCTAGTGCTTCCTTATTGTGTGCCCCTAGTTGGGTTGTTCCTTATGTCGGTGCCTTTAGCAATCCTCTTTTCTCAATCTCATTAGCTTGCAACCCATCATCATAAAGGTTTACAAATGTCTTAGGGTTCATCATTTACAACCTCTCAACCAGATTAGGTGACACGCTTCGGACTATCATCCTAACTTGATCCTTCTCAGCCAACTTGTTCTTTATTAGTCCCACCTTAGTCATAAACCTGGTTAGAAAATCTGAGAATGACTCATTGGGATTCTGCTTGGTTAGTTCTAGATCTCTGATGGACACTTCGAGCCTGGTATTATAGTCATATTGCTTCAGAAAAGCAATACATAGTTCTCTCTATTCAGCTCGGATAGACTTCTCCAACCCATGATACCAATTGATAGCCATACCCTCTAAGGATAGTACAAATAGCTTAGTAACCACAGACAAAGGAGCCTCAGTGGTGCTCATGGTAGTTTTGTATTGACTAAGGTGAATCCTCGGGTCCTCAGTACCATTAAACTTCTACAGTTGTGGCATCTTGAATTTGTCAGGCAATTTGTCCTCCTCAAATCGCATTATATCATTAAACTCAAATGAGTATCCAATTCCCTATCCTCTCATCAATTCCTCCATCTTGGACATTTTCTGAGTTAGTGCTTTCATTTGCTTGGATTCCAACTCTTGAACTTGCTCAAGGGATTCCTTTTTTGCCTTTTCAACCATGTAACTCTCAACATCCTCTAACTTCATTTCTACAGTAGGTATGTTCCTAGCAGCATTCAATGATTGCCCCCATCAGGTGGATCTTCCAGAATAGCAGTAGGTGGTACACCCATAATAGGTGGATTGGTTGCAATTGAAGGTGCAACAACATGTGGTGGCATTAATGTAGCCAGAGCTTATCTTAGTTTGTCTTGCATCATTGCTCTTATGTCATCCATTAATGCTCCTTTTGATGTCCTCTAGGGTATAGTTTCCTCTTTGTTGTTCCATCTCTTCTATTTGAGTTGGTCTATATTCTAGGTAAAGTGGATTAATACTACTCTTTTCCAAATTGTGAAGGTTCTCTTTAGCTGTTGATTTTGGACTCAAATCAATTCTCACTAATCTGCCACTACTCCATTTCCAAACACAGGAAGACCCAAATGAATCTATGATGGCTGTAACAGAAAGTGTTACTATGATGCATGAAATGCATGGATGCATGACGTGCATTCTATGCAACAAGTAACAAGTATCAATCAAGTCAAGTATATACATCCTTCTAACCTTATTCCTCCCACACACGTATTTATTGGTGAGTCTCTTTTCTAAAGATTTGGGTCTTGGCCTTAATATCAATCGGGGATATCAAGAACTGATGCGCATGCAAAATCTCTCAAAGCAGTAAAGCATAGAAATAGTATTTCTAGGTATAAAAGCATAGTCCAATCTTTATTAGTCTTGATGGGCTTCTAAAGTATGGGCTTAGGCCTTTATAAATTGAAATACCTCATGGCAACATTCACAAGCAATTTGGGTAATCCTAGGGGAAATAACTAGGCCATTATATATGGTTAAGTCTGGTGGAAAGTCAAGGTTCCCTTAGCAAGATGCCCTCCTTTAAGACTTGACTTATAGGCCAAGGTCAGAGGGGTCTGACATCCTTTGTAAACTCAAGAGAAGACTACCCCCTTTAGGACTTGGGTTACAGACTCTGGTCATATAAGCTCAGTAATCTCTCTTGAACCAAGTTAATGCTAAGAGTGATGGTTAGCAAGTTACAATCCTATAAAGCTAGCAGAATCATGGAATAATAAACCAACGCCATTGGTTAATAGGGACATGAAGAATGAAGGCAAGAATAAAATAATAATTAATAAAATAATTCTAAAGAACACAAGACACAAGTCAAATCAATATCTCTTATCCCCAGTGGAGTCACCATTATAGGCAACGGGGTTTAGCGTGCGACTAAGATTTTAGCAACTGTGACATTGTTTGAGCTCAGGGCTCTAGATAACACACTAACCACTATCACAAAGACATGGTGTGGAGATGAGGAGTCACCACCCAAGGTAATAACTAAGACAAATAAAAAAGGTGGTACTCGATTCCCTAAAAGAAAGCTAGCATCATAACTAGGAGAATCTTGATACAAAATATAAACTTCTTTCAGTCTCATGTTCATTTAGAATTACTTTATGAATTATTATATTATCCTCTATTTACATACAATTTCGTATAAACCCTTATTCTAGCAATTAACTTCAAGGCAAACCAGTCATGAAAATACAAGTAAATGATGCATTCATTCAAACATATAATCCATAAGTTAGTCTAATCTACATTAATTTTAATTAAATGAACTAAATCTACATGTTTTAATTTACAAGTGAGCTAAAGACTAATGGACCCAGTTCCTATTTAATTTTAATTAAATGAACCTAAGTCTATTTATTTTAATTCTAAAAATGGGCCTAAATCTACAAATTATGAAGTATTTAAATTAATGGGTCTAGTTCTACATGTTTTAATTCTAAGGTAATCTTAAATCTACAAATTATGAAAAAGGCTTTAATTTAAATGAGCTAAATCTAATTAATTTTATTAAATTAGGTGGGCTTATGCTTAATTTACTAAATGAACCTAAGTTATCTCTAACCTAATTTCTAGTTAATTATGGGCCTAAAATGCATTTTAATTAATTAAACCTAAAAAAACCTAATTTTAAATGAGTTGAAGCCTATTGTGGGCCTAGGGCCCAAAACACACAAAAATAAATAAACCCAAAAACAAATAAAACATATAAAAACAATTAAATAAAATATCAAAAAACCAATTAATTACTCCTTCTATAACCTTAATTTTAATTAACATGCAATCCTAAATTAATCTACTTTCACCACTAATTTTAATTAATTACCCAATTGAAATCCTAACTTTACTAACCAATTAATCAAAATAAACAAATAACCACACACAATTTCAATATTCCCACTATTGGGGCTATTACAATAATCTATTGAGAATAATAATAAAAATAATTAATAAACCCCAAAAATAAATAAAATACAACAGTAACAAAAAAAAACCCTTAGAAACTTATATCTCTACAAGGCCTTATCCATGGCATTTCATGGACATCTTATGGATTTTATTCTTTAAGTATGATCATCATGTGTTTTCATCCATATTCACCAATATAAACACAAAAAATAAACAATGATTGGAGCTTAAATAAAATAAAAATAAAATTTAAATAAGATTAAAATCAAACTAAATAATCAAATAAAAATAAAATAAAAGAGTAGAGGAGGGGATGATTGAATGGATGCAGTATTGATTAGCTCCTCAGAGTGTTATCAATCATCGTTGCTTTTAATGGATCTTCAAAATTTAATGTCCTCCTCTTCAAAAGTCTATTGCTTTTGCTCTAAAAAATAAAGAAAAAATCTAAAGAAAAAAAATATTGTACATAATGCTTCAAAGAAAAATGCGAAGAGAACTTTCTAAGCCAAAAGAGAGATAGTCTAAAAAGATAGCCCCCCCTCCTTCAAGAGGCTAAACCATCTTTATATGGGAAAAGAGCTAAAAAACCTAATCCTACATACTTCAGAATTTTAGTTTTAAAAGGACTTTATTTCCTAAAAATCTTGAAAATAAATTTTAGAAAATTTTTAAAAATTAAAATTCAAGAATTATATTAAAAATTGAAAATTAAAAAAAATAGCATCAGTCCCAATCAAAATAGTACAATTTCGATCGGCATTATAGATTTTCGATTAGAATTCTATAATTTTGATTGAAATTCTACGATTACAATCATAATTCTATTTGGAATTCTATGATTCCAATTAGAATTGTAGATTTCTAATCATAAATCTCTAATTCTGATCCATAAAAAAAAGACCCTTTAAAGAATTTGAATTTTTCAATTAGGTTCTTAAAAAGTATTACAATTCAGTTCTTGAAAAACATTAAACCCTTTCTTTGAAAAATGCATCCAGATTTTTTAGGCTTCAAACTTCAAGTATTAAGGACCTATTTATGATATTTTCATCATTGGAGTCCTTTATCGCATCTATAACTCATCATCCTAAAATTAGGTGTTTACAATTGCCCCTACATCATTCCTAGTAGTAAGGGTTCTTCTTTTAGGGATCCTCCTTTATGGGTCCTTCTAGTTCTCGATCTTAGGTAGTGGTTGATAGACTCACTACTACTCTTTATTTGCTAACTCGTGATTGGGTACCCTCTATTAAGCTTTTGGATATTACTCATGTAAGTTTCCTCCTTTCAAAACTGGGTTCTCAGGTCTTACTTAACACATGGTCAGTTCTAATATTATCAATGGAACATATGCCTCAAGGTCAAGGGGAGTATATATATTGGGTGATCGAGGCCCACATGTATACCTAATGCAGATGACATAGTAATGGAAGGTAAACACAAAATATGCTTTATTTCTATATGTATGCATGATTTGATTTCATGATTTCTTACCTTTTATCATGCTTTGCTAGGATTGAGATAAGGCCAGTTAGGCTAGGATCACTACTTTTGAGCACCAGCTCACTGCTGTTTAGGTCAAGGGTGACGAGGAGGAGGAGGCAACTAATAAGGAGTGTGAGGGTAATAATAACAATGATGGGACTAACCCTACTAATGCTTCTGCAGATGAAATAGTTGGTGAGGAGGCTGATGAGTCTGAGAGCAATGAGTAAAGAGGACCCTCTAGAGATTTTTGTTGGTATAGGGGTGTTCTGTTTAGAAACATTTGATGCTTAGCACTGTTGATATCTTATTGTCTGAGTTGATTTTTTTACTTTTATGCTTTTATATTCTACACTGTATGGATGGGAATTATGACTTTTAAACTCAATTTTTGGTGAAATTCTGAATGAAATGAGGCATTTTTATTTTTGAAATGTTCTATTCTCACTTTACATGTACCACATGAACAATTTCCAGCGATATGAAGATCTATACTGCCTATTGTAGGGGCATCACCTCTATGTGAAGAGGCGATGGATAATTCACCTCTTCTCATAGAGGTGCTACCTGAACATAGAGGCAACCGCCTCTACAGGTCAATTCTGTAGCTATAAAAACCCTCAAATCTTCTTCAAAATCTCTCATTTATTCATCTCGCCATTTCTCTTTTTTCCTCTCTCCTAGACAACATTCTAACCCCCAATCATGACTAAAAAAAGCTTGAAACAACCACAATCAATTCTAAAAAGTTCATATGGAAAATCATAGGCTAGAATAGAGTCATTTTAACTATCCGCCTTTCAATCTTTGCATGCTAGGAAGATCAATTTCTCACTTCTCTACGTTCTTGCTTAATTTTAGGATCCTGAAAGACATATTTTTTGGTTCAATGCAGTGGAGATTTGCCCTCTGCCATATGAATTTGAAGCTATCTTGGGCTCCTAAATAGATCCTACTCAATAGATTTTCATTCTTTTAATCACAACCCTGGATTTTCACACCATTCAATAGCAAATGGAAAGGTTGTTTAATATGCCCCCTCAGTCTTCTCTTTACCACATTTTTGGCAATGATATCCTGAGCCCTTTTTATAGAAACTATAGTGACTGTAGATAGCAACGAAGTTCCCTGGCCTCAGATGATAGCACTTTGCTTGTATGCTCAGTTCTTGTTAGTCTCCCTTTCTAGCGACTGTGACTCAAAGATCCTTTATGTTCTGGACCAAGTGGAGAGTGGGTTGAACCCTTTCCCTCGTATTCTAGCTAAGACTATTATCAGGCTTGACAACTTATTTAAGACTACATGATTCTCCGAGAGTCCTTTTCTGGTAGAGGTAAGTATTTTCTTCCTTTTATTATCTTCCATTTTCCATCATTCTTACCCATTCATCATTTCTACAAGCTTGGTTGCAAAAGAAGCTGAGGTTGCTTGAACCACCTAGAGACATTGCTCACTATAAGGCCAAACATTATTGTATTAGAAGACTTCAACCTATCCCAAAAGATAATCATATCTAGTTGTCCACATTCCCTAATACTTTGATTCAATAGATGTGCCCATGGTGGGGACTGCAGCATGTGACCCTTCGATCCTACACCTACTATGTTCCCCTAGCATTTTTCCACCTTCTATAATTGAGCTCAGCTTTATAGGTAAAATAGATATAAACATCTGATTGTGAAGCTAGTGCATGAATTTGAACTAGGGCCTCTTTCTCAAAATTGGATAACTTGGTTACTACTTGGCCTCGTAGAATTATCTAAAGTTTCATCGACTATAGTGGAGATTAGTCTACTGATGACCAGTATAAGGCATGGATTCAACTATAATAGATAGAAAAGGATGAATTTACAAGAAATAGAAGAACAAGGGCATTACAGGCATCAAGTGCCCAAGAGAGTCAAAAGAGAAACAATGATATTAGATTAGTTTATGAAATTTAGTCTTTTTATTTACTTCCTTGCTGGATGGAATTTCCTTTTTAGTTAGCAATGTGTAATAAGCATTTAATGTAATGTTTACAATAATAAAGGTAATCCATTCCATTTAATTTAAGCACAACACGACTATACAGTTTTGCTTCTTACCTATCTCTTATCGTTTATTGGCTTGCCCTTGTAAGTTTTCCAACTAACTAATATCTTTTTCTATCTCTCTCCTTTTATATGTTCTTTATTTTTGCCTGGACTGCCTTTTTAGGTTTTCAATCCAGCAAGACTTTTTTACTTTTTTCTTTCTTCTGTCTCTAACTTTTGCCTAGGCAGCGTCTTTTGAGGTTTTCTCCCTAGCAAGAATTTACATAAATTATTTCTTGAGCTTTTCCGTGTTGATGATCTCTTTAAATTCATTTCTCTATAAGTCAGAAAAAATAGTAGCCCTTTTGGAAAATAGCTTCTTCACTTGTTAGGGACCTTCCCAGTTCAGCTTGAACTTGCCTCATGGATCAATTATGATTAGCCTAGTGAGCTTTAAGACCAAGTCACCCTCTTTGATCTTGCCTAGCTTGATCTTCTTATTATCAGCCTGGGCTATACTTTTCTGGTACAACTGAGAGCTATACATGGCCTTCATCCTCTTTTCATCCAACAACATCAGTTGTGCCAATCAACTTTCTACCTACTAATACTTAGGGATTTTAGACTCTACTAGAACCCTTAATGACTGGATTTCGACCTCAACTGACAACACAACTTCACACCTATGGAGTGGCTCCTGTTAACATTTTAGTCATGGTTTTGTATCCCATAATAAAAACTATATGTAACTTGCCCAATTTTTTAATTTTCCAGTATCTTGGCCAAGATTCTTTTCACATTCTTCTTTGCTAGTTCTACGACTCTATTCGCTTGTGGTCTATAAGGGGATGATCTACGATGCTCAATTTTGTATTCTTCGAATAGAGTGGTCATTTCTGCTCTAAACTGAACACCATTATCAAAGATGACATAATAAGGCAACCCATACTGGCAAATTATATTCTTCTTTATGAACATGGCCATCTCTTTTGCTCCTATAGTTGTGAATGATTCAGCTTCTACCCATTTAGAGAAATAGTTGATTTCCACTATAATGTAATGATAACCATTTGATGCCTTTAGCCTTATCTCTCTGATAATGTCAATTCCCCATACTGCAAATGGCCAAGCAGAGGTCAACCCTTATAGTTCCATAGAAGGCAGGTGGCTCACATCACCACACACTTGGTAGTTGTGGCATTTCTTTACATCACATAATTTGTCTCCATAGTTAGCCAAAAGTACCCTTAACGGGTTATCTTTTTAGCAAGCACTTTCCCATTCATATGCAGCCCACATACACCCTCGTGAACTGCTTCCATGATTTTATATGCTTCATTTTTATCAATTCATCTCAAGTGCACTCTAGCTAGCATCCTTTTGTACAATATCCCATTATGGCTAATGAACTACTGAGGTGACATCCTTAGCAACCTTCTTTCTTTTCTACCAACTTCCTTAAGGAATTGTCCTATCTCATGATACTGCTGCAGATTATAAAACCAAGGCTTATTTGTTGGGTCAATTGCCATTATTCTCTTTTCCTCATAGCAAGGAATCCGGGACCTTACTAGGATAAGAGGCTTCATTTTTACTTGTCTATCTCCTTCCCATATTGAAGCTAGAGTAGCCAATGCATATGCCATTTGATTCCCTTCCCGGGGCAAGTGTATAAATCTATATTAAATGAAAGATAATAGGATCATGGCTAAAGAATCCTAATATGGCCTTAGCTTATCTTCCCTTACTTACCACTCCTTGGAGATCTGTTTCATTACCAGCATTGAATCCCCATACACTGTTAACTCTTCTGCTCTCACATTCCTGAGTGCTTCTAGAAAAAAAATGTAGACTTTATATTTAGGTTTATTATTAGTGACCTCAAATTCTAGCCTATTTTCCATCAGAATTACTTCTCCTTTTAGCGAGACCAAAATTGCACCAATGCCTGCCCCTCTACTAATCATTGCTTTGTCAAAGTACATTTTCATGTTTGGATCTTTATTACCCCCATATGTTCATCCGGGAATTCTAACTCTTATTCTTATCCATTGTCTACTAGATTCTAGGCCAAGAAGTCTACCACAACTCTTCCTTTTATCACTTTTTTAGCTACATAATCTATGTCAAATTTGGTAAGCAGAACTAACCATTTGGCTAATTTTCTTGTCAGTGACAGAGTCTGCTAGAGATATCTGAGAGGATCGTGCTTAGAAATTGCTTGAATCTTATAGGATTATAAGTAATGTTGTAGCTTTTTTATTGCCCAGATTATAGCCAAGTAGGTCTTTTCTATTAGACTGTAATTTTCTTTATAGGATAAAAGCTTCTTACTCAAATAATATATAGCATGCTCGACTCTCCCTTCTCCTTCTTGATCCAACATTGCACCAATCGCATCTTTCTTTATTGCCAGGTCAAGAATTAGGGGCTTCCCTAGTCTTGGTGGTTGCAAAACTGGAGGATTCATCAAATTATGCTTAATAGTTTCAAAGCCTCCATGATACTTGTCATCCCAGATGATCAACTAATTCTTCTTTAAGAGCTTGAAGATCGGCTCATAAATAGTAGTCATATTGGCTCTGAACCTGTTGATGTACTGTAGCCTTCCTATAAACCCTATGACCTCTTTTTTGTTCTTTGCCATAGGCATCTCTTTGATCACTCTAACTTTGTTCAAATCCACCTCTATGCCTTTCTGACTGATAATGTGTCCCAATAGTTTCCCAGATGTCACCTCAAAAACACATTTCTTTGGATTTAGTCTGAGGTTGTACTTTTCAGCCTTGCCAAGAATTTGTCTAAGGCTTCGAAATGCCCTTCTCTGGTCAGGGATTTCACCATCATGTCATGTACATACACTTCTATCTGTTTGTGGATTAAGTCATGTAACAGTGTAGTAGCCATTCTTTAGTAAGTAGCCCCTGCATTATTTAACCCAAATGGCATAATTGTGTAATAATAAACACCCTACTCAGTAGTAAAGAAGTCTTTAACTTGTTGATTACTGCCATTATGATCTGATTGGACCCTGAGAAGTCATCCATAAAGGAGTACATGGTGCTGGAAGCTACACTATCAACTAAGGTATTAATGTGTGGAAGAGGAAAATTGTCCTTTAGACAAGCCTTGTTCCAGTCCCTATAGTCCACACACATCCTGACTTTACCATCTTCCTTGGGAACTGGGACTATATTAGCTAGCCACTAGGTGTCATCTACCACTTCTAAGAACTTTGCTTTTAGTTGTTTTTCTACTTCTTTTTTTACTAGGAGAGCCCATTCTGGCCTTAATCTTCTCTTCTTCTACTTTATTAGTGTGATGTGAGAATACGTGGGAATCCTGTGTTCTATAATCTCTCTGTCGATCCCAGGCATATCCTCATAACCCTAAGCAAATACTTTATGTCTTCTTCTTAGAGTTTCTTTCATTTTTTCTCTCTCATCAAGAGTTAAGTCAAAAGCAATAAGTATATTTCTAGGGTTATCACTTGTGCCTAGATTAAATGATTCAGTTTGCACTGAATTAATGTCAAATGTATGCATGAAACTATCATCACACACAATATAACCATTAGGAAATACATTACACAAGTAAGCATAATCAGACTTCATCACATTAACTTTAGAAAAAAATGTTATCAGTCTCAAACAAATTAGAAAAAGAAAAGTCAATGTCACCATAGAAAACATCCATAATGGAGTCAAGGACAAAGGGTTCGAAGTTGAATTCTTCTTCCTGGTTAACAACATCCTTCAGCTCCATTGTAGGAATGTTCCCCCCTGATTCTGAAGTCAGTACTAGATCTTCTACCATAGGCTCTTCAACAACAGATTCTCTGATCCCATCCACATATTCAGTAAAGATTTCAAACTCGGGGACTAGCTTTTCAGTGATCATGAAAGGCTCAAGAGCTCTTTAGTAAGGGTAATTGGCACCTTCCTCTACAAATGTTTCCCAGTGCATCTTCTTCTTCAGCTTAACCCTAAATCAGTTCTTCTTATACTTACCCTCAGCCTCTTCCTTTTCATCAGACTCATCTTCCCCTGGATATCCTACCCCGTGCTTCAAGATTGGTACCTTAGGTTCAATGAATCCCTATGGGCCCTACTGATTCGTCCTTAATCTCATCCCAGGCATGAGTTGCATACTCTTCATCATATTGATAATTTTTAGGTTTAGATCATCTTCATAAATCATGTAGACTTTAAAACTCAGGCCGTTCGGGATTCCAATGGGAACTAATTTTAATGCGGCACTCCCCCCAAATGATGGAACCATGGTCTTCCTAGAAAAATAGCAAAGGTAACTAGAATATCTATCATATGGAGGTTAACCCAAACATCAATGGGTCCAGTCTTGACTAAAGCCTAGACAGTTCCCTCAATTGGCCTTTCTGTATCATTATAAGCCTTGATGATTACATCGAAGGGCTTAAAACTAGCTACTGTTAGGCCCAACTTTGGTAGGATCTTCAGAGGGCATACATTAATGGCTGACCCATTATCAACCATAATTTTCCTTTCACTTTGGCCTTAATGAATAAGGCTTTACTATGATCCCTTCCTTTTAAGGGCATGTCATCATTTATGAAAATAATTGCCCTATGAGGGCTTTCAATTAGCAAGTCCATCATTTGTTATAGAGCATACATCGAAGGTATCTTCTTGTGATCAAGAGCCATAGCAAGTGCTTCTCGATGGGCTTGGGAGTTCATAAGCAACTCCTAAATACTAGCAAGAGTTTCTTGTCCCTTTTGGCCTTAATAATTTCCCCATCTTTCTCATCTTTCTCTTATCCTTCTGTAAGCACCCAATTTTAGGATGCAATTGTGCACAATTGCGACGTAAACCCCTATGATGAAATTCATTCAAAAATTGAACTTGGTTATCGACTTTCTGAGCTTTAGGGACTAAATTGCAACATTTTTAAGATTTGATTGCAAATAAGTCAATTTTTTAGGGGTCTTTTAGTAATTAAAAGTTAAAAAAAATTAGGATTGGCATTTAAAATGTTGATTGGCATTAGGCAATGCCGACGCGTAAAAGTCCTATTTATTTCGATTTTTTGCATATTTTTATCAATTTTTTCAATGTTTTGATTGGTTGAAAATTTAATTTTATCTCCAATATTTCAAAAACTTATGCATTTAATTATATGATAAGGTTTTTAAATGTGTAAGTTTTTGAAATAAAAAACAGACGCTATCATCAAATGAGATGAGATGAGTCTGTTCCTCCGAAGGAGGAAGTCAGTACGCAAGCAGACTCTGCACTTAAAATCAGAGTCTTAATGCATGCAAAAAAATGAAACTTTTCTTTGGGGGGACTTTTCTTTAGGGAAGATTTTTACTCATAGAGGGACCAAGAGACTCACTAAAAAAAAAAGATGAAAGAAAAAAACATAGAGGGCGAGAGCAAAAAAAAACCTTAATTTTGGATACTGAAGTTTTCGAAAGCAATCAAATCCTAATCCAGAATCAACAATACTTCAATTTCAATGGTGATAATCCAATTTGAGGGGCTCAAAAAAGGCATTTGCATAGCATCAGTGTTCTTTTTCTATTCTTTTTTTCTATTTCATTTCTTTTCTATTATTTTCTTTTTATGATTATTTTCTTTTATTTTTGTTATTGTTTCGATTGTTTAATTTCACTACTAATCTAACTACTTTTATGTTTTTTTTATTTTTGATGTCTACATGTGGATTGAGGAGGATACTGCTTATATTTTGACAAACAAAAGGTCCATGGAATGCCATGGAAGAACCTGTGTTGTCTTCCAGTAGATATTAGGATTTTAATTTTAATTTTGTATTTTGGTATCATGTGTAGTTTTTTAATTCAGGGGTGTATAATTATTTTAATTTTTGTATGTAGTTTGTAATAGCCCCATTAGTGAGAGTAGTAAAAGATTTAATTTTCTGCATTTAAAATCAATTAGTAATCAGGTTCAATTGGGTAAAAATCAATTAAAATCAATGATGGTCATAGCTAAATTTAGGGTTTGCATGTAATTAATTTAGGGTTTCTAGAAAATCACTATAATGTTTGTTTGATCCATTTTTTGTGTTTTATTTATTTTGGGCTTATTTTTTTATGTTTTTATCCTTTTGGGTCCCAAGCCCATGTTTAGGTCTAACCCACTTAATAAATAGGCTTAAAAATGGTTTAGGGCTTTAAATGATTAAAATCAACTTAGGCCCTTAGGTTAATTAGATTTTAGGCCCAATAAGTTAATTAAAACTTGTTTAGACTTAGCTCAGTTAAATTCATTTCTTTTAAAAATAAATAGACCTAGGCCTACATTTCATTTAAAATAAAGCTAAGTTAGACTTAGGCCCACTAATTTAATTTTCCTTTAAAATTGAATAAACTTAAGCCCATATCTTAGACAAACTAAATAAATAGATATAAACTCACTAATTAATAAAAATGTAGGCCCACCTTTAAATCCATTTCACTTGTAAATAAAATATGTAGATTTAGCTAACTTATAAAAAAAAATTAACATAGTTTAGACATAGGGACATTGCCTTTTTTATGCATTTTTACTTGTAATTTTATTGACTTGTTGCCTTTTGGGTTAGATGGATGTTAATTAGGGTTTAATAAAATTGCATGTAATTAGAGGATGAAATAATCATTTATAAAATTATTCTAAATGAACACGAGACTAAGAGAAGTTAGTATTCCGTATCCAGAATCTCTTGGTTGTGGTGCTAGCTTTCTTTTAGAGAATTGAGTACCACCTTTTTGATTTGTCCCAATTATTACCCTGGGTGGTGACTCTTCATCTCCACACCATGTCTTTGTGATAGTGGTTAGTGTGTTCTCTAAGGCCCTGAGCCTAAACAGTGTCGCGGTTGCTAAAACCTTGGATGCGCGTCAAACCCCGTCGTTTACACCTTTTTTTGAACCATTTCCTTCTTTCTTAGCATTTTTCACCTCTTCCTCCCCCTCCTTCAATTTCTTAGTGGATTGTGCTACTTTCCTCTTATTATTCTTCCATAGATCAATTGCTCCTCTCTCTTCATTATCAAAACTCCAAATATCAAGCACATTTACACGAGATTAATGGACTGCTATCTCAGATTCGGTCTTTTGGTTGTGGTTTTGGTAGTGTAGGTATGACATCAATAAAAGATGTTCTGGTGGTACCTGCAGTATAGCTTTGGGTTGACATTTAGGAAAAGAGGTAATTTATGTAAGGGTTGTAGAAGGTTATTCTCAATCAATTTTTCTAAGACTTTGGAGAGGGGTCTTCCCAAATTAGAAAACCTTTAGGATTGTCTAACTATGTTAATCTGTATGTTACTGCTTGACCTAAATCCACTACCATATCCAAACCCTTCTATGTTCACAAATCTTCCACTAAAGAACTTCTTTTCTTACGCAAGGTTTGATTCTTTCTATACTCCAAACTTGTACAACACCTCAAAGTTTTGAATCCCTAAATCCCTCAATTTTTTAGAGAGAGGGAGCACACATCCATCCATGGTTATTACCAGCTAATCAGATTATGTGGGTTGTTGCTTCATTTGTGCTAATTTTTCTCTCCACCTGATCAAATAATCCGTAAAGGATTCATTGAACTTCTACTTCACATTTTGCAAATCTCTCAAAGAAGCCTCCATCTAAATGTTAAGACTATACTACTTGATGAATGCAGTGCATAATTCCTCCTAATCAGCTTGAACACGGGATTCTAGAGCATAATACCATCTGATGGGTGCTCCTTCCAGAGATAGAGGGCATTGTTTCATAATCTATGCTTTAGTCAATTTAGTTGTCTTCATATGGGTCATATACTACTTTAAATGGAGGTGGGGCTCCTCTATGCTAGTGAACTTTTTTATGTCAAGGAATTTGAACTTTCGTGGTAGGGGATCATCATCCTTTTCCAAGCTCAGCTCAGAATAGCTTATTAGGGCATCAATGCCTTTTTCCTTCATCATTAATTACATTTGAGTCATAGACTTGACAAGGTCTTCAGCCTAGTCTAGCTTCTCTATAGTTCCCAAGGCATCATCTTTCTGATAGATAATAGGTTCTACTAATACTATTTGTTGATCATCCTCTACCTCTTGCCTTTTAAGATCCTTGACATCTAAATTAAACGGTTAAGGTTTAGGTTAAGGTGTCGGTGGTTGGGGCACTAGTGGCAGAGGTGTTGGTGGTTCCTTTTTAGCTATACCCATCATTTCCCCCATAATTTCTCTCATAATCATCCTAGTTTTTTTTTTTTGCCATTTCAGCTTTCAACTGTTCCTTCAAGGCTTTAGCAAAAAATTATGCCATCTTAGTCTCTCTAAGGATTTGAACCAAGTAGTCGATGTTAGATCGTTTCCAATTGGTAGATTGTTATGGATCTATATCTATAACCATTGAGGGTTAGAAACATGCATGACGTGTATGCATGAAACGCATCCCTATTGGTAAAAAGGAAAAAAGACATATATGCACGTATCAAAGGATAAAAAAGGCTCTCAAATAGTATCTACACCCTTATTTCTCCCACAAACATGTTCAACGGTGAGTTTCTTGTCCTAGGATTTTTATTATGGGTTTTGATTATCAATAGGGGATAATAAAACTGATGGATGCTAGACAAGTCTCAAGACAATGCAAACAAGTGGTAATTTCTCTAAATAATTCCAAAGTCCATTTTAATGGTAAAAAAATATATCAAAGGCCCACCTTGTCAAGATCCCTTTGAAATGGGCTAACAATAGGCATGAGAGGCTCACCTGGTCAAGGTTCATTTATAATGGGCTTAGGCCTTATTTAAAGGATTACCATATGACATAAAACACATGCATTTGCAAAAAATTATAGTGGAAATTGCTAGGTCATTACTTGAGCTGAGTCTTGGGTAATAAGGTTTAGCTCTCACAACTATATTCATCCATCATGTCTCCCCACTAAATTGTCTGTGAGACATGGATAGGTATGTTCTATAAGTGACAATAATCAAATACTTCACCACCAGGTTTGAGTGAAACACAAGCAGCAAAGCAGAGATTATTGTTGGTTTATTTGGGACTTAAAGTGCATTAGGTGGAAATGTATAGTGAATGCAAAATTTGTGAAGGAAATAAATAAATAATCAAATATGATAAATTACAAAACACATGGAATCAGTTTCTCTATTCCTTAGTGGAGTTGCCACTGTAGGTGGCAGGGTTAATCGGGCACCCAAGTGTTGGTGACCACAGCATTGTGCTAGCTCAGGGCTCACTAGGAAATACATAATGGGGTTGGGGTCCAAAATGGAGATGGAGTCTCCACCTGGATAAAAGCTAGGACACACTGTATAGCAATTGGATTCCATAAAGGTTCCCAGAAGCCGTCATCAGAGATCGAGTTCGAAAACTAAGTATAGGCTTTTAGAATGCCCACCCAACCTTACGATTGGCCTTCGTGCATGTTTCATATTTTATTACCTTTGATTTTTAAATTATTTCCTTATTACCATGCTAATTGAGATTGGTTTCTAATTTTAGATTTTATTACAAGTTTTCACATTATTCCCATTTCATGCTTATGCCTCAACGTTCGATTACAAAAAAAATAATAACATATAAAAAATAAATAATAATAATTTACAACCATTCATTCCAAATAAAAGGGGAGAGAGATTAAGGATTACAACTTTTGGTGTAAATAAACGTAAAAGATACTAAAAATAAACCATATATAAACCGAAAATAAACTAATTAATTATACAAATCAAAACTTTTAGGGACTAATAAATAAGCAATCATCTAGTGATTAAAAATCACCAAATAATTCTTGCAACAAATACGAGTTAGTTCTGTCTTACAAACAACAACAATATCTACAAATCATTAACAAATAATATTAACAAAATAAATACAAATAAATTCATAAAATAGTTCACAAAGTAACACAATAATGTAACATTAAAAATAATACCAAATAGCACAATAATCATGCATAAAATCAGGAGATATATCAAATTAAACATGGAAATCATGCCGAAAATACAAAACAAGCATGGAGAAACAAGGCAGAATTCACACAGATTCTTATCAGGGGGGTGGCGCCTCTTCAAAGAGGCGGCGCCTCCTAACCAGGAAGCAATGCCCTTGTCGCCTCACCACAAAGCGGTGACATCTCTATAAAGAGACGTCGCCTCCTCAACAGGGATAGAGATAGACTACATTTCTTAAATCCAAAGAAACTTAATGCTCTCTTAAATAAACAAAAAACAGACATAAATACACAAAGATTAACTATCAATATTCAGTATTTCATGTAATCATGCTCTTTGTGGCCTTAAATAAATAATATAGCGTAAGAAAACACACAAAATAGCAACAAATCAAAGCTTTTAATAAATATTAAGAGCTCAAAGCTCAAAAATAGGGAGACTCATTGACTTAGACGAGTTGATGTTCCTAACTAAGCCCTCAGAGCTTGATTGATGGGTTAATGGCTTTGAATGCAAGAAGATTCCTTCCTCTTCTTAAGGGAGTCAAGTCTTCAAAACTTCCAAGTCTCTTCCCTTTTCTTCTTCTTCCTTTTTTTCTTTTCTTTCTTTCTTTTCTCCCTGTCTTTTTCATTTTTCCAGACATTTTTTTTCCAAGTTTCCAACCTCCTTCTCTCATGCCCCCCACATCCTTCTTTAAAGCCTCTCACCCTCTCCCTTTTTTCAATTTCCTAAAAACTCATTCTTGCCGACTCCCCTTGCCTTTTTTTCATTCCCTAAGCTCTTTCCCCTACTTTTTGCTTTCTTTTTACATCAAAATGACCAACACTTCAACAGGTCAGCCTCAAACCACTACCATTAATGACATTTAATGTTGCAGAGAATGGGTGTGAAGAGGCGACGTCTCTTTGATGAGGCGTCGGCTCATCGATGTCTGGGATGAAGAGGCGACGCCTCTTCACCTAGAGCCTTTAGGTCAAAAGGCGATGGGTTTGGGCTTGGCTCAGTGTTTTTGGCTTGGGTTAGTGTTTTGAGTTTTTTGAGTCAATTTTAGAGAAGTCTCATACTTTCCTTGCATTCAAAACTCGAACTTTCTTATCATCGAACTTTTGTTGCGGGCCGATCAAACTTACAATGCCCACAATTAGTATTAGTCTATATAATAAATTAATTCACAAATTATAACTCTTTTTGATTTTTTTCTTATTATTTTTTATTGATATATAAGAAGTTAAGTTTTTATGTAAAAATTTAAAATTTAATTTTTGAATTTATTTCAAAATTGGTAAGATCAAAACTTGATTATATTTTACTTTTTAAGAAAAAAATTAAATAGTTGTCAAATTTATTTTATAGAAATTTAGAAATAATTTTAAAAAATACAATTAGATCTTTTAAATAAAACCGGATAAATTTTACATAATTTATAAAGTTGAAAGAATAAATTAAAATAACTTTCAAACTATAATTCAATTTAATTAGTCAATTTTAGGATACAATATATCATTTTTCCATTTTAATTAATTTTTCCCATGAGTGGGAAATGCAGAAAATGCTAACGACCTTTGGAAAAAAAACTAAATATTGCAACTTCTAGGAACATACACACACAGTACTACATATCAGCCTATCGGGGTGGATGGTGGGGGTCTCAGGTTTGAGAGTTTTCCTTACTCCTTGTAACATTTAATTTCTTAGGGAATCATGGTTCCATTTTTTGGGTCCGCGACTGCCGTCAAATAATAAGTGTAGTGATCCGCTAGGATTTAGATAAATTTACTTTTCCCCACTACCATACTGATATGTTGACTGTTATAATTGTTAAAAAAAAAATACTACATATAAAAGTTTAATTAAAATTTAAAATTTTAATGAATTAACACACACAAAATATCTTATATATGTGAATCCAAAAATTTTACATAAAAAAACAAAAATTTAATTTGCTTATGCGGTTAAAATGAAAAAACTGCCACATCATTGTACATGTACCATTTTCAAAAAACTTAACTTATTACAAAATTGATAATATCTTAATCTTGTGTTAGTCATTATCCGCCTTAAAAAAAAATTATTTATTCATTAATTAAAAATTAAAAATTAAAAATTAAATATATTTTAATAAATAAAATAATATAAATAAAATTAAAATTAAAAATTACAAAAATAAAATCTCACTATCATTAAATTTTTTGTTATTTTTCTTCAATTACGTTGATAGAACTTATTTAATTAATAAATTATTAATCTATACATTTCTTTCAATAATTTTAATTAGTTATAAATAGACTCTCAAAACAATTTTAAAGAATGAATAAAAGGTGAATATATTTACGAAACAAATAATATTTAAAATAATAAAAATATTTTGGGTGCTTCTCTCAAAGTAAAAACTATTGATGTCAATTTGCATTCAACTAAGTGAAGTCAATATCGCAGTCATTAGCCCAGGCCAAATGGCCTAAAAATGTCATTCGTAGAGGTTCGAATGTTATGGGCTTCCTCCTCCCCAAAGTATATATATATATATATATATATATATATATATATATATATATATATATATATATATATATATATTTTTTCGCAGTCATTAAAAATCTCAAATTGAGGTACATAAAAAATGACAAGAACAGCTTAAGGTACAACTATCATAAATTGTCCAAAAATGAAATAATAATTATAATACTATGAATAGCAAATAGTTTTTATTGTTTATCTAATATATTGATTATTGGTTTAAAAAATCATAAATTGAATGAGTAATTATTTGCAAATTTCTAATAATTTTTTATTTTTATTATTTTCTTTTAAATCAAAATATTTTTATATTTATTTATTTATATGCTATTATTTTTGTAGTACCCTGGCCTTTCTTTTTTAATTAAAAAAGTATGTAAAATTAAAAGAAAATGAAAACGACTGGTAGAGAGAGATGAATTGAGATTTATACTTGAGTTAATTATTGGGATTTTTTCATAAATAAATCAAAAATTTAAAATATTATTAAAAGTCACATTAATTAAAAATATTTTCAAAATTAACTTTTCTTTTTTCAAAATTAACTTACCTAATTTTTTTTTAAATATGAACCACTTTTCTTTTCTCTCTTATTTTTAGGGTACTATCTTTTTTTATCCTTAATGTTTTTTTGTCAATATTTTTTTGTACTGCCTTCATCTATTTTTTTCAATATTTTTTTGTCAATATTTTTTTACTGTCTTCGTCTTCTTCTTTTTTTCTCAACATTTAGCATCCCTTTTTCTATTTAATTAATTTTCTTTTTTTGATCTAATATAAAAAGGGCCAGTTTTTTTCCTCAACAATTTTTTTATTGTCTATTTTTTTCCCAATGTTTTTGTTTTACTCAACATTTTTTTCTACTATTTTCATCTTTTTTTCTCAACATTTTTTTCTATTTTTAAGGCACTATCTTCATTTTTTTCTCAATATTTTCTTTTTTTTGCTCAACATTTTTTTTTCTAATTTTAAAATGCTATCTTCATTTTTTTCTCAACGTTTTCTTTTTGTTTTCTCAATATTTTTTTTCTCTCTAGACCTTTATTTTTTTTTGAAATAAATGATTATGAACTAAACATCTTTAATTTTTGTAAAAACAAGTAATAAATATCTTCAATTGTTCTAACAACAAGTAATAAACAAACTGAAAAAAGCAACAAAAAGTAACAACACTGAAAAAAGCAATAAAAAGCAACAATCAAAAAAATAACAACTGCAAAAATAACAAACAATAAAACACAACACTCAAAAAACAAGTTTTCTCATTAAAAATAATACTGAAAAATAAAAAAAATAAAAACAAAAACTGAAAGACAATAAACAACAACAACAAACATATATAATTAACAACAACACAACCAAAAAAATACTTTTAGTTCATCACTTTTTTATGAGATAGGTTTGTATTGTCTATAGGTTTCTCACTTTGTTTATATCTCTATTTTTCCTCTCTTTTCTGCTCATCATTTCTCCTGTATATTTTTCTTCTCCTCTTCATATTACAAACGAAAAATGTGTCTTCTTTGAGCCAGAATTTGAGAAGAGCAAAAGTAAAAAAAATAAAAATAAAACTGAAGAAGGAAGAGTTTTTTGATTGATTCTTCTTCGTCAATAAAAAAGATAACGACCATGACTTTATCTTCCCTACTTGAGTGCAACTGAAAAAGAAATATTGATATCTTAGCTACTCCTCCTCATTATGAAGTGACTCCTAAGCTAATAAAAAAAAAGGCCAAAAATAAAATATAAGAACATGGAAAATGCTGAAATACTAAGACAAAAACAAGGAAACCATTTTTTTTTAAGATAGAAAGAAGACATGTCAAAAAAGAAAAGAAGGGGTCAAAGTAGGCCCATTAGTGATATTATCTCTTAATTATTAATTAGATTTTAGAAAAATCATTATTAATGGTGGAACATATTAGTATTATAATATAATCATTTCCTTATATGTACCAAATTAGATATGATATTTACTTTTACTAGTTATTATTTTCAAAGTAATGTGGAATTAAATGATAAGTCAAGATAAACTTATTTTTTTAATAAAGAGATATTTTATTATCATTTAATTTTATGATAATTATATGACTGGTTAATTCTTACTAAAGTCATCAAGTATGTGACTTGATAGTAAAACCCTTAGATTAAAATAAGACTTCTATTCTAATTATCCCTAGCCATTTATTCATTATATAAATATTAAAGTATTAAAGCTAGTATGAAGTTGACTGATGGTTATGTTTTACTAATCATGAATATGAGATATTAAGTCAACTCATAGGTACATGATGAGAGATCATGTACTGGATTGACCCACTATGAAAATACTACATAGATTATTTTCATAAGTATTTCTCATCACAGTAATTTTATTTCGATCCTTTGACCTTGAAATCATCATGGATTTCTACATAGCTATTTTATGTTTTGACACATTCCAACATTGTCTCTAACCGGACAATTAAATAGGATGTTGTTGGATATGAAATTAGTTATGTGAGGAATGTGAGTGATTCAAAAGGAATTTATCCCTCATTAATATGAGAAAGACATCTATGGGCCCCTTGATGAGATAGACTGAAGGAAAATGCATGACCATGCTGAAATGAATTGATAAAGAGTTATCATTTTCAGTTTACTTGGAATCAAGTCATAATATTGAACTATATAAGGATGACATTCTATGCCTTATTTTCAATTAGGATATCATATGATAAAGGGACAATAAAGTTCACTGTAATTAGGTTATGTCGGATTATTAACTTCACATGACTTGGGTAGTCATAATGTCTTGCTAGAGGCCACTTATGACTTGTAGGCCTAAATAGAGATTTAGGCCCACTACCAATGTCTTGTGAACCTACAAGGTCACACACTTAGAACAAGCCTAAAATAAATTTGGGTTTAATAAGCCTAAAATAAACTCTGTGGAAATAAATAATTAAAGTGTTTTATTTATTTATTTAAGATAAATGTTATTTTAAATAAATAAATAAGATATTATTTCTAATTTATTTTTAAATAAAATCAGAATATAATAAATGAAAATTACCAAAAGGCCATTGGTAGGTGAAACCCTAATTTGGAGTCTATAAATATGTTATATTCTCTAAGGTTTAATACACTTGTTTTTCCTACCTCCAAATTCATTTTCTCTCTTCTTAGAAAAAAAAGACAAAGTTTTTCTTTTGTTCTTGATTTGTGAGACAATCAAGAAGGTTGATAGCACACACACACTCCAATTCATTTTATGAAGGGCTGTTCGTGTGGATACCTATAAAGGATGCATCCTTTTGGAGATATCTAGATCCGAACAACCAAAGCAAAAAGCTTGAGATAAGGTGTCACCGATGTGAACCTCCTCTCATCCTTCCAGAAAATCTTGCCTCTTCTATGTCTTGGTGAGATTCTTGAAACCCTAAATTTAATTAAGTAGTCAAATTAAATCGATCCAGGTTTGGGAACATGATAAATTTTTAATTTTTTCGCTGCGTTTGTATCACGAAACCCAATAATTTAAATGATAGAAAATGAAATAAGTCATTTGCATAAATATAAATGAAAGTATTATAGCGAGAGCTAGTAATATTAAAATGACTAGACTTCAAAGCTAATATGTATTTTTAATTAAAAATTTAACATTGAATTGTTATTTCTTTATACCTGTAAAAAAACATATAATAATTTTTAAAAATATTGAACAAAAATATGTTTAAATAATTTTTCTTAAAAAAGAAAAAATTTGCTTATAATTATAAGAAGAAAAATTGACCCAACTAATATTGACAAAGCTCAAAGTATATGAATGAGAAATAAAATCATATAAAATCATAAAAGATGAAAAACTCACATGTGAGACCTACCATTAAAGATTAAACATATATAAGTGAAAAAAGAATGCCTTAAAGTCATTTAAACTATGAATTTATAATGAGTAATTAGTCAACACACAAACCCTTTAAAATATGTTGATCATTTCTGATAACTTGTTTTTTAGAACTCTTCAGCTGGAACTTTGTAAGTGGTCAACAAAGGGCAAGGTGAGAGGTAGGGAGAATCTCCACAAACCCTTTGATGCCTAAGTCAGAATGTATAAAGAGAATTTAGAGAGAGAAATAGAATAATTAGAATAAAAGATAATATAATGAATAAGAATGAGGAGTATAAGGTGTTATTTATAGTGATAGTGATACTTAAACCTGATAATAGTAGGATTCCTCCTAGAACATGAGTCTTAGGCCAATTAGGAGAGTGTTCCTTCTTGTTTCAGGTGTCTTATGCTTAAGGAACCTTTTCCTGAATGTTTTTATTTGCCTTCTCTTTATGAGTAGCATGTATAGGAAATAAAGACCTTAATTAAATAGAAATATATATATGTGTGGTATCAAGAGTCCCCCCTGCGAGTTTATTCAGATATTTATGTTCAATATATCTAGATCTATAAGATGATGGAAAGTGTCATTATATCTGCCTAGAGAGAGAGAGACTACTTAAATAGTTGCACCTGATATAGAAGGGTGAGCTGAGGTGGCTAGCCTCACTCACAAGAAAAGATAAAGCTCAGTACTGAGTCTTGAAATCATTATTGGAGTGCCAGCTGGACTTGAGTGCACAAAACATGCAAAAAATGCTTTGGGGTAAAAGATTAACCCATTAGTATGGAGACAACATGATGAAACTAGTCATCACTAGAGTTTTGATGCTCGATGCATTAAAAGCGCAGCTTGAGTGCCTAACCTTAGTACTATAAAATTGACCTAAGGGTGCCAAATTCAGTTGCTGGACTTAGATGCTCAAGGCTTAAATGCTCAGTGCAAGGACATGAGGCTTACATTCTCAGAACCTTGGTACTATAGAAGCAACTTAAGAGTGCCAACTTCAGTCATTGGACTTAGATTCTTAGTGCATTAGAAGTATGGCCCAAGTGTCGTATAGTCTCAGTGTCGTATAGTCTCAGTGCCTTAAATGTGTGGCTCGGATGCAAAACCTTAGTACTATAGAAGTGACTTAAGGGTGCCAGCTTCAATCACTAGTGATCGATACTAGAGCTTGTGATGCTTAGTGTGTTGGGATAGCTGACAGTGGTATGCTTAGGATGGATAACTTTCATGTCATTTTGATACCTTCGTTTTTAAATTTTGAATTACGTAACCGTTACGTCTAATCATGTGTTAAAAGATGAGATGTTTCTACTGCCACAATGATGATTGCTTGATTAATGGGTTTTCCTATTTCCCAAACTACCCTTAATGATGTGGGAGGAACCATAGTATTTGTGAGGGTAGTTAATGGTCTTTTCAAGAGCCTTCTGTTGTCCTATAAGTATCTCTATTTCTTTTATATGTTGCATTTTTGCCTTTTGCTATCCTATTGGCTTCTTTGATCTTCTTTGCTTCCTCTTGCTATTGTCATCAAGCTTTTCTTACATCAACCCCTTTGTTCTATAACTAGGTAATCCCCTTCTTCCTTTCTACATTGCTTTTTTTGTTTCATTTCTTAGATAAGTTCATAGCACCGAGAGAATAGGTTAGCTCTAATATGTTCATTTCTAAAATAGATGAAGAGTTGTTGGGGTGTTATTAAAGGCATTTTAGTATTCTCACTGATTTCCCTTTACACACCGTTGATAGGAAATTTAGAGCCCATACTCCCATGCTAGGTTTAAAGAGGTTAGTTATGTATTTTGACTAACTAGAGGGGGGGTCTAAAGTTCCCTTTAGATCCCTTTATTAAAACATTCTTGAATAGGTATAACATAGCACCTGGTCAACTTCATCCTAATAGTTATCAGATGCTGACCGGGTTTATACAATTGATGCATAAGGAGGGTAAGGAGTCAGACTTAGACATCTTACGATACTTTTATAGTTTTACTAAGAAGAAAGGGGAGTTGTTGTTCTTTTTATTAGCCATCCCTAACCATAACCTTTTTGTGAAGCTTCCAGATATTCACAAGAAGTGGAGGCACAATTTTTTCATTGTCTAACACCACTCAGACTTCGTGGATGTCCAATGTATATGGTCTAATGAGCATTATAAGGTGGAACAACCTATAAAGTTATCCAACCATGATACAGAGATGGTCATGAGACTTCATCTCAATGGCTTGGCTGATGCTCGATCAGCCGAAGATGCATTGAGAAGATACCTGTAAAAGGTCTGCCCATATCGTGTACAATCCACTAGTATGTTTTGATCATCGAAAGATATCTTTCTAAATTTTATTTTTACCTTTTTATTTATATATGGTTGGCTTTTTTGCCTTTGCGAACGAAATTTGACTTGTAGCTAACGAGCCAAAGAGGCTAGAAGAGGCTTAAATCTCCTCCCCATCACTTGAGCCTATAGTGCCTACAGTCCTAGATGAGACTATTTAGAGTCTAAAGGGAAGAGCTGTAGTCGGGGCTTCTCAGACTGAGAAGGTCGAGAGGTGGATCATAGATAGAGACTATGATGCTAAGGAACTGAATAAGGAGATATTTATCCAGCATCCAAAGCTCTTTAGGTGTTTGGACATGAGGACGTGGATTTTGAACAAAATGAAACCACCAAGTGTCTTGAATGCCCAGGTCAGAGACCAATACATTGAGTCCCTAAGGCTACCAGCTAATATGCAGCACTAGATAGAGGAGGGTTGTGAGGAGCTATTTAGCTCCATGATTGGGCATTCACTAGAAGTAAGTGTTGAACATTATGATCTTTTATGTCTTCAGGCTTCAATGTAATAACATGAGTTTTCCATTCTCAGATGACTCAGGCTTTACTATTGGCAAAGGACCAATATTTCTTCTTAAAAAGCCAATACAACCTAAAAGAGATGGAGGTCGAGACCATAGTGATCGACTTTAAAAAGAAGTTAAACAGTGCAAAAGTGGTACTAGAACTTTGCAGACCAAATATACAGAAGCAGAGGCAAATCAAAAGAAGGTGGCCAAGCTAGAGCATAGTCAAGCTCAACTAATGAGGAGGATCAAGGAGCAAGATTCTTAGATTGCACATCAGGAGAGGAAGCTTGGCGAGACTGAGAAATCATGAGAAAATGATAAAAGATCCTACTAGAACATGGTTGGAGGGTTTCTCAAGGCCTATAGGTATGAGTGTGGGAGAGTCCTGCTTGCCTAGAATCTGGATATGAACTTGACTGACCTGGACCAAATGACACCGGCTGACTTGGCTAGGATTGCTTCCGAAGAGGATGCCCAAAATAAGGTCGCTCCCCTCCGTGCGAGAGATGTTTCCAAACTAGTTAGGGGTTCATCTTCTAATCCTCCTACATCTGTTAGTTCCATAAGCGCTACTCCCTCTCATATTTCTAAGCTTGAGTCGTCTGGTGTTCAATTATTAGAATAGGGATTTTTTTTTGTAATTGACTTTTGTAATATAATTTTTCCATCTATGAAAAACACTTTATTTAATAGTACTTCAAGTATATTTATTGGTAATATTTTCAAAGACATTATGAGTTACAATATAGTTATAGTTCCTTGCCTTGTCTGTTTCTTATTTTGTATGCCCCTTTAGATGCTCACTCTATAACCTGGTAGGGGCCTTCCCAGTTGGGTCCAAGTTTGCCAGTGTCGGAGTTCCCTTTACCGATGTCTGCCCTTTTGAACACCCAGTCTCCTATCTTGTATTGTCTTAGGTGGATACGTCGGAGATGATATTGTATTCTCTTCCACTTGTGTGCCTTTGCTATGGTGAATGCTCATTCTCTTCTTTCTTATAGTAGATCTAGGCATATCTAGGTGTCAATATTGTTGATGTCTTTATCTAATTCATTACTGACCCTGTAGCTTGGTGATCCAATTTCTATTAGAATTACTACGTCCATACGTAGGTTAGTCTGAATGATGTTTCTTTTATGGCTAACTTGGGTGTAAGGATACTATCATTTAGTTTCGAAGACATTAAGGATAAGGATACTATCATTTTGAAGTATCTTGTATGCAACCATGCTTATGCTAAATATTATCCAATATAAATGAAAGGATGTCAAAGATTGCACATATTGAGAAGTAAATGTTTGTATCAATATCTAGCTCATACAAGTATGAAATCTACATCTTAGAATTCATATGTTTCTATAATGTAATGTTTCTTTCTTTTGGAGTTGTATTTTTTTTTGTCGTAAATTTCATTATTATTGTATTTCATCTTTCCTTGTATTCATCATGATAGTAGAGCAAGCAAATAAAGGATGGAAAGAAGAACATATAAATAATAAATAAATATCAATACATCTTAAATATCCAAGAATCATCAATATAGTCAGAAAGAATAAGAGAGGGGGACTCAAGACTCATCCCTATCCTCATCATAATTGTCATCGTCATCGCCCTCCTCAGCGGGTCCCCCCTGCTAGGTTCATCATCGTGAACCCTTAGCTCCACCAACTCAGCTTGTAGCCTCTAGACCTCACTCTAGTAGTAGGCACCTTCCTGCTGCCATGCGACATCCCACTGATGAAAAGCCTTATCTCGCTCCTACAACACCCTTGTATGCTCAAGCTGCATTATCATAACATATATCCATTAGTACACATGCATTCATAATATACCTATACATATTATTGTATAAATTTAAACAAGAAATAGCAAGGTGTATGAATACTTACATGGGCCTCCATAGAGTAGTTCACATAGTGCCTCATCAAGCTCGAAGCACACTGGTACCAGTACGTGGCTATCTCTTGAGGAACCTATAAACAGAATAGTCAGAAAGCAACATATTTGAAATATCAAAGCAATAAAGTCAAACAAAAAACTCACATGGGTAGCATCCTTATGGATGAAGGCCACAGGCTCAGTCGAAGTGGGTACAACTTGGACTATCACCTCACCACGGAGATTATGTACCTAAACCATAAGGACCAACGATAGTGTAGCCACCCCAAAAATCATCTGAGCAATCTTAGTGGGGGCATCAGCAGTAGCTTTGACACTACCCGAGGTCTCAACAGTGCTCTTAGTACAAGTCCTCTTTGAAAGGGTGAGAATCAAAAAATGGATAGTATGGGAATAATATAGAAGGAACAAGGCATACTTGATGACTAGAAGAAGAGGAAATGCTTGCTAGATGATAAATTAGAGCATGCATAAAACCCCTCACAATACCATCGATCAAGTGAGAGATGAGACTCTTTAAGTAAGAGATGCCTTTAGGCTCTAAGTGTAGCAGGTGATTGGTCCCAATTAGAGCCTTCTCTAAAGTGGGGCCACCATGTCCTTCCCTTAAAGCATATTAAGGGAAGGAGAACGAGGTATGCAATGAATAGTGGGTACTAAGAGCTAACTCACTACACGCTCATCGAGGTACTAGGCACGATCAATATGAGTCACGAATAGGATCCATCGACCAGTAATCTACATGGCTCCCCGCATTGCCAATGAGAAAGTCATGTGGTAGCCCTCCCACCACCACCAAAGATGTATCTATAATTAGAAATAGTAATAAAAAATAGAAAACATCACTTCAAAATAGAAAAAGTAGAAAGCAACACCTTACTTGATTGAATGTCAACTTTATGAGAGCAGTACGGGTCACCTTCAAGGACTACATAGAACCCCTCCAAGGCTAAGCAATTTAGATAGGAAAATGGGGGAACCCCTCATGTAATTCGAGAATGATAGGAGGAGACAGGATGTGGAACTTGAATGCCCAAATCTATAAAGAAAGGAATATGTCAGGAATAGTGTACCAAGAAAGGAAGGAAAAAGAATCGTAAAGTATTTAAAAGCACTCAAATTAACCATTAGTGGCACACCATAGATTCGTGAGCTATCTCTACATGCATCATCCAAGCTGTGAATGAGATAGCCATAGGAAGTAGAACCCTAATCATAGCCTTATAAGGTGTCGAGGGCCCGCAGAAGAGGAAGCAACCAAGAATGATCAATGTTGTTCACATTAGTAAACACCATGGTGCTTATCAAGTAAAATATAATGCACTAGCTCATCTCTCAACACCATCAGTGCCCTCTCCAGCAACACCATCACACACTTGCCAAAGCCTATCATAAGAGATTAAGCTACCTTAACCAACTCTAAACTCAGGGGGGCAACCCAATAAATTGCAACATAACGCTATAGGGTCCTTAGGGAAGTCAAAAGGCCAGTGAAGGTGAACCCTATAATAGCATCAAAATCGAGAGGCATAATTGTCATCTTCCTGAACTAAAAATGAAAGGTATAGGTGCAGTCTGACCACCTCTAAATCAGGGTAGTCATAGCCACCTGCTTACTCTTCAAAGACTCTAGTCCCTCCAGCAAACTGCCTAAGATACCATCAATGCTGAGACCATGCACACAGTCTCAAACCTCCACAAGTACCCTTTGGTAGAGCTTCTTAGCTCCAATAAAACTATCGGGCAAGATCAAGTAGGCCACTAAGCTCTAAAAAGGGAAGTCAACAAAACATAAATTCTAACTCAAAAAATTTCCTACTTGAGCATGATAATCAACCTAATTACTGTCTACTTGTTATTTGCAGGGGTAGTCAATCTCACACAATCAAGATAAGAAACAACATAGCAAATCCTAGCATGCAGCCTAAGTATCTCTGAACATGCAAGGAAGTTAATCCTAACATAGAGAGATATAGCCTAAAAAAATTAAGATCAAGGTACTAACAAAGACATGTTCCCTTAAGTTTGAGACAAGAGGAATCTTATGCCCTCTTATCACTCCATACCACATGCGATGAGCAAGCACTAGCTTTTAACGCACTGCACCACCTGCAGCCTGACCTCTGGGAACCTTTGGCCAAGATCATCCAAATCAAATGCTAGGTTAGAGTCGACATCCCCTAAAACATCCTCATCACTACCTCATTGCATAGGAATTTGAGTAAAGAAGAGCCTAAGGTTCAGAGAATCCTAAGGAAGAGAGAGAAAGAGAAGGAGAAGAATAAAGAAAAAGCATAAAATTAGCCTTTTAAAGGCTTGGAACCCATAACCACTAGCATGGGTCCTACCCACTCGTGTGGGTTATTAACCCACACTTATAGGTTGTTGGACACATATGCATGGGTAGCACCCATAGTGCTATCTAGGCCCTACCAGAGCCCCCGAGATGTGTATTTTCATATGCTAAAGCTTCCAGAAGGTTCCAATGGCATGTTGGAGGTTCGACTATCGACCTGAGACATAAAAAAAGGTCGAGAATTCACAACAAACATTTGAAATAACTCGAAAAAGCATAAAAAAACTAGGAAAATCTTATGTACCACCATACTCAAAGATTTTTAAATGCATTCATGCATTCATACTTGTATTTGTATTTCAAACATCACTTTTTAGTGCTCTTAGAGGTGTACTCACACTAGAGAGGGGGCATATGGCAAGGACAGACTAGTCAACCCCGACAGTGATTGTCTCACCTTGACAAAATTTTTAAAACTTCCCAACCTTGATCAGCAGCTCTAAGCTAGGATTCTCACTTCTAATTAATCTAATGCTTGAAAATCTTATAAAAGTTAAAAAAAATTCCACTAAATGAGATTTTATAGGGAACTGAGATGATCGGGTAGATCATGATTGTCATGTTAGACCCTAAAAGAGCTCTAAATGCAAAAAATAAAAGAAGGAAGAGAAAAAAAAGAAGGAAGAAATAATAAAGATCATGCTCAAACTTTGAGTAATAATAGCTCTTCGACAACATTCACGCTTAGTGACAGAAGGGGGGAATGTCTGAGGAGAAAAAGAAACATGAACAAATCATTTACCTTCGAAGGGAATGACATGACATCAAAGGTTGCCTTGTGCACCATAATTCTCTATGACCTCATTTGGTGAATTTCCTTCTAATCATGTGGAATGCTTGCTCTTCACTTGATAATCAGAGATACCCTTGGCAAAGAGGTGCTTATCAAACCTTGGAGAAATGGCATAAACCACATCAAGATAAGACAACCATGGCCAGATTGACTCAAACTTCCTGATACCACCTGCTAGTGCAGGTAAGCCACTAAAAGCATAAATAAAATTCCTGTGCATCATAATTTTCAAGTTAAAATTGCATCATGACTTTGAAAAGTCACATAGATACATATGGATTTCCTTAGAATTTGACATTTAAGGCCCGACAAGGCTATATAATGTACACTCTCATACATAGCATCTAGGTTTCTTTGAAACTTAGCACTTAAAGCCCGTAGGGCTATACAGTGCACCTCACTTTATAACCTAAAAAAAGGTTATATAGCACCCCTATGGTAATGGTTTTACAATCTCACTGGTTTTCAAATTTCACTTATAGTAAGGGGTTGGCCCATAGATCCTAAGCTTTCATCTTATGCATTTCCACTTAAAGTAGGGGGGTTACCCCGTAAATCCTAAGTACCTATCTCATGTGTTTTCAAAACTTATTTCCCATGCATCTACAAAGTGGTAATCTGATCGATGCATGTGAAGCATGGGGCACTTATTAGTACCTACATTTTGATGGTCCCCCAAAAATCCAATGATAAAGGATTTATATTTATTAGATAAGGGGAGAATTTCCTTGGAAGTTTCTTGAGCATGCTTAGATTGAGGAGAAACCTAAAAGAAAAAAAAGATATACCAAAAAGTAATTAAACTCTCAAAAATCCAAGTTTAACCTAAAAGGGACCAAAAGATTAGGAAAAGCCCATAGGGATGGGTCAACCCATGAGCTTGGGTTGATGACCTATGAGTGTGGGTCATTTAAGCTAGTCCATGGGTCAAAATGACCTATTTACCTTTGCATGGGTTAAATGGCCCACGCGCGTGGGTCTTAAACCCAATAGTGTGGGTCTTAGACCTAAGGTCATTGCAAAAGGTTAGGAAAAGCCCATAGGGACAGGTCAACCCATGAGCTTGGGTTCATGACCCATGAGTGTGGGTCATTTAACCTAGTCTACGGGGTCAAAATGACCTATTCCCTTGCATGGGTCAAATGGCCCATGCGTATGGGTCTTAAACCCAAGAGAGTGGGTCTTGGACCCAAGGTCATGAGTCCCTAAGCTTGTATTATAAAAATACATTTTTTTCTTCTTTGGAAAAAAGATTGGCACACACTTTAAGGTAGATGGCTAGTGAGAGAAAACACCACTGTTTTGGAGGCCTTTTTCACCCCCTCTCTCTTTCTCTCTCTCTTAACACACTTGGCAACCAATTTAACCAAACACTCAACCAAAAATCACTTATTTTTGTCTTAGAATTTAGACTATTAAATCCAAACTAAGCCACATCTTTTTCAAAGCATGCTTCTAGGGTAATCACCCGGTTCCTTTTAAGATCTCCATATTTTATTAATATTAAAATCATCACTTTTGCATTTTTCCTTTATTTTTTTACTATTTTCTTGCATTTTCCATCATTCTAGCAAATTTATTTTTATTATTATTGTGATGTAATAAAGTTGTGATTTTTATGGTGATTTGAAGTTTGTGAATAAGATATGTAGAAGAAGAAGGAAGTTCGGGTTAGATCTGAGAGTGTTTGCATTCATCTTACATCTTTCCATCATTTTTGCATCTTTTTCTCCACATATGTAAAAATGGGTATTTTAATGCAAAGTTAGCATTATTATTGTTGTTGTTGTTGTTGTTGTTGTTGTTGCTGCTATATTTTATTTAATTTTATTATTATTTCTGCATTTTTCCTTATTTTTCTTGCATTTCTATCATTTTTATTGTATTTGTGTTATTTATGGTAAATATGGCCTTTTTATCATAAAATCTCGCTTTTTATGGTAAACATGTCTCCTTTACCACTTGAATATATTTTTCTGTATTTTTATTATATTTATATAATTATTTCTGCACTTTATTTATTTTGTTCCCTTTTTGCAATTTTTATTGCATTTATGCCATTTATAGAAAAGTTGGCATTTTTATCATAAGAATTATATTTTTATAGTGAAAATGCCTCCTTTACCATTTTTATTTATTTGTTTCTATAATATTTATTTACTTATATCATGGCGGTAATTTTTATTATTTTCCTTACATTTTTATCATTTTTATTGCATTTTTTCCATTTGTGAAAAAGTTGGCCTTTTATTGTAAACTTTATGTTTTAATGGTAAAAATGTTGGTTTTATCACATTTTCTTATTTATTTCTACCATTTTTATTTAATTGTTTTATCTCTATAATTTTTATTATTTTTCTCCTATTTTTCTTATTTTTAGGCCTTTTATGCCATTTTTGGTAAATTCAACATTTTTATCATAAAGTTTATGTTTTTATGATAAAAATATCAACTTTATCACTGATACAAAACCTCTAAGAATAAGCTTCAGAACCCCTTTATATATTCGAACCCCTAAGGCATTAACTTGAAAACCCCAATAGACAATTCAATAATAACTCCCAAGAATGGTTAGAAATAAGATTACTTAAATGATCAAAGAATTAGAATAAAGAAAAACTCATTTTTGAATTCCAATTTCGAAACACTCCACAAGAAGATGATCAATCTACTTGAATGTTCCTTAAAGCATGTATTCTACATAAGAACACAAAGACAAAAGCGAAACAACCTTTAGGCTTTAAAAACTTCAATTATGCCTCATAATAATTTATCCAAGGCATATATAGCCTTTACAAAGCTTTTCCTTAATGAATAAGGAAAACCAATAGCCTTAATCATAAAAATAGGAAACTAATTTAATCAAATCACAAATAGGAATTTTGACATACTTCCTATTTTAAGAATAACTCTAATTAAACTAACTAAAACTAATGGGCTTTTAAAATAACAAATTCGTCCAGCCCTTATTTAGCATAATTAAACCCAAATAACAATGCTTAAATAACTCTCCCATGCATATTCAACCAGCCCATGACAAATATGGCCCATTATATACTTAATTAAACCCATTGGTAACTTGGACTTGAATTAAGTTCTATTGAACTTGAGCTGCACTTGTCACAAAGCTTTGGTGTCCTTGTAAACTTTCATTAGCTAAGTTCACTAAACCTTATAGATGATGGATTAAGGCTTGTTGAAGCTTCTTAGATCGAGACCTTATTGGTGGTCGTTGAGGCATGTTGATTGAACTCAAAACCTCTTGAACTTGATCCTTGCATTCTTGACCATGTTCATCGTCATCATGTTGAATTCTTTAAACTTGGTGTATTGGCGGCTCTATAACATTTCCCCTCTCCTCAAAAGGATTCTTCCTCAAATCTAAAGCATCACCTATATCAAAAGGACCCAAATCAGCCATATTGAATGAAGCACTAACATTATACTCACCAGCTAGATCCACTTTGTATGCATTGTCATTAATCCTTTTTAAGTATTTGAAAAGGACCATCTCTTCTTGGGTTTAGCTTAAACTTCCTTTAAAGTGGAAACCTTTCTTTACAAAAATGCACCCAAACCCAATCTCCAAGCTAAAAAATCATTGGCTTCCTTCCCTTATTCACACGTGAAGCTACTTTAGCATTTTGCTTCTCAATCCTCTCCTTAACTTGCTTATGTAACTTCTTCACAAATTTGCATTACAATTAGAATAAAAACTCACAATATTGTTAGGTGGCAATAGCAATAAATCAATAGGATTAAGTGGATTAAATCCATAAACAATGTCAAATAGAGAGCAATTAGTAGTGCTATGAACAGCCCTATTGTAAGCAAACTCCGCAAATTGTAAACAATCCTCCCACATCCTAATGTTCTTTTCTATGATTGCAGTAAGCAAAGTAATCAAATTCCTATTAATTACTTTAGTTTGCCCATCAGTTTAAGGCTGACAAGTAGTTGAAAATAATAGCTTAGTTCCTAACTTTCCCTACAACACACGCCAAAAATGACTAAAAAACTTAACACCCTTATCACTAACAATGGTCCTAGGTATGCCATGTAAACACACAACTTCTTTGAAAAATAAATTAGCAAATTAACTTAGCATCATCAGTTTTGTGACATGGTATAAAATGGGCCATTTTATTAAATCTATCAACCATAACAAAGATACTATCATGACCTTTCCTAGATCTAGGAAATCCAAGCACAAAATCCATAGACAAATCAATCCAAGGTTCACTAGGAATGGGTATTGGTGTGTATAACCCATGCGGTTTTAACTTAGACTTAGACTCTCTACTTATAATGTAATGCTCACAAACTTTATGCACATCATGTTTTATACTAGGGTAAAAGAAATGTTCTAATAGCATATCATAGGTCCAAAATGCCCCATTAAGCCTCCTCCATATGCCTCTTTAATTAATAATTCTCTCATAGAATACTTAGAAATGCACAATTTATTTATTTTAAACAAGAAACCATCAAACAAGTAAAAATAATATGAAATGACCCCATTATCACAAGATGCATATATATAAGCAAAATCATCATCATCTGGATACAAATCATTTATAAACTCAAAACCTAATAATTTAGCAGTAAGTGAGCTAAGTAAGGTGTACCTTCTAGATAATGCATCAACAACCACATTCTCTTTACCTTGCTTGTACTTAATCACATATGGGAATGTTTATATGAACTCCACCCATTTGGCATGCCTATGGTTCAGCTTATCTTGACCCTTCAAATGCTTTAAACTTTCATGGTTAGTGTGTATCATAAACTCCCTAGGCCACAAATAATGTTGCCATGTTTGCAAAGCTCGATCCAATGCATATAATTCCTTGTCATATGTTGGATATTTCAAGGCTACCCCACTTAACATTTCACTAAAATACATTAGTGGTCTTTGAGCCTGCATCAAAATAGCTCCAATCCCTATGCCACTAGTATCACATTCAATCTCAAAAGTTTTATTAAAGTTAGGTAAAGTAAGTAAAGGTGCATTACATAATTTATCCTTAAGTTCATTAAATGTATGTTCTTATGCATCACCCTAAACAAATCCAATATTTTTCTTAACTAATTCATTCATAGGTGTGGTTGTAATGCTGAAATCTTTAATGAATCTCCTATATAAACAAGCAAACCCATGAAAACTCCTTACCTCACTAGCATTTTTAGGTTTCAACCACTCCTTAATGGCTCTAACCTTTTCCTTATCAATCTCAACTCCTTGACTAGAAACTACAAAACCAAGAAAATTAACCATATCCATGCAAAAACTACACTTCTTAAGGTTAACATACAACTTTTCTCGCCTAATTATTTCTAGAACAAGTTGCATATGCATAAGGTGATCATCTAAACACTTAGAGTAAATCATAATATTATCAAAATAAACAATAACAAATTTACCCAAGTACTCACGCAACACATGGTTCAATAATCATATGAATGTGCTAGGTGCATTAGTAAGACTAAATGGCATGACAAGCCACTCATACAACCCATACTTAGTCTTAAAGGCTATTTTACATTCATCACCAACATTCATTCGAATTTGATAATAACCAGATTTCAAATATATTTTGGTAAATAAACAAGAATCATATAACTCATCAACCATATCATCTACTATAAGAATAGGATAATGATACTTTATAGTGATTTTATTGATGGCTCTATAGTCCACAGACATCCTCCATGTTCTATCCTTCTTTAGTATAAGAATAACAGGAACTGTGAGAGGACTAAGAATTTCCCTTACATACCCTTTAGCTAGCAACTCCTCTACTTGTTTTTAGATCTCCTTTATCTCATTTGGTTTTGTTCTATATACTAGTCGATTAGGCATGGCAGCTCTAGGAATGAAGTCAATTTGGTGTTCTATGCCTCTAATTGGTGGTAAACAACTAGGCATCTTCTCGGGAAACACATCTTCAAATTCTTGAAAAATATCAACAAACACACTAGGCAAAGACAGGTTAAGTTCATTAGTTATCAAATAAGCCCCTTTGTACAAAAGTACAAATATAGGGCATTTCGAATACAAAGCTTGCCTAACCTCACTTGTCCTAGCTATTAAACTCATATTATTTGCATTTTTCTCTTTAGGTTGAATCTGCTCTCCTTTTTCTTTTCTCTCTTTCTTTTCACACTTTTTATTTTCACTCTCTAAAGCACTTTTCCTACCCTCTTTTTCTTTCTTTTCGGCCTCCACTCTCATCTTTTCCATTTTACATTGATCTTCATACACTTCTTTTAAGGAAAGTGGTGTTAATATGGCCTTCCATCCATCCTTAATGAATGAATACCTATTGAGGTACCCATCATGCTTAGTTTTTCTATCAAATTGCAATGGTCTACCAAGTAAAATTTTTCTAGCATGCATAGGAACTACATCACACAACACTTCATTATGATATTTACCAATTGAAAATGAAATAATAAATTATCTATTTACCTTGACCTCGCCACAATCATTAAGCCATTGAAGTTTGTATGCTTATGGATATGGAATATTATATAGCCCCAATCTATTAATCAAAAAGGTACTCACCACATTAGTGCAACTCCTACCACCGACAATCATACTACATGCTTTGCCTTAAACATGACACCTTGTATGGAACAAGTTGTCTTGTTACTCCTCATGGTAATCCGTCTTCAATTGAGTGCTAAAAGTACGTCTTGTAACTAGCACATCACCCTTAATTGGCTCCTCAATGCTCCCATCACTACAACTTTCCAATTTGGGCATCTCATTCATATCACTTTCATTGCCATCCTCTTCATCATCAGTCACTATCTCACCATTTTGTGTGGTCATAGTTCTCTTGTTAAGGCACTCCTTGCGAATATGACCTACACCTTAACACTTCTAGCACTTAATGTCTCTATTTCTCCCTTTAGGATCTTCGATTTTGGTTTTCTCTTTGGAAACCAAAATTTCCTTTCCCTTTGCAACATCATAAGCACCCTTATTTCCACCCTTAAAATCACTCTTCTCATCCCTTTTCCAAGAAGAATTAGAGTTGGAGTAAGGTTTGGAAACATACCTTATTTTCCCTCTTCCTTGGACTTGCTTTTCCACTTTAATGGCAATATGCACCATCTCTTATAGATCTCCATATTGTTGTAAATCCACTCAGTTAGCTATCTCCTTGTTCAAACCAGCCAAGAAATGTGCCATCGTGGTCTCCACATCTTCCTCTATATCAGCCCTAGTCATGATCATTTCCATCCCCTTGTAGTAATCATCCCCACTCTTACTACCTTGTTTAAAAACTTGAAGTTTTTGCACAAGCTCCCTATGGAAATGTTTTAGGACAAATCGCTTTCTCATTATGGACTTGAGATCATACCAAGTATTAATTGGTTACTCTAAATTTCTTCTTCTACTAGTCACTAAGTGATCCTACCAAATGATAGCATAATCTAAAAATTGAGTAACTGCCAACTTAACCTTCTTCTCCTTACTAAATTGATGACAATCAAATATGAGTTCCACTTACTTTTCCTATTGTAAGTAAGCCTTTAGGTTTGTTTTGCGTTGAAAATAAGGTATCTTATGTTTAATGCTCCCTAAATTTCTATCTTCAAAATCTTTATTGCATCGGTTTCTACCATAGAATTGATTTTCTTATAGTCTTCCTCTACCTTTAACTAAATCTCGGCTCTTCTACATCCACCCCTAGGTACACCCATTCCAACAATGGCATCATCATCATCTACATTATAATCATTAATGTTATCTTCCAAATCATCAACTTGAGGTATTTGGTTTCTACCTCCCTTATTTCCTTAATTGTGATTGGTTGTGCTCTTTCAACTGCTTGTAACATTGTATTCATGCACTCTAATGCTCCTCTCATAGCCTCCATATTTCTATTAAAGCATGCAAAATCTCCTTATTGAGCCTTATGTAGTCTAGTTTAATCAACATGACCAGCATCATTATCTTCACCTTGGTTTAACATTACTACAAAGAATGTTAGAAAATAAAGAAAAATAATTCAAGGACATTATAATCACTCCCTCACATGTTTACACTCAAATGATGGGGATGGTCACTCATGTTTAACTCAAAAAAAAATTTTCACTCATGGGTTTCCTCATACCACTCGAGCTAATTTCTTTTATGTTCTTAGGCAAATCACATTTTTAGAACAATTCAAATAGTTTGAAGCAATTCAAGTAGAATTCAAAAACTGAAATTTATAAAACAAGTTTGAAGCAATTCGGTCACAAGAAAAAAAAAAGACAATTCAGAAGCAATAAATTAGGAAAACTCAAATAGATGCAAAAGACATGTGAGAGAAATATAAAGATCTTTTAGAATAGAAAAGAAAACGAATTTCAAAATTATTTTAAAAAGAAAAGTTAGGTCTACCTTAATAAGTAATATTCCTTAATGAGCAAGTATTGTAAAGATATGCAAAATCCATAATAGACAAGGAATATAAGATATGACAAGATCTAGTTAGATATGTCAATTTTAAACCAAATAGGATTAGAAAATCTAAATCAGAACTGATGAGGATATTAATCACTCTAACAATATTCCTTAATGAGCAAGGAATGGAGGTATGCAAATCAAACTTGATTAGGATATAAATCACTTAAGAATCTTAATTCTTCCTTTTTAATAACTTTCTTTTTTTTAATGATTTTTTTACATCCTTTTTTTTTCAAATTTCTTTCTTCTTCTTCTTTCTTTTTTTTTGCATGAAAATTTTTTTAAACCTTTAACTATGAACACAAATCTGAATTTTAGAATGCAAAATAATTGATTAAATCAAAGGAAAAAAACAAGATCAAGACTAACAAACAAGAACAAAGAACAAAACACAAGAATGAAGAATAAAGAATAAGAATGAAATTTAAAAGAATAAGAAAAACACAAGAAATCAGAATTAAGAACGAAAATTATAAAAGATAAAACCTGATCTAGAGCCAAAGCTCTGATACCAAATGATATGGAACCTCCAAGAATAAGCTTGAGAACCCCTTTATGTATTCGAACCCCTAAAACATTAACTTGAAAACTCCAATAATCAATTCAGCAATGACCCCTAAGAATGGTTATAAATCATATTACTTAGAAGATCAAAGAATTAGAATAAAGAAAAACTCATTTCTGAATTTCAATTTCAAAACACTCCACAAGAAGATGATCAATCCACTTGAATGTTCGTTAAAGCATGTATTCTACACAAGAATACAAAGATAAAAGCAAAACAACCTTTAGGTTTTAAAAACTTTGATTCTGCCTCATAATAATTCATCCAAGGCATATATATAGCCATTACAAGTTTTTCCTTAGTGAATAAGGAAAACTAATAGCCCTAATCACAAAAATAGGAAACTAATCTAATCAGACCTCAAATAGGAATTATGATATACTTACTATTTTAAGAATAGCTCTAATTAAACTAACTAAAACTAATGGGCTTTTAAAATAACAAATTCGTCCAGCCCTTATTTAATATGATTAAACCCAAATAGCAATGCTTAAATAACTCTCCCATGCATATTCGACCAACCCATAACAAATGTGGCTCATTATATACTTAATTAAACTCATTGGTAACTTGGACTTGAATTAAGTTGTATTGAACTTGAGCTGCACTTGTCACAAAGTTTTGGTGTCCTTGTAAACTTTCACTAGCTAAGTTCACTAAGCCTTGTAGATGATGGATTAAGGCTTGTTGAAGCTTTTGAGATCGAGACCTTGTTATAGGTCCTTGAGGCATGCTGATTGGACTCAAAACCTCTTGAACTTGATCCTTGCCTTCTTGACCATGCTCGTCTTCATCATGTTGAATTCTTTGAACTTGGTGTGTTCACTGCTCCATAACAATCACTCTTGTTTATTAATTTCTATCATTTTAATTTAGCTATATCATTTTTGAAATTTTTATTATTTTTCTCATATTTGTTTTCTATTTTTATAGCATTTATGCCTTTCATGGAAAAATTGGTATTTTTATCATAAAGTTTATATTTTTATAGTAAAAATGTTAACTTTATCATTTCCATTTATTTATTTTTGTCATTTTTTTATTTATATTATCGCTGCAATTTTTTATCATTTATATTTTTTTCCTTATTTTTATCGTATTTATGCATTTTATAATGAATTTGGTGTTTTTATCATAAAGGTGATATGTTTATAAAATTTATATTTTTATCTTTATAATTTTAATGTTTTTATTACTGTCATTTTAATTCTTTTACATATTTATGACTGTATTTTTATTGTATTTTGCAATTTGTATTGCCTTATGCCTTTTAGGGGTAAAGTTATTATTTTGTCATAAAGTAAATATATTTATGGTGGAAATAACATTCTCCCCACTACTTTATTTACTTTTAATTTACATTTTATTATTTTTAATTATATTTTCATCATAGTGATTGCCTTTCTTTATAAATTTATTACTTTCATCATAAAGGTTATATTTTTATGACATAAATGATATTTTTTATCACTTTTATTATTTTATTTTCATCTTTTTTTACTTTTATTCCTTATGTTCTCATTATCATGAAAATCTTATTTTTAATAATAAAATGATAAATTGTTCCGGATAAAATCTATCTAAATTTTTTGTCCAGAAATGATATTTTAGTAAATTTTTGTGGAATTATAAGGCTACAAATGAAAAATAAAAGAAAAATATGCAATACCAATACTTTTCTTGATAAAAATAACACGCAGGGGTCCACTCTTCTTCCCCTTCTCTTTCCTTGTTCTATCGTCTCTCTTCTTTTTTTCTTCCTGCTTTTCTGGCCGGGCAAGAAAAAAAAAAAAGCTCGCCACCATCTTCCCTCAGCTCGAACCACACCTGAAACTGATGATAGCACTCCGACGGTAGCTATAATCCTAAAATGCATTCTTCTCCTTTCTCCAAAACCCATCAATCCCCACTCCCGATTCTCCTCCTCCACGGCTTTGCCTTCACCGTCGGACTGGCAATACGATCTCTGTTAGTCACCACTGTCTTTTCACTCGTAACCACCCCCGCTCCAAATCGCGATAGACCCATCTCTGGTCTCTCATCCTTCACACCTCCACAATCACCAAAACCCATTTATGTGTTAGTGCTTTAAAATCACATAAAAATTTGAAAAAAAAAAAAAACATTTTACCTATATTTTCATTTGTAAAAATTCAATCAACAAATTCATATGTATTTGGTCTCGCCTTCTCTTTGCAGCTCTTGCTAAAACCAGAGGAAGAAGCAGCTAAAGAACCATGGTGCATCGACTCACTTACTGTAAAAGGCATAATTACGCCACCAAATCCTACCATCATCGTGTTGTCAAGACCCCTGGTAACTCCTCTTCCGTTGCTTTTTCTTTTTGTGTTTTATAGTGGTGAAGTAATTAGGACTAAGTATCGTTGTTATCGTTCTTGTTGAATGAAGGTGGGAAATTGGTGTATCAAACTACTAAAAAAAGAGCTAGTGGTCAAAATGTCATGTTACTGGAAACAGAATTCAAGGAGTATATGAATCCCTTTTTTTTTCTCTATTTCCAGATTTTTTTTTTTTGGGTTGTTTTATTGTTTTGTATCTTGAAATTTATGATATTGATGTAATTATCTTGCGATTTATTTGGTTGAATTGTTCAAGGATATTTTTGATTTGATGCTCTGCTATTGGAATCACATTGTATAGTATAGTGTGTGTGTGTGTGTGTGTGTATAGTTCCAACTAGTTTTTGCTAATATAGAAAAATATAATCGAGCAAAATGTATAAAAAAAAAATTAAGTTGTTATTTATGAGATCAATCATCTGAACACCGTTTGTTTTGTGATTGCTTATTTGGATTAGTTTCTGATTCATTCAATTGGCCTTGCTATTCCAGTAGTCTATTTTATAATGTTGGGATGTATTAGAATGTTTAACTGTAGCTGAAGAGCTGATATGCTCAGTTAGCTTTTTTCTTTGGGTATAAGTTCCAAATTGTTTAAGATTATCATTAACAAGCTTGACCAGATGGTGTCGACTTGTTACATGTCAGATTCCTCACTTATCTTGCATAGGTTGAAATACTTAGCTGCATACCATCACTGAAGTTGTTTTCACTTGTCACATTACTAGTGATTGTGAGGATACTTGATTATTGAAGTTTCTTTTATAATAGCCTTCGCAGTTTGGAATTGCAAACTTAGATATCATTCATGCCACTTCAAAAGGATACCGACCAACAAAAACACTTCAAGCATCTACTGAAACTTTGCCTCCTTCAACATATGAGCATAGTACAACAGCAAAGGTTCATGTTCATGGTGACAGGGTCGTGGCAATGAAGGCCTCATGAGCGAACTCAACTACATTTAGAGATGAAAAGATCATACAAGGTAGGTCAAAAGCACTTATTCGAGTGGCAAAGGAAGTGGCTCCAGGAAAAAGTCATATTCAGGGAAGAAATAATAAGTTACATGGATAGAGCATAAAATACACTTGTTTCCAGCAGTGAAATGAAAATACATTTCATTTCTAACTACATGCCAAAGAAGCTAGAAAGTGTACTACCCAAAGAAGCTAGAAAGTATACAACAATCGATTAGCCACAACAAGCCCCTAAAGAAAGCATCATTGAAAAGACTGAAAAAGATCACAAAATGATCAGTGCAGGAGCAAGTTTAAAGCTCAGAACAAATGAAAGTAAGGGCAGCAATAAAATAGGCTCTTTCATTCGTATGAAAACATCTCCGCTGAGCCAAAAAGTACCAAGTCCGCCCTCAGTTTACATTTTTAATGTATTCGTTAGGATGATTTTGTTCATAGCTATTGGTACGGAATTACTGATACTTCGCTGAGTAATAGTATACTCCATAGATGAATTTACATTATGATGAAACGGTGCAAGTATGCTAGTGTTTGTCACAACGAGTTGAGTGGCAGATATGAAATTCTATTACGCAATCAGAAAAAGGGTTTGAAGCAGTAGCTCCAAATATGTTCTATTCTCTTTTCCACTGATTAGTTGAAATTGTAATGAAAATATAGAAAGAATCATATTTACAAGTTCATATAACAGATTATAATCTGCTGTGAACCATGAGATATGGTAGTTGCCGTAAGAATTGCTTGCGCTCAAGATAATGTATTTCAATTTCGTTTTAATTAAAATGAAGTTATTAATAGTTTTTTGTAATTTCCCTTTTTTTTTTGTAGTTTTTTCTTTATTATTTTGGTTCATATTGGATGAGAACAGCCAGCTTGAAACTTTGAACAACTCCATATTTGAAGATCCATGGAAGCATCTCAAGATTTCAGGAAACGGGTGTAATAAAAGAGGGACGAAAGGTTAAAAAAGCTACCAAAAGTTGTTGGACAACAATTTACGAACAAGAAGTGAATTCAATGATGAGAGCTAAGTGTTATTGCAGGGCACTAGCAATCCACGAAAGAAAATTAAGCTCCCGTAGAAGAAATATCAAGAAATGTTGTGAACTTTTATAACACATTAAGCAGGAAAAGAAAATCAAAATTGTATTTAACTTTCATGAAATTGTACATGTTTCAATACAATGATTGCAGTTGTTGCAGTTTCTTGTTGATCCCAGCATGGGGACCTGACTGGCAAGCAACTTCCCCTCATGTGCACAAAAGTAAACCGCAACACATCTACTCAAATCTGAATCAGAGATTACTGCTTCATATAGTAAGAAACGCACAGAGGCTCTGTTAAAATCTGCTTAAGTTCATAAAATCACTTATAATGTGATCAACCGCTCATTGACAAACATAAATTATCTTGGATGCATTACATAGAGGCAATGTTGCTTAATTTCACTAGTAATTAAACTTCAATTTACTGCTAATACTACAATGAACTCTGCAATAGTGTTCTAGCTCCTATTATTAGGGTATTTTACAAGACCCTCACAGAAAGCTAATGTAGCAACTATGTGGCCTGGTAATTGAGTCCAGTTCAGAAAATCCATCAGGTCTTTTGCATCCTGCAAGTATCTACTGTATAACATAACACATTCTAGCTGCCATTTCTAATTTTACCAAAACAAGTAATGAAGGTAAATTAGCAACTTGTCACCCTTTTATATTCCATGAATTCAACATATTGTAGAGTTTTCTTGGCATCAAAATTAGCCAGAAGTTCAAGATGAAGTAGCTATAGCAAGAAATTCAGCGAAACACTATTGTGAAGTCTAATGCAAATAGTTGCAACAAAATCAATTAATTACAAAGGGAAAATCAGCAATGAACCAAAGAAAATGCAAATATAAGCCTGGTGACCAGCTAAGAGCTAAATTTAGTAACCTCCAACCAACATCATTATTTTTTAACATAACAGGTCCAATTAAAGAAACGTGGTCAGTAGAGTTCAAAACAAAATTATGGACCTTATAAAAATGGGAAAGAAAAAACGGTATTTAGAATCAAAGTGAATATTTTGGTATCTGACCTTTTAATGCCACCATATTGGAAGACAGAACAAATAAATCAATGATGAAAATCACTGAAGAGGGAAATTCCCAAACCTGTAGAACACATATCCAAAGACAGACTTAAACAAACTTCATGGGTGAAATAGAAAATAAGGCTGCAAAGGTTACAGAGAGATGAAACTGTAGAAGTCACAAATCACAATTCAAACTTTTGCTAAGCAATATTGAGAAACTATACCATCATAGCAATAAGTAAAATCTCGAAGTAAGTTGAAACATGGATTGCAGGCAATAGATTTCTGCCCTTGGAATGTAGGAATAGAAGTCACAAATCACAATTCAAACTTTTGCTAAGCAATACTTTATACATGACTATCCAACATGTGTTAGAGAAGAGAAAAATAGCTAAGCATAAGAAAAGAGTTGAAATAAATGTAAATGTTTACCTGGGGACCCCAACTGATGTGTTCAATAAAATCCTTGTTGCAAGAAGAAAAATGCAAACGAACATAAGGTTTCCAAGAAAGATATCAATGATTATCTAGAATAACCAATGTAGAAAATTATATATAGCTTCAAAACTATAAAACTTCAACACTATAGCATATTACCAATTCCCTCAGGCAGTCTTGACCTTTTGAGATCTCCAAGCCAACAAATAAAAGCTCAAGGAAGAACCCTGCCCTTTCTCATTGCCTTGCTTCAAACTTCTATCTTGGACTGCTAAGGCACTCGATATATAGTTCAATACAAATTACACAGAAATAGAACTATGGACATGTCGAAACAAAGAACACCGTCTAAAATGTTAAAAATGGATACAAGCATCCAGAAGAGGAAAACCAATAGCAGACTTCCATAAAACTGAGTAAAAAGCACAAACACCTTCCTATTGACAATTTCAGCATCCATGTTAATAAAATCATCAAGGCACACTTCACTTAATGGATGCGATGGGCTGGAATGGCTAAGGTGAGTTCGTCCAGTTTGTTCATGATTATAGTCACTATGATCAAAAGAAAGTGGACACATGTAATTTTCACCACTATATTCATATGGAAAATCTAGAAATGAATCTGCCATCTCATTGGGATCCTCTTCAGATTCATTTATCTAGATTGTCCCGGAACAGAGGCACCGTCAATCGTGCATATATTGGTGTGTTACCTTAGGGAAACTGATTTAGGGAGAGGTATATAACCCTAAATCAGTTTTGCTGGATTTTTGTTTTCTAATTCTCATTGCAATAAAACAGGATCTTTCATTCGCATGGATCATTGGCAAAATGCTTTTTCTCTCTTTTCAACATAAGGGTTATAATAGTCTTTCCACCACCATTGACTTTTTTCTAGCAAAAAAACCTTGGCTAGATTATATCCGATTAGCACTGTAAATAATAAAAATGATGACTTTATATTAAAATACTCAAATTCCAAAACCTCGCATTATGCATACATTAACTTCCTTGTTTGCTTATATGTTTAATTATTCATTCATTTATTATTTTCAAATATGAATGAATGAATATATTAAATCTTCATAAATGTGATATGTGCTTGCATATGTATGAAAACTAACATTTGTTTTGTAGGTTTATTATAATAGGTTTTTTTTTTTTATGTAATTAATAGAATAGACTTTCTCCAAGGCATGTAAACCTTAAATTAAATTCTCCCTTTTATTTATGTTTTAGATGTATTTATTAGAATAGGCTCTATTCTCAGGTTGTAATCCTTAATCCCTTTCCTTGTTTTATTTTGCTGGCATATTTGCTTGCTTATTTTGATTATCTTTTGCATGCTTGTGTGCTACATGCTTAGTTGCCTACATGATTACTTACTTGATTGGTGGATGCTCGTTTGTTTATCTATTGGTGAATGCTCGTTTGTTGATTTATTATATGGTAAATGCTCATCAATTTAACTATCCCATGCTTTATTTCCAATTTGAGTTGACTAATGATCAAGTGTGGTAATAATGCATCATAAAGCCAAAACTAGGGTGAAGTAGTGAATAAATTAACAACATACATGATAAGAAATAGGATAAGTAACTCCTACCCTCCGAACTCGAAATCTCTAGTTATGGAAGTGATTTTTCACTTCTTCTCAATTCAAGTTAGGTGGGGACTCCAAATCTACATGGCCTAATCAGGCAGACCCTCCAATGACCAATAACAAACGAAAATCTAGTAGATGGTCGCCATTTAGCTTGTGTGCCATGATGCTATAAATGCACTGATCTTGCCATGATCGACCCTCAGTAATCATTGTGATATGAGCTTTGATGAAATTTAAAAATGCATTTTGTTTATTACTTGAATAGTTTATGTTCTTAAGTTTTCTTGAGGACAAGCAAAGATTCAAGTATAGGGGTATTTGTTGGTGCTCAATTGCATATAGATTTAGGACTCATTTTAGCATTCATTTATTCATTTTAGGTAGCATTTAGTATAGTTTAAAATATGGAAATAGGTACTTTTATATTTTGCTTTATTTTTCTAAGGAAAAGAAGTTTTGGAGATGTTTGGTGATAAAAAGGAGCAAAAAAAGAAAAAGAGAGCATAGTAGAGGAAGTAGAGTAGACCTTTACCGTGGTCGTAACTTGAAGCACAAGCACAGGATGTTCGATCCAAGCAAGCAACTCCAAGTCAAAGTTTTTGTAACGATTATGGCACATTGGAGATCGTTGGTTCCTGACAATCAAATCTTTTGTAGTAAGAATGGAGTCATAGTGAGCACTACCCCTTCACTTTAGGCCCCTTTATCACGATCGCAGCCTTCACGTTTCCAGAACAGCACATGATGAGGTGGACAATTTAAAAGAGCAAATCTAAGAAAGCTAAAGGGACGTTTTAGAAGAAGATATATAAGGACGAGAAATAATACTTTTAATGGGGATTCTATGATTTGACAAACTTATAACAATCAAAAGACAAAAAAAAGGAGAAAGAGGAAAAAATGAAGCTATATAAGGGGCCGCCATTGAAGACCCACAATGTGGCATACATATAGTTAGGCTAGTGTATATAATCGAGCCATGACTTATTCTTAATCAAGGAGTGAGAATTTTTGAATTTTGATGACATTCAAAATGAATGAAATTATAAGAAGAAAATGGATTAGAAGTCAAAATTATGTAAAGAGTAAGGAATAAAATGTTGAGAGATGATAGGGACTAAATTAAAAGAAATTAATGGCATATAATGACCAATTCAAAGCTAGAGGACTAATAGGTAATATTAGCATTTCATTAAGGGCGCAAATAGGAATTTTACTTTTTAATTTATTGTAAAAAGTCATTAGAACCCTCTTTAATATTTATGGCCTTTAGTGGATATGTATAAATGTGAAAGGAAAAAGAAGGAAACTACCATATTTGGAAAAGAAAGAGAGGGGATTTAAAAGAATCATTAAAAGTTACAAGATGAGTAGCTTTTTCCAAATGAATTGTGATAATCTAAAACCATTTTAGGCCATCAATCATCATCCTTAAAGGCTTTAGTGATTGATTTGGTAAGTATTTTATGATTTTTGGTTGTTAAGGTTTATAAGCTACAAATTTTGGGTTCTAAGTACCTTTTTTTCACTCTCTATTTTTTAATCATATCTTGAGCTAGAAGGCTTCAAATTAAATGTTCTTTAATGATCTAGAAATTTAAAAAAGTTATTTAAAACTTTGTATCTTTTAGCTTGAGTTGATTTAGTCTTAAGTTAGTCTAATAAGAAAAGACATTTTATTGCTCAATCTATTAGAGTAATGAAACTAATTGTAATTTGACCTCTATAACTTTCTTTGTGGTTATAGAATTAAAGTGAAATTTTTATAGTAAGTACTAGACACACATATCTAATTCTAATTCTAATTTGTGCTCAAAATTCATTTTCTATAAGTTGCAATAATTTTTCAAATTCAGACCTAAAACATCCCTTTTAGAATAAATGGACTAGATGTGTAGAATTGAGTTGTCTTTCATATAGTTTGGGTGGCTGCATGATTAGAGCAGTATATAGTATTGTTATATTGATGATTTTTAAATAAAATTTTATGCTTTAGGTGTTGGAAAAGACAAGGAAGGTGGTGTTGTAAACTAAGCAAGTCGGTGAATCAATTATGTATGTATGTAATATGTTTTGGTGAGTAGATATTCAAGCCTTTAAAATCTTCTTATATCAACAATAATATGAGATTTTAATATTGTTTTATGAACATGAAATTAATGCATTTGAATTATTTCAATTTAGTTTATTTACCACTTGAATTACTAGTTTAGGATTCAAGATTTGAAATAATTACGGTTTCAAGTTCACAAATTAAATATGCTACTACTCTATTTTTATTTTGCAATCTAATTTGAGATTCTGATTTGAGATTATTTAAATTACTTAATGATCTAGTTGAGTTTATAAATAGCTTAATTTTATTCATTTGAATTATGATGAAATATTGTTTGATTTTGAATGCTTTGTCGAACAATAAATGTGTTAGCAACATTTTAACTAATTATTTAATGAAAATGATAATTGGTTTTGTGCATTACCACCTTGTATGAGATGTAAGGTTGTGTTGTGGTCGTATATGCAATCTAGGATTGTGATAAGATGTGCTAAGGTGTCATATGAATATATGAGATTATGATGGTTGATATTGCGTAATAGACAATAGCAATTGATTGCAAGACAATGAAGGGAGAAGGGTCATTCCATGCTAATATAGTCAAAGGGTTACCCTTCAAGTGCACCTATAGAGTGAGTTTGTGATGGCTTGTATGTTATGGTCAGTTTATGATGTTCATTACAGGGTTGGTTAATACAAAGGGAAGTTGTGTTGATGTTTTGAAAGAACTTATATTATGATTTAAAAGAAAAAATGGACTTCACATTTCATGTGTCTTATATTTTGATTATAAATGCTTTGGTTTTATAATTTTAGAAGTTTAATATATTTAGTTAACTAAGTTGTTTTATGCTTGTAATATCTATTCATTGAGTATTTTTGTACTCTTTTTTCTCTATTTTCAAAATCTTTCAGATAGCAGAGCTTGATGGTAGATCTTTGATCCTAAGGAGTTCTATATAAGACTATTAAGGGTTGGCCTAACATCCTTGTTTTGGTGCTACTCTTATTTTGGTAGCTATAATATTGTATATTTTCGATTTGAAACTTTTATAGAAATGTTATTGTAAATTATATACTAAACTATTATTAATTTAATCTTTACTACTATTTGAATGTGAATTTGACTTATGTCTATTTAAATATTTATATTTAAACCAAATGATAAGCATTAACTTTATTTAATTTTATTAGAGATTATTTGAAGAGTGGAGAAGAGTAAGCTTTAATGTCTATCTTAGGCTATGTGAGACATGATGAGATACTAACTGTCTACCTCAGGCTATATGAGATGGGGTGTGACACACAAGTTTCTTAATAATAATTTCTATTCCTTTTGCTTATTTAGTGTTTATTTTATTAATCTCTTGGGTTGTTATTGAATATTGAATGATGGATTTTGAAGCCATGTTTTGCTAGTTTTATCTAAGTTGTTGAGATTTTGGAAATCCATTTGGCTCAAGTTCATTTAATAGATTTTGTTCTTGGTTATTATATATTGTGTTTGTTGAGCATTATTGTATGTTGTGCTCTGGCCAAATGCAACTCTAGTTTAGATTTATGCATTGAAAAATGGTATATCTAAAAGACCCACAAATGCATGTTAGATTAATCAATGACTTGAGAGAGCTTGATTCAATTTAATTATCCATAAGCTTGCTTAATGCCTTGTATGTTTGATGTTGTCTTATTTTATAGTGACGATGAGAGTTAAGCCATACTTTGAGATTTAATTGATAAATGGTTGTAGAGTTTAGCATTACTTGAGAGAGAGTACTAAATGATTCTTGGAAGCTTGAGATATGCAATCATTTTGAATGGATCTATAATTTAACTTGATGAGAATGTCATGTACAATTCCCTAATAATATAATCCTTTTATTAATTTATTTCTTCATTGGTTAGTCAGAGATAGCTTGATTTACATTTCATTATTTGTTTGTTATTTAGTTTATTAATTATTCAAATTCAATTTGGAAGCTTTAAACAAATTCAACTAAAGTTAATAGATGGTTAGTTCGTAATCATTAAGGGAATGATACTCTACTCACTTCTATATTACTTGTCGACCCATATACTTATGGTGTGTGAGACAACAATTATCCTTGAGGAAACTTTAAAAAATAATCTTGTAATATGACATAAAACCTTAAGATCATAAATCTTGTTAACAAACCTTAAGATCATATAGAATATATAAATCTTATAAGCAAACCTTAAGATCATATAGAATATATAGATTTTTTTTGTCTAAACCATTGATATCTAGAATCAACTGAACTTTGACTAATTCAATTTGACTCAAGTAGGACCATAAAAGTGGTAAAATTTTATCAACTAATTTAATTCAAATACATATATCAAAATTTAAACTTAAGATATGGCTTAAATGAGAATAGTTTCCTACTACTTAATTCCAATGGTTGTTGCTATATATAATTTTTTTAAAATATTATTACAATTTTGAAAGGTCAAAACAAAAATACCATATATACTATAGAAGAGCAAGGCATAAAAAAGAAAATTGTATCATTTTATTACACAACAAAATGAACAAAAAATGCATGTGAAACAACATGTTAAACTACTTAAAAAATAGTACACACTGTCTGTATGACATTAAGCAAGAGGAGAAAAGCAGCTACAGTCACAAAAATGGCACTCGATGGACTATTAAAATACTTTTCCTATAACACAATTGTCCTATTGTGCCAAGGATTTTATAGTATTCTTCCATTTCTTTTATGAGCCCAAAATAATGAAAATCCTTGTCAAGTGATACAAGATTATGCACATCGAGTCTGTTAATAAACATTGTCGCAACATGGCTATCCATTAACCTATTCTCTATGATACCATTTTGAACTAGCGATTGCACATCTTTAAAAGTATTGATAAGAAAATCCATGATTTTTATATAATTGCTCAAACAAACGTAATACTCTCTTGATCAGTTTTAATAATAAAAGGGGTGTTACTTAACTAATGTCTCCACTTTGTTATAGTAAAGATGATAGCCATTAATTCTTTCTTGTAAATGGAAGCATCCTAACGTTTTGGACTGAATGCCTTACTAAGGAAGGCTAATGGTCTTTAGTTTTGCATTAAGACTACACCAATGCCCTTGTTACTCACATATGTTTCAAGAACAAAGGGCCGGGAAAATTTTGGCAGTGCTAGCACTTGTGTAGTAGACATTTTCATGTTTCAGCTATTGAAAGGCTTGATCAGCCAATTCTCTTCATTTAAATGCATCATTTTTAAACAAGTCCATTAGTGGCTTCTTGATCACTTTATACCCTTTAATAAACCTTATATAGTAACTTATGAGCCCAAAAAATCCTTTGACTAACTTTAAATTTATTAGAGTTTTCCAATTACTCATTACTTGCACTTTCGCTTTTTATGTGCTCACCCTTCTTGGTTAATAACATGCACTAGATACTCTACTTGTTATTGAACAAAAGAGCACTTAAACTTTTTGGTATAGAGTTGATGTTGTGACAAGACCTACAATGATGTTTCCAAGTGTTGTAAATGCAACTCAAAACTTGGACTATAGATTAGTATGTTATTAAAGAACACCAATATAAACTTCCTTAAATATGACACAAAAATTGTATTTATTAATGACTAAAAAGTAGTAGGGCATTTGTAAGCACAAATGGCATCACATTAAACTTAAAATGGCTATGATGCATGCGAAAAGCAGTCTTGTATGCATCATACACCTTCATTCTAATTTGATGATAACTTGACCGAAGGTCTAGTTTTGTAAAATACTCTACACCCTTCAATTCAGCCAATAGATCTTCCACAATAAGGATTGGAAATTTATCTTTGATAGTGAATGCATTTAATTGCCTATAATCCACACAAAACATCTAACTACCATCCTTCTTTTTAATGAGCAACACTGGTGATGCAAAGGGACTATTACTAGGCCGAATTATATCATTATCAAGCATCCTTTTCACTTATTTCTAAATCTATAATTTCTAAAAATAAGGGTATTGATAAGTCCTAATGTTTTCAGGTTGGGATCTTTCTTTGAGGGGTATGGCATAATTATAGCTTTGGTGGGGTGGTAGATATTTTTTATCTTTAAAAACTTAATAATACTTAAGGGATTTGATAGGTAATGGTAGTTATGTTTGTTTGGTTTGGGTGATAGTGTTTAGTTGCTTTATGGTTTCAATAATTTTTAGTTATTTTGTAGTTTTAATGGTGTTTAATTGCTCTGTGGTTTTAATGGTGTTTAGTTGCTCTATGGTTTTTGGTTCATAGTGGTAGGAAACTGCAATGAAATTGGGCTAAAATTTGGTCCCATCCTTTCTTTAGCAGCTTCTATAAACTTTTCCCACACAGTCTTGAGATTAGTAACCTCTTTTGCCCCTATGAGCTCAATTTGCTTATTAGTGTTGTTGAACATTAGCTTCATTCCTACAAAATTCAAATGTTATTGGGTTTTAATTCTTCATCCAATCCACTCCTAATACCATGTCATGACGTCCTAACCCGAGCACCCTAAAATCAAACTCAAATTCATGATTTTGCATTGTCCATTTGGGCTTTTCACACTTTGTTTTAGTAATTGTACTCTGATTGTTAGCCATCGTGACCCATAAGGTTTTAGCTTGTGTTATGGTTCCTTGGACTCCCCTCACCATTTTGGCATTCACAAAACTTTGAGTGCTACCATTGTCAATTAGTATCATGATTCTCTTACCATTGATATCTTCTTTAATTTTGAGGAAATTAACTGCCTCTGTCCCTTCAATAGTGTGCATAGAGATTTTAATACTATTAGTCATATCTTCTACCTCATCACTTCCTTGTAATTCCTCATCTAGCTTTTCTTCTTACATAGTGATAAGAACATTCAAGCTCTTGGTCTTGCACATATGACCCATAAAGTATTTATGTCTACACCTGAAGCATTGGCCTAGATTCCTCTTCACTTGATTTAGGGTGGTCTTTTTAGTGGTGTCAGCTTGGAGGCTACTATTTGAGTTATGGACTTCATATTTAAGGGATGGTTTTCTATTTATGGTGTTAGGCTGATAAGCTTTGGTGGTGTTTGTTTATGTGTTTATTAGGTAAGGTTTGGTAGTATTCTTAAAGGGTGGATTTTATTTCTTAAACACAACCGTAATGGATTATTCATAGAGCTTGGCTTGCTCATAGGCTTATTTTAAAGTTGTGGGTCTAAACAATTTAACCTTGGGCCTAAGCTCTTTGCTCAACCCATTAATGAAGCCAAAGACAAAATAGTGTTCATATAGCTTAGGGTGATATTTTAGCATGAGTGATTTGAGCTTTTCAAATTTCTCTTGGTATTCTTCAACCATCCCTTTTTGCTTTATTTTGTTAAAATCCTCCACTACATCTGGCACAGTAATCTCTTAAATCACTTATAAAGTTCCTCACCAAATTCTTCCCAAATGTTGCCATTATATTGAACTTGCCAACCTTGATACCAGATATCATCCTTTTCTCCTAAATAAAGAGTGGCCAAATTAATATTTTGTTCATCTGGAATCCTAAATATTTGAAAATACTTCTCACACTTCCTAATCTAACTCCTTAGTCATCTCTCTTAAAATTTGTAAGCTCTATTTTTGGCATTCTGTTACCAAAATTAAAGTTACCAAAGAATGGATTGGTTTGGATATTTCCTAATCCCAAACTCGATTGACCTATTTGCATATTCTCATTAATAGCAATTCCATTAATATTTACTATCGAAGGGGTGGGTAAGATACCTTTACCTCTATTTCTAACCAGATTACTATGTTTGGATAGTTGAATCGAGGAGATCTGTGGAGAGGCTGTATTTAAGGCTTGGATAAATGATTTCATCATCTCTATCATCTTCTTAATTTGTTATTGTAGTAATTTTTACGACGCTTGAATAGCTTATTGGGTATTTCTTTGTTCTATAATAAACTGCTTTCAATTACTTTCCAATTGCCCATAAACCTCTCTTTTAAATTGCTCACATCTTTGATCCAACACCTTTATATATTCCTCTATCGATTACATTAGACTGGTTTCAGTTATAGTGTTTTTTAGTTTTTCTTTGCCATATATCTTATGGTTGCTAGACTCTCCTTAAGATCTAACTACTTTGATACCACTCTGTTAGGCCTCTGACTCATTTATGATTAAGTTAATCGACTAAGAAAAGAGATAGAAAAATAAGCATGAAAGGGATAAAATATATTAATTCATAAGTCATGCTCCATAACATTCATTCTGCACTATATATATGTATGTGTGTGTGTAGCCACTCAATAGCTAATAGTTGGCATAACATAATCCGCTGGTAATATAAATGAAAATAACAAACTAACAGAAGAAAAATAATAACTTTTCTTCATGTACAACCATAACACTAGCCAATCACTAGCCCATCATTTCCAACCATCAGTTGGGCCTCAACCTTTTGGTCATGTCCTTCCTTCTTAGATATTGACATTTTTCTAGCCACTTATCTTCCTTAAGCAAGGAGGGGTGATTTTTTGTCATTCTTGGCTTGAAATCACTTATCTACACCTCCTTTTATCAATTTATCTCTTAAATAAGTGGTTATTCCACATAGATCTGGGTTTTATTTTATTTCATGATTTAGTCATCTTCTTGTAGCATTTGAATTTTTGTCATTTTGTTACAATGTTTTGTTTTTCGCCATCTTGTTGCGACTTTTTATTTGTGTATGGGCAATTCATACAAGCAAAACATACTCAATCCGACAAGAACAACAAATTAGATTATGATCTTCAATATGTTACATAACTGGAGTCATAGGTATTCTAGTCATTATAGTATTATCAAATTTCTCAATGTTAAGTCGATTTATTATGCTATTTTAACATGGGTGTTATTTCATTTTCTATGATTTTTAGCGAATTTGTATCTAGATTTCTATCATTGTATTGCTAGTTTGAATCAATAAAATTATTTTTCTTTTCAAAAACATAATTTACTTTAAGTCAATTGTAATTTTTTTTATTTAAATATGATAAATATTTTTAGTGGCTAATTAAAGAAAATAATTAATATCTACAACAAAATTTTATTTTATTTTTTTTTTAAAAATAAATTCATTAGAGGCAAATATAACATATATTATATTAGTTGGGAAAATTAAATTTTAGAGGTAAATAATATTAATCCCTAAAAATTAAAATTTATTTAAAAATTATAATCTTCAAGTATTTTATTATTAAATAATGATAAATGCTATTATATATAGTGGCAATTTTAAATTTGGACTCAAAATTCACGTTATAGTGACATATTTTTAGTGATAAATAAGATATATTACTCCCTAAAAACTAAAATTTATTTACAAATTATAAGTTCTAGGTAATTTCATATTAAATGGTGATAAATTCTATTATATATAGTGACAATTTTGAATTTAGACTCATAATTAATGTAACAAAACAAAAATTTTATTTGACACCACTATGTATTTGCCTCTATATAAGTTAATTTTCTTGTAATGAACATATGTATTTTAGACATATTAAAAACACATTGATTTAAACGTAAAGTTTTAATTTACCGACGCTCAACCATTTTAATCACCAAATATTAATTTACCGTTTTAGAAATGACATCAAATCATAAAAATCTTTTGCATCCTTCATAGGCCGTCGCTCAAGGGCTTCTTCATACTTCTTTGCAGGCTGTTTCAAATAAAAGCAATGGTTAATCAGGTTAAATATTAATTAAAGTTGATAAATTAGCTTGACACTACCACAAAAGATATGTTATAACTCCAACTCAAGATCTTATTAAAAGGAATTTAAACTTTTTGCCATCACACATCAAGCCATATCATCAATTATATATACCAATTAAAAGTTGGATAAATTTAACGAAGTAAAAAAGTTAACTGTTTAAATTGATACAAATCAAAAGATAAAATTATTTAAAAAACTGGCTCATAATTGAAAATAAATGAGACAATTTTTTCTTGATTTTAAATAACTATATTTTACTAATTTGGCACCATATTCAACAAAATTAATGTCATTCTTATTCTAGCTTTTATTTTTACCTTTTATTTCTATTTTAAGGATTTTAAAAGCTATAAAGTTATAATGAAAAATTAGTTACCACTATATTTACCTTTAGAAACTACAATAACCGTCAATAAAGATATCAATTATGACAAATATTTACCTTTTAAAACTAAATAATAATATCTTTAAAATAAATAATTAGTCCATTTTTTTATTTTTGAATGAATTACTTATTAATAATTAATTATTATAATTTTACTTTTTTTTTAACTTATGAACAATAATTATAATAAAAAATTTTGGATGATATGTTCAATATTTATAATATTTATATATACAATTAAAAAAAAAAAAAATAGACATCGAATGTTAGAGAATTCCTACTAGGGTGACACAGTTGAACAAAATCAACATAAAGGCGTATAGAATAAATTATGAATGGTTTAACAAATTGATAACCACCAAGACTTATGATACCAGAAGTATATTAGCGAAGTGCAAATTAAAAGAAACTACAATTTGAAACCATTGCACAATAGAAATGCACAAACTTATAGAAGTTCAAACCAACAAGCAAGTAATATAAGTTATGGCATGCCCAGTAGAAGAAGAAGAATGAAGAAGAGAAGGAGAAAAACCAATGAAAAGAAAAATTTTGGTGATTTTTGTTAAAAATCTAAAATGGCTGCATCGAATTCAATCAAAAAGAATATATATATATATATTGTCATAGCTATCAATAGCCATGACATGGGCAATGAAAAATGCAAGGGGTAAGCAAGCAATGAGTGGAGCAAACACAACATATGCACAAGTATTGAATGCAATGCATGCTATGTGAGAGTAATCTCTTTGTGAGGAAAAAATATAAAAAGTGTGTTTTCTCATATTTTAAGAGAGATTGTTATTGTTCTCTCCTTAGGTTATATAGAGAGAAAGTTTATATAACTCCTATTATTTTTTGTAGTGATATTCTTTGAGTCTTGTCCATGGTTTTTCCCTGATTTGTTTGGGGTTTTCTACATAAAATTTGTGTGTTTCATGTTTTCTTCAATTTTATCATTTCAATTATTTTAATTGCATTTACTCTATTTCATTCACAGTTCGAGCCTTAATTTTTTACATGTGGTATCAAAGCATCAGGTTTGTGAATAGTGATAGAAGCAATTGCGATGAAGTATGAGATTGAAAAATTTAATGGGAGAAATTTCTCAGTCTGGAAATTAAAGATAAAGGCAATATTGACAAAAGATAATTGTCTGATGGCTATTAGTGAAAAGCTGTAGGATTTCACAAATAATAATAAATGGAAGGAGATGGATGAGAATGCTATTATTGATCTTCATCTGGCATTAGGAGATGAGAAACTGTTTAGCATAGAAGAAAACAAAACTGCAAATGAGGTATGAGATCAACTCATTAGACTGTACGAGCCCAAATCAGCCCACAACAAAAATTTTTTTAAGAGGAAGCTTTATACTCTTCGGATGGCAGAATCTACTTCAGTGATGAAGCATATAAATGCTCAGAATACTTTGTTTTCTTAATTCACATTGTTGGGATAAAAAGTAAAAACAAATGAACATGCTGAACTTCTACTTTAGTGTATGCTTGATTAATATGATCAACCCATCATCAACCTGACAAATAATCTTCTCATAGATTACCTAGTCTTCGATGAAATTGCAGCTGCTATCCTAAAGGAAGAAAGTAGGTGCAAAAATAAGGAAGACAAGATGGTGAATTCACAACAAGTGGAGGCTTTGGTGGTAATGAGAGGAAGATTAACGGAATCTGACTCGAGTGGGAGATAGAGACAAAATGAATGCAAATCAAGAAGTAAGAAGAATATCAAATGCTACAATTATGGCAAGAAGGGTCACTTGAAGAATGATTGTTGGAATCCTTAAGGAAATTTCGCTAGTGCATTAATTGATGACAATGTTCTATGAACATGAAAAGGTAAGATAGAAAAAATGGTGTGAATATGTGATTGATCCTAATCAAATTTTCAAATGGGAGATTGTTAAAAATAAAAAATGGCTGCACCATCAATCAAAAAGGAAAAACAATATATATAGAGTCAAAAGTTGTTGCACCAAGCAACAACTTTGGTTGAAAAGGCAAGATAGCCATGGCATGGGCAACAAAAAATGCAAGGGGTAAGCAAGCAATGAGTGGAGCAAGCACAACATTTGCACAAGTATTGAGTACAATGTGTGTCATGTGAAAGTAATCTCTTTGTGAGGGAACAATATAAAGAGTGTGGTTTCTCTTATTTCAAGAGAGAGTGTTATTGTTCTCTCCTTGGTAGGTCCACTGGATTTGATATACTAGGAACAACTCCTAATCCATTTATGAACTTTTGAATCCAAACATCTTCCTTAGCTGTCTCTGAGGCAACTATGTACTCAGGTTCTATTGTAGAATCAACAACAGTGTCATGCTTTGAACTTCTCCAGCTCACTGCACCTCTATTTAAGCAAAACATATAACTTGACTTCGATCAGAAATCATCTTTATTATATTAGAAGCTATAGACAGTGGGGTTTAGCACGTGCCCAAGATCTTAGTAACTATGACACTATTTGAGCTCAAGGCTCTAGAGAACACACTAACCACTGTCATAAAGACATAGCGTGGTGATGAGGAGTCGCCACCCAGGGTAATAATTAGGACAAATAGAAAAAATGGTGGTACTCAATTCTCTAAATGAAAGCCAACACCACAACTAGGAGATTCTGGATATGGAATACCAACTTCTTTCAATCTTGTGTTCATTTAGAATTACTTTATGAATTACTATCTTATCCTCTATTTACATGCAATTTCATATAAACCGTTATTAAAACAATCAACTCCAAGTAAACTAGTCATGAAAAATACATGTAAACAATGCATTCATATAAATCACAATCCCTAAATTAGTCTAATCTACATTGATTTTAATTAAAATGGACTAAATCTACATGTTTTAATTTACAAGTGAGCCTAAAAACTAATGGGCCTGATTTCTATTCAATTTTAATTAAATGAACCTAAGTCTATTTATTTTAATTCTCAAAATGAGCTTAAATCTACAAATTATTAAGTATTTAAATTAGTGGGCCTAGTTCTACATGTTTTATTTCTAAAGTGATCTTAAATCTACAAATTATGGAAAAAAAGGCTTAAATTAAATGGGCTATGTCTAAATTAATTAAATTAAGTGGGTCTCTGTCTAAATTAACTAAATGGACCTAAGTTATCTCTACCTCGAATCTAATTAATTATAAGTCTAATATGCATTTTTATTAATCAAACCTAAAAACCTAAATTTATTTAAATGGGTTAAAGTCTGATGTGGGTTTAGGGCCCAAAACACATAAACATAAACAATCAAGCCCAAAAACAATAAAAAAAATATCAAAGAAATTAAATAGAACAATTAATCAAATTTATTTCTTCTAAAAATCCCTAATTTAATTAAAATAACCATGAACAACAAATAAATAATTAACAAGCAACCCTAATTCTATCCACTTAAATCTAATCCAATTTTAATTAAACATCCTAATGATTTCTGTAGCTATTAATTTTAATTAATTACCTAATTGAAACGCTAATTTTACTAACCAATTAATTAAGATAAATACATAATCACACACACATTATTTCATTATTCCCACTATTGGGGCTATTACAATGAGCTATTGAAAATAATAAGAAAAGAAAAATTACTACAACCCCAAAAAATAAATAAAAATAAAACAATAATAAACAATTAAATAAAAAGAACCTAGAAACTATATTTAACTATAAGGTTTCATCCATGGCGTTCCATGGACCTCCATGATTTTTTTATCCAAGTAAGATCATCATGTAATGCCCTCCATAATCACCATCACAGAAGGGTAAAATAATGATTAGTGAATAAACTACAATAAAAATTAAATAAAATTGAAATTAAATAAAATTGAAATTCAATAAAATTAAAATAATAGAAAAAAGAAAAATAAAAGAAGGTAGAAAGAATATATTGTTTATGGATGCAGAATAAATTGCCCCTCGGAGTAGTAGGATCACCGTTATTTTTTAGTAGACCTTCAAAAACTTATTATTCTTCTTCTAAAAAATCTCCTGCTTCTTTCTTACCAAATGAAGAAATCACCAAGAATTTTTGTGTACTACCTAAAGAAAAGTGTAGAGAGCTTCCAGAAAAAGAGACATGAGTGTTTAGAGCCCCCTCACAAAAGAGCCTTAGCTAGGTTTTTATAGAAAAAAGTAAAACAACCCTAGCTCATCACATACTAAAAGAGTTTGAGTTTTAAAAGGATTTTATTTCCTAAAAATCTAGAAAAATCCCAAAACAGAATTTAAGAAAATTTTTTAACCAATCAAATTCAGGAAACACATTTTTTATTTTTTATTTTCTATAAAAATATGAAAAATAGACGAAAAACATATAATTCCGACTAGAATTGCATAATTCCAATCAGAATTACACAATTTTGATCGAAATTGTGTAATTACAATCAAAATTATAGAATTATGATCCCTTTTTTTAACTTTTAATTACAAAAAGTCCCCTAAAACAATTTAAATTTTCCAATTAAGTCCTAAAAACATTACAATTAGGTCCTTAAAAAACCAATTAAACTCTTTTTTTGAAAATGCATTCAGACTCTTGAGGTCTCAAACTTTAAGTGTTGAAGACCTATTTATAACATTTTCATCATTGGAGTCCTTTGTTGCATCCATACTTTATTATCCTGAAATTGGGTGCTTACAAAAGCTAGCATTTGTGTAACCATTTACAAGTAGGTTATCTTCCTGTCCAACATATAGTAAAAATGCATCCTTAGTCCTACTCAAGTACTTAAGCCTATCTGCTCAATAGGCTTAAAACATATGAGACATCTAGTCGAGTGCATAACATGGCATACATGATGGATCTAATAATAGAAGCATATGGAATTTTATTTATACAATCTTGCTTGTTTTGTGTCATTAGACACTGAGTCTTGCTAAGACCAATATTATGGGACATTGGCACTAATCCTCTCTTAGAGTTTTGCATACTAAATTGATTTAGTACCTTGTCAATGTAAGTGCTTTGACTTAGGCTAATAAGCCTCTCAGATCTATCTTTATAGATATTGATGCCTAAAATATAGGTAGCTTCACATAATTATTTCATTAAGAAATAATTCTCTAACATGATTTAACATTTTACAGAGTAGGAATATCATTTCCAATGAGTAATATGTCATCAACATATAGCATTAGAAAAACTATTGCCCTCTCACTAACCTCTTATAAACACAAGGTTCATCTTCTTTCTTAATGAATCCAAACTCTTTAACTGCTTCATCAAAATGAAGATTTCAACTCTGAGAAACTATCTTCAATCCATAAATGGATCTTTGAAGCTTGCAAACCTTTCCAGAATTCTCAGGATTAACAAAAATCTCTGGTTGTGTCATATACACATCCTCAATTAGGTTTCCATTAAGGAAAGCTATTTTGACATCCATTTTCCATATCTTATGCTCACAGTATATAACTACGATGAGGAGAGTTCAAATAGACTTAAGCATAGCAACTGGTGAAAAGGTTTTATCACCCTTTGCAACTAGTCTTGCTTTAAAGGTATGCACATTGTTATCCATGTAAATTTTCATTTTGAAAAATTATTTGCACTTAATATTTTTTAAACCTTTAGGTGGATCAATCAAAGTTCATACTTGATTATCATACATGGATTGCATTTCTAATTTCATGGCCTTTAACCATTTCTCAGAGCCTAGACTTTATATGGCCTCTAGGTAGGTTGTGGGCTCACTTTGATCCACAATCATTACATCATTATTATCTATTATGAGAAATCCATATCTCTCAAGATTATAATATGTCTTACTAGACCTTCTAAGACCTTATGGTACTGGTGTATATTCAACATTTACTTATTGATCCTATTGAGGTTCCATATATGGTATAATGCTATATTGTGGTTTTTGAATTTCTTCAAGTTATACCTTACTCCCACTAGTTCCTTTAGAAATATGTTCTCTTTCTAAACAGACACCATCCCGAGCAATAAACACTTTATTCACAGAAGCATTATAAAAGTAATATCCTTTGGTTTCTTTAGGATATCCTATAAAAGGGCACTTGTTTGATTTGGGTGCTAATTTATCTTAAATTTGATGCTTCATAAAAGCCTCGAATCCATAAATCTTAAGAAAAGATAAACTAGGAGTTTTCCCACTCCATATCTTATATGGTTCTTTTCAACTGCCTTTAATGGAACTTTATTCAAAAGGAATGCAATGATTTTTGGAGCATAACCTTAAATGGAGATTGGAAGATTTGAATCACTCATCATAGATCGAAGCACATCTAATAAAGTTCAATTTCTCTATTCAAATACACTATTCCATTGTGGTGTTCCTATTGGAGTCAATTGTGAAACTATTCCACAATCTATAAGATGATCAATAAATTCTTGGCTTAAATATTCGCCAACTTGATCATATCTTAATGCTTTAATATTCTTACCAAGTTGATTTTGTACTTCATTTTTGAAAATTTTGAACATTTCAAAAGATTCAAATTTGTGCTTCATTAAATTGATATAGCCATTTCTGCTAAAAACATCTATAAAAGTAATGAAGTACTAATAACCTCCTCTAGCAGTAGAACTTAATGGACCATAGACATCAGAATGTATAAGGCATAATAAATCATTAGCCCTCTCACTATGTCTAGTAAAGGGTATTTTAGTCATTTTTCCCAATAAACAACATTCACATATTTCAAATGATTTAAAATCAAATAACTTCAAAATTCCATGTTGGTGGACCTTTGATATGCGTTTCTCATTTATATGGCCTAAATGACAATACTAAAGATAGGTTGAGTTTAAATCATTATGTTTAAATTTCTTTGTATTAATGTTATAGATGGATTGAAAAGAGTCCTAGAGGGCTATCAAATAAAAATGAGAAATTAAAAGAATTCTTTGCAAGAAATAAATAGAAGTTAAGAAGGAAGAATGAAGAACACAAAGATTTAAGGAGTTCGGATTCAACAACAATCCTACGTCTCCACCTAACTTATCCTTGAGTTAGTATTTTCAATCACCCATAATCGTATTCACAAGATTGAGACTATACAAGGGTTTTATGGCTCACTCTTATAACCTTACAACATGAGTTTTCAAGGCTCACTCAAAAAACCAAAACCCAAGTGTTTCAATGGACAACACTTAAACCAATTCCTTTAAAAATAAATCTCACTTCCCTTCTAATCTAACCCAAGATTTAAGATGAAGGGAAATTCTATTTCTAACACACACCCAACTCTCACAAGAGTTATACAAATAAAAAATTATTTAAGAGAACTTGAGAGCTCAATGAATGCTTAAGAAATAATGAATGATAAATAAGTTTCTTAACTTCCATTCATCTCTAGAGGTATTTATACTAAAAATATATAGTTTTTGGAGGTGCAAATGATGTGTCCAACATCTATATTTTGAATCATTGAGAATGATGTTATTAGACAGCTATTCATGGATTGAAACTGTGATTGGCTCCTTAAGACTTTTTTGAAGTTGTCAATAATTTCTTCATCAAAGTTCTAGATATTTGAATTATATTTTCGTATCAATTTGAATAACCTAAATTTTACTTATTTAGCTCAGGATATGTCCAAAATACTAAGGGTTGTGCAGTCTGTAATGCAGACTACGGTCAGACAGCTATACCTAAATTGAAGCTGTGATTTGCTCCTGAAGAAATTTCAATTTGCCCATACTTTCTTCATGAAAGCTGTAGATATTTGAATTATCTTTCCATATAATTTTAATTACCTAAATTGGACTTCTGTAGCTCAGGATATGTGCAAAATTCTTAGAGCTATACAATCTGAAATGCAGAATACTGTTAGACAGCTATACACAAGTTGAAGCCATGATTTGCTCCTGAATAAATTTGAATTTTCCCATTCTTTCTTCATAAAATTTGTATATATTAGACTTATATTTTCATATAATTTTGAATCACCTTAATTAGACTTCTACAACTCAATATATATCTAAAATACTAAGAGATGTGCAGTCTAAGATGGCAGATGTATACGTGGATTTCAACTCAAAATTTTGATAACCAAATGAACTTGGATTTTGACAAATAATCCCAATTCATAAAGCTCAAGATGTCTAATTCAAATGTTAAGAAGCTCATTTTCTCATTTGAGAGCTCTAAAGATGTTAAAAGCCTTCTTGAATCTCAAAGGTTCAATTTTTCCGAAAAGTCACTATTTATCCAAAAGTGTATATGCTTGGTATATGTATGGTATATAATTCCATAAACACTTAATTTAAATTATTAGTATAAAAATTGTGTGTCAAAGTCCAAAATTTGGAGTTTGATCATGCAAATGGTCAACAATCTCCCCCTTTTTGGCTTTGAGAACCAATTTTAAAAGATAATAAATAATGTGTGTGAGTGTGACAAAAATAAATAACATGTATAAGAAATCTAATTAAAATAGCTTCCCCTTTCAAATTAAATTGATGCAAAATGAGAAAGTATTTTGCTCCCAATTAACATATGCATAATTTCAGTATTTATCATGTATTAGAGTATATAAATGAATTATCATAGCATGTATAAGGGTTTAACAAATCTATTCCTTTAACAAAATATATTTCTTTATTTCTCCTCCTTTTTGGACATGATAAGAAATATAAATAAATTTTGTTATCCTTCTCGACAAAAAAATATAAATAACATAAAATATAGCAGGAGGGACAAGAACATGGTCTAACATAACAAATGATGATAACATGATCATTAAAAAATGTTAGAAAACATGAAGGAAATAATTTCAAACATATATGCATATAGTGCTATTATAATACATCACAAAATAGTACATATGCTCTATTGAAATATCACACAATTATAGAAAGCTTAGCTAGTCAATCAATCATACATAATCATGTGGTACTTAGCATATTTTAAATACAAACACAATTATTTATCCCCTAAGCATATAGCTTCTTCTCTCCTTTTGTCAAAGACAAAAAAAAAAGAGATAGGTATAAGGGGAAATCGACCTAAGGGAGCCAATAATACCAGAGGAAATAAAAGATCAAGAACCAAAACAATGAAAGCAAAGATACTCAAAATCTTTATGAAAGTCATTTCATTTTTAAAGATAAAAACCATTCCTAAGAAGAATTTATACAATAATTAATTATTAATTTAAATATGAGGGCTTTTAAAAAATTGAACGAATCCACATAAATCTAAATCAAATAAAATTAATACAAAGATCATACAAATGGGAAATATAATATATCATGTATATGAAGTAAATTTACTAAAGCAAATACTTTTAAATCAAAATATATACATGACACTGAAAATAATTTTTTTTTAAAACACATGATCGCATAAGAATCCAAACATCAATTCATCAATTTAACAAGTGATCAAGAGAAGCTTAAGCCATCAATTATACCAAGTTCATGCTTACTAAAATCCAATCTTTCCTCATAAAGAGGCTTGGTAAAGATGTCTGCTAATTGATGATTAGTATCAACAAAATCAAGAAAAATATCACCATTTTGCACATGATCACATAAGAAATTATGTCTAATGTCAATATGCTTAGTTCTAGAATGCTGAATGGGATTTTTACTAAGGTTTATAGCACTTGTATTGTCACATTTAATTGGAATATGATTAATATCAATGTTATAGTCCAAAGGTTGTTGTTTTTGCCATAGAACTTGGGTGCAACAATAACTAGCCGCCACATATTCTGCTTCAGTGGTGGATAAGGCAACCAAAACTTATTTCTTACTAAACCAAGAAACTAAGCAATTTCCTAAAATTTAACAAGTTCTGGAAGTGCTTTTTCTATCTAGTAAGCTACCGGCAAAGTCAGCATCAGAATAACTAATCAAGTCAAAGGAAGAACTCCTATGATACCAAAGTCCTAAATGCATTGTACGATAAAGATATTTGAAAATTCTTTTAATAGCATTCAAATGAGACTCTCTAGGACTTGATTGAAATCTAGCACAAAAGCAAGTAATAAACATAATATTGGGTCTACTAGCGGTTAAATAAAGAAGGGATTCGATCATACCTCTAAATCGCTTTTCATTAATTGATTTTCCATTCTTATCATTGGAGTTTTTCTTGATTTAGCTCCATCCATTCCAAACTTCTTGAGAATGTCCCTTGCATATTTGGTTTGATTAATCAAAATCCCATCTTCACATTGCGAGAATGTCCCTTGCATATTTGGTTTGATTAATGAAAATCCCATCTTCACATTGCTTGATTTGAAGTCTAAAAAAGAACTTGAGTTCTCTTATCATACTAATCTCAAATTCTCCTTGCATTAACTTAGAAAATTCTTCATACAAGCAATGGTCAGTAGCACCAAAAATAATATCATCAACATAAATTTGAACAATTAATAAATCATGCTTGGATTTCTTTATAAAAAGAGTTGTGTCAACCTTTCTTTAGTAAAAAGTTACTCAATCTTTCATACCAATCTCTTGGAGCTTGTTTCAATCCATACAATGCTTTTGAGAATTTAAAAACATGATTTGGAGAGTTAAAATTTTCAAAACCTAGAGGTTGTTCAACATATACCTCCTCCTCAATAAAACCATTTAAAAATGGACTTTTAACATCCAATTGATAAATTTTAAAATCCATGTATGATTCAAATGCAAGTAGCATCCTAATAGCTTCTAACCTTGCAAAGGGGGCAAAGGTTTCATTATAATCAATGCCTTCCTCTTGATTATAACTTACTAGTCTACGTTTGTTTCGAGTTATGATACCTTGCTCATTCATCTTATTTCTAAACACCCATTTGGTGCCTATAATAGGATGATGTTTAGGTCTAAGAACCATGGTCCAAACCTTGTTTCTCTCGAATTGATTTAACTCTTCTTACATAGCAAGGACCCAAAATTTATCACACAAAGCATCATCAATATTTTTAGTTCAATTTGTGAAATGAAGGCTAAATTAATAGTAGACTTTAATTAAGATCTAGTAGTTACCCCTTTTGTAGTGTCACCTATAATGAGGTCTTGAGGGTGAGCTTTCTTGAATTGCCAATCCTTTAGAAGTTCATCCTTCAAGGTAGGTTGAGATGTCTTCTCATTTTCCTTATTGCTTGGATCTTCAAGTTCCAAAGGCTTACTAGCATTTTCTTCTTGTGTTTCCATAATCTCATTGTCACCTACAAGATCATCCAAACTACAAACATCCTTTCTAGGATCAAGTGAGTTTGATTCATCAAATACCACATGCATTGACTCTTCAACTACTAGAGTTCTCTTATTAAAGACCCTATATGCTTTGCTAGAGATGGAATAGCCTAGGATAATTCCTTCATTGGCTTAGGAATCAAATTTTCCAAGATTTTTTTTGGTGTTCAATATAAAGCACTTGCATCCAAATACTCTTAGATATGAGATTTTGGATTTTCTATTGTTCTATAGCTCATAAGATGTTTTATTTAAAATTGGTCTTTTGAAAACTCAGTTTGAAATATAACAAGATGTGTTAACGACTTTCACCCAAAAGTATAAAGGCAAATTATACTCATGAAGCTATAATATCCCGAGTTTTTAAATAATTTTAAACTGAATCAGGATATGCAGTGTTAATAATTTTCATATATATTTTTGATTATTTAAATAGCTTATTATTTATTAAAGTCATTTTTAATTATTTTAAGTCCTTTACATAAAATTTTTTCGAGAGTTTTATCTTCGGGGAAATTAAAACGTAAATAAATAAATATTAATTATTTTAGTTGGTTTTGTGAATTTGCATGAGTCCATGCATGATTTTTAAGTGTCGAATAAAATATATACATTTACATGCATATATGCACATTTAAATTAAATTAGGGTTTATTTTAATTAAATTGTATTATATTATATAGTTTTAATAATAATTAAATGTGTGTATATATATATATATATATATATATATTATTATTATTATTATTATTATTATTATTATTATTATTTGAGTGTGTGGTGTATATTAATGTGGGTATAATATTTATATATTAAAATAATATAAGATATAATTATATATATACATATATATACATATATATTTACCAAAACCAAAAGTTAGCCATAATTACAATTGTGCCATCGACAGCATCACCTTCTTCCCTGATTGTCCCTTCTCCATTTCGGCCACTGTCATGATGTTTTCTCACCATCGATGTGCCTCTCAGCCTTCCTCCTCCACCTCCAGCCCATCCCGCCGCCCTTAGCTCCCTTTTCCGGTGTGGTTTGACCGAATTTTCTTTAAGAAATCGAAAGTTGCCATTAACTCCGATCATAACCATTCCGGCCATCCTTTAAAGTGCCATCAATTTCTATCTCTTCCTTGAGCTCCGGTGAGTCCATTTCTAAGCTTGGTTTCACTTGATTTGGTCTAGATTTTCCTAAGTTTGGAATTTTCAATTTCAACCACTTTGAGTTCTTGAATTTTTTGAGCTTCGATTTCAATGATTCAATAAAACTTCCTTCACAAAGATTGATCCTAGTAGCTCAATCTACATGCCTTAATTTTTGTGGAATTTTTAGGAATTATTTTTATTTTTGTGAATTTTTTTATTTTATTAATATTTTCTAATTTTTGTAAATTAATTAATTAAATTATTAAATTGCGATTTATGGTCTTTATAGGTGTTAAAATGAATTTTAAAAATTTATTTGTAATTTTTATGATTTTTGTATAATTATTGTGAATTTATTTAGTTTATGTGATTTTTAGAAAATTAGGTTAATTATGTATTTTATTGAAATTAATTGGTTAATTGAGTATATTTGTTCATATTATTGAATTATATGTTGAGAAATTAATTTTTGAGTAATTATACTATTTTTAGTGAATTTTTGAATAATTATGGTGAATTTATATATAGTAGGGGTATTTTGGTAATTTGGCACTAAATTGACTAAAAATATAATTAAATTGATTTTAATAGTTATTTGAGGTATAAAAATGATTTCTACAAATTATTTAGTATTTTTAACTAATTAAAACTATTTTTCACAAATTATTTTCAAATTATATATAATATACTATTTTTGTAAATAAATGAGTTTTTATTGATTTTTAATACGTTTTAGGGCTAATTGTGTAATTTGGAGTTATAAAATGTATTTGGTCAATATTTATGAATTTATTGAGAATTATCAATTTTTAATACTATTTTATTAAAATTAGGGTTTTTATGTATTTATCGATGAAATCATTATTTTCAGTGTTTTGAATATCTAAATTGCTATATTTTGAGTATTAAAGGGCATTTTTGGTATTTTTGGAATTTTTCATGTGTTTTGCGTTATCTCGTGAATTGTGAACCTCGGTCGGTAGAATTATAGTTTGGGAGTTCGACCGAGGGGTTATGAGATTGTGTTTATTTGAAGTGTGTTTCTATGTAAGACCGGCTCTATTCTTTGAGTAGAGAGATATCCATTTTACAGGGGAGGTTCTGCCAGATTTTTTGGTAGAATTCTCGTAAAACGTGATATTCGGTCGAATTCCTATTTTGATTCTGTGTCCGATATTCTTAGATCGAGTCTCTAGGGATTTTGGTAGATTTATTTTAATTTTGTATTGTCATTTGTTTGTTTAGTTGCACAGAGACCGAGGCCTAGTGGACCAGGCTCGTCAGACCTATCTCGAGGAGTGCAATAACTGTGAGTTGTTATCTTATATATACGTGTTCTAGGATGCATGTTTTAGAAATGTATGCTTTATTTGTATAAAATATGCATATATGGTTTAGCAATTGCTTAGGTTTATTTTTGGTATATTTTGGTATATCTTTGGTTTATTTTAAATTAAATGCATGTTTTATTAATGAGTTATTCTTAAAATGTTTTTGAGTATATTTATACTTTATTTTATAACTAAATTGAATTCATTTGACTTATATATACTGGAAATATAATTGGTTTATTTTTGGTATATTTCTAGTATATATATGGTTTATATTATTATTTTCATTAATGTCATGCATCATTTATTTTATGAATGTATGGGTTTATTTTTAAATGAAGGATATCAATAGAACATGCTTCCTAGTGGATATCAATAGAACATGCTTCCTAGTCGGTACGATGATAGCATTTAGGCTATATTACTAACCTATTTGTGGATTATGATCATATTGATTTATTTGATGTGAGATGTGATTTGAGAGTGCGATTGCTGGAGCTCGGTTGACCAAGTGTCTCGGGGCTAATCACACTAATAGTCAGACTGTTGGAGCTCAATTGACTTAGTGTCTCGGGGCAAGTCTACTGTCCAAATGGAATAAGTGAAATTATTTGGAATAAGTGAGCATGTATGGCTAGAGTGTTGTCTAACACTGTTTGAGGTTGTGATTTTCTAGGGTTCTATTTGATCCTTCATAAACGGATGTTATTTTCAGTATATACATAAAATGATTTTGCTACATCTGTGTGATTTTGACTGTATATATATTTATTTTATATATTATTGAATGTGTGCATTGTCATTTAGTTATGCATGTATATATATTATAACAATTCACTTAGTGAGGTCCGACTCCCCTCCGTTGACTATTTTCAAGAGAGTCTTTGTCCTCAGACCTCAGTAGCAGACCTTTACGCCGGATTTCTTTTGCCCCAGCTTTACTATGTAAACTGCTCAGTTGTTTTTATTTTATATTCTAGACATTGCAGTAGTTATAGTCAAGTTGTGGGATTATGTATCATGTTTGTATGAGATTTGTATTTTAAAGATTTGAATTGAGATTTGTATTAAAAGATATTATATATTTGAGATGAGTTTGTTTTATCTAATCTGTCAGTGGATTATTATTTTATTAATTATGAGATGTATTTCCGCTGCAAAATATTTTATTTATGTTATTATTATTATTGCATGTTTTATTTTATTTTTTTAGGCTTGCTACGGGTTTCAGATTCGAAAGAATTCCCGTTCCCTAGTGCCGGTCATGGCCCCTATTTTGGATCATAACAGAAGCATTGTTCTAGCCATTTCCATAAGAGTTCTATTTTTCCTTTCAACTTTCCCATTTTGTTGAGGGGTTCTAGGAGATGAAAATGTATGAGAAATACCGTTTTCATTACAATAGTTTTTGAAAAATTCGTTTTCAAATTCGGTTCCATTATCACTTCTAATGGAAGAAATACAAAATCCTTTTTCTTTTTGAACTCTTTTTGAAAAATTTTCAAAAGCTTTAAATGCATCATTCTTATGAGCAAGAAAACACACCCAAGTGTATATAGAGTAGTCATCAACCAATACTTAAGCATGGTGCATTCCATCGAGACTAACAACTCTAATTGGTCCAAATAAATCCATATGTATAAGTTCAAGTGACTTATAGGTGGACACTACATTTTTCAGCTGAAATGAGGACTTGGATTGTTTTCCCTTTTGACAAGAATCACAAGGTTTATCTTTAGTGAATTCAAGCTTTGGTAAACCAATTACAAGTTCATGTTTACAAAGATCATTCAAAAGCTCAAAATTTGCATGTCCTAATCTTCTATGCCATGTCCATATGTCATGTGAGATAGATACTAAGCATTTTATGTCTTTGTTATCAATTTTATTCAAATCAATGACATAAACATTGTCTACTCTTTCACCACTAAAAATAATTTTATTTTCATCAAGACTACTAATAAAAGAATTTTTAGGATAAAAAGTTACTTTATTTTCCATGTCACATAATTGACTTATACTAAGCAGATTGTGTTTAAGACCATCAATCAAGTTTGTTGAATTGCTCTTTATCTCTTGTCATATGCCTTGAACATCCACTATCAAGATACCACTTGCTTTTTGTTCTTGTGAATTTCAAGCACATCTACACAATACAATTTAAGTGTTATTTTGGACCCAAACCTTTCTTGGTCTAGGTTGGTTAGTTTCAAGATAATCCATATGAAGTAAATTCATATGTAGTCTTCTATAGAAGCACACATTATTAGTATGTCCTTTGATCATGCAATAAGAACATACAATATTTTCAAATTTATTCCTCTTAGGATGAAATGCTTTCTTAGTGTGTGCAACATGCCTTTGGTGTTGTGTGTATCTCTTATTGTTTTGTGTCATCAAGTGAGACATGTGTTGGCAATGGTGATGTGTATTTTGATAATTTTGTGCAACATATATATGTGCATTGTATTGTGTAATATGCCTATTATAATTGTGTCTAATGTACATATAAGCATGTTTGGGTTTAGGTGTTATAGTTTGAGCCTTATCTCTTTGTGTTAATGAAGGATGAATATCATGGGACTTTTCCTTGCTATTTAACACATAAGATCTTTTAGCTTCGAAAGCTTGAGTCTCATTTAATTTAGTGGTTGAAGGAGTGGAATCATGTGAACCTTTTACAAAATTAATATGTGATGAAGATGATGAAGACATTCAATTCTTATATCCAATTCCATGAGTATCTCCATGAAATTTTTGAGAGTTAAGAAGACTATCTAAAGTTTCTTTTCCTCTCTTAAATTTAGCAACGGAATTTTTTAATTCTAAGACTTCCTTAGAAAGCTTATGATTTTCATCATTTACTTTCTTAAGTTGATCTCCAAAGAATTAGAAGATTTAGCATTACTAACTATTTTTTCATTTAATGCAACAAGTTTAGCAAAATCTATTTTTAAACATTCAAAATCCTTATTTAAGCTAGATAACTCATGTTTATATTGTTTCTTCTTAGATAACAAAATTTTGCATTTAACAAGTAATTTTCTCATAATAGAGCTCTCATCATCATCATCATCATCATCATCATCACAATATTCATCACAATCATCAAAGGAAGAATAAGAAGTGGGTGGTACCTCATTTTTGTTTTCACGGGCCATGAATTAGCCACCTCTTAATGTTCCCCTTCCTCTTCGGATTCAGAGGAATCATGCCAAGTAGCTTTGAATGCCTTCTTCTTATCTTTTACTCCCTTGTTCTTTAATTTGAGTCTAGGACACTCACTTATAATATGTCTCAATTTCTTGCATTCATAGCAAGTAACCTCCTTAGTTTTCTTCTTCCCATCTCCTTCAAACTTTTTATTGAAGTCCCTTTTCTTGAGAAGTTTTTCTTTCTCAAAAACTTCTTGAAGTTCCTAGTGAGCATGGCAATGTCACCATCTTCATCACTAGAATCTTTGATACTTTCCTCTTCACTATCTTCTTGAAGAGCTTTTAGAGTAATGCTCTTTTTCTTTTCTTCTTTCTCTTCTTATTCGTCACCTCTTTGCTTGATAGTGAGCTCATGTGTTAAGAGATTACTAATGAGCACATCGGTTGATAGGGTGGAGAGGTCTTGAGCTTCCTCAATTGAAGTAACATGAGATTCCCAATCCTTCTTAGGTAGGATTCTTATAATCTTATTATTTACTTCTTCCTTGGAGAAATGTTTTTCAAGTTTCTTGAGGATTGTAAGGAGAGCATTGAGACAATTTGTCATCTCCATGATTGATTCATAAGGCTTTATTTTTAAGAGTTCATATTTATACATATGAAGTTGAACCTTCTTACTTCTTACTTGAATGTTGCCTTCGTAGTGGTTTTCTAAGGTCTACCACATTTCTTTAGCCGACATATAATGTTGAAGCTTGCCTCCTTCTTCTCTTGTCATTGAAGAGACTAGAGTAATCACAGCCTTTTTATTTTTATGATTTTCTTCCTTTTGATCAATACTCCATTGGCTTCTTGTAAGAGCAGTTACCACACCATCAATGATAGTTGTAGGTGGTTCCCAACCTCTTAGTACAATGCCCAAAGTTTAATGGAATCACAATCAAGATATAATTCCATTTTGAATTTCCAATGTGGATAGTCACTATCATAAAAAAATGGTCAAAGAGAAGAGATGTTTTGTGATTCACTCCCATGATCTTGTATTCTAGTAATAAAGTACCTAGAATTCAAGCTCTGATACCAATTGAAAAGAGTCCTAGAGGGGGGGGGGAATAGGACTATCAAATAAAAATGAGAAATTAAAAGAATTCTTTACAAGAATTAAATAGAAGTTGAGAAGGAAGAATGAAGAATATAAAGAATTAAGGAGTTTAAATTTAACAAAAATCCTATGTCTCCGCCTAACTTATCCCTGAGTTAGGATTTTCAATCACCCACAATCTTATTCACAAGATTGAGACTATACAAGAGTTTAATGGCTCACTTTTATAACCTTACAACATGAGGTTTCAAGGCTCACTCAAAAAACCAAAACCCAAGTGTTTCAATGGACAAAACTTAAACCAATTCCTTTAGAAATAAATCTCACTTCAATTCCAATCTAACCCAAGATTTGAGATAAAGAGAAATTCTACTTCTAGCACACACCCAACTCTCATAAGAGTTATACAAATAAAGAATTATTTAAGAGAATTTGAGAGCTCAATAAATGCTTAAGAAATAATGAATGATAAACAAGTTGCTTAACTTTCATTCAGCTCTAGAGGTATTTATACTAAAAAATATAGCCATTGGAGGTGCAAATGATGTGTCCAACGTCTATATTTTGAATCATTAAGAATGATGTTGTTAGACAGCTATTCATGGATTGAAACCGTGATTGACTCATTAAGACGTTTAAATTTGTCCACACTTTCTTCATACAAGTTGTAGATATTTGAATTATCTTTTTATATCAATTTTAATCATATAAATTGGACTTTTGTAAGTCAATATATGTCTAAAATACTAAGGGTTGTGCAATCTGTAATATAGACTACGGTTAGACAGCTATACCTAAGTTAGAGCCATGATTTGCTCCTAAAGAAACTTCAATTTTCCCATAATTTCTTCATGAAAGCTGTATATCTTTGAATTATCTTTCCATATAATTTTTAATTACCTAAATTGGACTTCTATAGCTCAGGATATGTCCAAAATACTTAGAACTATGCAATCTAAAATGCAGAATACTGTCAGATAGCTATACACAAGTTGAAGCCATCATTTTCTCCTGAATAAATTTGAATTTTCCCATTATTTCTTCATTAAATTTGTATATATTTAACTTGTCTTTTCATATCACTTTGAATAAAAAAAATTGGACTTCTGTAACTCAAGATATGTCCAAAATACTAAGAGATGTGCAATACGAGATGGCAGATGTATACATGGATTTCAAATCAAAATTTTCATAACCAAATGAACTTGGATTTTGACAAATAAGCCCAATTCAGAAAGCTCAAGATGTATAATTCAAATTTTAAGAAGCTCATTTTCTCATTTAAGAGCTCTAAAGATGTCAAAAGCCTTCTTGAATCTTAGAGGTTCAATTTGCCCGAAAAGTCACTATTTATCCAAAAGTGTATATGCTTGGTATATGTATGGTATATAATTCCCTACACACTTAATTAAAATTATAAGTATAAAGGTTTTTTGTCAAAGTCCAAAATTTGGAGTTTGATCATGCAAATGGTCAACATGGACTTTTCATTAGTGTCTTCAATGTCTGAAACATAAAGACCATGATTTCATGGAGCATATCCATAGAAAATGATATCATGATAAATGGAGCATTTATTATTCCTAATATTAAATTTAAAACCACTATTTTCCAAATAAGAATTAGAAATGATATTCTTACTTATAGCAAGTATATAATAATAACTTTCCAAACTCAAAATGAGTCCACTAGGCAAAGTTAATTCATAAGTTCTTATAGCAAATATAGCAAATCTTGCTCCATTTCTAACTCGTAGGTCAACTTCACCTTTATCCAAGATTCTACACCTTTTCAAACCTTGCACATTAGTTCAAATGTGAGATCTAGAGCTAGTATCTCATACCCAAGAAGCAGAAGTAGATAAATAAACTTGTATAACATGAATACCTGAAGAGGTTGTCACACTACCCTTATTCTTCTTCAAATCATCCATAAAGAGCTTGTAATTTATTTTCCAATGGCTTAGCTCATTGCAAAAAAAACATGTTCCTTCCTTAGGTAGTTTTGCTTGGGGTGCAAGTTTAGGCTTAGGCTTGGGCTTGAGCTTCTAAATGCCTTTGGAAGCCTTATTTTTGCTTTTATCCTTTCCCATCCTTTTCATACCTTTCCCTTTATTAACCATTAAAATATCCTTGGCAGTCTTGATGTTCTTCTTAATAGTCTTAAGCATCCCATGTAATTCATAAATAGTTTTATTTATGCCATTCATGTTATAGTTTATAACAAAACCATCATATATTTCTGACAAAGACTATAAGAATAATATTAATGGCCAATTCTTGCTATTTATTAAGAGTAAGTCTATCCAGATCTTCAAGATGACCTTTTATTTTAAGAACATGAGGACCTATGGAGCTGCCATTAGTCATCTTATAAGAAAGCAATGCTTTTATGGTGCTAAACCTTTCAATTCTAGCTTTCTGTTAAAACATTTCCTTGAGATAGCCTATCATGCTATAAGCATCTATTTCCATTAATTGCTTTTGTAGTTCTGATTCCATGCATCCAAGCATGAGGCAAGTGACATCAATAGAGTCATTATGATGCTTACTACAAGCATCCTTTTGAGCTCTAAAAGCATTAACAACTAGTTCATCCAGGATAGGTTGATTAAGAATATATTCCTTTCTTTCTTGCTTAAGAACAATTCTTAAGTTTATGTACCAGTGAAGGAAGTTAGTCCCATTAAGCTTATCCTTCTTAAGGATTGATCATAATGACAAATAAAATGTAGTGTTTAATGCTATTATCATTAACAAATATATATGCAATGTATTCAGTATTTTATCTAGTTATTTTAATGAGGCATAATTATAAATCCTATAAAAATTTATTTAAATTAATAACCCTCAAGTTAAATTGCAAATTTTAGTGGGCCAAGATCTATATTTCACCATACTCTAAGTGAGCTTTGGGTGATCACCTAAAGATATAGTTATTTAGGTAGGTAACTCTTACCAATTACATCTCATGTAACTCTTGGAAGGGTATGGATTTTGACATCACATGTCCTAGCTAAAAATGTCATATGATGCCCTAGGTCCAAAAACCTTTTAATGACCTAGTTAAGTCAAACCAAACAAATGTTTGGAAATCATTCTTTCCTAATTTGCCTTCCTCAAATGATTTAATACACCCTGTTGTGGTAGACCCATATATAATAATCTAAGGCTTAACAAGTGTTTGAGAATATAGGAGGCATCATGGTGACTTAAAATTGAATGAGGGCTCCCATTTATTTTACGTTATTTGTATATTATTATGTTGTAGACATACATCATATGCATAACAACTCATATATAACATAATAATAAAGCAATAAAGTAAACATGATATAGCACAACATAAATCTAGATTGATCTTTATAAGCCAATATGAAGGTTAATGGTCAATCATAGGTATTAATCCTTGGATTTCTACTGTGAGTTTCCACCTTAGATCTCCATACTTAGCCTCTTTTTGTGTCTCTATATTGGGCTTTCATTTACATTACATTACAAGTTGTAATATATGCTATTCTATTACTACTTAATAAAATAAAATTGTAATAAATAAAAGATGACTTGTATGGCATATTTAATAAATAAAAAATCCAATCACATTGGTCTTAAGAGTCATGCCATGTACCGTACATTTTTACACTAAACACATAGAGCATAATAGATTAATTTTCATTAAAATTAATTACTATGATGAGAATGATCTATGGGGTGAATCTATTCAGCGATTCTGCTAAGGTAAATGATTTACCAAAACTCTTTAAATGAGTAGTTGCCAAAACCTTAAACCATCATAATCATATGTTCAAAATATGTCAATTATATTCAATACTTGAATAAGAACACCATCAATCTTTCCATCTGCACTTTGTAGATTTATAATTAGGCATGGTCATGTGCCTTAATGTGAGCAGTTGTGTGCATTGTATGCTACAAAAATTAATCATAGCCACAATTGTGTGCCACGATTCGCACAGTAGTGAGCCCTATGCAGCTAAATTTCTGCCTTTAAAAATAACATGTATTTGCTAAAAATTCATACTATAAATGGTGTTTAATTGTATTAAACAACCATAGATAATAATCCAAGTAACGTACATAATTTTTTTCTATATGTATTATTTAAATAATCAAATAAAAATGATGAAAAGAAATTTTGAAAACACTTTTCAAAATGAAATATATCATATATATTTCAAAACTTATTTTTCAATTCTCATGTATATATCGCATATATCAACAATCAATCTAATCAAATTACAAGTGGCTCTGATACCATTGTTGGGTTTCATGATACATAATGTTATAACAAACAATACTTTTAACCATAAAACCCATAACCTAGATCCATGTAATTTGACTTAGATTAATTGAGAGGGTTTCAAAACACTTACCAAGATGATCTAATAGTATGATAATTAGGAGGAAGAGAGGGGGTTCACTCTAGTGACAACCTACCTCAAGCTTTTTGTGTCTTTTTATTGAATTAAGATGTCACCAAAAGATCACACCCTCTATGTTATCCACACAAGTAAGATGATCCAAAGCAAAGTAGGTCTACTAGAACCTTTGTTGTCTCATAACACATTTTCTCTTTATGTGTTTTTCTCATAAGATGTAGTGGAGGAAGAATGAGAATATCACTTTGCAAACCCTAGAAAAAAGATGTCTATATATACATGCTATCTAGGGTTTCTCTTACCAAAACTGTTTTGGTAAGACTAAACATCCTTTTCTACTTTAATTTTAATTCTAAATTAGAATTATTTCCTATTTATTTAGATAACTTTTACCTTGTATATATATATATATATATATATATGTTTGGGATTGTTCTAAGTGTGTGACCCTGTAGTTTCACACAAAGTTAGCAGTGGGCCTAAACTTCCTATTTTACCCCACAAGTCATAATTGGTCTCTAGCAAGACATTATAACTACCCAAGTTATGTGAAGGCTAGTAATAAGATATAACCTAATACATAGCTTGTATTATAGTCATTTTGTCACATGATATGAAAATATCACTATGCAAACCCTAGAGAAAGAGATGTTTATATATACATCCTATCTAGGTTTCTCTTACCAAAACTATTTTAGTAAGACTAAACTTCCTTTTATACTTTAATTTTAATTCCTAATTAGAATCATTTCCAATTATTTAGATAATGTTTACCTTAAATAAATTAGGAAATAAATAAATATTATATATATATATATATATGTGTGTGTGTGTGTGTGTGTGTGTGTGTGTGATTATTCTAAGTGTGCAACCCAATAGTTTCACACAAAGTCAGCAGTAGGCCTAAACTTCCCATTTTAGCCCACAAATCATAATTTGTGTCTATTAAGACATTATGACTACCCAAGTTATGTAAAGGTCAATAATCCGATATAACCTAATACATAGCTTGTACTATAGTCCTTTTATCACATGATATCCTAATTGAAAATAAGGCATCGATTATGTCATCCTTATATTGTTCAGTCATATTATTTATTGATCCTAAGTAGACTAACACTGAAAACTCTTTATCATTCTAGCATGGCCATGCATTTTTGTTCAGTCTAACTCATCGAGGGGCCCAACAAATATCTTTTTAAAAAAATTGATGGGAAAATTCCATCTTAACCACTTACATTCCTCACACAACTCATTCTATGTCCAATTACAACTAGTTTTACTAGCCAGTTAAAGTATAGTGTAAGGATGTGTCAATTACAAAACTTATCATAAAGGAAACCATGGTGATCTAAGGTTAGAGGACTCAAATAATACTACTGTGATGAGAATTACCTACGACAATAATCCATGTGGTATTCTTATAGTGGGTCGATACAGTACATCATTTCCCTAAATATGTACCCATCTATTTGACTTAATATCTCATATACATGATCAGTAAAACTTAATCATTAACTAACCTCATACTAGTCTTTATTCATTGTTATTCCTATAACAATAATTGACTAGGGATATTTAGATTAGAATTCAAGTATTACCTAAGAGTTTTACTATGAACTCACCTACTTGATGATCTTAGTAAAATTAACTAATCAAGGATAATATTAGAATTAGCTAGTAATAATAAAAATGCCTATTTATTATTAAAATAGAAATATGACAATGTCAAAATATGACCATTACATAATTAGCCTAGGACATATCACTAGCAAGGCCACGACAGGGGATTTTCTTATTGGTTTTAAGTGAGGCATTTTTATGGTGCTTAGACTAACATGGTGGTCTATTAGGTATGATCTATGTCTTTTAGACCCATTTAGTTTTTTATTTTGGTTGTATAGCTTTTACACCTTGTATGAGGAGTGTGCTTGAGCTAGTGCTTCCAAGTTAAGGAATTGTCTTATTAGAGATGACTTATGCATGTTGGAGGAGTCCATATGTTTTAAGGAATGTTTTACTTCAATATATTTGACTTGGCTATATTTTTTTGTAGATTGGTATTCCACTCTAAAGTCTTTAGAAGCACTTCTTGGTTCCTTTTTGCAAATGTATTCATGCATATGGTGTCAACTACGCCCTACTATTATGCCTTGTATGCAAATGTCAATATGTATAAGATTATTTAGCTTCTCTTGGGTATGTTTATGGATGCATGTATGCATGTGATGTGATTGATTATGGTACAAGATAATCCTTGCATTCAAGTTCATGCTTGTAGGGAACATTGGAGATCGTGGTATCTGATGAGGAGGTTAACCTTCTTGTATATGATGTATAAAATGCTAATTCATGCATTATATGAAAAAGGGGAAAGCTATCCTTTTAGTGGTATTTAAGAGAATGCATGCATACAAATGATCACACAACCAATATGAGAAAGAAGATATGTGAGTGTATATGTAAGTGCATGCATAAATGTTATATGTGTGCTTAGGAAATGTTGATGATCCTTACTATTTATTAAAGATGATGATCATTTTAATTTTAATGGTGTAGCTGCATGTGTTGAATGTGAATGAACAAATTGTGTGAAAGAATGAGAGATGTCATATTTATGCATGAATGCAAAGTACTAGCTATTTTTCCTCAAAATGGAGGAGACCACATTCTTTAGGTATATGAGCAAATGCATGTATGAATGGTGATTGTGTTATAATATGTATTCATGTGTAGATTCAAGTAATATAAATGGTTATTGGGATACTAAGAAGGAAATGGATTATATGTACATTTATCCATGCAATGCTAATTATTAGGTAAAGAAGAAAATGACTCGCTTGCATGCAGTGTAAATGGTTATGCCTTATAAGAATGTGATGTCAGCTTGCTTTCCTGAGTATATGCATAGCTATGTATGCATGTTCAAAATAGGGATATTCATGTCATGGAATGAAACATTTATAAAAGAGCACACGCTCATGAGGCATTGGATAGTTTGTTAATGTGTATGCTCATGAAATGCTAGTCATTATACTTATGAAGGAGAAGTTCCATCATGTATGTAAGCATGCATGTGCATATAATGTTGTTATGGATGTTGCATTCATGAAGTATTAATGGTAATAGAGAGGAAAATTGTCCATTTTTCTGATGCATATGGACAAATGCAAGTATGCATGAGATGCCAATGATTATGGTCCATGCTAAAAGAAATGTGACCAATTATTTGTAGATGTATGCATGTATGAAAGCCAAAAAATGATGAAATATGGCATCGCTTATCATCATACATACACATACAAGTGAACAACTATACCTTATGAAGATAAGACGATTGCTTATTTTCTCGAACTTATTATAAATAATAATGGCTAATTGCTCTTGCTTTATTTTCTTATTATGATTGTCTACTAGTGCATGCCATATTGCTCTTCTTTTCAGCTTTTGTTATTATTCCTTTTGAATAGAAAAAAAGGATGTATTAGTATTTATTAATTATGTGAATGTTTGATAGCATACCTATTATTTATAGCATTGTAGGTCCGTTACTATACTACCTGGCAGTTTCAATAAGGTCAACATGTATTATCAATTTCTACTGTGCGTGAAGCATATCATTACCGGGAAGGGCTTTGATGGGGTTGTTGCTGCATTATCTTATAATTCATATGTGTCGAGTCATATTACTATGTATGCACTGATAGAGTGATGGATGAACACGACACATACTTTCCATCTACTTGTTGGGGAGATGACCATCCCTTTTTTGCACTTTGCAGCTATTATTAGCTTGAGCTTTTATGGAGAGCCCATTCTTTTCAGTGAGGAGGACTGCTCTCTTGCGGTGGTGAGGAGGCGCCTTACCATGAAGTTGCTTGGGGTGGCCACTCCTATGATGTTTGGTTGCTTGTACCTCACTCGTTACACTAAGTTTATTTCTTTTATATGGATAATGTATGATAATAGTCTTGTTTCAGTAGAGTAGTTAGCTCACTACTTTTTGTTCTACTTGTTGAGTGATATCATCTTTTTGAACCCTTTAGGTATAGGTAGTCTCTGATTGCTACCAGTTCGAAGGGATTTGGATGGCTTGTTGAGGAATTACTAGGGTACTACCGCTTTTGCCCATATGTACTCGGGCCTTAATGCAGCATGTCAAGGTAGCTCAAGGATCTATAAATGCTTGTTTGTGCTATATATGAGTAGGAGTTCTCATTTCTATTCTTTTTGCTCTTTGTCTTTAGTTTATTATTTCTGACTTCCTAGTTCTGGCAGATTTGAGCTTATGAGTTTAAGGTTCTCCTTTATTCAACTATTAAGCATTTCTTAGAGGACGGTTTTCCTCATTATTGTTGATGAATCAGGAGGACTATTAATTTGATTGAGGATTGTGCAGTGGCTTAGGACTACATGGGCAAGTTATCCCTTAATCAGGTATGTTTTGTTGGGTTTCGTGATACAAACGCAATGGAAAAATTAAAATTTTGTCATGTTCCCAAGCTTAGATCCATGTAATTCAACTACTTGATTAAATCTAAGGTTTCAAGAATCTTACCAAAATGTAGAAGAGGCAAGATTTTCTGGAAGGATGAGAGGAGGTTCACACCAGTGACACCTTACCTCGAGCTTTTTGGCTTGGTTTTTCGAATCAAGACGTCTCCAAAAGGATGCATCCTCTATAGGTATCCACACCAACAGCCCTTCACAAAATGAATTGGAGTGTGTGTGCTAGCAACCTCGTTGATTGTCTCACAAATCAAGAACAAAAGAAAAACACTGTCTTTGTTTTCTAATAAGAAAGAAAATGAATTTGGAGGCAGGAAAAACAAGAATGTGAAACCCTAGAGAATATAACATATTTATAGACTCCAAATTAGGGTTTCACCTACCAATGACCTTTTGGTAATTTTCCATTTATTATATTCTGATTTTGTTTAAAAACAAATCAAAAATAATAACTTATTTATTTATTTATTTAAAATAAAATTTATCTTAAATAAATAAACAAATAAATAAATAAAAAACTTAAATTATTTATTTCCACAAAGTTTATTTTGGGCTTATTAAACCCATATTCATTTTGGGCTTGTTCTAAGTGTGTGACCCTATAGGTTCACATAACATTAGTAGTGGGCCTAAATCTCTATTTAGGCCTACAAGTCATAAGTGGCCTCTAGCAAGACATTATGACTACCCAAGTCATGTGAAGTCAATAATCTAACATAACCTAATTACAATGAATTTTATTATCTCTTTATCACATGATATCTTAATTGAACATAAGGCATAGAATGTCATCCTTATATAGTACAATATTATTACTTGATTCTAAGTAGACTGAAAATGATAACTCTTTATCAATTCATTTCAGCATGGCCATGCAATTTTCTTCAGTCTATCTCATCAAGGGGCCTATAGATATCTTTCTCACATTAATGAGGGATAAATTCCTTCTGAATCACTCACATTCCTCACATAACTAATTTTATATCCAACAACATTCCAATTTAATCGTCCGATTAAAGACAACGTTAGAATGTGTCAAAAATATAAAATAGCTATGTAGAAATCCATGATGATTTCAAGGTCAAAGGACCGAAATAAAATTACTGTGATAAGAAATACTTATGATAATAATCTATGTAGTATTCTCATAGTGGGTCAATCCAGTACATGATCTCTCATCATGTACCTATGAGTTGACTTAATATCTCATATTCATGATTAGTAAAGCATAACGATCAGTCAACATCATACTAGCCTTAATACTTCAATATTTATATAATGAATAAATGGCTAGGGATAATTAGAATAGAACTCTTATTTTAATCTAAGGGTTTTACTATCAAGTCACACACTTGATGGCCTTAGTAAGAATTAACTATTCATATAATTATCATAAATCAAATGATAATGAAATACCTCTTTATTAATAAAATAAGAAAGTCAATGCATAACCAAATGATTGACCTAGTGCATATCACTAACATGTTTGACTCATGCTATGTTGGTTGTCTCCTTTTAGATATTCTTTGTTCATTCTTGCCTTTTGAGTAGATCTTCCTTCGTTGGTGGGTGGCAAGGTCACATTGGATGGCAGAGATGGTGATAGCATGGAAGCTGATGGAGAGATGAGTATTGTTGTCCAGCCTTACTGGCAGAGTGTGGTATTTGGGTGAGCGAGTCCATCATTGGTGGGATGGTCCATTTGCAAGGAGAGTCCTTATTCCTCCCCCTGGTGACATGTTATGGGGCTATGAGCTTAGTGGTGATCAGCTTGCTGATATCATGATATGATGCTCCTCTGAGAGTCTCTTATAGGGTGCGGGCTTGCCTTATGCTGATGTGTTGATCCCTTATGCTGATTGACATTATGGCTAATGGCACTTTTCCTCCACCTCCACCTCCTCAAGGAGATGCATCTTACCTTTCAGATTCAAGGACTAAGCCATTACGCGAAATGTCGAGAGTTGCTTCCTCTGATCTGATAGGCTTTTATTCCTATTTTGTACAAGCATGTAACAAACTTTCTATGTAATGAACTATAATTGACACAAGTTATGAGAGCTTATTTATAGTGGCGAGGATCTTGTCAGAAGAGATTTGGGTCCTATTGAGAGGAGAATGGGGGGACATTCCCTAATGAGGTGACTGCTCATGCTAGCAGTATGGCTTCTAGTAGTACTATTCTTGGGGACTTGGTGGTTCAGCCATCCTTGGCTTTTCTTAGGATAGATATCTTTGATTTGCCTCGCCTTGGCTTTCCTCAGTCGGGTGTTGCTCCTCCTAACACTACCCATGTTTGTGTTTCATTTCACTTATTTTGCCTTTGTTTTATATATTTGTTAAGTGGTGATTGACTTATTTGCTTGCTTTTGTAGATTTTTGTCTCCTCTAGTCAGTACTGGCATACCATTGCAGGGAGTGCATAGTAGTGCTTTTCGGAGTTTGTGACCACTCAAAGGGTATGCCTTTTTTATTGTACCAATTGATTTTATGTACATGTTTTATGTATTCATGCATGATATGTAGTATGTCATGCAGGCTTAATACCATCACGGTAGCCATGAATGGGAGTGGAGCAAATGGCTTATTATGATCACATTAGTGAGTTGGAGTCATGGCTATCATCCTTTGCGATGAACGATGATGAGCCCATATCAAATGAGGGAGATGCTTGAGCAAGATTGGTGCTTGCTTCTGATGGCATCCATGGCTAATGTAGTTGTTTTAGGGGCTAAATGTAGGACTTTTGACCTGTGGTTTGCTTTGTTATATCATCTTCCCAAGGTTATGGACTCTGGGTGTTGTATATGGGCATTTGTCCCTAATGTGTTGTATGATACTTATATGATGATGACTGTATATGCTTCTTATTGTGTGTCATTAATGATGTTTGTCATGACTCTTCCTTGCCTCTTTTACTTTTCTATTTTTTGCTTAAGGTGTCTCCTTTTAGAGCTTTTTGCACTTAGCTGGGTTTTCTTTTTCTTCCTTTTTTTGCCTAAGGTGTCTCTTCTCAGAGCTGTTCACAGCTAACTGGGCTTTTTTTTAGGCTTTGATGATAGTGGCTAATCTCAAAGAGAAAGTTATGAGTTGTGGTCATGTAATGAAAGAAAATGCAAAGTATGTTTGATGCAATTCATGATGATAAACTATGTTGCATTTTTCAAAGACATTTTGCATACATCGACAATCATTCTTATTTCATTGAAGTCATTTAAGAAAAGCACAGGTGCATTCATACAAATTTTAAACTCAAGGTTACCCCTATCCTTAACTAAGCTTCTTAGGCTTTCTAGTTAAGTATTTTATCTCTTTTGCCTAGGTTGCCCATGTAGGGTTTTCAACCTAGTAGGAAGTCTCTAACTTTTGCTTGAGCTGCTATTTTTTGGTTTTCAACTTAATGGGATTTTTTTATGCCTTAGATGTAGTACTTTTTTAAGCGGTCTATATTAACAGGTTCGAAGAATTCATTGCCTTTAAAATCCATTAGCTTGGCTGCTCCTTTTCAATAAGACATGTTTGACCAAGTATGGGCCTTTCCAGTTTGGTTTGAATTTTCCTCTCATATCTAGAATGTTCTGCCTCATTTGCTTTAACACCTAGTCTCCTACTTCCACACTCTTTTATTTTATATTTTTATTGAAGGTTTTGGCTAGTCGAGCCTGATGCAACAATGTGTGGTACAAAGACTTAAGCCTTTGATTGTCTAAGAGGGTGAGATTATCATGCCTCTATTGAGCCCATTGTACTACTCGTAGTTCATATTTGATCGCTACTCGAAGAGACTTGATTTTTGTTTCAATTGGAAGCACTACTTCTTATCCGTATACTAGCAAGAAAGGAGTTGATTTGGTTGAAGTTTTGACTATTGTTCAGTACCCCCATAAGGCATATGGCAATATATCTACCAAATCTTGATAAGTCTGAGTCATTTTTTATTAAATGTTCTTGATTTTCTTATTTGCAGCTTCAACAGCCCCATTTTCTTGTGGTTAATAAGGAGAAGATTTATGATGTTCCACCTTATAACTCCTTAGCAGCTCTCTAACCTCCTTTTGGATTTGGACATCATTATTAGAGATGATGTCATGGGGGATCCCATATCAATATAAAAAATTTCTTTTGATGAATTTGGCCACTTGCTTGGATCTTATCCTTAAGAATGATTCTACATTGCACTTTGTGAAGTAATCCACTGCCACTAAGATGAAACTATGTCTATTTTAGGCTGTCGGGTGGATTTCTCCAATTATGTCTAGTCCCTATGCTAAGAAGGGCTATGGAGAGGAGATGTAGTACAATTCTATTAAGGGAAGGTGGCTAACATTCCTATGGATATAACACTTGTAGCATTTCTTTACATATTTAATACAAGCTTCCATCATTGTTATCCAGAAGGACCCTTGTCTAATTAGTTTCTCAGTTAGGATTGCTCCATTCATGTGCAGACCATAAACATCCATGTGTACTTCTTCTATTGCTCTTGCAGCCTCAATTTCATTTAGACATTAGAGTTGTAAACCATCCGAGGTTCTTCTATATAGCACACCCTAGTACGATGTGAATTTTGATGTTAATCATCGAATGACTACTTTATCTCTTTCATCTACTTAATTAGCATAGGCTCGTTCTTTTAGATATCTCTAAATGTCATAGAACCAAGGTTTTTCAACTGTTCTCATCTTTTATATTATACAGTTCTTATGACAAGGTTGTCTTGATTTGAGTAGGATTAAAGGCTTCATAGGCATTTTGGAAGGTCCTTCCCATACTAATGCTAGGGAAGTAAGTGCATCTGCCATCTGATTGTGATTCATGGGGAAATGAATGAATCTGCATTTTTAAAAGGACATGGTAAGTAGCCTCAAGTGATCCATGTAAGGCTTTAAGTGTTGCTCTTTCAATTCCCACTCTTCCGTGGCATGTGATGGTCTTTCGCAAGTATACGGATTCGTACAAGTAGTAATTAAATATCGATCCCACAGAGATTGCAAATTGATTATAGTGATACTAGTTGTGTTTATTTGTTTAAACAATGAAAAAGGGTATTTTTAATTAAACTAAAAATTAAACTAAAACAAAACACAAAAATCACAATGAGATAACAATCACTTTAGAGAGCTAGGGTTCTTATTATAAATTCAACCTTTATTTAAGATAAACTAACTACTAAGCCATACCTAACCTTAATCTAATTTGAGGGTTTCTCAAGAATCATAGGCTTTCCTCCTAAGACAACCCTATGATTAACAAAGTACATTGACGTTCTTAGATTTAAAGCTCTCGCCTACTAAATGTTCGGTTAACTCAGTTTAAGCATCAACCCTTAATCAATATTAGTTGCTTAAGTGTTTCTTAACTAAGAAAGCATCTAACAGGTTATTGTTTAAATCCAATACAACTTATCTCTCGATCAAGTTTTATTGTGTATATTCAATTAAAGGGTGATCAATCCTAAGAAGACATTAAGTTCAACGACAACCATAGGATTTAGATTAATGGCTTAGGTTTAATTGTGATTAGCCCATGGTTGATTTACAATAAGAACCCTAACCAATAATTTAGCTACTCATGTCAATTGTAAGAGATAAAGATAAAGAATAAAAGAAACTAAACATCATCATTAAATTGAAATTAAGAATGAATAAACACAATTGAATAGAAGAAACCCCCTGTTCAATAGGAAGTTTGATGTTGATGTTCTTGTTCTTATTCTCAAATCTTCAAACTAACATAAGCAAGAAAAAAAATCCTTGTTCTTCCAAACTGCTCTCTTAAAATTCTCTAAAAAAAATAATGTATGTCAAGAAAAAATAATCCCCCTCCAAGTGATGAATAATAATCTATTTATATCCCTTTGTTTCTGGTGGCTACCCTCTTATAAAACCTTAATTACAAACCCTAGGGTTACAACCATGTGAAATCTCCATCTTGTCCCTCATGAGTCAGCAATTAAAGTCACCTCTGAATTTTTTCAATCACCAAGTCGCACGGCCGTGTGCATTTTGCGCACGACCATGCACATCCCTATTTCAGCATTATTGCATTTTGACCTCCATTGCCTTTCGAGCCTACTTCAAGTGCCCACGGCTCCCATGTAGCCTTCCTCTACTGTTCTTTGACTTCCCTAATTACATAAAAATCAACCAAAAATAAACCAACTAATATGTAAAAATAATTAAACACACAAGACATGCAATAAATACTCAACTAAATAAAAATTGAATAAAAGAAACATAAACTTAACTGAAATTGAATTTTTTTCTAAAACGAAAACTACTTAATAACATGCATTTTTCACACTCATCAAATTCCCCCACACTTGAATATTTGCTTATCCTCAAGCAAAACTTGAAAACACATATCTACCTAAAGAATCATACTCATTACTAGCTTTAACTTGACTAACTACCATAATCTCCCTTTAATAAAAAGTTTATAAACTCAAAAAGTAAAACAACAACTGAGGTCAAGAATATATTATTACCATGTGAAGAGCATACTTTTCTAGTGAAAATATGAAAACAAACGATTGACACTCAAGAAATATAAAAACAAGTAGGATTCATGCCAAAATAAAAGGGCTAAGAAGCTCATTAATCAGTATCTTCCCAATCTCAGCATCCCCCACCTTTCTTGTATTACTCAGTGTGGAAACCTCCAAAAAGGGTCCTTTGGATACTCTTACTCTTAAAGAGCATTGGAGTAGAAGGAGCATTTAAAATATTTTTCTTTTCAATTTTAAGCTCCAAACGAGTGCGTTTTACACTCCATCTCGCTCCTTGATTGATTTTTCTTTTTTTTTAAAGAACATTTATACCCACTCTAAAGCAGCCTTAAATTCCTACTCACAAATACTTTTCTCAACTATTAATCATCTAGATTCATGTGTTCAATAGAAAAGTAAGCATTAATGTTCATTAAAATGTAAAAATTCTTAACCACAAGTTGCTCTTCTAATTTAAATATTTAAAACGATCCATTAAGGAAAGATTAAGGCATTTCTTCAAGAAAACTAAGGTTAATGAATAAGGCTCTAAAGGTATATATGTTGCAAAAATTCAAGTGTAAGAGCAAGGCACAAACACACGAAAAGGGTAAAACAAAATAAAAATAAAGCATGAAAATTCTTAATGTAAAACAAACACACAAGCATACAATCATGAAAAGTAAATAAATAAAAGAAAATTAAAGAACAGTATACTCCCTTTATTCCAGTGAAACTGGAGGGGGAATATATGATGTGACCATGATGCACTTTGCAGCTTCGTTAATAGCTTTAGATCTTTTTCTTTGAGGAAGGATACGAAAGATTTCATCAATTTGAAGTTGCAACCTTTTAGCTTTGGGGTCACAACTAACAAGCTCGCAAAATAAAAAAAATTTTAATTCCTCCCCCACACTTAAAATATGCAATGTCCTCATTGCAACGTCCATAACAGGAAAATTTTGAGGAACTGTCTTGTGCATCAGGTCGCATGGCCATGTGCAAAATGCGCACGGTTGTGTGACCAGTATATGCATACTTCACAATTTCACTGAATTAAAAATTCAACACACATAGACAAGCAATGCATCATAAATTTAAATTACAAGTCAATCAAAGCAAAACTCCACTAAACATTTAACTCACAAGACCTCTTCTAGAGCTCCAACTTTTCTTTCATTCCCTGAAATGCACGAGAAACAATTATCAAAATTAGAATAAACTTGCAAAAACATAAAAGAAATAACCAGTTAACAAAAAATAAAAAAAATGAAAATACAAATACAAATAAAAAGATGTAGTCTTGGTTGAGCCCCCAAGAAGTGCTATTTTAATGGTCCATGAGCTAGACCATCAATTTGATCATCTAGTTAATTCCTTCAAGTATGAAACTTGATGGAATTCCTCAAATGTGCTTCCATGGTATAGCTTTAACCTTTGTCCATTCACTTTGAATGTGTCTCCTTTCATGTTGCTCATTTCCACAGCTCCATGAGGATATGAATGAGTCATTATATATGGTCCTGTCTATCTGCTTTTCAACTTTCCAGGAAATAATCTGAGCCATGAGTTGAATAACAAAACTTGATCACCTTCCTTAAACTCCTTGATTCTTACTCTTGCATCATGCCATCTCTTAGTATGTTATTTATAAATCCTTGAATTTTCATAAGCAGCTTCCCTTATTTTGTCGAGTTCATTCAACTGTAACATTCTTCTCTCAGTTGCATTCCTGAAGTCAAAATTCAAGGCTTTCACTGCCCAGTAGGCCTTATGTTCAACCTCAATGGGAAGATGACATGCTTTGCCATAAACCACCCTGAAGACAGACATCCCAAGAGGTGTTTTGTAAGTTGTTCTATATGCCTATAAAGCATCATCAAGCTTCCTTGCCCATTCTTTCCTTGACTTACTTACTGTTCTCTCCAAAATCTTCTTTAACTCCCTATTACTCACCTTAACTTGGCCACTGGTTTGCGGGTGATAAGGTGTAGCTACTCTGTGCTTCACACCGTAGCGAGCTAATAAAGCTTTCATATTCCTATTGCAAAAGTGTGTTCCCCCATCACTTATGATGACTCTAGGCATTCCAAATTGAGAGAATATCTTCTTTAAGAACTTGTAAACAACTCTTGCATCATTGACTGTGCATGCTTGGGCTTCCACCCACTTGGAAACATAATCCACACAAACAAGAATATACTTGTTACCATCTGACGCTATAAATGGTCCCATTAAATCAATGCCCTAAACATAAAAAATTTCCACTTCTAGAATTCCAGATTGGAGCAGTTCATCCTTCTTTGAAATGTTTCCACTCCTTTGGCAAGTGTCACACTGCATTACAAAGTCTCTAGCATTTTGAAAAATTGTTAGCCAATAGAACCCTATTTCAAGAACCTTCGTAGCTGTTTGTTGTGGTACATAATGTCGACCATTAGCCTTCCCATGACAATGTTGTAAAATGTCTCCTGCTTCCTCATTAGTTACACATCTCCTCACTATGCCATCATTGCATAGTTTCCACAAGAATGGCTTATCCCAAATGTAGAACTTAGCATCACGAATCAACTTTTTCTTTTGCTGAGGGGTGAACTCTCTTGGAATTTCACCCACTGAAAAAAAATTTGCTATATCAGCAAACCAAGGAGCATCCATAAATCCTATATTAAAAAGCATTTCGTCAGGGAACATCTCCTTGATAGGCTCTTGCTGATCACTTTCCTCGTGTTTCAACTCCAACCTTGAAAGATGATCAGCTACTACATTTTCAGCTCCTTTCTTATCTCTGATCTCAATATCAAACTCTTGCAACAAAAGTACCCATCTCATGAGCCTTGGTTTTGAATCCTTTTTGTTCATTAAATACTTCAATGTTGCATGATCTGTGTATACAATTGCCTTAGATCCAAGGAGGTATGATCTGAACTTATCAAAGGTAAATATAACAGCTAGCATCTCCTTTTCTGTAGTAGCATAATTCAACTGAGTATCTGTCAATGTTCGGCTTGTATAGTATATCACATGCAACCTGTTCTCTTTTCTTTGGCTAAGAATGACTCCTATTGCATGATCACTGGCGTCACACATCAACTCGAATGGTAGACTCCAATCTGGTGCCATCACTACAGGAGCAGAAACAAGTGCTTGTTTCAACCTGTCAAAAGCCAATTTGCAATCGTCAGTAAAATTAAAAGGTGAATCTCTTTCAAGTAACTTACAAAGGGGTTTTGAGATTTTTGAGAAATCCTTGATAAATCACCTATGGAAGCCTGCATGACCAAGAAAACTCCTAAATCCTTTAACATTTATGGGGTACTGCAGCTTCTCAATTGCCTCCACCTTTGCTTTATCAACCTGAATGCCTTGAGCTGAAATCTTATGTCCAAGTACAATACCTTCATCTACCATGAATGGCACTTTTCCCAATTTAGCACCAAATTTGTTTCCTCACATCATGCTAGAACTTGCTCCAAATTGCTCAGACATCCTTCAAATGAGTTTCCATAGATGGAAAAATCATCCATGATCTCCTCCACTAAATCTACAAATATAGCTATCATACATCTCTAAAAAGTTACAGGAGCATTACATAACCCAAATGGCATTCTCCTGTATGCAAATGTGCCATAAGGACATGTAAAGGTGGTCTTCTCTTGATCTTCTGGAGCTATTGCAATTTGATTGTAACCTGAATAACCATCCAGGAAGTAGTAAAAATCATGTCCTGTTATCCGCTCCAACATTTGATCAATAAAGGGTAATGGGAAATGGTTTTTCCTTGTGGATGAGTTCAGTTTCCTTTAATTAATGCACACTCTCCATCCATTCACAACTCTTGTCGGAACGAACTCTCCTTCTGTATTTTGTACAATTGTTATTCCCCCCTTCTTTGGCACACACTGAATTGGGCTAACCCAATAACTATCAGAGATTGGATAGATAATTCCTGCATCAAGTAGTTTGAGCACTTCTTTCTTTACCACCTCTTGCATGTTCAGGTTGAGCCTCCTCTATCTTTTAATGGTTGGCTTATGTCCATCCTCCATCAAAATCTTATGCATGCAATAAGAGGGACTTATTCCTTTTATATCTGAAATCTTCCAACTGATTGCCTTTATTTTTCTTTTCAGCATATTCACCAATAAATCCTCTTGCTCCTTGCTGAGTTTAAAAGATATAATCACAGGTAAAGTTTGGTCATCACCAAGAAAAGTGCACCTTAAATATTGAGGTAACGGCTTCAAGTCTAATTCTGGTGGCTTTATGATTGAGGGTGGTGTGGGTTCAGTGTTTGGTAATTGTATGTGTGGTTGGTGTGGGTATTTAAGAGTCACTTCTTCTTGAGAAGATTGTACCTGAAAGCACTTCTCAATATTTTCAACTTCTAAAGACCATGCCAACCTCCATCATTGGACTTCATTTACACATTCATCAATGACTTCAACTCACAAGCAAAAATCCTCATTATAGGGATATTTCATAGTCTCATAGATATTAAACTTACAGCTCTCATCCCCACTCTTAATATAAGAGTTCCATCATAGACGTCAATTTTTGCTCTTGCCGTGTAAAGGAATGGCATACCAAGGATTAGTGGAACCTCCTCGTCTTCTTCAAAGCCAAGGACTACAAAATCCACTGGAAAAATAAATTTTCCAGCCTTTACTAACACATCCTCTACTATCCCTTCTGGTTCCTTCATTGTCCTATCTGCAAGTTGTAATTGAATGCTTGTAGATTTTGCTTCTCCTAATCCCAATTTCCTGTAAACAGACAAAGGCATAAGATTAATTAAAGCCCCAGAATCACATAAAGCTCTTTGAAAATTTAAATTTCCCACAGAATAAGGAATGGTAAGACTCCCTGGATGCTTCCTTTTTAAAGGAAGTTTCTTCGAGAAGATAGCGCTACACTCTTTTGTGAGTGTGATGGTCTCACATTCTTGTAACTTCTTTTTGTTGGAAATCAATCCCTTGAGAAATTTAGCATACTTAGGCACTTGCGAAAGACATTCCACCAGAGGCATGTTGATGTGAAGTGCTTTAAACCTCTCTAAAAATTTAGCAAATTATTGATCATGCTCCTGTTTCTTTAGTCTTTGAGGATATGGAGCTGGAGGTTTGTAAGGTTTCACCAGTGGTGATGTAGGTTTCTCCACTACTCATTCCTTATTATTGTTATCCCTTTGCAGCTTCTCCTCTGTTTGCACTTCAACCCATTCATCCTCTTGCTCTTTCTCCTCTTCCTTATTCTTTTCCTGCTCAGATTCTATTGTTGCTTTTGGGATTTGTATCTCTGTTCCACTTCTCAAGTGATCACCTTCAACTGTTCTTTTGGATTCTTCTCAATGTATCTTGCCAAAGAGCCTTGATTCCTCATTGACAAAGAATTTGCCAACTGCCCCATTTGCACCTCTAAATTATGAATAGAGGAAGAGTGATTCTTGAACATCAGCTGAGTGTCTTGATACATTTGCTCAAATCTGCCTTCTAACCTTTTTGTAGCTTCATCTTGTTAGTTAATTTTTGTGGACATCACATCCATGAACTTCTCCAACTTGCTCTCTAAAGAACTCCTAGAAGATGAAGTTTTTTCTTGGTGGTAATTTGATTGCTAGTGTTGCACATTATTCCTTACAAAACCAGGTGGTGCTTGTGGCCTCCACTGGTTGTTCCCTTGATTGCTCCAAGAGAAATTAGGATGATTTCTCCAACTTGGATTATAGGTGTTGCCATGCACTTGGTTCTGCTGTCCTTTAAAGTTGTTCACAAAGTTTACATTCTCCATAGACAAGCTTTGCATCATCTGACACTCTATAGTTGGATGACTACCCTGACATAATTCACAAGAGGAAGACAAGTTAGATATGGCATTGATGTTCATTTTATCCATTCTTTTAGATAAAGCATCCATCTTTGCATTTAATAGTGTCAAACTGTCAACTTCAATTGCTCCCCCTTTCTTTGGAATAGCTCTCTCACTGGAACAGAGGCTTTGGGTATTAGCCATTTCTTTAAAAAGTTCTAAGGCATCTTCTGGTGTCTTAGACATGATAGTTCCTCCTGCTGATGCATCTATGTTTGCTCTCACTATAGGATTGACACCCTTGTAAAAAGACTGTGCCAAATCCCATGAAGGAATCAACTGTGGTGGACATTGTCGCTGAAGATACTTGAATCTATCCTAGCACTCATAAAAACTTTCATCATCTCTTTGATAGAAAGAGTTGATTTCATTTCTAATTTTGAGTACTTTAGCTGGTGGAAAGTACTTATTGAAAAAGGCTGTATAAAGCTCTTGCCATGTGTTTATGGAGTTAGGCACTAAGCTAGTGAACCATCTTTTTGCTGTATCCATTAATGAAAATGGAAAAAGAATGAGCCTGATTGCTTCTGGTTGTACTCCATTCATCTTGAAAGTCAAACAATACTCCAAAAATCTTGTCATATGACCAATTGGATCCTCATGTGGTAAGCCACTAAATTATGAGTTTTAAATCATTTGGATCATGGCGAGTTTGATTTCAAAGTTGTTTGCAGCAACTGCCGGCCTCACAATCAGAGTTTGGTCACCTTGGACATTGGGACTCATAAAGTCCCTCATAGTTCTATGGGCAATGTGCCCATTTTGGCCATCTTGCCCATTTTGTACTTCCCCTCCGTTCATCCTATCTCTATTCTATCTTCTCTTTCTATAAATAGTTTTCTCAATTTCTAAATCAAGTGGTATCAACTGGATTCCTTGTCTGCTTCCACCACCCATTGTGTGTATACAACAATAAGTGTTCCTGTAAAAATTAAAAAAAATAAAAACAAAAGTAAAAAAAATAACGTCTAAATCAAACATCACAAAATTCTCAACAATATCAATTTGGCAATCCTTGGCAACAGCGCCAAAAACTTGATGGTCTTCCTCAAGTATACGGATTCATACAAGTAGTAATTAAATATCGATCCCATAGAGATTGCAAATTGATAACAGTGATACTAGTTGTGTTTATTTGTTTAAACAACGAAAAAGGGTATTTTCAATTAAACTAAAAATTAAACTAAAACAAAACACAAAAATCATAATGAGATAACAATCACTTTAGAGAGCTAGGGTTCTTATTACAAATTCAACCTTTATTTAAGATAAACTAACTACTAAGCCATACCTAACCTTAATCCAATTTGAGGGTTTCTCAAGAATCATAGGCTTTCCTCCTAAGACAACCCTATGATTAACCAAGTACATTGACGTTCTTAGATTTAAAGCTCTCGCCTACTAAGTGTTTGGTTAACTCAGTTTAAGCATCAACCCTTAATCAATATTAGTTGCTTAAGTGTTTCTCAACTAAGAAAGCATCTAATAGGTTATTGTTTAAATCCAATACAACCTATCTCTCGATCAAGTTTCATTGTGTATATTCAATCAAAGGGTGATCAATCCTAAGAAGACATTAAGTTCAATAACAACCATAGGATTTAGATTAATGGCTTAGGTTTAATTGTGATTAGCCCATGGTTGATTTACAATAAGAACCCTAACCAATAATTTAGTTACTCATGTCAATTGTAAGAGATAAAGATAAAGAATAAAAGAAACTAAACATCATCATTAAATTGAAATAAAGAATGAATAAACATAATTGAATAGAAGAAACCCCCTGTTCAATAAGAAGTTTGATGTTCTTGTTCTTATTCTCAAATCTTCAAACTAACATAAGCAAGAAAAAAAAATCCTTGTTCTTCCCAACTGCACTCTCAAAATTCTATAAAAAAAATAATGTATCTCAAAAAAAATAATCCCTCTCCAACTGATGAATAATAATCTATTTATATCCCTTTGTTTCTTGTGGCTACCCTCTTATAAAACCCTAATTACAAACCCTAGGGTTACAGTCATGCGAAATCTCCATCTTGTCCCTCATGAGTTAGCAATTAAAGTCACCTCCGAATTTTTTCAATCACCAGGTCGCACTACCGTGCACTTCCCTATTTCAGCATTATCGCATATTGACCTCCATTGCCTTTCGAGCCTACTTCAAGTGCCCACGGCTCCCATGTAGCCTTCCTCTATTGTTCTTTGACTTCCCTAATTACATAAAAATCAACCAAAAATAAACCAACTAATACGTAAAAATAATTAAACAAACAAGACATGCAGTAAGTACTCAACTAAATAAAAACTGAATAAAAGAAACATAAAATTAATTGAAATTGAATTTTTTTCTAAAACGAAAACTACTTAATAATATGCATTTTTCACACTCATCAACATGGTTGATTACTAGCATAGAATCTTTGAAGATTTTGACTTTTGTAACATCTAGGGATATTAGTGCTTATATTTTGAGTGCATATGCCTCATATTCTGCTTTATTATTTGACTCTAAATTTGAGCTTTTTGGCCATTAGTAGTACTTCACCTTCTGGGGATTGTAATATGACATTGATTATTGAACCGAACACATTGACCACTCCATCAAAGTACATGTGCCATCCTTTGATTTCAATGGCTGAGGTCATCTAGGAAGTTTAGTTAGATTTCTTATAATTCTAGAATGGTTGAGATCTAGAAATTCAGCCACTGCTCTTCCTTTTACTTCCTTCTTAGTTAGATATTGTACATCAAATTATGTTAGTAGCATGAGCCACTTGGCTAGTTTTCCCACTAGAGAGGGAGCTTCGTAGAGGCACTTCATTGTGTCCATTTTAGATATAGCCTGAATTATATAAGACCGAAAGTACTGTGTAAGTTTCTTCATTACCTATACCATTGTTAGGCATATCTGTTCAACTTGGGTGTACTTCTCCTCATACGGCAACATATTCTTACTTAAGTAGTATACTACATGTTCTACTTTCATTTCTCCCTCTTTGACTAGCATTGCACCAATAACATTTCCTTTGATGGCCAGATACAAGATTAAAGGTATCCTTAGTTTAGGTGGTCTTAGAACCGGTGGGTTAGCTAGCTAGTTCTTGATCTTCTCAAATGCTAACTTACATTATTCATTCCATTCAACTAGCTGATCTTTTCTAAGTAGCTTAAAGATTAGTTCACACACTACTATCAACTTGGCGATGAATCTACTCACGGATTGTAGTTTCACTAGAAACCCTCTGATTTCTTTCTCTATTCTTGGTACTACATCTGTCTGATCTATGAGCAACCAAAATGATAAGTATTATTCTAGCACTTTAGTGATGGCTATGGTGTTTTATTATAATGTAGCAAGTCTTTTAGTTTTCAAGGGACATGGGAACTTGACCAAATAGGGATAAGTGATTGGTGTCGAGGGGGGGGATGAGATGCTTTTGCTTTTGTAAAGTCGCCACCTGATTTTTAGAAAATTGAGAAAAGAAACGGGACAACATAGGATCACTAGGTGAGTATTTTCCCTAATAAAAATTTTTAGGTTTGAGAGATTGCATCTAATTTTTAACTATTTCTCATTGTACGATATTCTATGTATAGCTACCACAATACCCTAGTTTCAGTAATGATAGTTTATATAGCATTCACACAGTACATCAGATAGTATATGATAATAAAGCTAAAAATTTATTTATTACATCACTTTCCTGATAAAATACATATGAAAAGGAAAACATTGCAACAAAGTAAATCTAATATGATAGATCTACAAGAATAACATGACCCTTTACATAATTTGTTCGATGAATGATTGGATGATCATGCTTGTAATGATTATATGAGGTCATCACTAGACCAAAAGCATGATGACTCTATTCTAAAATCTAAACTTTTCACATTATTGGTATTACAATGTGATTTCATGATTTTAGAAATATAGGATGCAGAATGATGACATGAAATAAGCATAATGAAGTATATATTATTCATATAGCATGCAAGAGTTCCAATCTCATCACACAAGCGTAATAGTATTCCTAAATGGTGGTTACAGCATGATAAAATGCAATGCGATAAAATAAATGTGCTAAAATAACTGTGTGGTCCTTAGACTTGACTCATTTTGTATGAACTTTGAAGCTCTACCTTCGAGAGATTATCTACCTTTCCACATTGAGAGGTTTAAAATGATAGCAGAATGACGCTAGACTATATACCTTCGAAGCATGCATTGTCGAAGATGAGGTTGGGTTTGGTAGGAAAAGGGATCTAACAACCTAAAGGAAAGGCTATCGGAGAGCAAAAACTATATGGAAAAGGGTTTCCCGCACCTTCAACTAGACTGATTTTTGAGTGTGTGTGTGTCTTCACTTGCTCCCCCCTCCAAAATGGGATGCAGAGGGTGTACTTATAGGAAAAAATGAGTAGAATGGAGTGGTCTAGGCATGGTCACATGTGTATAAGGGGATTTTATGCGTGGCCATGCCAAGTGCACATGACCGCACACAATGTGCGCATGGTCGCACACTTGGCGCCTGGTCAGACGTGCATATATGCATTTTCACACACACTTCAATGCTCTATATGCTATTCTAGGGTTTCACACATGCTATTTCAAGGTTGGTTCCTAGGATTTTTAGGCCTTCCGGATGCATTTTCAAAGTCTGTTTTGCCAAATTCGACCTCAATTTTAGTACATGACACCTAGGGGTGTTTATGCGCACTTCTAAGCTATACATGCTAATATTCAGGTTATGTTGGACCATTCTAGGACCACTTCTGAAGGTTTTGGAGCCTTCTAAATATGTTTTTAAAGTTCATTTTATTAAAATTGATTTTTATTTTTTTCACGAGGCTAGGTCCCGGTATAACAAAATGTGTATCGACCCAACGAGCTGAGTATTCTAAGAGGAGTTTTCTCAAAATAAACCTCTCATTATTCTAATAATTCATATTTTCCAAGGTCAGAGCACAAATTAATGGCTTAGTGATCGATTTTGCACACTACTAGGGTTGGTTGGGTGTTTTAAGGTTGCACACTTCAAAAGTGTTACGAACAAGTAGACTCTAGTCATCTCGGGGATTCATTTCATCATTAGACCTTTTTAGGGATAGTCAATTTTAAGGTATGATAGTTGCCTCCTGCTTCATATGTATTGCATAGCCACTTACTGCTAGTGTCATTATATGTGAAGCAAATGCAAAGATGCAAAAATGTTTTAGTAAGGAGAGAGCTATTTACCTGTTGGTTATCTGTAGATGTCTCATCAAGATTTGATTGTTGATGTCATGTTTTGTTTATTGTTGTTATTCTGTGACTTGGTTATCATGTAGGGTGCTATTTTGGAAAATATGCAAGCTTATGATTGATGCAAAGTGTAGAATACGAATGTGACTATAACCTTTTTAAGTGTCATGCAAATGAACATACTACTAACCAAAATGTGGATATGACTATAACCCTTTAGGTGTCACACAAAATAAGGATGTTACTAAGCATTGGGGCTATAACCTTTTTTGTTATGATGCAAATGAACATGCGACTATAACCTTCTTAGGTGTAATGCAAAATGAACATGCGACTATAACATTCTTAGGTGTCATGCAAAATGAATAGGCAACTATAACCTTCTTTAGTGTCATGCGACTATAACCTTTTTAGGTGCACATGAATTAACATGTGACTATAACATTCTTAGGTGTCACACGAAATGAACATGCGACTATAACCTTCTTAGGTGTCACACAAATGAAAATGTGACTATAGCCTTCTTAGGTATCACGTGAATGAATATGCGACTATAGCCTTCTTAGGTGTCACATGAATGAAGATGCTACTATGAAAATGAGAATACTCCTAAGTAGTGTGGATGCCCTTTAGCAATGTGAGGATGCTTTTAGTGATGAAAGTGCTTTTAATCAATGAGAAGATGTTTGAAAGTGCTTCCAAGTAATGTGAATGCTCCTAAGCAATATGGGTACTTCTAAGTAGTGTGAAGCGATGTGAGAGTGCTTCTAAATGGTATAGGTGCTTCTAAGTAATAAATGAGGTAGTAGTAATGATACAATAATGATGCAGTTGTAAGTACCCAATTTTGAGATGCAATTATGCACGCGTGCGACGAAAGCCCCTATAACAAAAATCTAATTGAGAATTAATCTCTGGTATAAAGTTTCACGATTTAAAGGACTAAATTGCAACTTTTTATGGATTTAATTACAAAATTGGTTTTTTAGGGATTTGATTACAAAAATTACAAACTTCTTAGGACCTTTTTTGTAATTTAATTTAAAAAAAAATGGTTAACCAACATTAAGTAATGTCGATCGACATTACATAATGATGATCAGCATTATGTAATGCCAGTCAACATTAGGCAATGCCAGTCTACATTTTGGATTGAAAATTGGCATTCTAGAATGCCAATTTTTGCTAAAAAGTGATTTTATGTAATTTTTTGCCATGATTTTGTCATTTTTCAATTTTTTCATTGGTCTAGGACACCATGTGTTTGATGTTTTCAATACCTTATCACTCATCATCTCATTTTCTTGATTTTAAAAATTTTAAAAATAAAAGGCAGAGACTCTTGATCTCACTCCCAACTATCGTGCAACTTCCCTATATAATCATAGGAGCTAGGGGTGCTAGGCCAACCTTTAAAAGCTAAGAGACAGATTCTATGAGGGGATGAAAAAAAAGTTGCAAGAAAAACCTTAGAAAAAAGAACTACAAAAAAAATCAAAGAGAAAAAACCTAAATTAGCTACTACAAAAAAAAAAACCTTTGAAAAAATATGTTCTTTGCTTTTAAAGTCCAGAAGATCAAGAAAAAAATAATAAAGATCATCTCAAAACAGTGACAATCCCAATCTGAGGGGCATTCAAATAGCATTTGCACAACATCTTTTATTTTTTCTCTTTTATTTTGATTTTATTTCTTTGTTTTTTTTAATTGATTCATTACTGATTAATTTTTTTGCTTTTTGTTTTGATCGATGTTCTATAGTACTCTAGAGATGAGGTTGGAGATATGTGATTTTAGGCAGTGACCATTAGAAGAATCCATGGAATGCCGTGGATTAAGATTTGTAAAACCCTTATAGGATTTAGGATTTATGATTTCTATGTTCTTTTAATTTGCTTATGTTTTGGGTTGTAATTAATTTCTTTTTTATTTCTTCACATTTGTTTGTAATAGCCTCAATAGTAGGAAATAGTACAATTTTATATTCTTTGCACTAAAATTGATCAATAGTTTAGGTTCAATTGGGTAAAAATCAATTAAAATCAATGGTGGCCTTAGATTAATTTAGACTGCGTGCAATTAAAATTAAGTTAGAAATCACTAAATGTATGTTTTTGATTCATTATTTGCTTTAATTTATGGTTTGGGCTTATTTGCATGTTTTTATTCTCTTTGGGCCTCAAACCCACGTTAGGTTCTAACCTATTTAATAAATAGGTTTAAAAATGGTTTTTAGGTTTTAATTAATTTAAAATTAATTTAGGCCCATTTATGTTAAATTAGACCTTAGGCCCATTTCTAGTAATTAAAATTAATTTAGATTTAGGTCAGCCCATTAATTTCATTTCTTTTAAAATAAATAGACTTAGGCTCCAATTTTATTTAAGTTAAAATTAAATTAGATGTAGGCCCACTTAATAATATAATTTCTTCTTTAAAATTTTTTGACCATAGGCCCATTCCTTTAATTAATTAAAACAAGTAGATTTAGGCTCACTAATTCAATTAAAAATGTAAGTCTTTTTCTAGTCCATTTCACTTGTAAATAAAAATGTAGAATTAGCTAACTTTAATGAAATTAATCTAGCTTTAACATAGGGATGCTGCCTTCTGTATGTATTTTTTGCATGTAATTTTATGACATGTTGCCTTTTTAGGTTAGACAGATGTTTAATTTGGGTTTAAATAAAATTTCATGTAATTAGAGAATAAGATAGTAATTCATAAAGTAATTCTAAAAGAACAAAAGACTGAAAGAAGTTAGTATTCCATTCCCAGAATCTCCTGGTTGTGGTGCTAGCTTTCTTTTAGATAATTGAGTGCCACCTTTCATTTTGTCCTAGTTATTACCCTGGGTGTTGATTCCTCATCTATATGCCATGTGTTCGTGACAATGGTTAGTGTGTTCTCTAGGGCCTTGAGCTCAAATAGTGTCATGGTTGCTAAAATATTGGACACGCACTAAACCCCGCCATCTACAGTGGCGACCCCACTGGGGATAAGAGATATTGATTCTACTTATGTTCTTTAGAGTTATTTTATTAATTATTTTTTTATTCTTGCATTCATTATGCATGTCACTATTACCCAATGGCATTGGTTAAAGATTCCATGATTCTAGTAGCATTGTGGAGTTATAAATTGGCTAACTATCACTCTTAGCCTTAACTCGATTCAAAAGAGCTTACCGGGCACATCTGACCAGAGTCTGTAACCCAAATCCTAAGGGGAGGTAGTCTTTTCTCAAGTTTGCAAAGGATGTTGGCCCTTCTGACCTTGGCCTATAACTCAAGTCCTAAAGGAGTGCATCTTGTTAAAGGAACCTTAACTTTTTACTGAACCCTAATAACATATAATGGCTTAGTTACTTTCCCTAGGATCTACTAAAAATTGCTTGTATGATTTTTTCCATGAGCTATTTCTATCTATAAAAGCCCAGGTCTATACTTTTGAAGCCCACTTGGGCCAATAAAGATTGAGCTAGACCTTTATACGTAGAAATGTTATTTCTATGCTTATTACCATGAGGTATTTCTATCTATAAAAGTCTAGGCCCATACTTTTGAAGCCCCTTAAGGTAATGAAGATTGGGCTAGACCTTTATACATAAAAATGTTGTTTCTATGCTTTATTTCTTTAAGAAAGATCTAGCATGTGCGTCGCTCCCTGATATCCCATGTTGATATTAAGATGAAGACCAAAAATCCTAGGATAAGAGACCCACCATTGAACACATGTGTGGGAGGAATAAGGTTAAAAGGATGTATATTGTACACTTAATTGATACTTGCTACTTGCTACTTATTGCAGAGCATGTGTATCACGCATACATGCATCTCATTCACCATACTAACACCTTGTTTTGTAGCCATCATAGATACATAAAGGTATTCTCGTATTTAGGGATAATGAGGTGGCAGACTAAGAAGAACGAGTCAGAGTCCTAAAGCCTTAGTAAAGGAAATCCTGAACAGACTGGATAGACTAGCAAGAAGCCCTATCAACCCACTTTACTTGGAAGCTGAACCAACTTCACCTGAATCTAAACAAATGGAACAACAGTAAGGGAACTGGACCTTAGAAGACATCAAAGGAGCTTTGAAGGATGACATGAGGGCTATGATGCAAGATGAACTAAGACAAGCACTATCTGGACTGATACAACCTACTGCTATCATACCACTACCTATAATTAAACAATCACCTACACCTACTATGGATGCTCCACCTGGTGCCAATAATGCTGGGGGGCAACCTACTACTAGAAACCCACCTGCTATTAATGTAAAGCTGGAGGATGTTAAGAATTACATGGTAGAGAAGGCAAAGAAAGAATCCTTTAAACTAGTACATGACCACGAGTCCAAGCAGATGCGAACACTAACCCAAAAAAATGTCCAAGATGGAAGAGTTTCTTAGAGGACAAGGCAAGGGATATTCATTTCACTTTGATGATATGTTGCTAATATAGGGCAGTAAGCTACCTTAGAAGTTCAAAATGCCTCAACTGCAGAAGTTTGATGGAACTAGAGATTTTAGGATTCATCTCAGTCCCCATTAGAAGTGATCACTTAGTTATTTTTACTACCTTTAGAGAGAATGGCTATAAACTAGTATCATGGGCTGGAAAAGCTTATTAGAAAGAAATATGTATTACATTTTTAAGATAATATGATTATAATACCCAGTTGGAAATGTCCATAAGTAGAAACCCAATGATTCTTTCTCTAATTTCCTTACTAAATTAATGAAGAAAGTAGGGCTGATGAAGAATAAGCTAGCCGAGAGGGATCGGGTTAAGATGATAGTTTGGAATGTGTCACCTATTCTAGTTGAGAGGTTGTAGATGATGAACCCCAAAACTTTCATAGACCTATATGATGATGGTCTGCAAGCAAAAGAGATTGAGAATGATAAGAAAGGAAGTTCTAAAGGCATTGGAACCCAAAACTACCTAACTAGGGCACACAACAGGGAAGTACTAGTTGAGCTATGGAGGTACGTGCAGTTTAGCAACCCTAGACATTCTCCAACTTTAACCAACCACTATCCAAAGTCCTAGAACAATTGATCCATAGAGACTTACTTTGACCCTTAACCTTTTCCAAACCACCTAACCTAAATGTCCCAGGCTACAACCCTAATAGCTATTGCAAGTTTCACCAAGTAGCTAGCCACTTAACAAACACTTGTATTCACCTAAAATATGAGATCCAAAACCTAATAGACTTTAGAAAAATCATAGACCCTAAAAAATCCAACTCTAACCCAAACACTAGAAATAATTCTTTCCTTGAATATCAAAATGCACCACCACCAGCCACCATGATGATTAACTCAAGAGTGAGTGAAGAAGAAACGCTAAACTCATTTGAAAACCTAAACCCTATAGCTAATGGAGAATATCCTAATGGCTTTAGAGGATTTGAGGATTTGCTAGGGCAACCTTTAGGGAAATTTGACTATAAGATGTTCTATTCCAAACTGCCCTTCACATATATCCCAGTTGAATCAATTATGCCCTCAGGATGGGGTGATGAGTTTAATGATGAGAAAGAATCTAAAGCCCCAAAACAACCAAGAGTTAAGGATTTATTAGGGTAGCCCTTAGGAAAATTTAATTATAGGGTGTTCTATTCAAAGCCTACTTCCAATGATATACCTCTTGAGGTGATTGTGCCCTCAAGATGGGGTGATGAATTTGGTGATGGGCCCATGAAAGAAGACAATAAGGAGTCTCTAAATCCTAAAAAAGGGATTGAGGAATTACTAATGGAACATTCGGGAAAGCTTAGTATGGAGGGAAAGGAAATGTACATAGTAGAAGTATGGAAGGACGAAAAGAGGGACAAAATCATTAGATTTATAAACATCTGTCCCGCTGGTTTGGATGTGTAGAGTGATGACCCCAAAGTGAATCATGTTAGTAGAAGTTAGAGGAATTACAAGGCAACATAAAAAGAAGATTGAGAGAGTTACAGAATGAGAAGAGACAAATGATGTAGAAATAGAAGAAGGGGAAAAGGAAGACCTTATTCTATAATAACTAAAGAAGACTAAAGCAAATGTCAGTATATGGGAACTATTGATTCACTCAGGTAGCCATAGAAGAGCTCTGGTGAAGGCTTTATTCGAACATTAACATTAAAACAACATCTACACCTAAGGCTATGGTAGCAAAGGTTATAGAAAAGAAACACAGGTTAATAACTTTCTCAGATGATGACCTACCTTTGGAAGGAAGAAATCATAACGAGGCATTGTTTATCCTAGCTGAAGAAAAAGGGAAAAGAACCAACTTTGCAATGGTTGATGATGGTTCTGCCATTAACGTATGCCCATTGAAGATCTTGCCTAACTTAGGTTTGAAAGTTGAAGACTTGACAAATTCAAACCTCATAATCAAAGCCTATAATGAAAGCACTAGGAATATAGAGGGGACATTCCAAGCTCTGGTTAAAATAGGACCTTTGGAATTAACCATAGAGTTCATCATGTTGGATATACTAGTTGCTTATACTTTATTGTTGGGAAGGCCATGGTTCCATGCTCTGGGAGGGGTACCCTTGACTATGCACTATAAGATAAAATTCCCTCATGAAGGAGATGTAATGACAATCGAAGTAGGAATTAATGCAGTTATGGTTGCCATATTGGAAAAATAGAAATAAGTGTATGTTCCTCCCAGTTTTCAAATTGTTGGGATATTTAATAGGACTGAGATGGAGCTAAGGGTTGCAAAAATGATGGAGAGCATGAATTACGAACCTGGATGAGGGCTAGGCAAGAATGAGTAAGGAATTCCTAAACTACCAAAATTTAAGAGTCAAATGACAGTAAAGGATTAGGGTGTACTGAGATTGGATCTACCAGCAAAAGGAAGAAGGAGAAGCTAAGAGAAATAAGCCCCTAGGGAGAGTTAAGCCATTAAGTGAGAATTTCATCAAGCCATGAGAGGGCAAGTACTATATGGGTGTGAAGGAATCTGTTAATGTTGTTAGCAAAAATGTTCCTGGGTTCGAGATTTTCAAAGACCAAATTGTGGAAAACTTAGTTGCATGCAATAAAGAAGAAGTGATTAAGCAAGTAGATGGAAGAATGGGGGATATTGTTGTCGAAGAGTTATTGTGTCTACCACCTGAAGAGGAGCCACCCCAGGATTTAGCTACTCTTATTAGTGATAGCTTTAATAATGGTTTTTATTAAGAAACTGATGTAATACTTTTTGGTCTCTATGAGGATGAAAACCGTGTTTTTCTTTGGTCATTGATATAAACGCTGGTTTTGCTTACTTATGTGATGTGCATCTTGATAGTTTTATACATTATAATTTTGATTGTTCATGCATGTTTGACATTAATTCAATTTAATTTGATTCATTTAACATGGACATGAATGATAATCCAAAGAACATTTCTATATCACATGATGTAACTCCTGAAGAGAGGGAAAATTTTGAGAAAATTTTAATAAAAAGAAAGGTAGTATTTGCTTGGACCTATGAAGACATGTCAAGTTTAGAGAAAGACATCATAAAGAATCACATTCCAACTCATTCGGAAATAAAACGAGTTAAATAGAAATTGCATAGGCTGGGACCATAATGGACTGAAAAGATAAGAGAAAAAATTGCTAAACAAATTCAGGCCAACTTTTTAGAGGTAGTAGATTATCCCCAATGGCTAGTAAACATAGTCCCGATACCCAAGAAAGATGGTAAGGTGTTAATGTGTGTTGATTTTAGGGATTTAAATAAAGCATGTCCAAAGGATGACTTCCCTTTACCTCATATCAATGTGATAGTGGATAGTACGACGTCAAGTGCAATGTACTCCTTCATGGATGGGTTCTCTAGGCATAATCAGATAATGATAGCAGTTATGGATAATGCCAAGATAGCTTTCATCATGGAATGGGGGACATATTGCTATAAGGTTATGCCTTTCATGTTGAAGAATGCAGATGCAATATATCAAAGGGCAGCCACCGCCTTTTCCATGATGTGATGTATAAGGAAGTAGAGGTATATGTAAATGATATGATGGTTAAGTCAGAAACAAGTGAGGGGTATTTTGAAGCACTAGAAAAATTCTTAACACTCATTAAGAGGTATAATTTAAGACTTGAAGAAATGCATTTTTGGAGTTACTTTAGGGAAGTTACTGGCCTGAAGTAACTGGGGCATATAATCAGTAGCAAAGGAATCAAAGTGGATCCAGATAAAGTGAAAGCCATTCAGGAAATGCCAGCACCAAGGATAGAGAAAGATGTGGGAGGGTTCATAGGTAGGTTACAATATATTAGTAGGTTCATTGCAAGGCTTACTAATATTTATGACCGAATCTTTAAGCTTTTGAGAAAAGATCAACCTGTAGAGTGGAATGATGACTGTTAAAGGGCCTTTAATAAGATCAAGGAGTATCTCACTCATTCACCTATACTTAAACCACTGAGGCTAGGTAAACCCTTAATCCTATATTTAGCTCTAGAAGAAAAGGTAATGGGGGCAATGTTAGCATAAGAAGGGCTAGATCGGATAAAGCATGTAGTGTATTACCTAAGCAAGAAGTTCTGGCCATATGAAGAAGAGCATGATTTGGTGGAGAAGACATGTTTAATAATGATTTGGGCAATAATGAAATTGAGGCATTACTTTCATTCTTTTAGGTTCAGTCCAATTCAAAAATAGCTTAAGATACTTATTGTAAGCACCGGCTCTGACCTGAAGGATGTCTCGATGGTTCATTCTTTTGTTGAATTTGATATAGAGTACATTACCATTAAGGTTATTAAGGGAAGGGCAGTAGCGTAATTCCTAGCTAAAAATGTAGTAGAGGGCAACGAACAGTGGCGCCTAGAATTCCTAAATAAAAATCTAGCAGTTATAGAGCAATATGAATGGAAGCTTTATTTTGATGGTGCAATAAACAATAAAGGAGATGAATTAGGAGTGATCCTCATCACGCCAAAGGGAGAAACCATACCAATGGCCAAGAAGCTGGATTTCAAAGTAACCAATAATATGGCTAAGTATGAAGCGTGCATTAATGGAGTAGAAGTGGTGATGGCAACTGGAGTAAATGACTTGTTAGGATATAGGGATTCTATATTGGTTATCAGCTAGTCTAATGAGGAATGGGAAGTGAAAGAGGAAAAACTAAAACCCCTACGTCTACTATTTGAAAGCTTTAACAAAGAATTTCACCAAGTTTCTCTTTATCCATTTATTAAGAGATGACAATCATATGGCAGATGCACTAGCAACACTCTCTTCAATGTGGGATAGTGTGACTAGGTTGACTATTAGGCTGTTAGTGAGCATGAAATTGAATGGTTCGTGTTATAGGGGTGACCAGATTATGGGAATTTAAATAGGGCCTCAAGAGAAGCCATGGTTTTATGATGTTCAAAGATTCATTGAAGAAGGAAAATAATCCATATAAGGCCACTTCAAAAGAAAGATATGCCCTGCATGTTCTTGCATATAATTTTGCAAGTCATGATGGGGTGTTGTATAAGAGAATGAAAAATGGAATACAGCTCAGATGTCTCAAGAAAGATGAAGCAAAAGAGGTAATGAAAGAGGTTAATGCAAGAGCTTGTAGTTCTCACATGAATGGGATAATCCTAGCAAAACAGATAATCAGACAGGGTGCTACTAGATGAGTATGGAAAAGGATTGTATTACAACCGTGAGACAATGCCATCATTGTTAGATCTATGGGAACCTCAACCAGCTTCCTCCAACGGTGTTGAATAGTTTTCATCTCCTTAGCCTTTTGTGATGTGGGGGATTGATATCATAGGAGAAATAAAAATATTAAGAAAATCCTCTCTAAGATAGTCAAAACATGCAAGGATTGATCTGAGTTTCTTCCCTTTGCCTTGTGGGAATATAGAACTATAGTCAGAACTGGCACAGGCCAAAGTCCATTCTCCTTAGTGTACGACTGTGAAGCAATTTTGCTAATAGAAGCTGAGATAAAGTCTCTAAGAGTAGTTATGGAGGCCAAAACACTCAAAAGTGAATGGGCACAGAAAAGATATGATCATCTGGTGTCTCTAGACGAGAAGAGGAGAGTGCTTTGTTTCATCCCCAAATATACCAGAAGAGGATAGTGAGGGCATTTTAACAAATAGGTAAAGTTAGGGAAGATAAAAGCTGGGGATATAGTACTAAAACAATCCAAAGCAGTGGTGTTCAATCTAAGAGGAAAGTTCAAACCAAACTGGGAAGGACCATACTTAGTCAAGTCAGTTCTACTAAAGGGAGCCACCAAGATATCTGATCTCGAAGGGAATGAGTTCATGGAGCCTATTAACCTAGATTACCTCAAGAAATACTATATATGAAAATAAATAAAAGTAGTATAAAGAAAATAAAAGTCTACTGACTAGAAAACTTGAAAAGGCTAGTCAAGCAAAAATTAAGACATTCTGCTATTCATAAAACTCACAAAGGGCTGGCAGGAAAAAATTAGGGAATAAAATAAAATAAAAAGAGGGCTCACTAATTAGAAAACCCACAAAGGCTGGTCATGCAAAAATTAGGGAAATAAAATGTGAGCAAAAAATATTTAGTTAGAAAATCCAAAAGGACTAACTGATAACATAAGTTATGTCATGTGATGTAGCAAATGAACTCTTTTTTGCCCTAATTAATGAATCTTATTGAAATTAAAATTTTGTAATGACATTGCATGTTCTATTATATTTATAATGCATAAGTACCATAAAGGAAAACAAAACATAAAAGCTTAAAATTAGCTCTATGAGACCATTTTGCTTCAGTCGTGCCTCTATTTCTTCTTCCTCTGAGATTCATCATGTAAAGCTAGAATCCTCTTGTATCTAGAAAATTCAAGTGGCTCTATAGCTTGTATCATGACCCAGATTTGAAGTAAAAATAAGAAGCCCACTAAGTTGAAAACTCGAAAGGGCGGCTTAGGCAAAAGTTAAGGCATGCCTGCTAAATTTAAAACCCGAAAGGGTGGCTTAGGCAAAAGTTAAGGCATAAAAATTTAAAATAAAAATAATAAAATAAAATTCACTTAAGATCATCTGTTCATCCAAGTCCAATTTCTAGAAAGGGAAGTTTGTAATGGAGTAGTACACAAGATATAATGTCATAACTACAAAATAGAAAATAGCCTGGAATCAGTCATCCCGAGCTCCAGAATCAGGTCATGGGCTCCATCCTCTATTAGGGTCATCATGATGATAAGTATTTGGAGGTTTGATAGATGAAGTACCAATGTTGTAGGGGTCCATGCCCAAGTCCATAAGCCATCAACGAAGCATCTTATTCTCCCACTCCATATCCCTAGAACAACCCTGCACATATAGGAAACATCATATCATATGCATTCCATGCATTCATTTGCATAATAAGTATACATGCTTACCTACCAATTATCTATGACCTGTATAGTAAATAACCTCAAAGATGAGGTGAGCCCGTGCAAATACTCTGCCTATGTCCAGGGGACCTATTTTGTAAAGTTGTACTAACATCAATACCAAAAGTATAAGTAATACAAGAAATAAGTCAGACAAACTCACATGAGAAGTATCTTCTGGAGAAAAACTAGGGAGCTTAACATCACCAAACTATATATGCTGCATAACCAGAGCTTGAACAACAAGAGCCCAACAAAGCATGGATATGTTAGGAAGGGGAACATTGCCAAAAATAGCATTGACAAAAGCTCCCTCATAGCTGGTCCTAACGTGCTGAGTATATTGTGCATGACTAGGTCTAGGCCCAAATACCTTAGGCACAATCTCAAGCTTAGGAGTAGTCTCGACTGCCTCCTTAAACTGCATGGGAGCCAATCTCCTTAAACTGCAAGAAAAGAAAATAAGTGATTTGAAAAACTCCATAAGAGAAACTATTAAAAGTTACCTTAGCTTGATTAATAGGAACCTGCTCCAAGAGGTTCTTATGGATGAATTTCCAATAATGGCGAGATCACTCAAGAAAAATAGTAGCATCATATCCTTATAATGCCTCTCTCAACTCTGAACCCATCAAATAGTACTATAGAGCATCAAGTAGGGGACAATAACAAGAATACAACGTCGATAAGGTCTATAGCACCACCGATATACCTGCTCTCCCAAATACCACATCCAACAGCCATAACTAAGGAGTAGAACCCTCATCTCCTTAAGTCATACTACAACATCCATGAAATCATATCATTAGATGTCATCAGCTCCCTCCAGCTAATCAGAATAGATCTATAAAATCATCATTAATTAAGTTTAACTTGTATTAAGTCATGAAGTAATAAAGATTTTATTTTCTTACTAGGTCCCACTTGATGATGTTCAACTGATTGCGATAGTTCTACAAAGTATTCCTGACACTCGCTAGATAGGAAGAGCCTTGTCAAAGCTGATAGCCTCAAAGCCACGAATCAACCCAATCTCTATACTTTAGATCTGAAAAAGAGAATAAGTAAACAAAAAGAAAGAAAAGGAAAAGAGAAGAAGAGAAACAAAAAGGGGATAAACTCAAATCCAGGACATGCCAGAAGCTGCAGATGGTGACAGCTCCTCTACAAATAGTGTCCAATCTGTAATACGAATAAGCCAATGCCGCAAATCGCTAGTCGAGGGTGATAACTTGATTTAAGTGTCATGACTCAAAACAGGGGCCATGACCGATGCTATGGAATGGGAATTCTTTCAAATCCGGAACCCGTAGCAAGCCTTAAAATAAAATAAAACATGCAATAATAATAATAACATAATTAAAATATCCTGCAGTGGAAATAAATCATAAATATTAAAATAATAATACACCAATGATATTAAATCGAACAATTCATCTTATATATAAATAAACTTTTAATACAAATCCAGTGCAATATTTGAAATACATAACTCACACAAACATAATACATAACCCTTTTACAGTTAACAACTACTGTAGTGTCTAGATTATAAAATAAAACTCAGATAAGCAGTTTACATAATAAAGCCAGGGCAGAAGAAATTCGACGTATGGGTCTACTACTGAGGTCTGAAGATGATGACTCTCCTGAAAAATAGTGAACGGAGGGGAGTCTGACCTCACTGAGTGAATTGTTATAATATATATACATGCATAGCTAAATGGCAATGCACATAGTCAAATATATATATAATAAATATATATACAAGCAAATACACACAAATGCAACAAAATCATTTTATATATTTTATGAAAATCACTGTTTATGAAGGATTAAATAGAACCCTAGAAAATCGCAACCTCAAACAATGTTAAACAACACTCTTAGCCATACAAGCTCACTTATTCCAAATATATTCACTTGCTCCATTTGGACAATAGACTGGCCCCGAGACACTAAGTCAACCGAGCTCCAACAGTCTAACTGTCAGTGTGATTGGCCCCGAGACACTTGGTCAATCGAGCTCCAGCAATCACACTCCCAAATTATGTCTCGCATCATAAAAATCACTCCAATCAATATCCATAAATAGGTTAGTAATATAGCCTAAATGCTATCGTCGTACCGGTATGTACACGGTCCTAGTGCTGCCCACTAGGCAGCACGTTCTATTGATATCCTTCATTATTATATAAAACATACATTCATAAAATAAATGATGCATGACATTAAAAAAAATAACAACATAAACCATATATATACTAGAAATATACAAAAAATAAACCAAGTATATTTCGAGTATATATATGTCAAATAAATTCAATTTAATTGCAAAATAAACTAGAAATATATTTAAAAACATTTTAAGTATAAATGTTTAATAAAACATGCATATAATTTAAAATATATAAAAAATATACCAAAAATAAACCTAAGTACTAATTAAATCATTTATGCATATTCATCAAAATAAACCATACATTTCTAAAACATGCACCTTAACATATATATATATATATATATATATATATATATATAATAACAGCTCACTATTACTGCGCTCCACGAGATGGGTCCGACAGGCCTGGTCCACTAGGCCTTGGTCTCGATGCAACTAAACAAACAAACGACAACAAAAAATCAAAATAAATCTAACAGAAATTCTAAAGGCTCGATTTAGAATACTAGACACAGAATTAGAATCAGAGTTCGACCGGACATCACGTTTTACGAGAATTCTATTGAAAAACCCCTATAAAATGAATATCTCTCTACTCAAAGAGTAGAGTCAGTCCTGCAAAGAAACACACTTCAAAATAACACAATATTCACAACCAAAATCCCTCGGTCGGACTCCAAACTACAATTCACCAACCGAGGTTCACAATTCACAAAAAAATATAGAAATACCGAAAATGCTCTTTTATAATAAAAATACATTTTATCAATCTAAATTACATAATTAACCTTAAAACTTATTAAAAATCGATAAAAACTCATTTATTTAGAAAAATCGTATATTATATATATAATTTGAAAATAACTTATGAAAAATAGTTTTAATTGGTTGAAAATATTAAATAATTTGTAGAAATCATTTTTATACCTTAAATAACTATTAAAACTAATTTAATTACATTTTTAGCCAATTTAGTGTCAAATTACCAAAATACCCCTATATATATAAATTCACTATAATTAATCCAAAAATTCACCAAAAATAATATAATTACTCAAAATTAATTTTCTCAACATATAATTCAATAATATCAATAAATATACTCAATTTACCAATTAATTTCAATTAAACACATAATTAACCTAATTTTTCAAAATTACATAAACTTAATAAATTTCAAAATAATTATATAAAATTCACAATAATTACAAATAAATTTCTAAAATTCATTTCAGTACCTATAATTACCATAAAACACAATTTCATAATTTAATTAATTAATTTTTGAAAATTAGAAAATAATAATAAAATAATCAAAAATACCCAAAAAATCAAAATAAATTCCAAAAATTCTACAAAAATTACCACATGTAGATTAAATTACAAGGATCAAAGTTTGTAAAGGGAGTTTACTTGAATCAATCAAATCAAAGCTCAAAAAAATTCAAAACCCTACATGGCCGAAAATGAAAAGTAGAGAAAAACCTTACCAAATCGATTTTTAAGCTTAAAGGAAGCTTAGAATCATCTTCTATAGTGTCTGGGGAGTTTAACGGCACCAGAATGACAGGTTTTGGTGGTAGGAATCACGTTGATCGGAGCTTGCATCGAGTTTCAGACTTCCAGCTATTTCAAGCTTCTTCGACGTCGGAAACGGGTGCTGCTGGCGGCGAGGATGGCTAGGGATGATGGTGGCACATCAGGAGGCACACCAACGGCAAGTGACCGGAGGAGGAAGGGGAGTGATCGGGAGTTTGGGGAAGATGGATGGCAAAATTGTAATAATATACAGTGTCCCATAAGGACACTGTATATTATTATATTATATAATCTCACACATATTAAATATACACCACACACATATTTTAATAATATATACATATATATAATTAATTTATTAATATTAAAATTAAATAATAAGATTTAATTTAATTAACTAAACCCTAAATGTTCAATAAATAAATAAATAAATAAATATATATATATGCATGTATATGTATATATATTTTAAATACGAAAATTAAAATAATGCATGAACTCATGCAAATTCGTAAAACTATTTAGAATAATTAATATTAAATTATTTACGTGTTAATTTCCCCGAAAATAACATTCCCGGGAAAATTTTGCGTAAAGAACTTAAAATAATTCAAAATAATTAAAATGACTTAATAAATAATAGACTCATGAAAATAATCATAACTATATACGAAAATTATTAACGCTGCATATCCCGATGCAGTTTAAAAATATTTAAAAACTCGGGTTATTACACTAAGTCTCGAAGAGGGCCAAGAAGAGCAATGTTGACGTTGAGACCAATCTCACAGAAGAGGGTCATGCCAAGCCATATCAAAAGGAGACACCTCACCTTATGGGCAATCTAACAAGGAGTGGTGGTAGGAAGGCATCTGAATCCCTCAATTAATAATGAAATAAGAACATTCTTATTATTCTTCCACATCAAAGCGAACCCGATCAGCTCCCACACATACTGACTCCATGCATGCTCAGGAAGACTGTAGTAATTGATGTCAAAGGAAATAAGGGTCCCTCCGAAGGTGATCCTGGTGTTCATAGAAAAACTTATAGGCAAAATAGTCAACTCGCCTACATTAGTACAGAATGTATGGGTGTTATCCATCCATCACTCAATTAGTGCAAATAAAGAATGGCGATCAGACCTCCCTCGATGAGTCAGAAGCCCAATGACAAATCATCTGAACTCAGAGGCCCAAACCAACTGTGCAACATCCCCTAGTAGCTTATGGAATAATTCATGAGCTATGAAACAATAGCCCATGAACTTCATCGACCACTGGGAGTATTTCGAGAACAAATGAGCATAATAATAAATAAATATTCCTAAATAATAATAATAATAATAATAATAATAATAATAATAATGATAAAAATAATAATAATAATAGATCGATAAAATAGAATGTCGATCGATATTCCATAATGTCGATTGGCATTGTGTAATGTCGATCAACAATCGGCATTGCACAAATGCTGACTAATTTCTAGACTTCCAACTCTGATTTTTAGACTTTCGATTGGCCATTCAATTGAAATCCTATATTCTAGGGTTAAATTTAATTTTTTCATGCATTTTTAAGTGATTTTAATCAAATTTCAAAAATATACACACTAATTTACATTATAAAATTAATTTTGATTACTAAATGTATGAATAAATTTTTGCAGGAATAAACAGAAGTGAGGGAATGCTAACTTTTTGCCCACATCTGTGCACCTTTGAAAGTGAAGGCGAGTAAAAGGAAGCACAATAGAACCTTCTCCGAGTCCAAGGTTGTTTTGAGGAAAACAAAGAGGTACAATGGCTAGATCAGCTAAAATCTCTACTCCTCTATGTAGCCTATGTTGTGGGTTAACCATAGGATCCGGCAGATCGTGAATCAGACTTCGGATGAGCAAGAAATCAAAAGAAGAAAATCAAAGAAAAAAAAAGAAATGGAGAGGGAAATGAAAGAATAGTGTCAAAAATAAGGAGTGAAGCTTCTTATAAATGAAAAATATCCATTTTGGTCCTTTAACTATGCATGCATTCTAAATCAAGTTTTTCTTTGCAATTTTATCCACAATTGCAATTTAATTAGGATTTAATTCCTAAATAATTCATTCAATTCACATCATCAATCAATAATTTATTATTAATTGTGTCTGCATTTATTTTGAATTTTCTGTTAAGTACATAATACACAATATTACAGAATTCAACTTTGCATTTCTAAATGCATCATTTCAATCAAATGTCAAAATTCATTTCATGTTACACAGTAACTGAAACACAAATTTTCAAAATTACCATGTTATGTGTTGGACAATAGTCATGACATGAATTTCAAATTCCACATGTTATATGCTTCAATAGTGGTTATAACATGACCTTTTTTAGACTTTTTCCCGCTAGACACTACACGGTAGTTATGGTGATGTCGCTAGACATCCCATAGGGAATATAATGGATTTTAAATTAATAGACATTCCACAAGAATTACAGCACCATTTTCAAAGCTCGTTAGACATCCCACAAGGAATATAGCGAGGGTCATCATATTCATTTCGTTGAACGTCCTATAGGGAATACAATGAAATTCATTATCAATAGACATCCTAAAGGGAATATAGTGCAATTTACTAAACATTACATAGTAGTTATAGTATCATTGTTGGACGTTCCACATAAAATATAGCACATTTTTCAAATTACAAATCACTAAATGTCCAATAAGGAATATAGCAAAATTTTAAATCATCAAATTGCTAGACATTTCATGGGAACTATAACACTTCTTTCATATCAAGGCTCGCTAGACGTCCCATAAGGAATATAGTAAGAATCATTGCATTCATTTTGTTAAAATGTCCCACGGGGAATATAACGAAATCCACTATCACTAGATCTCCGAAAAGGAATATAGTGTAGTTCACCAGACACTACACAGTAGTTATGGCATTATTGCTAGATGTTCCATAGGACCTATAGCATGTTCTCAAATCATGAAATGCTAAATGTCCTATAGGGAATATAGCGAAACCCATTTGCATATATCTCACTAGAAGTTCTATAGGAAATATAGTGAAGTATGCCAAACATAGCATCTTACTTAAAGTTGCTCAGCATTATGAGCATCAGCAGGTCAATTAGGATATAATGAAGTACACTAAATTCTTTCTTTTTGAAATTGTGTGCTACTATTGCTCTGCCGCAATTTGTCAAGCAAACAATGACAAAGGGGGGGCAACTGTAAGCACCCAATTTCGGGATGCAATTATGCACAAGTTCAAGGAAAGCCCCTATGATGGAAATCTAATTGAGAATTGATCTCTGGTGTCAAGTTTAGAGATTTAAAGGACTAAATTGCAATGTTTTGTGGATTTAATTACAAAATTGGTTTTTAGGGATGTAATTGCAAAAAGTATAAATTTTCAAGGACCTTTTTTATAATTTAATTTAAAAAAATGGTCGACTGGCACTTAATGCCTACCGGCATTGTGTAATGTTGATCGACGTTACATAATGCCGACCAACATTACGTAATGTCAGTCGGTATTAGGCAATGCCAGTCATCATTAATGGTTGAAAATCAGCATTCTAGAATGCCGATTTTCATTTAAAAGTGACTTTTACATTATTGTTTTATGATAATTTTATCATTTTTCAATTTTTTCATTAGTTAAGGACACCACGTGTTTGATTTTTTCAAAACCTTATCACTCATTATCTCATTATTTTGATTTTGAAAATTCAAAAAATAAAAGGCAGAGACTCCTGATCTCGCTTCCAACTATCGTGCAACTTCAATGCGTTATCACATGAGCTGGGGTAGCTAGGCCAGGCTTTGAAAGCCAAAAGATAGAGTCTGTGAGGGGATGAAAAATAAAAGCTATGAGAAAAACCCTAGAAAATAACTATAAAAAAATCAGAGAGAAAAAACCCTAGTTAGCTACTACAAAAAAAAAAAAAACCTTTTCAAAAAAATACATTCTTTACTTTTAAAGTCCAGAAGATCAAGAAAAAAATAATAGAGACAGTCTTAAAATGGTGACAATCTCAATCTGAGGGGCATTCAAATAGCATTTTCACATCATCTTCTACTTTTTTTCTCTTTTATTTTAATTTGATTTCATTATTTTGATTGATTCATTACTAATATTTTTTATTGATGTTATGTGGTACTCTAGAGATGAGGTTTGAGATATGTGATTTTAGGTAGTGACCATTAGAAAAATTCATGGAATGCCATGGATTAAGATCTATAAAACCCTCATAGGATTTATGATTTTTGATTTATGCGTTCTTTTAATTTTCTTTTGTTTTAGGTTATAATTAATTTGATTTTAATTTCTGCACAATAGTTTGCAATAGCCTCAATAGTGGGAAATATTAGAATTTTATATTCTAGGCACTAAAATTGATTAGTAATTTAGGTTCAATTAGGTAAAAGTCAATTAAAATCAATGGTGGCTTTAGATTAATTTAGGTTGCATGCAATTAAAATTAGGTTAAAAATTACTGAATGTATTTTTTTTATTCATTATATGCTTTAATTTGTTGTTTGGGCTTCTTTAAATGTTGTTATTCTCTTTGGGCCCCAAGCCCACGTTAGGTTCTAACCCATTTAATAAAAAGGCTTAAAAATGGTTTTTAGGTTTTAATTAATTTAGGCCCATTTAGGTTAAATTAGACCTTAGGCCCATTTCTAGTAATTAAAATTAATTTAGATATTGTTGAACCCATTAATTTTATTTCTTTTAAAATAAATAGACTTAGGCTCCATTTTTATTTGAGTTAATATTAAATTAGACTTAGGCCCACTTAATAATATAATTTCTTCTTTAAAATTTTTAGACAATAGGCTCATTCCCTTAATTAATTAAAATAAGTAGATTTAGGCCTACTAATTCAATTAAAAATGTAGGTCCTTTCTAGTCCATTTCACTTGTAAATAAAAATATAGAATTACCTAACTTTAATAAAATTAATCTAGCTTAAACATAGGGACGCTACCCTTTGTTTGCATTTTTTACATGTAGTTTCATGACCTGTTGCCTTTTTAGGTTAGATGGATGTTTAATTTGGGTTTAAATAAAATTGCATGTAATTAGAGAATAAGATAGTAATTCATAAAGTAATTCTAAATGAACACATGACTGAAAGAAGTTAGTATTTCGTTCCCAGAATCTCCTAGTTGTGGTGCTAGCTTTCAGTTAGAGAATCGAGTACCACCTTTCAATTTTTCCTAGTTATTACCTAGGGTGGTGACTCCTCATCTCCATGTCATGTCTTTGTGACAATGGTTAATGTGTTCTCTAGGGCCTTAAGCCCAAACAGTGTCCCATTTACTAAAATCTTAAATGCGCACTAAACCCCTTCGTCTATAGCAGTACTGATATAGTGATGATGCAGTGATGATATGATGATGATGTTGTGATTTGTCATGTTTTTGGAGTTACAATATCCTTACAGTGAATTTTCCTTGCTCTTCTTCTTTTGTTGGATGTTAAGTTTCCTAAAAAAAGCGACGCACATGCAGTGTTTTTAGAAAGATAGAGTCCACATTAGTGTACTTTTATGTGAGTTTGGTGTATATCGTATGCTCAAATGGAAGTTTAAAACTACAGAAGTGAATGTGCAAAGTATCAATATGCGCATAAAACCATAAAGTGCATGTGGTAGGGGGAAGTGCACGTGACTGCGTGTAGGGGGCGCATGATAACGCGCTAGTGGTCATGCACTTTCCCACCTCTATGCTTATTTAAACTGCTATTTTGGAGATCTTGTGAAGCTTCATTGGGACTTCTTTGAGTGTTTTCTGATTTTTCTTATCCTTTTTTACGTTTTGGGTGCTATCTGCTTTATTTTTGTTTCTATACTTCCATTTTTCTTTTTTGTAAATTGGAATTTCCCATCATTCATAAGGGTCTAAAGGAAATTTTTATTAATGTTGATGTTTATCTTAAGGGTGACTTTGCAGAGGCTATCAGAGCTGGGACATTTGCAGCTAGGACTACCACATCTAGTGCTCAGAGTTTTCAGTCTTCTAGCCTTTCTTGAGGAGATCTGATCCCTATTATCCATAGCTTGGAGACTCACTCTTGGGTGAGTCATCATCATGATCTAGGTCCCTCTTTTGCCCTGTTTATTTTGTTGTATAATGTTGTTGTAGCTGTAGATCTGTAGCTCTTGTTGTAACTATTTGTCTAGCTTTATTATAAATGTTAATGGCTGATAGCTCTTGCTTTATTTTCTTTTTGTAATTGTCTACTTTCCATAATGCTTTTCTTTTTGTCCTTTATTGTTTAGATCCTCTTAAGTGAAAGAAAGAGAGATGTGTTAGTATTTAGTAGTTGTATAAATGTTTAATAATATACCTACTATTTGTAGCCCCGAAGGTATGGCACTGTGCTGCCTAGTAATTTCAATAGGGTTAGTATGTACTAATAGGGTCTCTTGATGTGTGTGAAGCAAATGGTTGCTAGGTAGGGCTTCGATGGAGTGATTGTTGTACTATCTTACGACTCATATACATTAAGTCAGATCGTTATGTATGCATTGATTGAGTTATGGATGGACATGATGCATACTTTCCATCTGCCTGTCGAGGAGATGACTATTACCCCCTTAGAATTTGTTGCCATCATGGGCTTGAGCTTTTTTGGAGAGCCCTTCCCATTAGTTATGAGGAGTGTTCCATTACTATGGTGAGTAGGCATCTCACAAGGGATTTGCTCAGGGTAGTCACTCATATGAAGTCTAGTTGTCCTGTATTTCACTTAATACATGAAGTTTGTTTCTTCCATGTGGAATTTGTATGATGATGGCCTTGTTTTAGCAAATTAGCTGGCTTGTTGTTTTTTATTTTATTTATTAAGTGTTGTTATCTTCTTGAACCCTTCATGTATGGGTGATCTGCATTTGCTGCCCATTTTGAGAGATCTAGATGGTTTATGGGGCTATTATTAGGGCACTGCTGCCTTCACTTATATGTATTTTTGACTTAATGCAATATACCAAGGTGGTTCAAGGATCTATGGATGCTTATTCGTGCTAAACGTGAGTAAGAATTTATAGTTTGGTCTCTTATTTTTAGTTTGTTATTTCTGACCCTCTAATTTTGAAAAATTTGGGCATATATGTTTAGGATTCTCTCTTGTCCATCCATTGAGCATTTCTAGGAGGATGGCTTCCCTCGTTATTCTAACTAGATCTAGAATATTATAAATTTGATTAAGGATTGCACGGTAGCCCAGGACCACAATAGGAGGTTGTCCCCTGATCAGGTATGTTTGATTCTTGTTGTGTTGGTTGTTCCTTTCTTAAGGATTTTTTATTTATTATTGCCCTTGGAGTAGATCTTTCCTCGCTGGTGGGTGACAAAGATGGTGCATGGCAGTTGACAAGTAAATGAGTGTTGCTCTCTAGATTCGTCAATAGGGTGTGGTATTTGGGTGAGTGATTCCATTGTTGGTGGGATGGCCCATATATTAGAAGGGTTCCCATTCCTCCCCTTAGGGACATGTTCCGGGGCCATAAGCTTTACGACGATGATCTTACTACTCTTATAATGGGATTCCCCTTTAAGACCCTCTTAGAGAGTGAGGGTTTGCCTTTTGATGATGTATTGATCCCTCAACTAATTGATGTCACAGCTAGTGGGACCTTTCCCTCACCTCCACCTTCTTAGGTAGATGCATCTCATCCCTCTGGTTCGAGGGTTAGACTATCAAACAAGTCATCAAAAGTTGCTTTTTCTAATTCAATAAGCTTTTATTCCAATTTTAGTGCAAGCATATAGCAAAATTTATTACTAATAAATAGTAGTTGACATGAGTTATGAGAATTTATCTGTAGTGACACCGAAGGAGATCTAGATACCACTCTGAATAGGATAAGGGAACGCTCCACACTAAGGCAACTACTAATGCCAGTGGTGTGGCTTCTAACAACACTATCCGTGGGGATTTGATGGTTCAGTCATCTTTTTCTTTACTTAGGATGAATATTCCTGGTATAGTAATGAGCTTTGATTTGCATAGACCTGGTTTTCCTCAATCGGGTGTTGCTTCTACTGATGCTACCCATGTTCGTGTTCTTCACTTATTTTTGTCTGTGTTTCATTTATTTAGTGAGTGATGATTTATTTATTTGCTTGTTTTTATAGATTCCTACTTCCTCAGGTTAGTACTGGTATACTGTTGTTGGGAGTGCGCAGTAGTGCTTTTTGGAGTTTGCCACCATTTAGAGGGTATGCCTTTTTTATTATACCTATTTATTCTATGCACATGTTTTATGTATAAGTGTATGATATGTAATATGTAATGCAGGTTTAGCATCATCTCGTTAGTTGCAAATGGGAGCGAGAGCATGCAGCTTATCATGACCACATTAGTAAGTTAGAGTCACAACTAGCATCCGTTGTGGTGAATGGTGATGAGTCAGGATTAGATTAGGGGCATGCTTGAGCAGGATCATTGCTTACTTTTGATGGTAGCCACAGTCGATGTAAGTGTTTAGGAGTTAGGTATAGGACTTTTGGCCTATGGTTTGCTTTGTTCTATTATTTTCCTAACATTATGGACTCTAGGTGTTGTATCTGTGCATTTATCCCTCATGTTGTATGATGCTTGTATAATGATGACTGTATATTCATCCTGATGTGTATCATTAATGATGATGTTTGCCATTACTATTGTCTGCCTTTCTTCCCTTTTTTGCATAGGATGTCTCCTTTTGGAGCTTTTCACACTTAGCTATGTTTTCTTTTTCTTCCCATTTTTGCCTAGGGTGTCTCCTTTTGAAGCTTTTCACACCTAGCTAGGCATTTTTTTGGCTTTGCTAATAATGGCTAATCTCAAAGAGTGATGTAATAATGGAATTTTTTTGGCTTTACTAATAATGGCTTAGAGAGGATGGTAAGAACCATGGTCATGTAATGAAAGAAAATGCAAAGCATGCTTGATGCAATTTATAATGATAAAATGTGTTACAATTCAAAGACATTTTGCATAAATTGGCAATCATTCTCATTTCACTTTAATCATTTAAGAAAAGCATAGGCGCATTTGTACAAAATTTGAATTTGAGGTTACCCCTGTTCTTAACTAGCCTTCTTATGTTTTCTAGTTAAGTATTTTATCTCTTTGCCTAATTTTTACCTGAGCCACCATTTTTAGGTTTTCAACCTAGCGGGAAGTCCTTAACTTTTTCCTAAGCTGCCATTTTTAGGTTTTTAACTTAGCATGGTTTTTTCTCCTTAGATGTAGTACTTCTTTAGGCAGTCTGTGTTGATAGGTTTAGAGAATTCATTACCTTCAGAATCCATAAGCTTAATTGCTCCTTCTGATAGGACATGCTTGGCCAAGTATGGGTCATCCTAATTTGGTTTGAATTTCCCTCTAGGGTCTAAAACATTCTATCTTGTTTGCTTTAGCACCCAGTCTCCTGCTTTCACACTATTGTGTTTTACTTTTCTGTTGAAGGACTTGGCTAGTCGAGCCTAATACAACTATGTGTGTTATAGAGCCTTGAGCTTATGGCAATCTAAAAGAGTGAGATTGTCATGCCTCTGTTAAGCCAATTGTACTTTTAGTAATTCATATTTGATTGTTACCCGAAGAAGCTTAATCTCTATTTTGATTGGAAGAACTACTTCTAATCCATACACTATTAAAAAGGAGTTTCTCCTGTTAAAGTTCTAACTATCATTCAGTGCCCCTATAAGGCATGTGGCAATCTATTTGCCTAATCTCAATAAGTCTAAGTCATGTTTGACAAGATTATTTTAATGTTCTTGTTTACAGCTTCAACAGCCCCATTTGCTTATGGTTGGTAAGGAGAAGATTTATGATGTTCCACCTTATAACTCCTTAGTAGCTCTTTAACTTCCCTATAGAATTGGACACTGTTGTTAGAGATGATGTGATGGGGGATCCTGTATTAGTAGAATAGGTTTTTTTGATGAACTTAGCCACTTTCTTGGCTGTTATCCTTATGAATGATTCTACTTTGACCCATTTTGTAAAGTAGTCCACTACCACTAGGATGAATTTGTGTCCATTTGAGGTTATCAGGTGGATTTCCCTAATTATGTCTAGTTCACATGCTAAGAAGGGCCATGGAGAAGAGATGTATTGTAGTTCTATTAGGGGAAGGTGGCTGACATTCCCATGGATCTAACACTTGTGGCATTTCCTTACAAATTTGATGCAATCTTCTATCATCGTCATCTAAAAGGACCACAAACACCATCGTGTACTTCTTCTACCACTCTTAAAACTTTAGTTTTATATAGACATCGGAGTTGTAAACCATCTGAGGTGCTCCTATATAACACACCCTGGTATAATGTGAATTTTGATGCTAACCGTCAAATGAATGTTTCGTCTCTTTCATTTGCTTAATCAAGATAGGCTCCTTCCTTCGGATACCTCAAGATGTTATAAAACTAGGGATTTTCAATTGCTTATATCTTCGCTATTCTATAGTTTTTATGATAAGGTTGTCCCGACCTAAGTAGAATTAAAGTCTTCATAGGCATTTTGGATGTCCCTTTCTATACTGATACTAGGGAACCAAGTGCATATGCCATTTGATTATGATTCCTGGGGAGATGAATGAATTTTCATTTTTGGAAGGACATGGTAAATAGCCTCAAGTGGTCCAGATAAGGTTTTAAGTGCTACTCTTTCAATTCCCACTCTTCCATGGCATTATTGATTACTAGTATGGAATCTCTAAAGATTTAGACTTCTATGACATCTAAGGTTACTAGTGCTTCTATTCTAAGTGTACTTGTCTCGTATTTTGCTTCATTGTATGTGACTCTAAACTTGACCTTTTTAGCAATTGGTACTACTTCACCTTTTAGAGATTGTAGTATGACACTGACTCCTACGCTGAATTGATTTACTACTCTGTCAAATTACATGCACCATCTTTGGATCTTAATGGTCGAGCTAAGGTCATCTAGGAAGTCTAGCTAGATCTCTTTTGAGTCTGGAATGGAGTTGAGGGCTAAAAATTTATATGTTGCTCTCCCTTTTACTACCTTCTTAGTCAAGTACTGCACATCAAATTCAATTAGCAATATGAGCCACTTCGCAAGTTTCCCTACTAGAAAGGGAGCTTCGTAGAGGTACTTCATTGGTTCCATTTTAGACAAGGCCTTAATTCTATAGGATTGAAAGTAGTGTCTAAGTTTCTTTATTGCCCATACCATTATCAGGCATATATGTTCGATTTGCCTATACTTCTCCTCATATGGCAGCATCTTCTTGCTCAAGTAGTAGACTACGTGTTCTACTTTTGTTTCTCCCTCTTATGCTAACATTGCACCAATTGCATTCCCTTTGATGGCTAGATATAGGGTTAAAGGCATCCCTAGTTTAGGTGATCTTAGAACTGACGGGTTAGCTAGGTAGCTTCTGATCTTGTCAAATACTAACTGACATTGTTTGTTCCATTCAACTGGTTGATCTTTTTTTAGTAGCTTGAAGATCAATTCACACACTGTTGTTAACTTAGCTATGAATCTGCTGATGAATTGTAGTTTGCTTAGAAACCCTCTGATTTCTTTCTATATTGTGGCACTAGCATCTTTTTAATTGCTTTTGCTTTGTCTATATCCATTTCAATCCCACTCTTACTAACAATATACCCTAGCATCTTTCCTGAAGTAACCCCGAGTATGCATTTCTTCGAATTTAGCCTGAGATTGTACTTTTCAACCCTTTTGAGGAACTTTTCAAGATCAGAGGGGTGTTATTTCCTAGTTTTTAACTTCACCATCATGTCATCAACATATACCTCCACTTCTTTGTGTATCATGCCATGGAACATTGCAGTCACCATTCTCTAGTAGGTTGCCCTCGCATTCTTTAGTCCAAAGGGCATTACTCTATAGCAGTAAGTACCCTATTTAGTTATGCAAGCTATCTTTTCTTTATCGATAATGGCCATTAGGATATGATTATACCTAGAGATTCCATCAATAAAAGAGTACATTACACATATGGCGGTGTTGTCAACCAGTATGTCTATGTGAGGTACTGGTAAATCATCCTTTAGGAAAGCCTTCTTCAAATCTCTATAGTCGATGCATATTATAACCCTTCAGTCTTTCTTTGGTATTGACACTACATTTGCTAACCATTATGGAGTCTACTACCTCTAGGAATTTTTCTTTGATCTATTTCTTAATTTCTTCTTTCACTAGCTAGGCCTTTTCTCAATTTTTGCTTTACCAATTTGCACCTTTCTTTGGTAGGAATAAAGTGTTGAGCAATGTCTCTGTCAATACCAGGCATATCTTTATATGTCCAGACAAATACCTTTGAATATTTTATTAATATTTTTCAATTTCTCTCCTCTCTTCAAGGGTAGCATCTTTCAAAATATGCAAAATATGTGGTTCAAATTCTATGCCATTGTTTAAATGATTCAGTGCATATGGAATTAATGTCTAATATGATAATGTTTTTATAAATGCAATGCACACTACCATTAGGACAGACATCAAACAAGTAAGTAAAATCAAATTTCATTGCATTAACTTTATAGTTCATTACATCATTATTTTCAAACAAAGATAAAGTACATAGATCATCATCAACAATGTCTTTGAATAGGATGTCGTTAATGCTCAATTCAAGGATGCCAGTAGCTTGGGCATGATTGATAGCTTCACTCTCAAATTCTATCTCTAGGTTTTTCATCAACTTATAGATGTCAGTCTCGGAGATCATGTTTGGTAAGTGCTTCTCCTTGAGGGTGTCATTAAAGATCTGAAACCCTGGTTTCTTTATTCCATTACTCACCCATTCCTTAACTTGTCCTTGGTAAACTTGGGTTGAGCTTTCAACCATAAAAGAGGTTGATTTCTTAGCCCCAATATCCTTTTCAGGATCGTACCTAGGACTGTTTCTGTTGGTCTATCCTCGAAAGTAATGTTTCTTCCTCCTAGTCCTGTTCCAAGCAGATATTGTATCTTCTTCATCATAGCAACAACTTTGGGATTAACATGACTGTCATTAATCATAGAAACCTAGAATCCTGGTGGGACCACATTTAGACAGGCAATAATGTTATTTATTTCAGTAGGAATGGTAACGATCTTTCCATTCAAAGGGAACTTAATCTTCTAATGCATAATGGAAGGTATGCCCCCTAGTGGGTGGAACCAAGGTCTTCCTAATAGTAGGGAAAAGTCAAAGGGATGTCTAGGATGTTAAATTCTATTTCTGATTTGATATCTCCTACTATAACTACTATTTTGAAAGTGTCGATGATTGGCTTCTTTGAATCATCGTAAGCTCGTATTGGAATCTTCTAGGGTTTCAACATTCATCCCAAACTTATGTAGCAACCTCATGGGGCAAACATTAATGGCAACATATGGGGTCTTCTTAGTCCTAACAATTGCCTGTATAAAGAGAGGGTGATTGTGGAACCTTCCCTCAAGGGGTAAATCTTCATTTGAAAAGGTGATTGCATTAGAAGGAGCTTTCATTAAAGAGGCTATCATATCGCATGATGAGATATCAGTGGCAATCTTTGCTTCTTATAGTGCTCTGACTAGGGCATCTTTGTGCTTCTTTGAGGCCATAAGTAGGTCCCAGATATTGGCTTGTGTCTGATTTTTCTTAAGCTGTATAAGGATGGTGTCTTCTTCTTTAACCAAAGCTTGATCTTTTGCTACTTATTTCTCTTTAGAGGGTTCATCCTCTTTCTCAGGAGGTTGATATACTTGCTCGCTATGAGTTACATGGTTAACTGCTAGTGAGGCTTCTCAGTTGCTTTCTTATTTGCTTTTGTACTATTGTTCTAGTCCCAGACAATGATTTCAGGGTCATCAGAGTCATACAATATGTCTATCCCTATGATTTGTAGGTTCTAAAGCTAAATAGTACTGGCCATCCCATCTTCATTGTTAAATTCTTCTCCCCATCATAAGGGTACTATGTCTTCTAAGAGTGTGCGGGTAGTAAAAGGTGTTATGTACTTGAACTTATGGTCAAACTTTCTAGATGGCTAGCCTAGTAGATCCCATACTTCATGGTTACTACTGAAATTTTTTTCTCTATCTATTTCTTGTGAGTAAGGGAAATTAATCACTTTACCATTCATAGGGAGAGTTGTATCCCTAGCTCTCTTTTATGTCATCAAGTGGGGAAGGAACTTTTGAGCACTAGAATCATGAGGCTTGATAATGGGATTTAAGGGTTTTTCTTATGAGAGCTTATATTAGGTTTCTTATGTGGCTTGGATTGATTTTTCAATAAGGTTTTTTTAGATTGGAGGAGATCATGCTGATAGTTAGTGGAGGCATGTTTTGATAGTTTGGGAGAGGATTGGTTTTTGATACTAGGTCATTTTTCTAGGTCATCAATTTTTCCACAGTCAATGAGGTCTTAGATTGTATTTTTTTGGCCAGGCATCTTATGAAAATGGCAAAACAAGTTTTGGTTAATTTGAGGTGGTAGTGGGTTTAAAAAAGGGCTATGCTCTTATGGCTGCAGGAGGTTCTTTTGTTAAAGCCTTTGGAATACATTGGATAGTGGGAGGCTAAAGTTTGAGAATTTTCTTAGTGGCCTAATAGTTTGTTTATCCTTAGGAGGATGATTTCTCATATTGACTGCATTTCCTTGCCATCTGGTGACATAATCAGAGAAAGCTTCATCAAGCTTCTGCCTTATGGTCTCAATGTCCCTTCAAGTGATGTCTAACTAAGTGTTATATTCATACTGCTTGATAAACTTCTGAGTTAGCAGTAGCCAATCATTTTTTATTTCATCTTCTAGGTCAAAGAACCGTGCCCTCAACCCTTCCTCTAATGATGTGAAGAAGAATCAAATAATCTATATTTCTATAAGCTTTGTGGCAGCCATGAAGGTAGCATATTGCCTTAGATGGACCATCGAATCTCCTGTTCCATCAAACTTAGCAAAGTTCGATAGCTTAAAATCATCTTTGAACAACGCCAGGCCGGTGAAGCTTTTAGAGCCATAAGTTCCCTTGTCTTTGAAGGCAAATTCCAACTGAGCCATCTTATTGGCCAACACTTTGACCTGCTTTGTTGATTTAGGCTTGGTCATGTTAACAATTTTTGCAACTTTTGGTGCATTCCTAAGATCTAGGTAGTAGTCATTGTCATCATTGGCTTGGACTGGGGTGCTAGGGTGCAGGGAATTCCCTTTTCCTTATCTACCCTTGGGTGAACAAATGCAAATGCTTCATTTAGTGTTGTTCTATTCCCATCTTAGGCACTTTTGGCTTTGATTTGGGCTTGGAGGATTTCAGCTATGGTGCCATCAGTGAGCAACTTTTGGATCCCCTCTTCTAGCTTGTCTACAAATTACTAACAGGAGGTATATTTTTGGTCACTCATATTTGAATGTAGTATTCAGTACATTTACTAGGGTTAGCTAAATGAATAATGCATTATGTGTTTTGCAAAAGAAAAGGGTGAGCATGTATGCATGAAGTGGATGCAAAAATCCTATAATGGAAAAAATGGTTATTCTTGTAAAAAACATTGGTTAGTACATGCTATCTACATGTAGTAATGTATGCATGATTAAAGCTTTTTAGTTTTCCTGCATAGTGAACAAACCAATCACAAGAAAACTCTTACTTCCAACCTTATTTCTCAACGAGGTCATTTAGTCTCTTTCCTAGGTGGGTTTTGAACCTATAGTCATCATGGGACTATGGTTCCACTCTCAAAACTAGGCTGTTTCAATTTATATTGGTCAAAACCAAAGGGTAAACTAAGGAACAATACTCAAATATGCTTGAGGTAATCACATGATGTCAATGTGAGGGTCAATTGTCAAGCTTCAAATAATGTCCAAAGCCTATATGCATCCGTATGCATAGGACTAAGGTCAATTAAAAGGAGTCTAAGTTCTTGCCCCCACATCAATATTTGATATGCTTACCAGGAGGCATGAAAATATCGTTTGACATTTTACAGTTTGATTTTGTCGATATAAAGGTCCATAATCTAGTTGGGTTCCTAACCCATTCATTTGAACTAATAAGGATAAATGGATGACATCTCATAAGTAACGTCATCGATGAATATCATATTTGTTAATTTGCATATACTATTCAAACTGAGGTACATGATTCTCATCATTCCTCATGCTTTGGGCTCACATGAAGTAGATGAGAATCACGTGGTCCTGAGCATAAATTTTCTATGAAAAATGACATTACGACATCATTCGATGATAAACACTAGGAGGGTTATGTCATTTATAAATAACAAGTCAAATGGATAGCTTTAGGACAAGGATAACATGCATAGCTTGGTTAAATCCTAATGAATATTGCTACTAGTTTATCTACATAAGCTAAGTCAGGGTGAAAGGCTAAGGGTTCCTTAAGCGAGAATGCCCCCATATTACTAGGTTATGGACTCCGGTCAATGAGTCTAACATTCTTTTGATAACTCGATCACCCCCCTTAAGGACTTAGGTTACAGGCTCTAGTCAGATAAGTCTAGCGAATGCATGAGTAAAGACTAAAGGTGATAATACCGCATCTTCATCACCTTATGACTTGAGTGGAATCATGGTGGCAATGTCATTTAGTATTATCGAGTCTTTTAGGGACAAGTGGTGCACGTGTGACGTGTAGTGCAAATGCATTGGTGAGGGGTTTTATACAATTGAGTATTGCATAATGAGAAATAGTCATTTTCGGGTTGGTCCCTCTTACTTAGAAGTCCTCAGTGGAGTTGCCACTATAAGCCACCGAGATGATAAGTATTCATCTGGCACTTTGGTGATGGTTGTGTGTAGATGGTGGGGTTTACCACACACCCAAGATTTTAGCAACCATGACATTGTTTGCACTCAAGGCTCTAGAGAACACACTAACCAATGTCACAAAGACATGGCGTGGAGATTAGCAATTGCTATACAGGGTAATAACTAGGACAAATAAAAATGGTGGTACTTGATTCTCTAAAAGAAAGCTAGCACCACAACTAGGTGATTCTGGATACAAAATACCAACTTCTTTCAGTCTTGTGTTTATTTAAAAATATTTTCATAAATTACTATATTATCCTCTATTTGCATGAAATTTCATATAAACTCTTATTTAAAACAATTAACTCCAAGAAAACTACTCATGAAAATACATGTAAATAATGCATTTATCATAATTCCTAGGTTAGTCTAATCTACATTTATTTTAATTAAATGGGCCAAATCTATATGTTTTAATTTACAAGTGAGCTTACAGACTAATGGGCCTAATTCTTATTTAATTTTAATTAAGTTAACCTAAGTCTATTTATTTTCATTCTAATAGTGGGCGTAAATTTACAAATTATGAAGTATTTAAATTAGTGAGCCTAATTCTACATGTTTTAATTCTAAGGTGATCTTAAAATTACAAGTTTTGGAAAAGGCTTAAATTTAATGGGCTAAGTCTAAGTTAATTAAATTAAATTAAAAGGTGTGTCTTTGTCTAAATTAACTAACTGAGCCTAAATTATCTTTACCTTAAATCTAATTAATTGTGGGCTTAATATCAATTTTAGTTAAACCTAAAGAAACCTAAATTTATTTAAGTGGGTTAGAGCTTAACATGGTCTTAGGGCCCAAAACACATAAACATAATCAAACAAGCCCAAAAACAATAAAAATAAAAAAAAACAATCAAATGAAAGATCAAACATGCAATTAATTTTTTTTTTAAATTATGATTTTCATTAACATACAACCTAAATTAATCTATTGCCTCCATTAATTTTAATTAGGGTTTATCAAATTGAACCTAATTTTCTAATTAATTTTTTAAGAACAAGAGAACTAAATTTTCATTATTCCCACTATCGGGGCTATTACAAAATCTACCAAAATAATAGAGAAAATAAAATTAAAATAGAACCCTTAAGAAGACAAATTAAATAAATTTGAAACCTAAAAAAAATTAAAATAAAATAAAGTAAACTAAATAGAGCAAAATAAAATTGAATTAGGATCTTGACTCTTGGCTTTCATTCATAGATTCTCCATGAATTTCCTTGGTTCAATCATGTGTTCATCACTAGAATCATGATACACAAAGAATAAAAAAAAAGGAAATAAGATCATAATTAATAAACAAATAAAACAAAATAATTAAAATCAAATCTAAATAAAAAACAAAAATAATAAAATCAAAAGTAATAAAAATAAAATAATGATATAAAAGAAAGAACTAATAAAAAAGGAAAGGAGTAGAAGATGAGGAATGTTGTGCAGATGCTGTTTGAATGCCCCTCAGACTGAGATTTCGCCGTTTTGAGAAAATTAACTCTGCACTTTCTTCATTTTTGGACCTTTTTAAAAGAACGTACTTTGTTTCTTTTTTTTTTTTTTAGAAAAAAGAGGGTTTTGATAATGATAGTATCAGGTTAGCTCTTCTCTCTTTTCCTCATTCAACTTCTATTGCAATAGCTTATTAGGGTTTTTCTCTTTCTTTTTTTTTTAGTATCCGTCCTCCCTTTTTTTTTCCTTTTGCCAAGTGATCACAGAAGGGAGTTACAGGAGTTATGTGATCACACTATGTAATATCCCATGATTTTAAAATATTTTTACACTGTACCGGGATATGCAGTGTTAATAATTTTTGTATATATTTTACGATATTTTTACGAGTTGATATGTATTTAAAAATTATTTTAATTACTATGTATTATTTACAGTGCTTTACGTAAAATTTTTCGGGGACTTTCATTTTCGGGAAAATTTTCACGTAAATAATTTATTATTAATTATTTTATATATATTTTCGGACTTGCATGAACTCATATGTATTTTTAAAATACTAAATAAAGTCTATGTGTGTAAATATTTATTTAATTAGGGTTTAATATATATTACCCTAATATTTTATTATTTATTTATTAATTTATTGTTATTTAATTATTTTATTTATTATTAAATTATTAAAATTATTTTTTTATTATTTTTTTATTATTTTCTTTTTTTTCTTTTTCTTTTTTTCTTTTTTCTTTTTCTTTTCTTTTTCTTTCTTTTTCTTTTCTTTCTTTTTTCTTTTTCTTTTTCTTCTTCTTCCTTCTTCCCCGTGCGCCCGACCACCCCTCACCACCGTCTGTCACGTCGATCACCTACCGTCGGTGTGCCTCCCGGCTTGCCACCGTCGTTCCTAGCCGTCCCCCGCCGCCAGCAGCTTCCTTCCCTGGCGCCGGCGAGCTATTTTTCCATTCTTGGCCGAAACTTCTTCTCCTCGCCGTCGACGCCGATTCCGGCCACCATTTTCTACCCCGCCGGTCTCTTTCTTCTCCATGAGCTCCGGTGAGTGTGATTCTAGCTTTGGTTTGAGCTAAAATGGTCTAGAATTGCTTAGGTTTTGAATTTTCAATTTCAGCCTATTAGGGTTTTTGATTTTTTTGAGCTTCGAATTGATTGATTCATGAAAACTCCCTTCACAAATATTAATCCCAGTAGCTTAATCTTCATGTATGAATTTTTGTGGAATTTTTGGAGATTTTTTGGATTTTTGGGTATTTTTGAATATTTTAATATTATTTTCTAATTTTTGGAAATTAATTAGTTAAATTATGAAATTGTGTTTTATGGTTAAATTAGGTGTTGAAATGAATTATAGGAATTTATTTGGAATTTTTATGAATTTCTAAGTATTTATTTTGAATTATTGAAGTTTATGTAATTTTGGGAAAATTAGGTTAAATGTGTTTTTATTTGAAATTAATTGGTTAATTGGGTCTAATTATTGATATTATTGATAAATATGTTGAGAAAATTAATTTTGGATAATTTTATAATTTTTGGAGAATTTTTGAATGAATTTTAGTATATTTATATATATAATGGCATTTTGGTAATTTTACATAAAATTGGCTAAAAATGTAATTTAATTGGTTTTAATAGTTATTTAAGGTATAAAAATGATTTCTACAAATTATTTGGTATTTTTAACTCATTAAAACTATTTTTCGTGAATTATTTTCAATTATATATATAATATACGATTTTTCAAATAAAATGAGTTTTTATCGGTTTTTACAATGTTTTAAGGTTAATTATGTAATTTCTATTTATAAAATGAATTTCTATATTATAAGGGTATTTTTGGTATTTTCTGAATTGTTATGTGTTTGTGGACCCCGGTCGGTAGACTGTAGTTTGGAGTCCGACCGAGGGGTTATGGATTTGTGTTGAGCTTATTTTTTGAAGTGTATTTCCTTGCAGGGTCGGCTCTACTCTTTTAAGTAGAGGGATGTCCGTTTTACAGGCGAGGTTCTGTCGGATTTTCGATAGAATTCTTGTAAAACGTGATATCCAGTCGAACCCTAATTTCTGATTATGTGTTTAATACTCTAGATCGAATTCTAGGATTTCTGTTAGGTTTATTCTAATGTCTGTCGTTATTTGTTTGTTTAGTTGCGTCGAGACCGAGGGCTAGTGGACCAGGCCCGTCGGACCCGTCTCGTGGAGCGCACTAGGTGAGTTACTATACTATATATATATGCCTTTGGATGCATGATTTTAGAAATATATGTTTTATTTTGATTAAAATGCATAAATAATGTGATTTGTATTTAAGTATATTTTTGGTTTATTTTTGGTATATATTAAATTATATGCATGTTTTGTAACTAAAATATATTTAAAATGTTTTTAAATATATTTCTAGTTTAATTTATAATTTGATTGAATTTATTTGACGTATATATACTCGAAATATACCTGGTTTACTTTTGGTATATTTCTAGTATATATATGGTTTATATTGATATTTTTATTGAACTTCATGCATCATTTATTTTTGTGAATGAATGATTTATATTTATTAATGAAGGATATCAATAGAACGTGCTGCCTAGTGGGCAGCACTAGGACCGAGTATGTACCGGTACGCTTATAGCAAGTAGGCTATATTACTAACCATTTGTGGATATTGATTGATTATGATTATTTGATGTGTGAGATATGGTTTGAGGGTGTGATTGCTGGAGCTCGATCGACCAAGTGTCTCGGGGCCAATCACACTGGCAGTCAGACTGCTGGAGCTCGGTTGACTTAGTGTCTCGGGGCCAGTCTACTGTCTAATTGGAATAAGTGGATATATTTGGAATAAGTGAGCCTGCGTGGCTAGAGTGTTGTCTAACACTATTTCTGAGGTTGCGATATCATAGGGTTCTATTTGATCCTTCATAAAAGATGATTTTCAGATAAAATATATAAAATGATTTTATTGCATCTGTGTGAAACTGCCTATATATATATATTAGATATATATATTGTTGACTATATGCATTATCATTTAGTGTGTATGTATATATATTATAGTAATTCACTCAGTGAGGTCTGACTCCCCTCCGTTGACTATTTTTCAGGAGAGTCAACATCTTCATACCTCAATAGCAGGTCGATACGTCGGATTTCTTCCGCCCCAGCTTCTTTGTGTAAACTATTTACTTGAGTCTTATTTTTATAATCTAGACACTGCAGTAGTTGTGAATTAAAGTGTGGGATTTCATGTATTTTATTTAAAGAGATTTATTATATTGAAACTGGATTTGTACTGAAAGATTATATATATATGTGATGAGTTGAGATTTGATTTAAATCCAGTGATGAAAATGTTATTATTATATTATGATTTTTATTTCCGTTGCATATAATATTGATATCGTTATTATTGCATGATTTATTTTATTTTCTTTAGGCTTGCTACGGGTTCCGGATTCGAAAGAATTCCCGTTCCCTAGCGCCGGTCATGGCCCCTGTTTTGGTCGTGACAAAGTTGGTATCAGAGCGGAGTTCTGTGTCAGGGCTTAGTTATGTGAGTTGTGGCCCTAGTTTTCAAGTTGTGTTTTCTTTTGGTAACTACTGCAGTGCATTAGGTTCGAGTATGTCTTGATAAGTATTCCTTGCTTAGTTTTCAGCGTTATTCCTCCGTTGTCTGTTTTGTCTGAATCTTTTCGTTTGTCTTTTCAGTATGAGGAGGCGAGCACATGTCGCTCCACCGGTCATTGAAGCCAAGGATGATGAGTCTTTTCAGGATGAGGTTTTACCTCCTGAGCAGCCAGTTAGACATAGAGGTCGTGGCAGAGGTAGACCTCGAGGAGCGGCAGGTCGCCGTAGGCAGAGAGAGTTACAGGATGAGGAGCTTGTTGAGCCTGAATTTGATGTTCCTGTTCCTCCAGTTGTTCAGCCTGTTCAGCCTGCCTATCAACAGGGTATGTCTGACCCTGAGGCAGCTTTGTTCTATGCTCGAGTTGGCAGGATTGCTTTTGATGGTACTTCCGATCCGTTAGATTTTTTGCATGCGATTGAGACTAGGACTCGGACTGCTCATACCGAGTACCAGCGGATCATGATCATTGAGTTGTCTATCGAGGGACCAGCTCTAGACTGGTTTATTCAGATGATGCAGCCCTATATGATGACGATGACATGGGCTCAGTTCAGAGAGTGGTTCATGAGGAGATTCTATCCAGAGCCTCTTCATTTGAGCTATCATCTTCGTTTGACCAGTATTTCTCGTGGAGATCGATCTGTAGAGGAGTATACCCAAGAGTTTCTCCATTTGGGTAGATATGCTGAGGATCTATTGCGAGATCAGTACTTCGCAGTCACTACCTATGTTACTGGTTTGGGTTCTACTTTTGCTGGTATGCCTACAGCAGGCCTTACTCTGGAGTTTGTGATTGAGTTAGCCAAGGAGATTGAGCTGAGACTAGTTAGGCAGGGAGCGATGCCTGATTATTACCAGCTAGGAGTTCAGTCGAGTGGATTGCAGGCTACTTCGTATTCGATTTTTCATGTTGGTTCGAGTAGTCAGCAGTGAGGTCCGACTCAACAGAGTCAAAGACAGCAACAGCGAGTGCATCGGAGCAGTAGACATGGCCGTGGAGGTCAGCGTAGATCGTTCAGATTTGGGTCAGGTGCTTCGAGCAGCAGCAGTGGTCATAGTTCTGGATCAGCGACCAGTGTTTGTCAGACTTATGGTAGAGTCCATCAGGGACCGTGTTATCTGACACCACTGACATGCTTCAGATGCAAGTAGACAGGACATTTTGCCAGATCGTGTCCTTATTCCGGGTATCAGCAGCAGCAGATTCCACGATTCCCACAGCAGTCGATTGCTAGTGCTGCACCCATGCCATTTCAGTTGCCACCAGCCCAGCATCAGAGTTCCACTCAGTTTGTCCCACAGCAGAGTCGTGGTAGAGGTACTAGAGGAGGTGCCAGAGGTGTTGGCCAGGCTTCTACCAGTCAGCAGGGAGGTCGAGGTCAGGCCAGAGTTTTCCATCTTACTCCGCAGGATGCTCAGGCATCTAATGCAGTCATGGTAGGTATTGTTTCTGTTTATTACCTGGATGCTTGGGTTTTGTTTGATCCGGGTGCCACGCATTCATTCATTTCTCCTGTTTTTGCTTCTAAATCTTGTTGGCAAGCTTCGAGGATGGCTTTTCCTTTTTCTGTTGCCACTCCTCTGAGCGATTCTTTGGACATCGATATTGTTCTTTCTGGTTGTCCAGCTCTCGTGGGAGATAGAGAATTACCTGCTGATTTAATTTTATTGGATGTGATGGAGTTTGATGTTATTTTGGGAATGGATTGGTTATCTCAGCACTATGCCGTGGTAGATTGCAGGAATAAGGAGGTGACTTTTAGAATTCCTGGTGAAGTAGAGTTTAAGTTTGTGGGTGATAGGAGTTCAGCACCTCAGAATCTTATTTCTGCTATTACGGCTAGGAAGTTATTGAGGAAAGGTTGTCAGGGATATTTGGAATTGGTCAGGGATACTTCAGTGGAGAAGTTGTCACTCACAGATGTTCCTATTGCTTGTGAGTTTCCTGATGTTTTTCCCAAGGAGTTGCCAGGTTTACCACCTCACAGAGAGATTAAGTTCTGTATAGATGTGGTACCAGGTACTACTCCTATATCTATTCCACCTTATCGTATGGCTCCTGCAGAGTTGAAAGAGTTGAAGGAGCAATTGCAAGAGTTGTTGGATAAAGGTTTCATTAGACCTAGTGTTTCTCCTTGGGGTGCACCAGTCCTATTTGTGAAGAAGAAGGATGGTACCCTAAGACTGTGCATTGACTACAGAGAGCTGAATAAGGTGACAGTGAAGAACAAGTATCCTCTCCTGAGGATAGATGATTTGTTTGATCAGCTACAGGGTGCACAGTTCTTTTCTAAGGTTGACTTGAGGTCAGGTTATCATCAGCTGCGTATTAGTGAATCTGATATTCCTAAGTCAGCGTTCTGCACTAGATATGGCCATTATGAGTTTCTGGTGATGTCTTTTGGTTTGACTAATGCACCAGCAGCTTTTATGGACCTGATGAACAGAGTATTCAGACCGTATGTGGATCAGTTTGTAGTAGTCTTCATTGATGATATACTGGTATATTCAAGAAGTATGGAGGAGCATGTATATCACTTGAGGATTGTACTACAGACATTGAGAGATCATCAGCTTTATGCTAAATTCTCGAAGTGTGATTTCTGGATGGAGAGTGTTTCTTTTCTTGGACACGTAGTGTCTAAAGAAGGTATTCAGGTTGATCCACAGAAGATTAAGGCAATGTCTGAGTGGCCTTGACCGACTTCTATCACAGAGATTCAGAGTTTTCTGGGTTTAGCCGGGTATTATAGGCGGTTTGTGCAGGATTTTTCCAGGATAGCAGCCCCTATGACTCGCTTGACTCAGAAGAATATTAGATTTGAGTGGTCAGAAGCTTATGAGAATAGTTTTCAGTTGTTGAAGGAGAAGTTGACCACAGCGCCAGTATTAGCTTTGCCTAATAGTGTGGATAAGTTCACAGTTTACTGTGATGCCTCTAGAATTGGTCTTGGTTGTGTGCTGATGCAGAATGGAAGGGTGATAGCCTATGCTTTGAGGCAGTTGAAGAAGCATGAGCAGAACTATCCTACACATGATCTTGAGATGGCTGTAGTGATCTTTGCTTTGAAGATTTGGAGACATTATCTATATGGGGTGACTTGTGAGATATTTACTGATCACAAGAGCCTTAAGTACATTTTTCAGCAAAGAGATTTGAATTTGAGGCAGAGAAGATGGTTAGAATTGTTGAAGGATTATGATTGTGAGATCTTATATCATCTGGGTAAAGCTAATGTGGTAGCAGATGCCTTGAGTAGGAAGTCCTCAGGTAGTCTTGCTCACATCAGTGTTGAGAGGAGACCATTGATCCAGGAATTGCATCTGATGGTGGAACAAGGTCTGATGATGAAGATCAGTAGATCAGGTGGACTGCTAGCTCAGCTTAGAGTACGATCTGTACTGAGGGATAGGATTAAAGCAGCTCAGAGTCGAGATCCTATTCTGGAAGAGCTTGCAGAGAATGTTCGAGCAGGGAAGTTCACTGATTTCACACTCGATGATGATGGTGTGTTATGGATCAGTGGTAGATTGTGTGTTCCTGATGTGGATGACTTGAGGGAAGAGATTTTAGAGGAAGCACACTCTACAGCTTATAGCGTACATCCAGGTGTCACTAAGATGTACCACAATATCAGAGATTTATACTGGTGGGACGGATTGAAGAAAGATGTTGCTGATTATGTTGCTAAGTGTTTGACGTGTCAGCAAGTGAAAGCTGAACATCAGAAGCCTTCTAGGAAGCTTCAGCCTCTTCCTATTCCCGAGTGGAAGTGGGAAAGGATAGCTATGGATTTTGTGGTCGGTTTACCTCGTTCGAAGGATGGATATGATTCCATCTGGGTGATTGTAGACAGGTTGACGAAGTCTGCACATTTCTTGCCTGTGAAAGCCACATATTCAATTGCTAGATTGGCAAAGTTGTATGTGAAGCATATCGTATGCCTTCATGGAGTACCTGTGTCCATTGTGTCAGATAGAGGTTCAGTGTTTACTTCTCGTTTTTGGCAGAAGTTGCAGGAAGCGATGGGCACTAGGTTGGATTTCAGTACTGCTTTTCATCCTCAGACAGATGGCCAGTCTGAGAGGACGATCCAGACACTGGAAGATATGTTGAGGATGTGTGTCTTGGATTTGGGAGGTAGCTGGGATGATCATTTGTCGCTTGTTGAGTTTACATATAATAACAGCTACCATAGCAGTATTGGTATGGCACCGTATGAGGCTTTGTATGGAAGGAAGTGTAGATCCCCTCTGAGTTGGGATGAGATTGGTGAGAGAGCTTTGAGTGGACTTGAGATGGTTCAGGATGCTGCAGAAAAAGTTTCCTTGATTAAACGAAGATTAGAGACCGCAGTTAGCAGACATAAGAGTTATGCGGATCCTAGGCGCAGAGATGTGGAGTTTCAGGTTGGAGATTTTGTTTTTCTGAAAGTATCTTTGATGAAGGGTGTTATGAGATTTGGTAGGAAGGGTAAGTTAGCACCGAGATACATTGGACCGTTTGAGATTCTGGAGAGAGTTGGCATTGTTGCATATCGGTTGGATTTGCCTCCAAGTATGTCATAGGTGCATCCAGTATTTCATATCTCGATGTTGAGGAAGTATATCTCAGACCCTTCACACGTGTTGCAGCCAGACAGTGTAGAAGTGAGTGAAGATTTGATGTTTGTGGAAGAACCTGTGGCGATCGTTGATTTTCAAGTTCGACAGTTGCAATCGAAGCAGATTCCGATGGTCAAGGTTCTATGGCGTAACGACAGAGTTGAGGAGCATACGTGGGAGACTGAAGCTGAGATGCGAGCTTCTTACCCGTATCTCTTTCCTTCTTGATCTTGTTTTCTGGAATTCGGGGATGAATTCTTGTAAGGGGGGAAGACTGTAATATCCTGTGTTTTTAAAATATTTTTACACTGTACCGGGATATGCAGTGTTAATAATTTTTGTATATATTTTACGATATTTTTACGAGTTGATATGTATTTAAAACTTATTTTAATTACTGTGTATTATTTACAGTGCTTTACGTAAAATTTTCCCGGGACTTTCATTTTCGGGAAAATTTTCATGTAAATAATTTATTATTAATTATTTTATATATATTTTCGGACTTGCATGAACTCATACGTATTTTCAAAATACTAAATAAAGCCTATGTGTGTAAATATTTATTTAACTAGGGTTTAATATATATTACCCTAATATTTAATTATTTATTTATTAATTTATTGTTATTTAATTATTTTATTTATTATTAAATTATTAAAATTATTTTATTATTATTTTTTTTTCTTTTTCTTTTTTTCTTTTTTCTTTTTCTTTTCTTTTTCTTTCTTTTTCTTTTCTTTCTTTTTTCTTTTTCTTTTTCTTCTTCTTCCTTCTTCCCCGTGCGCCCGACCACCCCTCACCACCGTCTGTCACGTCGATCACCTATCGTCGGTGTGCCTCCCAGCTTGCCACCGTCGTTCCCAGCCGTCCCCCGCCGCCAGCAGCTTCCTTCCTCGGCGCCGGCGAGCTATTTTTCCATTTTTGGCCGAAACTTCTTCTCCTCTCCGTCGACGTCGATTTCGGCCACCATTTTCGACCCCGCCGGTCTCTTTCTTCTCCTTGAGCTCCGGTGAGTGTGATTCTAGCTTTGGTTTGAGCTTAAATGGTCTAGAATTGCTTAGGTTTTGAATTTTCAATTTCGGCCTATTAGGGTTTTTGATTTTTTTCAGCTTCGAATTGATTGATTCATCAAAACACCCTTCACAAATGTTAATCCCAGTAGCTTAATCTTCAAGTATGAATTTTTGTGGAATTTTTGGAGATTTTTTGGATTTTTGGGTATTTTTGAATATTTTAATATTATTTTCTAATTTTTGGAAATTAATTAGTTAAATTATGAAATTATGTTTTATGGTTAAATTAGGTGTTGAAATGAATTATAGGAATTTATTTGGAATTTTTATGAATTTCTAAGTATTTATTTTGAATTATTGAAGTTTATGTAATTTTGGGAAAATTAGGTTAAATGTGTTTTTATTTGAAATTAATTGGTTAATTGGGTCTAATTATTGATATTATTGATAAATATGTTGAGAAAATTAATTTTGGATAATTTTATAATTTTTGGTGAATTTTTGAATGAATTTTAGTATATTTATATATATAAGGGCATTTTGGTAATTTTACATAAAATTGGCTAAAAATGTAATTTAATTGGTTTTAATAGTTATTTAAGGTATAAAAATGATTTCTACAAATTATTTGGTATTTTTAACTGATTAAAACTATTTTTCGTGAATTATTTTCAATTATATATATAATATACGATTTTTCAAATAAAATGAGTTTTTATCGGTTTTTACAGTGTTTTAAGGTTAATTATGTAATTTCTATTTATAAAATGAATTTCTATGTTATAAGGGTATTTTTGGTATTTTCTGAATTGTTCTGTGTTTGTGGACCCCGGTCGGTAGACTATAGTTTGGAGTTCGACCGAGGGGTTATGGATTTGTGTTGAGCTTGTTTTTTGAAGTGTATTTCCTTGCAAGGTCATCTCTACTCTTTTGAGTAGAGAGATGTCCGTTTTACAAGGGAGGTTCTATCGGATTTTCGGTAGAATTCTCGTAAAACGTGATATCCGGTCGAACCCTAATTTCTGATTCTGTGTTTAATACTCTAGATCGAATTCTAGGATTTCTGTTAGGTTTATTCTAATTTCTGTCGTTATTTATTTGTTTAGTTGCGCCGAGACCGAGGGCTAGTGGACCAGGCCCGTCGGACCCGTCTCGTGGAGCGCACTAGGTGAGTTACTATACTATATATATATGCCTTTGGATGCATGATTTTAGAAATATATGTTTTATTTTGATTAAAATGCATAAATAATGGGATTTGTATTTAAGTATATTTTTGGTTTATTTTTGGTATATATTAAATTATATGCATGTTTTGTAACTAAAATATATTTAAAATGTTTTTAAATATATTTCTAGTTTAATTTATAATTTGATTGAATTTATTTGACGTATATATACTCGAAATATACCTGGTTTACTTTTGGTATATTTCTAGTATATATATGGTTTATATTGATATTTTATTGAACTTCATGCATCATTTATTTTTGTGAATGAATGATTTATATTTATTAATGAAGGATATCAATAGAACGTGCTACCTAGTGGGCAGCACTAGGACCGAGTACATACCGGTATGCTTATAACAAGTAGGCTATATTACTAACCATTTGTGAATATTGATTGATTATGATTATTTGATGTGTGAGATATGGTTTGAGGGTGTGATTGCTGGAGCTCGATTGACCAAGTGTCTCGGGGCCAATCACACTGGCAGTCAGACTGCTGGAGCTCGGTTGACTTAGTGTCTTAGGGCTAGTCTACTGTCTAAATGGAATAAGTGGATATATTTGGAATAAGTGAGCCTGTGTGGATAGAGTGTTGTCTAACACTATTTCTGAGGTTGCGATATCATAAGGTTCTATTTGATCCTTCATAAAAGATGATTTTCAGATAAAATATATAAAATGATTTTATTGCATCTGTGTGAAACTGCCTGTATATATATATTAGATATATATATTGTTGACTATATGCATTATCATTTAGTGTGTATGTATATATATTATAGTAATTCACTCAGTGAGGTTTGACTCCCCTCCATTGACTATTTTTCAGGAGAGTCAACATCTTCAGACCTCAGTAGCAGGTCGATACGCCGGATTTCTTCTGCCCCGGCTTATTTGTGTAAACTATTTACTTGAGTCTTATTTTTATAATCTAGACACTGTAGTAGTTGTGAATTAAAGTGTGGGATTTCATGTATTTTATTTAAAGAGATGTATTATATTGAAACTGGATTTGTACTGAAAGATTATATATATATGTGATGAGTTGAGATTTGATTTAAATCCAGTGCTGAAAATGTTATTATTATATTATGATTTTTATTTCCGCTACATATAATATTGTTATCGTTATTATTGCATGATTTATTTTATTTTTTTTAGGCTTGCTACGGGTTCCGGATTCGAAAGAATTCCCATTCCCTAGCACCGGTCATGGACCCTGTTTTGGGTCGTGACACACTAACTCTTATCTCTCCTTAACAACAAGATAATAACTTCAAAAAGGAAGATTACACAAGTAAAAGACGCGTACTAGAACAAAACCTACAAATTAATATCAAATCAATTTATTTATAAATTAAATTTGGATCAATCACAGTGAGAAAAAATATATTTACTAAATTTTTTAGCACCTCAACATTCTAAAATGTCAATCGGCATTACATAATGTTGATTGGCATTACCTAATGTCGATCTACATTATGTAATGTTGATCGGTCTTGCATGATGGCAATTGACATTATGTAATGTTAGTTGGCATTGGATAATGTCAATCTACATTTTGTAATGTTGATTGGCATTATGAAATGTCGATTGGCATTACATAATGCTGGTTGTGCATTTCCAAATATACCCCTATAAAAATCAATCTTTTACAATTAAACCCAAAAAAATGTTGCAATTTAGTCCTTGAAATCATGAAACTTAACACTAGAAGTCAATTTTTGATTAAATTTTCATTATAAAGACTTTCATCACATTTATACACAATTGCATCCTAAAATTAGGTGCTTACAATTGCCCCTTTTATCACTATTTGTTTAACAAATTATAGTAAAGCAATAGAGGCAAACAAATTTAAAAGAAAGAATTAGGGTACTGAATTGTATTCTAATTGATGGATTAATACTTAAATTGTTGTGCAATTTTTAAGCAAGATGTTATGTTCAGCATGCTTCACTATATTTCCTGTAGAATGTCTAGTGAGATATATGCAAATGAGTTTCGCTCTATTCCCTATGGGACGTTTAGCATTTCATGGTTTAAGAACATGTTATAGCTCCTATGAAATGACTAGCAATAATACCATAACTACAATGTAGTGTCTGGTGAACTGCACTATATTCCCTTTAGGACATCTAGTAAGATATATGCAAATGAGATTTGCTATTTTCCCTATGGGACATTTAGCATTTCATGATTTGAGGATATGCTATAGCTAATGTGGAACGTCTAGCAATAATACCATAACTACTGTGTAGTGTTTGGTGAACTGCACTATATTCCCTTTGGGACATCTAATGAGATTTATGCAAATGAGTTTTACTATATCTTTATGGGATGTTTAGCATTTAATGATTTGAGAATATGCTATAGCTCTTATGGAACGTCTAGCAATAATACCATAACTACTATGTAGTGTCTGGTGAACTGCACTATATTCCTTTTGGGACGACTAGTGAGATATATGCAAATGAGTTTTGCTATATTCCATGTGGGACATTTAGTATTTCATGATTTGAAAAATGTGATATAGTTTATGTGGAACGTCTAGCAATGATACCATAAATACTGTGTAGTGTCTGGTACATTAAAAGATTTGAAAATTCATGTTATAACTACTTTGTAGCATATAACATACTAAATTTGAAATTCATGTTATGACTACTAGGGCAATGCATAATGAAATAATCTAAAATTTTTATTACAACTACTATGTAGCATATAACAAAACATATTTAAAATCCTTGACATAAATGATGATGCATGTAAAATGCAAAAATCAAATTCTATAATTATGTTATGTATTATATACTTAACAAAGGATTTAGATTTTTAATACAGACTAACTATTTAATTAAAAATTCTATGAATTATTAATTAATTATATGAATTTGATGAGTTAATTATGAATGAACTAAATTGTAAGGAAGAAATTTGGACTTAAATGCAAGCAAAGTTAAAGGACTAAAGTGGATGTTTGCAACTTTAATATAAACTTTGTATTTAGCTTATTCATTCTTCATTTCTCATAGCCCTTTCATTACTTACTGATTATACTACAATCCATAATTTCTCGTGATTAGCTGCAATCCTTTCATTGCTCATTGATGATGATGTAATCCATAATTGCTCGCGATTAACTGCAACCCTTTCATTACATATTGATGATGCTATAATCCATAATTGCTGGTAATTGGCCACAACCTTTCAATGCTCACTGATGATGTTGCAATCTGTAATTGCTCATGATTAGCTGCAACCCTTTCATTGCTTATTGATGATGCTACAATCCATAATTGCTTATGATCAATTGCAACCCTTTCATTGTTTACTAATGATGCTCCAATTCATAATTTCTCACATTCAATTGTAACCCTATCATTGTTTATTGATGATGTTGCAATCCCTAATTGCTCATGATCAGCTGTAACCCTTTCGTTACTCACTAATATTGTTGCAATCCCTAATTGCTCATGTTTAGCTGTAGTGCATTCATTGCTCAATGATGATGCTACAATCCATAATTGCTCACAATTAGTTGGACTGCTCGCAATTAGCTACAACCTTTTCATTGCGCACTAATAATGTTGCAATCCATAATTACTCATAATTAGCTGCAACCCTTTCATTGCTCACTGATAATGCTACAATCCATAATTGCTCGCAATTAGCTGTAACCCTTTTATTACTCTCTGATGATGCTACAATCCATAAGTGCTCATGATTAGCTATAACTCTTTCATTGTTCACTGATGATGCTACAATCCATAATTGCTCATGATTAACTGCAACCCTATTGTTGCTCATTGATGATGTTGCAATCCATAATTGTTCACGATTAGCCATAACTCTTTTATTGCTCATTGATGATGCTACAATCATAATTGCTCGTGATTACCTGCAACCCTTTTATTGTTCACTAATGATGCTATAGTCCATAACTGCTCGTGATTAGGAACCCTTTCATTACTCACTAATAATGTTGCCCTTTTATTGCTCACTAATGATGCTGCAGTCCATAACTACTCATGATTAGCTGCAATCCTTTCATTACTCACTGATAATGCTGCAATTCATAATTGCTCGCAATTAGCTATAACCCTTTCATTATTCACTGATGATGTTGGAATCCATAATTGCTCACAATTAGCTATAATCCTTTCATTGCTTGCTAATGATTTTGATTAATTGTAACCCTTTTATTGCTTGCCCTTACTACTGTAATCCATAACTGCTCACAATTTTTATCTTTGGTTTTTTGACTTGAATGCTTTGAATTCTTTCTACTGACTAATTAGCATTTTTGCTGACTGACTTTAAATTTTTCTATGTTGACTGATTAGAATTCCTCTACTGACTAATTACAACTCTGTTATGTTAACCATCTTTACAAGTTAGGTGCACTTCCTTCTAGATTTGCAATTCCTATGGACTTGTTGAAGTTAGTTTCAATCATGATGAATGTACAAAAGTACATTATAATATTCAAAATTTATGAGAAAATTCATCACTTTATAACGAGATCACATGCACTTAACGAATCTCATTATTTTTTAGTTTCATGACTATCATTTATTGCCATTTGCAAAGGTCAGAGGCATCATTAACCATCTTATGCTAAGAGCATATCTTTTACCAACTGAAGAGCTTACTTTCACACCTAATTTTAGGGAGAATTCACTAAACAAAACTTATGAAAATTTAGCATAAAAATATCAAATTTTGAGTATCAAAATAGCCTTTGAATTAGTTTTATGCTTTTCTTCCTTATCCGAGTATTCCCATGCCTTCCTCATATTACTCAGCATAGATACCATGAGAAAGGTCCTTTGGATACTCATACTCTTATAGACCATTGGAGTAAATAAAGCTCTTTTTTTTGCATGGTCCTCTTTTAGTATTCTCCCGCCTTTCTTGTATTACTCAGTATGGATATCGCCAGAAGTTTCACGTTGATACTCTTACTCATCTCTAATCATTAGAGTAAATTATGCTTGCTCTTATTTTGATTCTCCTATTAGTATTCCCTCACCTTTCATATATTACTCAGCGTGGATACCATCAAAGGATTTTATACTCGTACTCATTTTTTAACATTAAAGTACATTATATGCACATTTATTATTCAAAAGACTGAAAGATATTTTGAAATTCAAGCCATTTTTACTTCATGTCCACAGATTTTGTTTTTGCATTTTCTTCCCCTCGTTTGGGTGCAAAGTAAGTATTAGATTAATTAGAGTTTATAAACACTTAACACAAAGCTGTTAACTAAACATCTAAATCTGTGAGGCTAATAAAAGAAAGCCACTTAGATCAAAAGTCATAAGTTAGGCTTTTCGCATATGATCTTGTGAAGTGGATTAATTTACTATAAATTTATGAATTTTATGTTGAGATGGTACTTTATTACAGAATTTAAGAAAAGAGAGCTCTGTTACTTCCATTTTATTATCTTGATAAGTGTTTGGTATTTGCTATCTGGCCCATTATTATTAATGTATCGATTCCTTTCCTTTTCTTCATACTCTTTTATTTTTCCCTACATAAAATACTATCAGTTAGCATCATCTATTTGCAAGTGAAGAGATTTTGTCAAAATGCAATGTTATTCTTTTGCATTCTTCCCTTTTAATTATGGTGATGATGTCTCTGATCACGAAGGTCATGATACCCCACCATTAAAGTTGTGGCTTTGGGCTGCATTTGTATTTTTGCCATTCCATTAATGCATTGTAAATGACTTCCTTCCTCTTCTTGTTATCTCCTATGAAAAAGGTTCAGGAGTTAGAGATTTTTTTCATGATCAAATAATTTTTCAGAGTGCATTCATTTTAAATTTTGAGTGCATTCTTCCCTTTTGAGGGTCAATGAATGTATCGCTAACATATTGGACCTTCTTATCACCATATTCCATTCCCTACACTGGTCTAACTATTATGGAGAGATATTACAGACGATGCTCCAGATGAGAGGGATGTTGAATCTGAGGAGCTTGAACATCCTATCCAATCTCTTGAGGTCACCAGGATGATGCTTTTATAAGTATTATTATCTATGATATTCCCTTATTAGATAGGCCCATTAGGCGCCTGAGGTCTAATGTCCCGTTGAGTATCAAGTTCACCTTGTTAGTGCTACCTTTTCCCTTTCATATTCTTCACATGTGCACATTCTGATTCTTTTTACATTCTTACAATGCTAATTTTGAATATTAGTAACAGAGTATTTACACAATCTTGCCTAGGCTTAAAGACTTTATTATACAAAGCAAGTATTTCACAACATATGTATGCAAGTGTATGCATATGTATAACATGCATGATCCTAATAGGTCTCCTATTTGGAACAGAGCTATGTTGTTAATCTTAGAGTGTAAGAATGTGGTGCCTCATCAATAGCCTGTAGGTTTGAGCATTGAATGCCTTGTTGTTAGTATTTCTAATGTCAGAGGCTCTGATACATTTTGTCAGATAGATGACCATGCTAGTAAGTGGGATCCATGGCTCGACATTGGAGCTTGTGATTGATTCATGCACTGTTGAACTTTTCCTTTTGCTATTGCTTTTGTTGTATAATACTCGATGTATTTTTATACTTCTTTCTTCCCCAATATCTCTTATACTAGCTCTTATACTTTAGTATTCCTTCTTCACTCTTTGAATTTAGACTTACTATTTTGTAATTTGCCCCCAAAATTATATTTTTCCCCGAATTTCATTCTGGATTCATTCATACTATTCTAGCAGTCTTTTTTTCGTGTGTAAGAGACCCAGCTCATTCACTGATATTGTTGATCATTTGACTTACTAACCCTATTAGTTACAATCTCATGCATTAAAGATGCAAAGGAGTGGGTGAACTAACTAAAGTGGTTTCTTGATGATGAAATCAACTAGACTTGCACTTTGAAGGACTTTTAAGCAGAATATGAGGCTTGATGTTGATGCAATGATTGATGATAGTTATAAGACAGGAGTTGCAATGCAAGTTATTAAGCCATTTGAATTCCCAAGGTATAAAGGGACACTAAGCTTATAAACAAAATCATAAAAGAGTGGCAAAAGAGGAAAACATAACTAAAATAGTGATCTCACAGCTTTGATTTAGCTTTCATTATGTATTGTCTTTCCATTTAGATACTTATGCAGTATGATAAAGACAAATATGTGATATTTGAAAAAAAATTCAAATTCAATTTTACTCATTCGTTAGGGCAAAAATGAGAACATTCATTACAATACATAGTACAACTCATGTTATCAACCAGTCCTAAAATTTTTTTCTCTCTAATTTTTACCTTACTGTTATTTTTTCTTTTTCTCTCTCTTGTTTATCATTCTTTTTATTTTTCATCAAACTTCCTATCTTTAGAAGTTGGATCATGTGATATATGAATGTTCTTTAAATTTACAATTGTGTCCATGCTGAATGAATCCAATTGAATCAAATTTTTACATTAAACATACAGAAACGATCAATATCATAATGCATAGTACCATCAGGATGCAAAGTACATAAGTAAGCATGTTCAGAATTTAAATCAATGATCATTAAAACAAACAAGTTCTAAAGAAACTAAAGTTTTCTTCAAAGAAGGCAATAAGAAAATTTATTTCTTATTCTAGATGCTAAGGATGTTGGTGTAGACACCCAATTTCGGGATGATGTGTTATGGATGCAGCAAAAGACTCTAGTGATGAAAATATCATGAATAGGTCTTTGATACTTAATCATTAAAATTCTAAGGGTTTAAATGCAACTTTTAAAGGAAGGATTTAATATTTTTAGGGACTAAATTACAAGACTTTTTTAGGACCTAATTGCAAAATATAAATTCTTCTAGGGGTCTTTTTATAATTAATTGTATATATATATACACCTGTTAGAATTCTATAATTTCGACCAGAATTATGTAATTACGATCGGAATTACACCAATTCCAATCGAGATTGTGTAATTCCGATCGGAATTACACAATCCTGATCGGAATTAAATTCTTTTGTCTTTGTTTTCCTATTTTTAATTTAGTTCTAATTGGTTTAAAATTCCTAATTAACTCAATCCTTACTAGTTTAAAATTCCTAAATATAATTTTAAGTATTAATCTTATACTTTAGGAATTAGAATCATATTAGGATTGGGGCTAGGCTTCATAGTTCCACTATATAAAGAGAGAATAGCAAGAAAATAGGGAGGACGGTGAAGAGAAAAAAAAGAGAAGGAAAAGAAGAGAAAGAAGAAGAAGAAAATGTGATTTTATTTCTTTTGAGTTGTTTTTTTTTACAAAAAATTCCTTTTAATTTAACAATTAATTCAAGATTCGTGGAGAATTTTTGAAGAAGAAGATTCAAAGATTCATCAAGAATGGTGAACTACAAATCTGAAGAGTATCCCAAATCATTCATAAGCATCATCATGTTCTTCTTATTTCTTTTATTATTTTTATATTATTTATTATTTTTTCTTTCGTGTTATTATCATAATTTATTCATTAATTACAATTTTATCTTTTTATTTTGGCGAGTATGGAGGAAAACGCATGGTGATCTAATGGAAGGGATGAATTCATGAAAAGTCCATGAAAAATTAAGGATAAAGCCTCGTAAAGACTTAGTTTCTAGGGTTTTTATTTTTTTTTATTTTTTTACTTTATTTTTATTTTATTAATTATTTTATAAATTAATGTAATAACCCCAATAGTGGGAGTAATAAAATTATATGTATGGTTGTTTGTTTATTTTTTAATTAAATTGATTAGTAAAATTAGGTTTCAATTAGGTAATTATTTAAAATCAATGAAGTAAATTAATTTAGGTTTCATATTAATAAAATTAGGGTTTTAGTAAGGATTAATTTAATTATTTGTTTGATCTTATTTACTTTTTTTTATGTTTTTATTTGTTTTGGGGGTTTATATATTATTTCTATGTGTTTTAGGCCTTAAGCCCATTTTAGGTCTTGATTTATTTATTTAAGTTTAGATAATTCTTTTAGCCCATCTCATTTAATAATTAATTAGGCTTAATTAATTAAAATATATTCTTAGGCCCATAATTAATTAGATTTTAGGTTAGAAATATCCTTAGGCCCATTTAGTTAATAGGTCCACCTAATTTAATTTAATCAATTTAGACTTAGACCACTTAATTTAAGCCTTTTTTTTTATAAGTTGTAGATTTAAGATTACCATTTAATTAAAACATGTAGAATTAGGCCCACTAATTTAAATATTCCATAATTTGTAGATTTAAGCTCATATTGAGAATTAAAATTAGTAGACTTAAGTTCATTTAATTAAAATCAAAAGGAATTAGGTCTTTAGGTTCACATATAAATTAAAACATGTAGATTTAACTCATTTATTTAAAATCTATATAGATTAAACTAACTTAGGGATTATGTGATTTATTGAATACGTTATTTACTTGGAATTGATTATTTTTTTAGGGTTTATATGAAATTGCATGTAAATAGAGAATAAGATAATAATTCATAAAGTAATTCTAAATGAACACAAGATTGAAAGAAGTTGGTATTCTGTATCCAGAATCTCCTGGGTGTGGTGCTAGCTTTCTTTTAGGGAATCAAATACCACCTTTTCGATTTATCTTAGTTATTACCCTGGGTGGCGACTCCTCATCTCCACGCCATGTCTTTGTGATAGTGATTAGTGTGTTCTCTAGAGCCTTGAGCTCAAACAGTGTCATGGTTGCTAAAATCTTGGACGTGCGCCGAACCCCACCATCTACAGTTGGGTCTCATAATGGTTGTCCTTCAAGCAACTGACATAACAACTATTCTTAGATCTTCTTGCCAACTCTCTCCATGACTTCATCTTTCTGTACCTCAAATATGCATTTTCCTTTCTTGTTTTGCAACTTCTTATCATCAAACTCATCACCCCATCCTATAGGCACAATTGACTTAAGTTTAGTATAAAACACCTTCTAGTCGAACTTGCCTAAAGGCTGACCCAATAAGTCTTCTACTCTTTCCTTATTTTTAAAGGCATTAGGAGATTTCTCTTTGGTTTTAAGGTATAGGTCCTCAAAGGAGCTTAGCACTTCTTCCTTACTAACTCCTAAGTTGATCATTATGGTAGCTAGGGATGGTACATTTTAGTAGTTTGGGAAAGGATTATTCATAGTGCTTGGGTTTTTAAGGTCTATGATCTTTTTAGAGTCTATAAGGTTTTGGATTTCATGTTTGAGGCAAATATAGTTATCTATGGAGTTTTGGAGTTTTTGATGGAATTTGCAGTGCTTGTTTGGGTTATAGCCTAAGGTGTTTGGGCTTGGTAGGTTTATATTAGGTAAAGGTTGAAATAAGGCTTTTTGCATTATGCACTCTAGGACTTTTGACAAAGGTTGGTTAAAATTAGAGAATCTCCTTGGTTGTTGAACAATATGCATTTCCACAATCTGGCTAGTGCTTCTTTGTTGTGTGCCCCCAGTTGGATAGTTTATTGCTCTTGTGCTTTTAGCAATCCTTTATTTCACTTTTAATCTCCTCAGCTTATAACCCATCATCATAAAGATCTACAAATGTCTTAGGGTTCATCATTTGCAACCTTTCAACCAAATTAGGTGAGACATTTCAGACTATCATCCTAACCTGATCCTTCTCAGCCAGTTTGTTCTTAATTAATTCTACCTTGTTCATAAATCTAATCAAGAAATCAGAGAAGGATTCATTTGATTTTTGCTTAGTTAGTTCCAAATCTATGATGGACACTTCCAATCTAGTGTTATAATCATACTGTTTCATAAAAGTAGTATACAGTTCTTTCCGGTTAGCCCTGATAGACTTTTCCAACCCATGATACCAATTTACAGCCATTCCCTCTAAAAACATTACAAATAACCTAGTGATCATTGCTAATAGGGCCTTAGCAGTGCTCATAGTTATTGTGTACTGATTGAGATGAATCCTAGGATCTCCAGTTCCATCAAACTTCTGTAGCTGAGGCATTTTGAACTTCTCAGGTAGCTTATTACCCTCCATTAGCATCATGTCATCAAAGTCAAATGAATATCCCATGCCTTGTCCTCTAATTAGCTCTTCCATCTTGGACATTTTTTAGGTCAGTGCTTGCATCTGCTTGGACTTATGATCTTGTAACAGTTCAATTGATTCTCTCTTTACCTTTTCTATCATATAGTTCTTAACATCCTTAAGCTTCACATCAACAGCAGGTGGGTTTCTAACAACAGGTTGCCCCCGACATTATTGGCAACAGGTGGAGCATCTGTAGTAAGTGGTATAGCTACAGGAGTAGGTGGTTGCTCAACTGTAGGTGGTGGTATGACAACAACAACAGGTTGCATAAATCCAGATAAAGCCTTTCTCAGTTCATCTTACATCATAGCCCTCATGTCATCCATTAAATCTCCATTGATGTCTTATAAGGTCCAATTCCCTCCTTGTTGTTGTTCCATTTCTATATGCTCAGTTGGAGTTGGTTCAGCTTCCAAGTAAAGTGAATTAATAGGACTCTTATATAATCTATGAAGGATCTCTTTTGCTATGTTTTTAGGACTTAAATATGTTCTTTTTAGTTTGTCACCTTTCTGTCCCTAAATACGAGAAGACCCAGATGAATTAGTGTGATGGATCAAATGCATGTATGCATGATGCACGTGTTATGCAACAAGTAGCAAATAGCAAGTATCAGTCAAGTGTACAATATTCATCCTTCCAACCTTATTCCTCCCACAAACGTGTTAAATGGTGAGTCTCTTTTCCTAGGATTTTTAGTCTTGGCCTTAATATCAATAAGGGATATCAAGAACCGATGGGCATGCTAAATCTCTCCTAAAGCAATAAAAGCATGGACACAATACTTTTAGGTATAAAGGTCTAGCCTAATTTTTATTAGCCCAGATGGGCTCTTTAGAGTATAGGCTTGGGCTTTTACAAATAGAAATACCTCGTGGAAACATACACAAGTAATTTAAGTAATTCTAGGGGAAGTAACTAAGCCATTATATATGGTTAAGGTCCAGAGAAAAGTCAAGATTCCCTTAGCAAGATGCTCTCCTTTCAAACTTGAGTTACAGGCCAAGGTCAGAGGGGCCCAACATCCTTTACAAACTTAAGAGAAGACTACCCCCCCTTTAGGACTTAGGTTATAGGCTCTGGTCATATGAGCCCAGTAATCTCTCTTGAACCAAGTTAAAGCTAAAAGTGATGGTTAGCCAATTTACAACTCCATAAAGCTAGTGGAATCATGGAATCATAAACCAATGTCATCGGTTAATACGAACATGCAGGATGAACCCAAGAATAAAATAATAATCAAAAAAATAATTCTAAAGAACACAAGTAGAATCAATATCTCTTATCCCCAATAGAGTTGCCATGGTAGGCGGTAGGGTTTAGCGCACACCTAAGATTTTAGCAATCACGACACTGTTTGAGCTTAGGGCTCTAAAAAACACACTAACCATTGTCATAAAGACATGGCGTACAAATAAGGAGTCACCACCTAGGGTAATAACTAGGAAAAATAAAATTGGTGGTACTTGATTCGCTAAAGGAAAGCTAGCACCACAACTAGGAGATTCTGGATATGGAATACCAACTTCTTTCAGTCTTGTGTTCATTTAGAATTATTTTATAAATTACTATATTATCCTCTATTTACATACAATTTCATATAAACCCTTATTTAAAACAATTAACTCCAAGTAAAATAGTCATAAAAATACGTGTAAACAATGCATTCATCATAATCCCTAGGTTAGTCTAATCTACATCGATTTTACTTAAATGGGCTAAATCTCCATGTTTTAATTTACAAGTGAGTCTAAAGACTAATGTACCTAATTCTATTTAATTTTAATTATGTGAACCTAAGTCTATTTATTTTAATTCTAAGAGTGGGCGTAAATCTACAAATTATGAAGTTTTTAAATTAATGGGCCTAATTCTACATGTTTTAATTCTAAGGTGATCTTAAATATACAAGTCATGGAAAAGGCTTAAATTTAATGGGCTAAGTATAAGTTAATTAAATTAAATTAAAAGGTGGGCCTGTCTAAATTAACTAATTGGATCTAAATTATCTCTACCTTAATTTAATTAATTATGGATCTAATATCAATTTTAGTTAATTAAACCTAAAGAAACCAAAATTTATTTAAGTGGGTAAGAGCTTAACATAGGCTTAGGGCCCAAAACACATAAACATAAACAAGCCCAAAAATAATTAAAAAAAATCAAATGAAAGATCAAACATGCAATTAAATTATTTCTTCTAAAAAACCTAATTTTAATTCACATACAACCTAAATTAATCTACTGCCTCCATTGATTTTAATTAGGGTTTACCAAATTGAACCTAATTTACTAATTAATTTTTTAAGAACAAGAGAACTAAATTTTCATTATTTCTACTATTGGGGCTATTACAAAATCTACCAAAATAATAAAGAAAGTAAAATTAAAATACAACCCTTAAGAAGACAAATTAAACAAATTCAAAACCTAAAAAATTAAAATAAACTAAACTAAACTAAATAGAGCAAAATAAAATTGAAGTAGGATATTGACTCTTGGCTTTCATTCATGGACTCTCCATGAATTTCCTTAGTTCAATCATGTGTTCATCACTAGAATTATGAAACACAAAGAATCAAAAAAAAAAAGAAAATAGGATCCGAATTAATAAACAAAGAAAAAAATAATGAAAATAAAATTTGAATAAAAATAGAAATAATAAAATAAAAAATAATAAAAATAAAATAATAATATAAAAGAAAGAAGCAATAAAAAAGGAAAGGAAAAGAAGATGAGGAATGTTGTGTAGATGTTGCTTAAATGCCCCTTAAACTAGGATTTCACTGTTTTGAGAAAATTAACTCTACACTTTCTTAATTTCTGGACCTTTTTAAAAAAACATACTTTTTTCTTTTTAAAAAAAAAGGGTTTTGAAAATGACAGTATCAAGTTAGTTCTTCTCTCTTTTCCTCAATCAACCTCTAATGCAATAGATGATTAGGGTTTTTTTCTTTCTTTTTCTTAGTCTCCATCCTCCCTTTTTTTCTTTATACAAATCTTTTTCTTTTTATATGTCGTTCCTCAACTAACCACTTATGTGATCACAGGAAGGAGTTACACGAGTTATATGATCATAGTGATCACACTAGCTCTGATATCTCCCTAACAATAGGACAAGAATTTCAAAAAGGAAGATTATACGAGTAAGAGATGCATACTAGAATGAAACCTATAGATAGTATCAAATAAATTTATTTATAAATTAAATTTAGACCAATCATAGTTAGAAAAAAATATTTTTTACTGAATTTTTTATCTCTTCAGCATTCTTAAATGTCAATCGGCATTGCGTAATGCCGATTGGCATTATGTAATGCCGATTGGTAGCACATAATTTTGGTTTTGCATTCCCAAATATACTGCTACAAAAATCAATCTTTTATAATTAAACCAAAAAATGTTGCAATTTAGTCCTTGAAATCGTAAAACTTAACATTAGAGGTCAATTTTTTATTAAATTGTCATCATAGAAACTTTTGTCGTATTCTGGGTTATGTTGGATCATTCTGAGACCACTTCCAAAGGTTTTAGAGCCTTCCAGACATGTTCTGAAGTTTTTTTTTATCAAAATCAATTTCTATTTTTTCACAAAGCCAAGTCCCGGTCTAACAAAATGTGCATCGGCCCAACGAGCTGAGTATTCTAAGAGGATTTTTCTCAAAATAAACCTCTCTTTGTTTTGATAATTCATATTTTTTAAGGTCGGAGCACAACTTAATGGCTCAAAGATTAATTTTCCACACTTGTAGGGTTGGTTAGGAGTTTTAAGGTTGCACACTTCATAGGTGTTATGAACGAGTATACTCTAGTCATCTCGGGGATTTGTTTCATCATTGGACCTTTTTCAAGATAGTTAAATTTGAGGTATAACATGATTACTTTTGCTTTCTCTGGATCCATTTCAATCCCATTTGACTAAAACCATATGCAAAATCTTTCCTAAGGTGACCCCAAATACGCATTTCTTCAAATTAAGCTTGAGATGTACTTTTTAACTCTTTTTGAGGAATTTTTAAAGGTCTGATGAGTGTTATTCCCTAATTTTTTACTTGACCATCATGTCATTGACATACACCTCTACTTTTTATGTATCATTTTATAGAAAATTGTGGTTTCCATTCTTTAGTAAGTTGCTCTCGCATTCTATAGTCTGAAGTGCATTACTCTGTAGCAATAAGTACACCATTTCATTATAAAAGTTATCTTTGCTTTTTTGATAATGGCCATTAGGATCTGATTGTACCTAGAGAATCCATCCATGAAGGAGTACATTGCACATGTTGTGGCGCTATCAACCAATATATCTATGTGAGGTAATGGGAAATCATCTTTCTAGTAGGCCTTGTTTAGATCTCAGTAGTTGTTGCAGATTATAACCCTTTCATCTTTCTTTGGTACTGGCATCACATTTGCTAACCATTATGGATAGTCTACTACCTCTAAGAATTTTTCCTTGATTTGTTTCTCAATTTCTTCTCTTACTAGTTAGGCCCATTCTGGTTAAAGTCTTCTTAGTTTTTGTTTTATCAATTTGCACCCATCTTTAGTAGGAATGAAGTGTTGAGCAATATCTTTGTCAATACAGGCATATTGTTGTACATCCAGGAAAATACTTTTGAATATTTTATTAATATTTTTTCAATTTCTCTCCTCTCTTCAAGGGTAACATCTTTCAAAATATACAAGATGCATGGTTTAGATTCCATGCCAATGTTAAATGATTTAGTGCATATGGAATGAATGTCAAATATGCTAACATTTTGATTAATGCAATGCACATAACCATTAGGAAAGACATCAAACAAGTAAGAAAAATAAGATTTCATTACATTAACTTTAGAGTTCATTACATCATTAGTTTTAAATAAAGAAAAAGTGTAGAAATTAAGGAAGCAAGCTTTCTCTAGATCAGACACTTGATAGGTGGTTCTATCTTTGGATTACCCACTATTTATACATCTCATCAATAACATTGTCCCCACTACTAGTAGTAAAATGGTGGATGATTCTCTTCCTCCATGCCATTCTGAAGTGATCCACAAACCTTTATTGTATCATGCCCCCAAAGAAATCTACAAGCTTAGAAGGTACATGTTGTTTCTCACCAAACTATCACTTTACTAGTGCTAGATAGTAGCGGGTGCATCACTTGAATCCTTGAGATTAGCACGTAGTTTACATACATGCAAAGAGTGATATGTTCTAGCTTTAACCATGGGCACATCCATCTCACTTACTATTCTAGCATATCCTTTATGCATTTGACCCATTCTTATATTGTTATATGGGTTGAGCATTCGTGAACATCCTTATAGTGTCTCTCCAAATGATTCCTCGGTTGGTATCTCATCCAGTTACTTATAGGTTTGTCGAATAGACTTAGCTTTTCTTATAACCATATTTGAAGTAATAGGGGCTCCTAATGAAGTTTGAACTTTTCCTATTTCTGAGGTCATCTAAACCTTGAATGGTCTCTGCTAAAATCAATGGAAAGGGAGTCATTCCACATTCTATTCCTCCAATGACTTGGAGTATACTGTAATCTCCTAGCCCATTGTTCAAGAGGGTGAAATATTGCATAAAGAGGTAACATGCAAAAAGGCATGCCCAAATTAAGGTACCACTCTTCTTGGTGGTGCAAGCAACTAAGACTTGTATGGGAATCAGTAGTTTACATTTGGTAACTAATTCATCAAGCTTTTATGAGCTTAGATCAAGAAAAACAACTCTAAGTCCTAGGTATTTGATATCTTGGTTAGTGAAGACTGCTTCTTCAGTCTTAATGGGGATTTGCCCTCCTATGGCACTAAATTCCTTAAATAATGGGCATAGTTCTATGTTGAATTGAAATACATACTCTTAAGGGTCTCATATTGACACAGCAGCATTCAAAAGTCCATGGTAAAGGTACACATACTGGAATGTCTTAATGCATAGCATTTTATATGGTTGCAAGCTCTTTTGGTCAACCTTATCAAGGTTATAGAGGAAATGTATAATGATGCTAGTTTGGATTTGGTGATTTTCAACCATGATGCCATACCTAATAAGGTCTTAGAACCTAGCTCTTAGTTTTCCATTGCTTTGATGAGATGATTCATATTTGTGATTACTCATGTTGTATTCTTAATCGTTTATCAAAGTTAGCTAAATGAACGATGCATGATGTGTGCCTACAAAAGAAAAGGGTGAGCATGTATGCATGGAGTTGATGCAAAATCCAATTACGAAAGATTATTATTCTTGTAAGATATAGTGGTTCATACATGTTGATTTACATGTATGTTATGTATGCATGATCAAAGTTGGTTAGTTTTTCCTACACAATGAATAAACTAATCATAAGCAAGCTCTCACTTTTTACCTTTTTTCTCCATGAGTTTATTTAGTCTCTTTCCTAGGTAGGTTTTGAACCTTTAGTCATTGGGGGACTATGGTTTCACTCTTAGAACTAGGCTCTTTTGACTTATGTTGATCAAAACCCAAGGGTAAACTAAGGAATGATACTAAAATGTGCTTGAGATACTCATATAATGTCGATGTCAAGGTCAATTGTAGGGCTTTAAATGATGGCTAGAACCCACATGCACCCGTATACATAGGTCCAAGGTCAATTAAAGGGAGTCTGAGTTCTTATCCTAATATCGATATTCGATATATTTACCAAGAGTCATGAAAGTATTGTTCGATAGTTTACAATTTAATTTTGCTAACATAAAGGTTTACAATCTAGTTGGATTCCTAACCCATTCATTTGATCTGATAAGGATAAATGGATGACATCTCATAGGTTCCGCCATCGAGGGATGTCATTACTTGTTAATTTACACAAAGTATTTAAGTTGAGGTACATGATTCTTATCATTCCCCATGCTTTTGGCTCACATAAAGTACATGAGAATCACATGGTCCCAAGCATGAATATTCTATAAAAAATGACATTACGATGTCATTCGATGATAAATACTGGGAGAGTCATGCCATTTTATGAATATTAGGTCAAACAGACAACATTACAATAGGGATAACATGCACAATCTTAGTGCAATCCTAGTGGATGTTACTACTGGTTTATCTACATGAGCTGAGCCAGGGTGAAAGGTTAAGGGTTCCTTTAGTGAGAATACTCCTATATGACTAGGGTTATAAACTTTGATCAATGAGTCTAGCATTCTTTTGATAACTCAATTGCCCCCGTTTAGGACTTAGGTTATAGACTCTGGTAAGATAAGTATGGTAAATGCACAAGTAAAGTCTAAAGGTGATAATACCTTATCTTTGTTGCCCCATGACTTGAGTGGAATCATGGTGGTAATGTCATTTAGTATTACCGAGGCTTTTAAGGACCAATGGTGTATATTTGATGTGTAGTGCAAATGCAGTGGTGAGGGGCTCTATACAATTATATATTACATAATGAGAAATAGTCACTTTCGATTTGATCTCTCTTACTTAGAGGTTACTAGTGGAGTCACCACTATAAGTGACCTTTTTATTTTTGATTTCAAGGTGAATTGGTTCCGTAAGGGTCTTTTCATTTTATTTCCAAGGGACATGGAAACTTTACTGAATAGGGACAAATGATTGGTCTCGGGAGGAACAAGACACATTTTTATTTTGTAGAGTCACCACCCTAATTTTTAGAAAATTGAGAAAAGAAAGGGAAAACATCGGGTCACTCAGCTAGGATTGTCTCCAGTAGAGATTTTTGGGTTTAGGGGATCGCATATACTTTTTTACTATTTCTCATTATACGATGTTCGATGTATAGGTACCGCAACACCTTAGTTTCAATAATGATAATTTATATAGCATTCACATAATTCATCAGATAGTGGAAGATAATAAGGCTAAAGATATTACTATTACATCACTTTCCTAATAAAATATATATAAAAGGAAAAAAAATATTGTGGAAAAGTAAATATAATTTAGATATGATAAATCTGCAAGGTAAATAAGACCATTCACATAACTTGCTAGATCACATGAACAATGGGATAAGCAAGACACTCGATCACTTAAAAGAGTAAGCAAAATGTAAATGATCATGCATGTTTGCAGTGATCATTTATGTTATGATGATAATATAGGGGATGCATGATGTCATCACTAGACTAGAAACATGATTACTTTATCTTGGATATGAACATTTCACATTATTGATATTTACGATGTCATTTCATATTTTGAAACTATAGGATGCAAAATGATGAAATAAATGAGCATAATAAAGCATAGATTATTCATATAGCATGCAAAATTGTTAATCTCATCACACAAGCACAATAATATTCCCAAATGCTAGAGATAATAAAATAAAATGTAATGTGATAAAATAAATGTTCAAAAATGATTGTGTGGTCCTCATATTCGACTGAGCTTGTGTGGGTTTTGAAGCTTTAGCTTTAAGGGATTATTAAGTTTTCCTCGTCGAGAGGTTCAAAATGACAAAAAAATGATGCTAGTTTGTATAGCTTTAAAATGTGCTTTAACAAAGATGAGGCTTAGTTTGGTGGAAAAGAGCTTAAATCACATAAAAAATATTGAGAGAGCAAAAACTATCTAGAAAGGGATTTCCAACACCTTCAATCAGACATATTTTTGAGTGTGTGTGTGTTTCCACTTCCTTAAAATGGGGTATGGAGGTGTTTATTTCTAGTGAAAAATGTTTGGAATAAGGGGACATAGGTGTGGTCATGCACACATCCCTAGGAAAGAGTGTGTGGCCATGTGAAGTGCACATGGTCATGCATGGATGGCCACGTGCACAAGCTCATGCTCACATGCTCTTTCGCATGTTACGTGCTCCAACTGGGGCTTATGCAGGCTTTTCTGAGGTTGATTCCTAAATTTTTTGGGCCTTCCGAATGCATTTCTAAAGTCCATTTTTTCAAATTTGGCCTTAATTTTAGCATATGATATATAGGGTTGTTTATGGATTTACGCACACTTCTAAGCAACATACGCTAATCCTTAGGTTGTGTTAGACCATTTTAAGAGCACCTTTAAAGGTTTTGGAGCCTTTCGTACATGTTTCTGAAGTTCATTTTGTCAAAATCAATTTTCATTTTTTCACGAAGTTGGTCCTAGTCGAACGAAATGAACATCGGCCTAATAAGCTGAGTGTTTAAAGAAAGGAATTCTCAAAACAAGCTTCTTATTGTTTTGATAATTCATATTTCATAAGGTTAGAGCATAACTTAATGGCTCAATGATTGATTTTTCACACTGGTAAGTCAATTAGTTTTTTAAGGTTGCACACTTTAGAGGTGCTACGAACAAGCAAACTCTAGTCATCTCGAAGGTTGTTTCATCATTAGACCTTTTTGGGGATAGTCAAATTTGAGGTATGATAGTTGTATGTGATTATTGTTGTAGTGTAAGAGATCCTCAGAGGGACCGGGTAATTACCCTTGAAGCATACTTTGACTTAGTTGGAGTTTGGTTTTGATTTTGGATCTAGATCCTAAGAAAAATGTATTTGGCGAGCTAAAAGTGTATGGTATAGGAGTCTTGAGACTTCAATTCAAAAGAGTTTTAGTATATTTTCATCCTCCTCCTCCAAAAAATGAGGTGTGGAGGGCTATTTATAAATAAAAATCAGGTTTGGTGCACATAAGTGCATACTAGGCATGTGTGCCCAAGCCAGGTGAGCAAGTACACACATGCATATGCCTAAAGCGCACGAGCACAAACTCCTTTAGGCTTATCAACACGTCAATTTTAGGTGTTTTATAGCTTAAGCATGTGTTTCGGGAATTTTGGGGTATTTTTGGCTTTCCAACTACTTTGAGCATGCTTGAGAAGATTTCCAAAGAAATTTTCCCCTTGTTTGGTCAATAGAAAACCTTCATTATTAGATCTTTGGGGAAATCACTAAAATTTGGGTATCAACAATATGATGCTTTGTTTTTTAAGGAGAAAATTAAATAATTAGTGGTTAATCCTGAGACTTAGGCAGACTCTTCATGGTAGGACATTTGGGAGAGGTACTGTTGATGATAGAAAGGGTAGGTTAAAGTCTAAGAATAAGACTATAAAGTGTTACTACAATAAGAAAAAAGGGTCATGTCAAGGCAGAGTGTTCAAAATTGAAGAATAGAATTGAAAGAGGTGATCATAAAGGTGGTGAGGCCAGTGTTGTTGAAGATGTAGAAGATTTTGACAATTAAGGAGATCTTCTAGTTATCAATGACAGTAGGGGTCAATTCAATAAATGACTGAATTTTAGATACTGCCTGCACATTTCATATAAGTCATAATCGAGAATGGTTTACAACCTATGAATAGAAAGATATGGGGACTATTTTTATTGGGAATATTACTCCTTATAAGATTGTTGGCATTGGTTCAGTCAAAATTAATATGCATGGTGGGATCATTAGGACACTTAAGGGTGTTTGGCATATTCTTGACTTAGGTCAAAATATTATTTCTGCTTTTACCTTTAATTGTGAAGGTTATAGTTACTTAGGTGGAGGTGGAGTGGTGAAGATCGCTAAGGGTTCTCTTGTTGTGATAAAGGGGCATTCGAGACATGCCAAGTTGTATGTCTTAGAGGGTTCAACCATTACAAGTGATGCAGCTATCACTGCCTTTTGAGTTGGAAAATAGGAAAGGGTAAGTTTTAGTAAGGTCATTCACAGCACTAAAGGGACACTTGACTATGTTATTCAGACCTTTAGGGGCCATTCAAAGTTCCTACTAAGTGTGATGTAAATTATTTATTGACGGTCATTAATGATTTTTCAAGAAAAGTTTACGTTAGATTGGGAAGCATATGATGCGTATCCGCACAGATAATGGTTTAAAGCTTTGTTCATTTGAGTTTAACTCACTTTGTAAGTCCAAAGGGATTGTTAGACACTTGAGAAGAACGATTCCAATCTTTCTAGTAGCCTTTCTGGCATATCGTACTTTGCTATTCTTCTAGTTTCACACCAAACTTTATATATATATATATATCAGCACCAAAACCATATCAATTGTGTGGATTTTGTGAGCTATAGTCACCACTTTCCTTTCCTTGAACTCTTGGCTGATGATTTTCTGTATCGCCCCATCTGTTGCTGAATCCACAGAGGTTGCAGCTTTTTGCAGCACCAGCATGCTGCTTTTCTTCGGTAGGGCTCTTCCTAAACTGAATAATTGTCTGTCCTATGCTCCATTTTTGTCCATTTTCAATCACTGTTTCATTTGTATACTTATTTATTACTCATTGAATACTACAACATTATTACACACAACACAAATCATCTACAACGTATCTGCTGCATCGAACTTTTTACTTTTTGAGCGCATCAAATCACCCAGCTGACATTTACCTAGAGCCTGATAATCGTTTGTATTTATGCATTTATTCAATGTTATTTTTTCAAGTTAGAACTTAATTCATTCAGAATTAAAATCACTTTAAAAAAAATAAAGTTTATACTTCCTTGTCAGAGTAATGAGCGAATGGATCAAAGTTTTGTCTCACTGTTCCCTCGAACATTGTTGGGTCCTGAGGGATGATGCTGAGCTTCAATTACAAGTCATGAAGGCCTACCTTCGATATGTCAACATCATCGATTATAATCCTTCCCTCTTCGGCTTATGTGATTCTGAAAATGGCCTCTATCATAGTTGATTTCCCACTTCATGTCCTTCATACAACCCCAGCTTTTTTCCTCCATGGGAATGTGCAGTTGATGTTTTTTAAGACATATGGCAGATGTTCTGCTTAAAGTATCTACCAACGTATATATATATAGATTCATTGTTATTATTGTCAAGCTCATTTGTATCTTTTAATGAGGCAAAAATGAGACTGGAAATTATATGTTAGCCTACGAGACCTCGTTGTGTATATATATAAGGCAAAGCTTAGGTTTACGAACAAAACTTTTCGTTCTAAAAAAAATTTATTTAAACAAAAACAACCAAAATAAAAATAAAAATTGATGAAAGAGGATGAAATAATAATAATAATAATAATAATAATAATAATAATAATATTGACTAATTCTCCATTAATTAAAAAAAATAAGGAGAAAATAATAAAGGAATAAGAAAATAAAAAGGAGAAAATAAAATTTAAAAAAAAAGAGAAAGGAAAAAATAAAAAAATAAAAGAAAAAGGGAAAAAATGATATATATATATATATATATTTTTATTTATTTATTTATTTATTTATATAAGGGCATACAGAGAAAGGGGTCGAGGTAAGAGTGTGTTTGGTATAAATAAATTTCACAAAATTTTATATAAGTCATTTGCAAATTTAAATGATATATGTTTGGTTTAAATGAATTTTGTATGAAATTCATTTATAATTCCAAAATTTTAAATTTATGAAATTAATTATAACTAAACCAAATTCTATCAAAATGGTTGGAATTTCCAAATGAATTGCACAAATTTTAAATCTTTACTTTTAAATAACTAAAATACCCTTTCTTATTTTTATTTTCAAAATCATCTTTATATTTAAAAGGGTATTTTTAACAAAAACTTGAATTCAAGATCTATATCCAACATAATATAATAAAATATGAAATTCATTTCTTATGTTGCACGGACATTTATATAAAAGTCGTGTCCCGTGTTGGACATGTTTCTGACACTAACACGTATCAAAAACTTATCTGATATATTTTGAGGGTGTTTCCTAAAATAAAAAGAGTGTTGGGACAATTAAAAAAAAAGGGCCACATATGTCTCTTTTAAACATACGTATCTTCTATCATTGGATGAAATAGAATTACAGATAATATTATTCAATAAAGATGACAATAAGAACATTGAGAGTGAAAATATTAATTAAATAAAAGATTTCATAAATTGAAATTGCTATTATAAATGAAGTCTTGATATTTTAATGTTATTTATAATACTTATAATTTTATTGTTAATTATTTAAGTAAAATTAGATGGAAAATTGTTTTATTTGTATTATAAGATAACATAATTACAATTTTTTTTTTGTGCTTTAGAATTATTTTTAGTGTTAAAAAATATTGCTAATAGTGGAAAGTATATTTTTAAATTGAATCTAATTTATAATGTATATAAAATGAACATTATAGTTTTTCATATTTATAACTTAACCTCTATATTTTTAATATTTATAAATTAACCTCAGTGTCCATATCTTATATTTTTTTAAATAAGTCATTTCTCTGTATTCATATCCCTATTTTTTGTATCTCTGTTCTCGTATATGTACTACATAGTTCATTTTAAATGAATTTCATAAACTATTCATTTAAACTAAACACAGTTTATTAATATGATTTTTTTAGTGGAATTGAATCAAACAAAGGCTAAAAATATAACAAATGAAATTTGAATGTATTTTAGTAAAATGTCTAAAACTTGACAATTTTGGTAAATTTTTCTTATTAAAATTCAAATATAATTTTTTTTAAAAAATACAAAATATGATTTTAGAATACATAGGTTATATTCTATGTAAAGCACTCCAATTTATTTCATTTAAAACATTGCCCTTTTTTTCTACAAAAATTATATTTTTATTCATTGTAACTAAATTTTTTATTTTTATTTTTTCAACTATTTTATTTATTCAATTATTATTATTATTATACATGTTAATATATATATATATATATATATATATATATATATATATATATATATATATAATAAAATAAAGCGATTGTAATATTTTTTAAGTTCTCATTTTTATATTTAATTAATTTGTAGTTTTAATTTATTAAAATAATTTAATTATTTATTTTAATATATATATATATATAGTTCATATAAAATGTGAATTTACATAATATACAATTTGGTCAAAATTTACGATAATATGAACATGTGGCATCTAAGTTCGCTATTGTTTATGATTGCCACATGAATGTTTTTTTATTAATATAATTTTGACTAAAGTCCAAAATTATGCTAAATACAGATAAATTCAAATAAGAACATTTATTATTATTATTTTCAACAAAGACAACCATTACTACCATCTTCCCCGCTTATATTCATTCTCTGTCGTAGAGTTCAGAAGCAAGGCGTGGAGTAAGAACAGCTTCAAGCGGAGTTTCCTTTGGCAGGACTACCGATGGAGCTTCGTTTAAACTCACTGGTTCATTTGGTGGCGCTGTCATGTCAAATGCTTGGAGCAACCTGGCAAGAGTCAGATGCAACACCTGCATGGCCAAGTTGATTCCTGGACAAGAACGTCTCCCCCCACTAAATGGTAAGTACTCAAAGTTCTGACCGCCAACATCAAGATGTGCTTTGGTTGTAAGGAATCTTTCTGGCATGAAATCTTCAGGATATTCCCATACATTTGGATCTCTGTGCAACTTCCAGATATGTGTAATTAAACGAGTGCCTTTTGGAACATAGTATCCGGAAATGTAGCAATCCTCCGTCACCAGTCTTGGAATTCCTATAGGACCTGCAGGATATAGTCTCAATGTTTCTTTAATCACTGCATTTAGATACACCAGTTTCTCAAGATCAGACACTTCTACACATCTATCCCTTCCAACTTTGAGGTCCAGTTCCTCTTGTGCACGTTCCAGTACTCTTCTGTTACTCATCAAGTTAGCCAATGCCCAAATTGTAGTGATGGATGTTGTATCAGTGCCTGCTACGAGTATAGCCTGCACCATATATTTTAAATATTTAAATTTAAATCCAAGCACGAGCCGGACTTTGAAAAACTCGATATATATATATATATATATATATATATATATATATATATATATATATATATATATATATATATATATATATATATATATATATATATATATACTAGAATTTTGTAAGAAAAAGTGTATTGATTATATAGAAATTAATAAGGGTACTTACAGTTATTGTTGCCTTGATAATAGTTTCACTCTTAAGCCCCAAGGACTCCTCATCTTGAATTTCAGACAGCAAGACATCGATGAAGTCTTTGCTGCTTTCATGTTCTTTCTTCTTCAACCTATGTTCTTCGATCCAACTGTCTAGTATCAAATTTATATCCTTCATCACACGCTTCATGGTCTTCACGGCTCCATTAATGTCCAACCATCCAATAAATGGGATTAAATCACCAGGAACAAGAGAACCTACAACAAACATAAAATCCTTTATAGTATCCCCTATTGGACGACCCTTCTGATCGTGTGCACCCTTGTCTCCATCATAGAATCTCTTCCCTGCAATCATCCTGGTAACAAGATTCAAGACTGTATATTCAATGCACAGGCTCAAGTTGATCTTCTGATTTTTCTTGCTTTGTTGGTACAAATGTTTGACCAAGTGGTTCACTTCCGATATTTGAACATAATTCATAATCCGAGTCCTGTGGCTGGAGAGCACCTGGATCATGACTAGCTTACGCATGTTTCGCCAGTAAGTTCCGTAAGGAGCGAAACCAAATGATGCGTAGTTATAGCCAGTGATCTCAGCTTGAACTGATGGCGGACGAGAGGCTGTGATTTTATCATTAGTGGTGAAGCAATCTTTGAATGCCTTGTGATCAGTAACTACAACAGTTGGGTGCATGCCGAGCCGAAACGAGTAGATGGAGCCATATTTATCAGCCATCTCTGCCAAAGTTATTGCAAGATTTTTCTTTGGATCAATAAGATGGAGATGGCCAATAACTGGCAGACCACCTTGTGCTTCTGGGACTAACTTTCCCCTGTAATTTGCCCTCCTCCATAGCTTATACAAAAGAACCACAGCTACAACACCTGAAATGGCAAATATATGTGATGGGAAATCCATGATATATATATATATTTTTTTTTTTAAATTTTTTTTTTAGGGGAGGGGTTGGGAGTTAGACTGTTTGTGAAATTGAGTGTAGTGGTGTGTAGTTTGAATGGAGAGACGGATAAATAAATAGAGCTGAACCCGAAGTATCGCTAGTTGTCTTCTCACATATTTTAAAAATTATTAAAATAAAAAATAAATAAATTAGTTACAGAAATCATTTTTTGTTTTTTTTTTCCCTTATTTTTTGGCTGCTTTATTTTCTGCGCCATGATAGAAAAGAGAGAGCGGCAGACAGTAGCAAGTGATGAGTGTGTGAGTGTGAGCAAAACTGATGATCGAGTGCTGCTGCTGCTGCTGCTATCACTGCTACATAAAAAATAAAAAATAAAACAAAATAAATTTCTAAACAAAACGGGAAGTAAATAAAAGAAAAGTCATACTCATACTTTTCTACATAAGAAAAGTCATAAAATAAAATAAAATATTTGACATCTTGCAGGTTCCACAGGGAGTCATACTTTTATTGGTATGTCCCTTAGCAGTAACTCCACCTTCCTTTTGAAGATCTGACGCTCTGGAGGGCCCGTCCTTATAAGGAGGCAAATTTGGCAGACTAGTTCAACTACTCAAGGAATCAAGTTGAACGTGGAATAAGAGAAATTTTTCGATGAACCTATTTCGCTAAATGGCATTATAAATTTTTTATTATAAAATTGATATCTAATATAATTAGATAATATTTATTGTATTTTTTAATTTTAAAATTTAAACATCTAATTATTATTATTTTTATTATATTTATAAACTTTTATTTAATTATAATTTTTTTTAAAAAAAATTTATATGTTATGAATTTTTTTATATAAAATTATAGGGTATTTTTTAAAATAATAAGTAAAACATATTATTATTACATATGGTAACAAAATATAAACAAATAAATAAATAATAACGATTAATATAAGAAAGTCTATCATCAATTAATGTAATTATTTTTTTCTATAAAATGCGCCACCAAAAAATAACCAGGGGTAAAAATAAAAAAAATACTAATTTTTTTTTGTCTTTTAATAAAAATTGGAGAGTTTGCATACATTATATCTATAAAAAAAATGTAATTATCTTCAATTTTGAAAGTGCATTTATGTTCTTTTTAGCAACTTTAACTAGAGTTTTACTTATTATTTTAAAAAATAATGCATAATTTTATATAAAAAAATTATAATTTATGAAATTATTAAAAAAAATTATAATTAAAAAAATTAATAAATATGTTAAAAGTAATCATAATTAGATGTTTAACTTTTAAAGTTAACGAGTATAATAAATATTATCTAATTATATTGTATATCAAATTTATAATTGAGAGTTTATAATCTTATATGATGAACTGGATTCATATGAGAATTTTTCCTTGAGAAAGGAACTCTAATGCATTATTGGAATTCAATTAATGATGATGATCAGGCTTTTATTTCATTCGCTTAATACTGAGTAATACAAAAAAATAAGTAAACACTATAGGCCCAATGTAAGAAATTTTATTAAACTATGTGACATGTTTTGACCTGAATAATATATAAGAATTTAGAAAAGTAATGTAATGTGCAAACAAAAGCCGATGGAGCCATCTGGTTAAATTGAGTGTATTGAAAGCACAAAATGAGGAAGAAAAGCTAATTAATGATAAATAAAGATTATATTATTTTACTCTTTTTATTTCCTCCATTTAAAGATTAAAAAATTTAGAAAAACAAACAAATGAAAAAAATATAAAACTAAAAATGTAAAATATTTTCTGTAACTGATAAGATCTAAAATAATCCCATATCCTGTGAAGTTTTTTTTGTTTTGCTTTTAGTTACTATAAGTAGTATCTTATGTTAAAAGGGTATAGCACATTTTTGGCACTTGGTATAATTTATCAGTTTAATATTTTAACTTATAGTTTTATCATTTTAATACTTAAATTTGTTTAAAATATACTAATTTATCCGATGACATAATGCACCTATCAGCTCTTGTACTTGTCATTTTTTATCAGTTTGAAACTTCTATTTATAATTTTTAGTCGGTTAAACCCTTATGATATAAGAAATGTTGATTTACTATTTCATACAACATATGCTTACTAGGGTATCAAAATTATATTTTAAGTGAATTCAAATATTAAAATGATAAAATTATAAGTTTAAATATTAAATTAATAAAAAGTGATAAGTACAAAGAACTATGAATGTATTATGCCTATTAAAAGCTTCAGATACACTTTCCTTTACAATCAATTAAGAAACTATGCTATAGCCTATAATTATAAGGGTACGTTTGGATTGAGGTCAAAATATTAAGGTTAATAATTTACATCATTTTTATATATTTTCGTTAACCTAGTTGAGGATAAAGTAAAAGCCTGTAAAAATTTATTTTATTGAATATTTTATTTTTCTATTATTTTATATTTATTGATAAATTAATTTTTCTTCTTAATTTTTACATTAATGAACATAAGTCAAATTTATAAAGAAAATGTATAGAGTAATTTATTTCTCTTTGTTTCTTTTTTATGTATAGGAATGTATAAATATATATTATGTAACTTAATTTTTCTGAAATTTTTTTATCATTTCATGTTTTAAAAATTAATTTTATTTTTTATAAAAATGTAATAATTTATTTATTTATTTATATTATTTTAATTATTTCATATGTATTAACAATTTTTTTTAAAAAAACATCAGTTATACAACTTATACATTACCCTTTATATAACTAAGAAGGGTAAAAAGTTAACTATTGTATATGTAATTATTATTCTTTTAATAGTTATAGCTATAATTATTATACCTATATGTTTGACCTCGATCCAAACCCACCCTAAACATGGTTGATGTTGCTTTTGAGTTTTTGTTTTTATTTTGTAATTTTTTGTAATTATCTTTAAAATTTAATTTTGAAAAGAGAAATTTTAAGGTGACTTTATTTTTTATTTACTTTATTATAAGAAAGTGTATTAAATTATCCACTGGTGATTATTAACAAAAGAGAATATATTTTGTGAAAAATCAAAGTAATTATAGACTACACCTTTTAAAAAAAATGGTAAATTATATTTAATAAAAATAAAAATAATAAGATATTTATATTTAATAAATTGTTTCAAACACTAGAAAAAAAAAAAAAAAAATGGACATCAGAGACAGATCTAATCCATCGCTAATTAACGATGAACATGGCGAGCCAAAAAACTGTGGAGGTAATAGAGACTGAATTAACGACGACAATTGCTAAATTTTGGTGAATATTTGACTATAAAGTATTAATTACCAACTAGCGACTGTTAATCTAATTCATCGTAAAAAGATTTATTAACAGAAAAACCCTAAAATTCAATGATGGATATGTTGGTGGTTGAATTTTAAGATAAAATTGACCCCTCAGTTCTATTTCTACAAAAGCCAAAAAATTAAAAAAAAAAAGTTGAAACATGCCAAGTTCAAATTTAACATCTTCTCTTGGCAGTGACAATAGAGAATATATATATATATATGAAAAACCCTAAAATTCAATGATGGATATGTTGGTGGTTGAATTTTAAGATAAAAACCGAAATTCAATGTCCCTTCTTCTTCTACAAAAACCGAAAAAAAAAAAAAAGTTGAAACATGCCAAGTTCAAATTCAACATCTTCTCTCGGTAGTGACATTAGAGAGAATATATATATATATATATATATATATATATATATATATATATACATGCCAAGTTCAAATTTAACATCTTCTCTTGGCAGTGACATTAGAGAGAATATATATATATATATATATATATATATATACATGCAAAGTTCAAATTTAACATCTTCTCTTGGAAGTGACATTAGAGTGAATGAAATAATAATAGTAAAATTAATTTCAAAAATAGTAAAATTAAAATTTGAAAATATTTTTTAAATTTTTTTTCTTAAAAAAGAAGAAAATTTAAATAAATATTAATTTATTTTATAGTGATCTAAAAGTAATTTTTAAAAATGCAGCTATAGAATTCAGTTACATGACTCGAGTACAAATGGTGCATATATGCAAATGCGAAGTTTGACGATGGAAAATTGCACAATTTTCTACTTCCATGAAGATAAAAGATATTATATATAGAAAAACATTGTTAAATTTAATATTTTTTGTACTAATTTTTTTTATATTGTATTGATTACTAATTGTTTAATTTATTAAAAATTTATTTCTGAAAATATGTTCTTTAATTATAAAATAATAATTACTAATACTATGATATTAAGTTAAACGTTATAAGTGAGGATCACTCATACTCTATCTTTTCCTATTGGTTTCTTCACCTTGGAAAGACTTGTTATTCCAGGATAGAATAGGAGCTTCAACTCCTAGAGACTGTGCTTTGTTGTTCTTTGTTTTTCCTCCCCTCTAATGTATATATATATATATATGTATATGTATATATATATATATATATATATATATATATAATGTTATAAGTAATTATTATAAATGTTACACATATAATTTTATTAAAACTTAAGGAACGACAACGGTTGCAGACATCCTTGTTTTTGTTTCAGTCATTCAAATTGACCAACTGAGTAATAATGCAATTGTGGTGGCGCAATTTTTGCAATTGTTTTCTATTGTTATTTAAATTATATTTTTAAAATATAATTAAAAGTTTTGTGAAAATATATTTTTATCTCTATTTATTATATAATAAAAAAAATTATATAATAGTTGAAAAGTTGTTGTTTACATAACATCTTAGGTTTTAGATTTACATCAAAATTATGTAGTTTTGAGATAAAACTATATAGTTTTATGGTTTACAATAAAATAAAATAATTACAATATATAATTTAAAATATATTTATTTACTAAATATTTAATTAGTATTGTTTAGTATTAATTAATTAATTAAAATTATATTTAATATAATATATATAAATAAATTATATAATTCTATTACGTTTGCAAATTAAAGTTCTATTACCTATATAGTTTTAATTTAAGCTACAAAATTAGTTTTAATTTTATTCAATATAATGGATATTGGTCCCATGATAATTGAATGGTGATTACTAATATTTTTACTTGTTTTGTCAACTGGCAAATAAAATTTAAATAAATGATTATTAAGAAACTAATAAAACAACTAATGATTAAAAGAAAATCAATTAAAACATAGAGTTTGAAAATTGTATTACTATTTTAGATTGATCATAAACAACTTAGTTATCATTTCTTTTAATTTCAGTTAAGGTGGTTGTTATAAATTACTTAATGTCACTCCCGAATTCAATTAAGAATATCAAGATTAAAATCTAACCTACTTCCGTAGTTAAAACTTAATCAAAACTCATTAAATTTTTCAACAATTATTTTATATCTGAAAAACTCATCTACTTTTATGGTTGAGTGACTAAATCCAATGAATTTTAAACTAGTAAATTCCTCTAACTTTGATTGGTTAATTTATCAAGAAACATGTCATCAATTAGATCCAATATTTTATGCAAACCAAATGGACCTTAAATTTTAATTTTTTTGCTAATTATTATATTGAAATAAATATAAAAAAGTATCATGTGACTTAGCACTTTGTCACTTCGAACTATGTGATTATTTTTATGACATTTCAATACCTTTCACTATTTACCTTTAGCAAATCTAAGACAAAATCACTAATAACATTAGCTACGCTAATATGGATGCTAAAATCAATATCTGCATAAAACACCTACATCAACATCCACATCAGCATGTCAACCTCCAAATCAATATAGCTAATGGTGTTAATGAATTTGATCTAAGTTTGCTAAAGGTATAGTCTACATGGTACTAAAGTGTTACTAAAAAGACTATAGAGATTAAAGTGAAAAATTGCTAAATTATAGACTTTTTTTTTTTTTTTTTAACTTATGCCCGTAGTATTTGCATGTGGACACTTAGTGGCCCCAAATTGATTTGACAATCCAGTAGGTTATAAAAGTGACACGGTCCGTCATTTCACTTTCGCAGTTTCACTGTCTTAGCTCCCACCAGTTGTTTCTTGCACGGAGTTCCATTTTGGACGTTGAAATATACATTTTTGGTAGATCAAATAATTTAAATAATTTAATATTTACTATCTGTATAATAAATAATAAATTTTTATTGTGAAATAAAGATTAAATTACTTATTTTATTATAAAATTAAATTTGAATTTAGTAGTATTTAACTAGAAGAAAAATATTTTATAGTAGAATGATTTTGAGAAAATTTAGAAAGAGTTTGGAGAGAATTTAGAGAACTATAATATTGAAAGAATTTGGAGAGTAATCTATCTTTTCTTTTCTTAATCTTAACATTCTCATTAATGAATTTCAATCCCTTTATATAAAGATTTTCTTTTCACTATTTGAAAACTATTCTCTCACAAGCAATATATTGTTCATTCACAAGCAATATATTGTTCATTCACATTCATAATACTCTCCTTTGAATAACAATATTTTGCAACTGCCTCGTTAAAACCTTACTAAATAAAACCCAGTGGGAAAAACTTTAGCTTAAGGAAAAAGAGTACAGTGCATGATTTTCTCCCCCTCAAGTTGATATGTATAATCTTCCTTCACATAATATGCAGATGTCGCATTCTAATATCGTGAACGTGCTTTCTAAATATTGTAGTTGTAAGTGCCTTTGTGAAAAGATCAGCTGAATTATGGCTAGACTGAATATACTTGATATCTATATGATTGTCTTTTATTAGCTCTTGAGTGAATGAAAAGAATCTTGGAGGTATATGTTTGGTTCTATCACTTTTGATATATCCTTCCCTTAACTGTGCAATGCATGCTGCATTATCTTCATATAAAATTGTTGAACTTTTGTTGACTGGAAAACCATAAGATTCTTCAATATGATGTGTCATTGATCTTAGCCACACACACTCTCTACTTGCTTCATGTAGTGCAATAATTTCAGAATGATTTGAGGAAGTAGTGACAAGCGTTTGTTTCTGAAAACGCCAAGAAATTGCAGTTCTATTATGTGTGAACACATAGCCTGTTTGAGATTTCGCTTTATAAGGATCAGATAAATGCCCCGCATCTGCATAACCAATCAATTCTTGTTTTGAATTATTAGAATAAAATAAACCCAAATCAACATTTCCTCGAAGGTATCGAAGTATATGTTTGACCCCTTTCCAATGCCTTTTTGTTGGAGCTGAACTGAACCTCGCTAATAAATTAACTGCAAAAGAAATGTCAGGTCTAGTACAATTAGCAAGATACATTAGAGCTCCAATGGCACTGAGATATGGAAATTCAGGACCAAGAATTTCTTCATTTTCTTCACAGAGTCGAAATGAATCAGTTTCAATATTGAGTGATCTAACGACCATTGGAGTACTTAAAAGATTTGCTTTATCCATATTAAAGCATTTCAAGATCTTTTCTGTGTAATTTGATTGATGCACGAATATCCCATTGTGCATTTGCTCAATTTGTAAACCAAGGCAATACTTGGTTTTTCCAAGATCTTTCATTTCAATTTCTTCCTTTAAGTATACTGTTGCTTCATGGATCTCATTTTCTGTTCCAATGATATTCAAATCATCAACAAATACAACTATAATCACAAATCCGGATATTATTTTCTTAATAAAAATGCATGGGCAAATAATATTACTCACATATCCTTTATTAATCAAATAATCGCTTAAACGATTATACCACATGCGCCCAGACTGTTTTAACCCATATAAAGATCTTTGGAGCTTGATTGAATACATTTCTTTGGGTTTTGTACTTAATGCTTCAGGCATTTTAAATCCTTCAGGGATTTTCATATAAATGTCACTATCAAGTGATCCATACAAATAAGCAGTCACAACATCCATAAGACGCATTTCTAATTTCTTAGAAACTACTAGGCTAATCAGATACCTGAACGTAATTGCATCCATAACAGGAGAATACGTTTCATCATAATCAATTCCTGGCCTTTGTGAAAAATCTTGAGCTACAAGTCTAGCTTTGTACCTTATTATTTCATTTTTCTCATTTCTCTTTCGTACAAAGACCCACTTGTATCTTACAGGTTTCACAGTTTTAGGCATAGGAATAATTGGCCCAAAAACATTTCGTTTGTTTAGTGAGTCCAATTCAGCCTGCATAGCATCTTTCCATTTTATCCAATCATGCCTATTTTGACATTCCATGACTGATTTTGGTTCAGGATCATCTTTTTCATTTATGATTTCACATGCAACAGTATATGACAATGTTTCATGACTTTCTTTATTTTCTATTTCTTCAGGGATATTTTCCTCGCTATCAATATGATTATCTACTCCCTTTCTCTTTCGAGGATTTTTATCCTTAGAACCAATTGGTCTTCCACGCTTCTGGCGTGTTTTAGACTCATGAGTGTCTTTATTCTCAAGTTTTATTTCTGGAATTTCAATACGAGCAGGAGCATTGGCTACTGGTATATATGATTTAGTCACTCTTTTTGTATCAGTAAATGCATCTGGCAATTGATTTGCAATTGCTTGTAAGTGCACAATCTTTTCCACTTCTAATTCACATTGTTTTGTATGAGGATCCAGATGCAATAATGATGGTTCATTCCATGAAATATCCCTTTTCCCTTCTTTCTCCCCTTTTCCTAATGTTGGGAAAACAACTTCATTAAATTGGCAATCAGCAAAACGTGTTGTAAAAACATCACGAGTTAGAGGTTCAAGATATCTAATAATCAAGGGTGTTTCAAACCCAACATAAATTCCCAATCTTCGTTGAGGACCCATTTTTGTGCACTGAGGTGGCGCAATGGGTACATATACTGCACAACCAAAAATTTTGAGATGGGAAATATTTGGCTCTTGACCAAATGCCAATTGTAGTGGGGAGTATTTATGATATGCACTAGGTCTGATGCGAATTAATGAAGCAGCATGTAAGATTGCATGACCTCAAATTGAAATGGGAAGCTTTGTTCTCATTATTAATGGTCTAGCAATAAGCTGAAGTCGTTTAATCAATGATTCAGCTAAACCATTTTGAGTATGTACATGGGCAACAGGATGCTCAACAATGATCCCAGTAGACATACAATAATCATTGAATGCTTGAGATGTAAATTCACCAGCATTATCAAGTCTTACCCTCTTGATTGTATAATCAGGGAATTGTGCTCGTAATTTAATAATTTTAGCAAGCAACCTTGCAAATGCAACATTACGAGTTGACAATAGACAAACATGTGACCATCTACTAGATGCATCAATTAATACCATAAAATATCTGAATGGTCCACATGGTGGGTGAATTGGCCCACATATATCACCTTGAATTCTTTCAAGAAACATAGGTGATTCATTTTGAATTTTAGATGGTGAAGGTCTCAAGATTAATTTTCCAAGAGAACAAGTTGTACATGGCATTTCATTTGATTGAGGAATTCTTTGCCCCTTCAAGGGATGCCCATGTGAATTCTCAATTATCCTTCGCATCATTACTGATCCAGGATGACCTAATCTATCATGCCATAAATTTATTATTGAAGGATCATAAGATTTTTCTTTTACTGCCATATTTGATTCAATTACATGTATATGCATGTAATGCAATCCAGTAGGGAGTTTTGGCAGTCTTTCCAATACTTGCATTTTTCCTGATTCATAGGAAACTATATTTAAATATTTGTTACCATTTATAGTAATAGATTGGGTATCACACCCATTTCGATATATGTCATCAAAACTCAACAAATTTCTTGTTGATTTTGGTGAAAACAAAGCTTCATCAATTATAAACTTTGTTCCATTTGGTAACATAAGTTTAGCTTTGCCAATTCCTTCAATCAGATCTACAGGACCTGATATTGTTTTTACAACTGCCTTTGTGGGCTTTATTTCAGAGAAATAATCTCTATTTTTCAAGATAGTATGTGTAGTACCACTATCTGGTATGCAGAGATCTCCAATATTGTCTTTATGTTGAGTACAATCCATATTAAACTTCAAAATAGATAAACATAAAATTAATCAATTAAGGTAAAAACATAAAATAATTGTAAAGTAGGACATTTTATTTAATTTAAAAATAACATATATAACAATAACATATTCTTCAGAATCAAATAAGTAATAACAATATACTTAAAATTAGAGATGTCTCAATTTCCATTGTCAGTAAAATCATCAGTAAAATCAGAAACATCTAGATGAGTTCTATCATTAACATGAGTATGATGCTCATTGAAGTTTATTTCCTTTTCTTTGCCTTTCAATGATGCCTTATAAAGTTGGCAAAGATGTGGTGGTGTTCGACAAATTCGTGACCAGTTTCCTTTACTACCACATTTGAAACACACAGTTTCAGACTTATATTGAGGCCTTTCTTGAACACCATTGATGATTGATTTTAACTTCTTTTGAGGTTGAGTCTGAGTTTGTTGTGGAGTATTATTATATTTATTTCCACGACCATGGCCAAAGAATTGACCTCTTCCACGTCCACGACCTCTACCTCTCCCACGTCCACGACTATTGTAATTTTTATATCTGGAATAATTTGTAGCATTTGCTTCTAGAAATGCTATTGAGCTAGTGGGATGGGACTGATGATTTTTCATCAAGAGTTCATTATTTTTCTCAACTACCAGTAGGCATGAAATTAGTTCAGAATATTTTTAAAATCTCTGCATCCTGTATTGTTGTTGCAGTGTAACATTTGATGCATGAAATGTGGAGTAAGTTTTCTCCAGCATATCCTCATCTATGATTGTCTGTCCATAGAATTTTAATTGTGATACTATTCTGAACATTGCAGAATTATAGTCACTCACTTTTTTGAAATCTTGAAAGCGTAAAGCTCTCCATTCATCAGTGACTACTGGTAGTATTACATCTCTTTGATGATCATATCTGTCTTTTAGATCCTTCCAAAGAACACTTGGATCTTTGACAGTTAAATATTCACATTTTAATCCTTCATCAAGATGACGACGGAGAAAAATTATAGACTTGGCCTTATCTTGCAATGAGGTGTTATTATTTTCTTTTATAGTATCAATTAACCCCATTGATTGAAGATACATTTCTACATCTAAAATCCAAGACATATAATTTTTTCCCGTGATGTCAAGAGCAACAAACTCAAGCTTTGCTAGATTTGTCATTATGATAACTAATAAAAAAATATAACTCAATTAGAATTCATAAATTTGATGACTACTAAAAAAAAAATCAAACATGATCAGAATTTACTAATTAATTATATCATGAATGAATATTGCAAGAAATAATAGTGGTACAAAAAATGATACAATAATACTTAAAATTATATCAAATAGAAAATCATCTTCCATATTAATTATTCCTAAAACTATTATAATAGTCATGATCAAAACACAAATATAAATATACCAAATCATGTTTACAATTTAGAGTAAAGAGAGAAAGAGAAAATGTATGAATTTGTGTGAATGAATAAAATTTATAGCTCATCTATTTATAATGAAAAATATAGCCGTTTATTACCGTTGGTAATAAAAATATAGCCGTTAGAATTTTTTTTTTAATATAATATATTGAGAAATAAATTATATAAAGTAAAACCAATAAATAATGTTGATATGATTATTTATAGCAAGTGAGTTAACATAACGATATGTAGGGCAAAACCGTCCATTAATATAAAATGGGGTATAGCCTTCCATTAACATAAATAATAAAAAAATAAATGTGCATAAATATAAATTGGTAGGAGGCATAGCCATCCATAAGGTTAGAACCATTTCTAGCAATATTTGCATCAATGGTGTAGTTAGTAAAACAAAATAAAAATAACAATTAATATAAAGTTAGATTGAAGAAATAAATATAAATATATAAATTAGTAGGAGGCATAGCCATCCATGATAATATATAATCAACTAATATATTCATAAATATTAAATATTAAGAAATATGTACCTTATTGTTTTGATCGAGAGCTCCTCGTACTGATAACGTGTTGTGAAATAAAGATTAAATTACTTATTTTGTTATAGAACTAAACTTGAATTTAGTAGTATTTAACTAGAAGAAAAATATTTTATAGTAGAATGATTTTGAGAGAATTTAGAAAGAGTTTGGAGAGAATTTAGAGAACTATAATATTGAAAGAATTTGGAGAGTAATCTATCTTTTCTTTTCTTAATCTTAACATTCTCATTAATGAATTTCAATCCCTTTATATAGAGATTTTCTTTTCACTATTTGAGAACTATTCTCTCACAAGCAATATATTGTTCATTCACAAGCAATATATTGTTCATTCACATTCATAATAATTTTAATAATTTTAAATAAATTTATTTTATAAAAATTTAAATTTTATACTTCATAAATAAATAAGTAAATCAGTTCTTCATGCATATAATCATCATGCATTCTTAAATATTTAAAAATTCTTAATAAATAAATTTTATGCATTCTTAATTATTTCATATGATTCATATTTTATACTGATATAATTAATAGCAAATATCATTAACGTTTGATTAATCTCAATTTATTGAGAATTATTTTCTACATATAGTGAGATAGATGACTTTACACTATAAAAAAATATTTTTTTTATCACTCATTATAAGAGAAAACTCTATCAATATTTATGAATGACAATCTCAAGATATTGGAATGCGAGAATTCTACAATCAAACTACGTGTTATTAGCACAATACTATATGATTTAATTTTCAAATTTTTATTCTATCATAACGAAATTTTCTCCAATAAAAAATTGAAAAAAAAATGAGGTCAAATTTGAGAGTTGATATGTGTTATTTCTACATATATTTTGAGTTGAATTTTAATGGACTTTGAATAATAAATTGGTTTAATTTGGGTAAAATTTGAGCTTAATTGAGAAATATTATAATTTCCTATTCTATTTAGAATTATATTATTTTTTGTTTAATTCTAGTTAAATGAGGAATTTCACTTAAATGCCTAATCAGTTTTTCCTTTTTGTAGGAGATTTCATTGAAGAAATCCATGAAGAGCAAAGAATGACCAGATAGGGTTTGAGCACAGCCATGCTGATGTAGTGTCTACTGTTAGATTGATGAAGACGTTGAACACCACTTGAACATAGGGGTGTGCAATCGATGTGACGTTCTAAAATCCTAACTTCAAGTTAAACATTGTCATGCTAAAGCCATGTTGAAATGGTGTTGAAGGTGTGTCGAAGAGCTGTAATGTGACACCACTTCAGCACGACCATGTCGATGCCACCTCAGAGAAAAGGAAGGTTTTCCTACTCAAAAAGGAAAAGGAATTCAAGAGCATTAAGGATACTATCAAGTTTTCCTATATAAAGGGGCATTAAAAAGATTTGGGGTATTTATTCCTCATTCCTAGAAGACAAACAAGTGCTAACAAAGATTGAAGGAGGAGTCACAAGATTTAAGAGACTTATCTGTATTTTCTTCTTTTTTTAATCTTTTATTCTTTTAATTATGTTTGTGTTCTTCTCCACAATTATATGTGGTTAAACTCTTTTTAGGGTTTAAGTTAGGAGTAACTATTCTATGATGTGATTGAACACAAGTTTATTAATTTGATTTTCAGTTAATTCTATGAGTTGCACTTAATGTATGCTTTCATTCTTATCCAGCTTGTTTGCATGTTAATGGGTAAATTAACCAACAAGAGTTAGGGAAATTTATCAGCTTGAGACTCATAGGACTTAGAGCACTCGACCACGAGAGTAGACGAGCTCTTCGAGGGTAAAATAATTGTTAATACGCTTAATGAATTAGGATTAATCTCTTAATTATGAGAGCAGGTTAAACTTTAATCTTAGCATGCTTAATTGAACTCGAGAAAGTCATTAGGTATTTTAGAACAATTACCCTTAACTGAAATCATTGTTTAATTTGTTTAAGTGTTCATGATCTTATTAGAATAGTGAAACTAACCCTTATCTATATGTTTTAATTATTTGATTTTCTCTTACTTTATTTTGCTTTGCTTTATATTTTATTTGTTTAATCACTTTTAATTAATTTATTAGTTAAGATCATAAGTAGGAATATTGGTATTCAATATCCAAACCTCATGGGAATAATAATTTTTATACTATAATTCACGATCCATGCACTTGTGGGTTATGAACGTAATAATTTTTTGGCATCGTTGTCAGGGATTGCCAATATTGATATTAATTTAATTTTTACTTCTTTTATATTAGCATTGTATTTTATTTTCTTATCTTTGTAATATTGATAAGTAATTTGTCATGGCTAATGGTAGATTTCCTTATCAATTTTGAGTTCTAATGCATGTGATCTTGTATATAATGTAGAACATACGACATTTAATTATCTTTTAGCTTCTTTCCAGGTTTGTAATTGGTCTGGAGAAAACCACAATGGGGTGTATTACCTATATTATTCATATTCACCTCAACAACCTCACTATAACCCATCTTGGAGTAGTCATGTCAATCATACTTGGAGTTATCAACAATAGTAGACCAAGAAAATCAAAGAATAATTATTTTAGATTAAGATGAAGAAAATCATATCTAGAATGGATGCACAGAATGAAGCTCTGGCTGAATTAATGAAGCTATAAATGCATGCTTACAAATACTTCAACTATGTACACCCATGAATTGCTCAACACAAGGAGAAAGTGCATGGGATGATGAAAAGAATTTAAGTTAAAATGATGAAGTCATTATTGAGTTGTGCTGTGATTAATAAGAAGAGATGATCTTTGAGGAAATTAAAGAAGTTTCCATGTGTAAGAATTAATCTATAGATATCAAGGATGATTAGGTTCAAAGTCACTCAACTCAATTTCAAGATGAGTTGGATGAGAAAATTATAATAATTCTTAAAACTACATAGGATGAAAATAAGCCATTTATAAATAACAATTCATATATTCCACAACCTATTATGGTCATAGATGAGGAATCTATGAAAGGTGTTGGATTATCTGAGAACCCACATGAGAAGCCTTACATTCTTCAAGTAATTCTAGAACTAAAGACTTCGCATATGGAGTCCATAATTTATTACTTAGCCAAAAGGGAGCCTACTAAAAGAAAGAAAAGGAAGATGCTTCTAAGAACACTTCCTTATAGTCGGTTGTATCCATGATACTTGATACAATGCAAATATGCATAGTTATTTAGGGTATTATAAATATTATTTTATTTAATTTTAGCTTATTTTGTGTGTTTATTTAGTTATGCAAATGGTTTTTTTTTTCCAATTGCTTTTTATGGCAGTTTGTATGTTTTATATATGTTTTTTAGTTCAATTGATGTATGGGAAGGAATTTGGACTTGTTAGAATGAAATATAAAGCTTGAGAAGCAAAAGGGAGTTGAATTGATACTGGCACGAGTCGTTACAGTGGGAACGAGTCATGACAGGGGCAAGCTGTTCCGAGTCACAACCATGTCACGAATCATCCTAGTGATGTCTCACCAAAGGGTTGCAACTTTTCAACTTTGAGTATTTCTTATATTTTGGCCATAACTTCCTCTATAGATATCCAAATGAGGCGATTTAAGTTGCTTTAGAAAGATGACTCAGAGATTTAGAACTTTCATGAAGGGATGTTCTCAAGATAAGGTCATCTAGAAGGACAAAAATACCCTAAAAGTTACTATATTTGTATAGACTTGTGACCCTTCATTTAAAAGGGTACCTTTCCAATTGTAACTCCTTTTAACCACATATAGGGTCTATATATAGATCAATTATGACCTGAGATATATACGATGATTCCAAATATATAACTTTATTATATCAATTATTGCTTAGACTTAGTGTTTAAAGATCAACTAGAAGGAGATCAAGTAAGAAGCAAGAAGAGAAGATTGCTCTACATTAAGCAAGTGTTGGAAGATTTAGTAAAAGGGTTTTATCAATTCTCTTTCTTCTTCTTTTATTGTTCTCTAACTATGTTTCTTGGCTAAGTCTTGTTTAATAAGAAATGATGAATTAAATAAGAACTACATTTTCTATCTTATTTTGTTTATGATTTAATATGACCCCTAAAAGGGATCAACAATGCCTGAATATGAAGAATTTAAGCTAATTAGCTTAATTTCCTATTTTGAAATTAATTAGCTTGATATGGATAAATTTTGAGTTATTTTCCTATTTTGGAGTCAATAAGGAAGATTATAAAAGATGTGAGAAGATTCAAGAATATTCCAAGTCAAAGTCAATAAGTCAAAGTCAAAGTTAAATAGTCAACAAGTCAAAGTCAAGGGTCAATGGTCAACATATGACATGGCATGCTTCAATGCTTAGTTGTCATGAGTTGTCATTTTGCTTAGTTGTCATGAATTGTAATGAGTTTTCAATTTTGACTTTTCAAAGATGAGTTGTTATTAGTTGTCCTATTTTGAAGGAAATCTCCTTAATTAAGGATTTTCATTTATAGGTATCTTTAAGAATAAGTAATAAAACCTTTTCCTTTAAGGATTAGGTTGTTTTATGCCTATATAAGGGCTAGACTTATGTAGGATGAATTAGGATGTATTTTTTGTCAATTTTGATCAATTAAGTGAGGTTTTACCTTAACTTTCTTCTTTTGAAACTTTACAAGTTTACTTGAATTGTTTCACATCTACCTTTCATTACAATTTCTAGGTTAGACTTAGAATTGTGTGATTGTTCATCTTATAATAGCTAAGTATCTTGCTTCACTTTAATAAGCAAGGGGTTTAGCTACATCTTCACAACCTCATTTTAATGATCTTGGGCTAGATTTCAAAGTTGGATGCATGTTCTATCTCTGTTATAGGTAGGGTTCGTATCATGATTTAATTTCAATTAGTTCTTAATTAAGTTATTTATGATTGATCACCATATGTAATTTGTTTTAATCAAAATTACTTACAATGAGAGTTAGAGTAATTTGGTGGACATAAAATTGAAATTACTTAAAACTTAGATTTACTTGGAGATAAGGAATTCATTTTAAGGGAAAAGAATTAGTATAATTACTTTATGATTTTTGTCTATCTTTACAAAGACACGAGAGTGATTATAGACTTTAGATGGAATCATCCTTGATCGACAACGAGAGTTGCTTTTAAGGATTTATTGGTATAATGTGATTTATGATTTTATCTTATCTTTGCAATACAACAAAGGGCTTGTAGACTCTAAGAGGAAATACTTCTAATTAATAACAAGAGTTACCTTTAAAGACTCTAACTTTAAATTGACAATGAGAATTGCTTTTAAAGATTATACACACTAATTTCCAATCAATGTGTTTTATGATAATGTTTTATAAGTTCTTATTTACATTATGAATTGTGCTTCTCTTATATATATTTACATTTTATTTTTGTTTAGTATTATAGTAAATCAGTAGTAATTAGATTCTTTAATTTATTTTGATTTAGTTTTGCCTATCCATCTAAGTTTCAGTTAATATAGAATTGCCTAAAAATTTTTGAGTGTTCGACACTCTACTTACTCTATAATAAGTCTTAGAGACTAGGGTTATACAATTCTACCCACTCCATAATTTGGTGTCGTTGTCTGGGAATTTTTGGATTAGTAATTGTTATTAACTTAGGGTAGAGAAAGGTTGTTTTAGGCCTTATTTTAATTTTTATTTCTTTATTTTTTTAATTTTTTGTTTTTATTTTCTGGTTATTTTTGTTTTTTGTTTGATTGTGAATTTACATGCTCACTATAAGTACTAGTGATAGTAATTTGAACTTTGATCTTGAAATTGATTTAACTTTATGTGCTTTAAGCAGGGAACAAAGACAAAGAAGAGAAAACCAACTTAATTTCAATAGAATGGCTCAACTGGAGAGAAGGATGTTAGGCGATTTTGCGATGCCCGACATCTCAGGTAGTTTTGGTGGAATAGTGGCTCCAGCTATTGCTAATAACAATTTTGAGATCAAGCCAAGTATTATACAAATGGTGCAAAATAATCAAATTAGAGGCTTACAAGGAGAAGATCCTTATGCCCACATTTTGACTTTCCTCAATATGTGTGCAACCTTCAAGATTAATGGTGTGACAAATGATGCTATAAGGCTAAGACTCTTTCCATTTTCAGTCAACGACAAAGCACGACTTTGGCTTGCTAGTTTGCCAAATGAATTAATCACAACATGGGATCAATTAAAGCAAGAATTTCTATACAAATATTTTCCACCACACAAGATGACCAAGTTTTGAAATGAGATCGCTACTTTCAAGCAAAGTGGAAGTGAGACAATCTATTCAGCTTGGGAGAGGTTTAAGGAACTTCAACGGTAGTGTACACATCATGGCTTACCAGAATGGATGATTCCTCAAATTTTCTATAATGGATTGATAAATGAAAATAGAAACATCTCAATACAGCATTCGGTGGAAAATGGATGGATAAATCAACTAGAGAAGCCATAACCTTGCTAGAAGAACTTGCATCTCAAGGGTACATGGGTGATGAAACCACAATGGCAAAAGCAAGGGGAGTTTTAGAACTTGACATAATTAAAATTTTGAATGCAAAGGTAGATGCTCTCACAAAATTGGTAAGTAATTCTCAAATTAATTCATTAGAATGTGCCAATGTTGTTTGTGAGACTTGTGGAGGACTTCATTCATATTCTTAATGCAATGTAACTATAAATGAGGATTTGAATTATGTGCAAGGAGGTTTTAACCAACTAATGGGGCTAAATTCCAATAATTATAACCCTCAGTGGAGGAACCATCCCAGATTCTCATGGTCAAACCCATCCTCTCAATTAAACCCTCCATATAACCCAGACACCAAACTTCAAAACCTATATGGATTTCCCATGAAACAATAAACCTTTAGTCCTACCCATCCTAAACCTACTCTTAATAATCTTATGGAGCAATTTATTAATCAACAAATGTCCATAAACAAAAAAAAAAGAGCAATTTAAGCAACTAAATTATAAACTTGAACAAATTGCTACTCATAACTATATCCTTGAAACCCAAATTGCCCAACAAGCCTCTTCATCCAACACTAAACCTTTGGGAAAGCTCCCTAGCTAACCAGAGTATGTATAAAAATAGTCTTGTCAAGCAATTTCCTTGTGTAGTGGTAAGGAGGTTGAAAAAGATCTCAATAAGAAAAAGAGGGTGGTTGATGATGAGGATGATGGGGTTGAGATTGAGGGGGTAGATGTTAGAAGTAAAAATGATGAAAAGTGTGAGAAGAAAAGTAATAAGGAAGATGCCTTGCCATCAAAGAATGAGGAATCAAAGGTGGATATAAAACATTTCCTTTTCCTCAAAGGTTCATAAGGCGTAACTTAGATAAGCAATTTGGAAAATTCCTTGATTATCTTAAGGAAATTACTATCACTATACCATTTGCAGATGTTATTAAAGATATGCCAGTTTAGGGTAAATTCTTAAAGGATATTATTAATTATAAAAGCAAGCTTGAATATTATGGTTTAGTATCTCTTGTTGAAGAATCCAAAGCTATATACTCCAAGTCCCCACCAAAGCTTAAGAATCCTGATTCTTTTATGGTTCCTTGTATAATTGGAGGTACGCATTTTGATAAAGCATTATGTGATATTGGTGCTAATGTTAGCCTTATGCCTTATTCTATTTATAAAAAGCTAAATTTGGATGAGCTCAAGCCTACCAATATGTGTTTTTCCATGGCGGATAAATCTGTTACATATCCACTTAGCATTATAGAAAATGTGCCAACTAAGGTGGGTAAGTTTATAATACCAGCTGACTTTGTTATGTTGGAAATGGAGGAGGATCTTGAGATCCCAATTTTGTTTGGAAGACCATTTTTTAGGACAACAGGAGCAATCATTGATATAAAGAAAGGAAAGATTAGATTAGAGGTGGATAATGAATGTATGGAATTCGATGTACTAAATATAATGAAGTTAACACCAGTGGAAGTGGCAAGTAGAATTGATTCTATTGATGTTATTGATGAATGCATTGAAGAAGTAATTCATGAGTGTTTGAGGAATGATTCTATGGATCTACACATGATGAAAGAAGCTAATGAGAAAATTTTAGAGGTAATTCCATATCAACCTTTTCAAAGGACATCAAGATTTCAACCTTCAAGGAGAGAGGATGATCCAAAAGATACTACATCAGGTGAAGAAGTTGAGTTAGAGCTCAAGCCTCTACCATCAAATCTCATATATACATTCCTTGACTCTAATCTTAAATTTCCTTTTATTGTTAATTCATCATTGCATAGTGATAATGTTGATGCCTTATGTGATGAGTTAAATAGACATAAGAATGCCATTGGTTATTCTATAAGTGATTTGAAGGGTATTAGTCCTTATATACGTATGTATAGAATTCTTTTAGAAGATAATGCTAAGCCTTCCATTAAAGGTAAAAGATGATTAAGCCCTACTCTCAAAGAAGTGGTAAGAAAAGAAGTGACTAGGTTGCTTGATAATGGAATCATATATTCCATTAGTGATAGTAAATGGGTGAGCCCTGTTCAGGTTGTACTAAAGAAAGGAGGCTTAACCATTGTTAGGAATGAATCTAATGACATGATACCTACTAGAATTGTCACAGGATGGCATATGCATATTGACTATAGAAAACTAAATAAAGCAACTAGGAAGGATCACTTCCTATTGCCTTTTATTGACCAAGTTCTTGAGAGGTTAGCTAATTTTTCTTATTTTTATTATTTGGATGGACTTAGTGGGTTCAATCAGATTCCTATTCATTTTAAAGATCAAGCTAAGAATACCTTTACATGTCCATATGGTACTTTAGCTTTTAGGCATATGCCTTTTGGTTTATGTAATGCACCTATAACTTTCCAGAGATGCATGTTTTCCATATTTAGTGATTTACTTGATGATTATGTAGAAGTTTTTATGGATGACTTTAGTGTCTATGGTACCAACTTTTCTAATTGTCTAGACAATCTATATAAAGTTCTTGATAGGTGTATTGAGCATGGATTAGTTCTGAACTAGGAAAAGTGCCATTTCATGGCACAAGAAGGCATAGTTCTTAGACATTTAGTTTCAAAGAGAGACATTGAAGTTTATAGGGCAAAGATCTAAGTAATTGCTAATTTGCTGCCTCCAAAATGTGTTAAGGATATAATAAGTTTTCTTGGACATGTTGGCTTTTATAGAAGGTTTACTAAAGATTTTTCTAAAATTACAAAGCCAGTATGTAAATTACTTACCAAGGATGCTACTTTTGAGTTTGATGATGCATGCCTAGAAGCATTTCAAATTTTGAAGACGGCTCTTATTTCAGCACTTAATTAGCACCAACCATTTGAGATAATGTGTGATGCTAGTTCCTTTGCAATAGGGGCTGTTTTGGGGCAAAAAAAAGGAAGGTAAGCCTTATGTGATTTACTATACTAGCAAACTACTTGATGATACTCAAATTAACTACACCACTATAGAAAATGAGTTGCTTGCTATTGTTTATGCATTTGATAAGTTTAGAGCATACCTTGTAGGGAAAAAGGTGATTGTTTATTCATATCATGCTGCTCTTAAGTATCTTTTAATCAAGAATGATGCAAAACCTAGACTCCTACAATGGATCTTAATGCTTTAAGAATTTGATTGGGAAGTGAGAGACAAGAAAGGAAGTGAGAACCTTATTGCTGATCACCTATCTAGGCTTGATCATTATGGATTGAAAAACAATGATGATGGTGTGCCAATTAATGAGACATTTTATGATGAATATCTCCTAACTATTACATCAAAAGAACTTCCATTGCATATATTGCAAATTTTCTTATAAGTGGTATTCTTCCTTATGGCATGGATTATAGACAAAGGAAAAAGTTTTTACATGACAGCAACTTTTACTATTGGGAGAAGTTGTTACTTTACAAAAGGTATACAGATGGCTTGATTAGAAAATGCATTCCCCAAAGATGAAGTTCAAGATGTTTTAAAGCATTGTCATTCTTTGGAGGTTGGTGGACATTTTGAAGCATCAAAGATAGCATCTAAGGTACTTCAATTTGGATTTTGGTGGCCTACTTTGTTTACAGATGCTAGAGAATATGTACTTACATGTGATAGATGTCAAAGGATGGGAAATATATCAAAGAAACACGAGATGCCTTTGAAAGGGATTCTTGAAATCGAGATCTTTGATGTTTAGGGAATAGAATTTATGGGTCCATTTCCTAGTTCCTTAGGTTACAAATATATTTTGTTCATGGTCAATTATGTCTCCAAGTGGGTAAAAGCCATGCCAACCTTCACAAATGATGCTAGAGTGGTTAAGAAAATGATTAAGAAAGTCATTTTTCTAAGATTTAGTACCCCTTAAGCATTGATAAGTAATGGAGGTTCCCATTTTTGTAACCATGTGATTGAAGCTCTCTTGAAAAAGTATGGAGTAGCACACAAGGTTGCTACTCCATATCATGGGAAAGTTAAGGTGAGTAGTAGAGAAATCAAATGGATTCTTAAGAAAACAGTGTCTTCTTCAAGGAAAGATTGGGCATTAAAGCTTGATGATGCATTGTGGGTATATATGATAGCTTTCAAAACCCCAATTGGCCTTACTCCTTATCAATTGATATATGGGAAGTCATGTCACCTACCCATTGAGCTTGTGTACAAAGCATATTAGGCAACAAGAGCTCTGAATTTTGATATGATAAAGGTAGGTGAGAAAAGGTTACTTTAACTCAATGAATTAGATGACTTGAGAATGAATGCTTATGAGAATGCTATGCTATACAAGGATCATACTAAGTTGTGGCATGATAAGCATTTAACTAAGAAGGAATTTCATGAGGGTGAGCTTGTTCTCCTTTTTAATTCAAGACTGAAGTTATTTTTGGGAAAGTTAAAATCATGGTGGTAAGGTCCGTTTAAAGTTATTAAGGTATATCCTCATAGTGCAGTGGAAATTGCTAATAATAAAGGGGAAATCTTCAAGGTAAATGGACTTCATCTTAAACCTTACTTGATTAGTAATGCAATTGATCCAACCCGATCTATCTCCTTTTCTACATCTTAATGAAATTAAGGTGACATCAAGCTATAGACCTTTAAATTTAGCATGGTAAGACTAAATACATTTTTTCTTTTATTTTATTACACATTTTTATATTCTATGCTTCAATTTCATTCTTATTTCATTTTATTTTCATTAACAAAAGTTATATTTACAATATTTTTGAATACACACGTTTTTTATTATTTCATACTATTTCTTTTTTTAGTTTATTTCACTTATTTATTCACATTTCTTTATTATTAGTTTTAGTACACATTTGGTTTATGATTAGTTTCTTATTTTTATGCATTCTTTCATATATTGTTTCATTGAAATTGTATTTGCATATTAGTATATTGTCATGACTCGTTACAGAAAGATAGTGTGCCGAGTCGTTATGCTTGGAATGACTCGATCCATCACGCATGAAGCAATAACGAGCCGTTCTTGCAAAATGACTCGATACAGAAAGTGTTCGTGCCAACTTGAAACCCTATGTAGAGTCATCCCATTAATATACTTATATGAATTTCACACATACAGTTACACACACTTGTAGCAACCATAAGTTAGCACCTTTTTACATTTTTTTTATTACTGTTTATTTATTCTAAATTCAGTTTTAGATTTGAAAAATTGTCTTTTTCTTTTAAAGAGGTAATGTCTTTTCATATCTATACACACCTTTTCAAATTTCTCTTACACAACCTTTCACCATCCCTTACACCCCTACACCTTACACCCCTATGCTATCTATAAATACACCCTTTTGACCACCTAATCTCCCATATCTTCCATTCTCAAATTTCCAAAAGAATTTCAACACTTAAATGCCCTCAAACACCTTCTATTCCTTTTTCTTCTTTATTCTCTCTTTTATAAACACAAGACTCTTCATTTGTTCTCTAAATCAAACCCTAACCGAATCAACACTACCCTTCCTATTCCATCTTCTTTACTCTATTTTGCCATTTTCACTTCTTACTCTCTATATATTTATGCACTTCTTAACTTCATTGAATCAATACTAACACCATGAGAAAGACTAGAGGATCATCATCTAAGAGTCCACACATTGAAGAATCCCATTAAGAGGAGGAAGAAAATATAAGCAAGACTTACAAGGCTAAGTTTCTAATCCTTTACATGCAAAAGGTGCTAAGTTGACAATAATCAGGTTTAGAGAAATCTTGGGTTGTAAGTATATTCCTAAATCTCTCTTGAACAATGTTGGTATGCTTGAGGTGTTTAATTAAATGTTAACTCAATGTGGCCTTAAAAAATTTGTTTCTATGCATACAGACACCTAAGTTGATTTAATTACTAAATTCTAGACTACCTTGGATGTTAATGAGAATAATTCCCAAATTTAGGAATTTAGGATGGAAGGAAAAAAAATAATTAAACTATTCTTGCATGCATCGTGTGTTTGGTTTTAAAAAGGATGGGTTATGTGATCCCCCATCTAACTTCAAGTTGAATAAATTTTGGACATTTTTAACTGATTTGCAAACCCCTTTTCAACCTAAAAAAGCCAAGGAAATGTTCATTAAAGACATGAAATACTGGTTGTTGCATAAGGTCCTAGCATGTGTTATTTTTCACAAATCTGAGTTCAATAAGGTTTCTGCACAAGAAATGTTTCTTATGTAGTGTATTCATAACAAGAAGCAAATTTGTTGGACTTATTGGATATTCAATCAGTTATTGACTTGTGCTCCATATAAGGATTCACACTTAACACATGGACATATGATCACAATAGTAGCTAAGGCTTTGAATGTTGATCTTGCTGGTTATACTTGCAGGGTTGAATGTTCTTATTTTACTAACCATGCTTTTGTGAGAGGGGAATTCATTGATGCAAGATTCCAGTTTATTCCTACCCGATCACGTTCATGTTAGCGTGGATTTGTTGGATCATCTAGGGTTGAGGAGTCTCCAACCACTTATCAAACAAAAAGTGAACCGGAGGAAGATCTTCCTCAATATCAACCATTTGGAGATGTTCTTTTGCTAACCTATCCTCTTCAAAGTGCACCGGGCTCTTCATGTGATAACCCTCCCTTTTGGGACCAAATTCTAAACAATAAAATTGCCCTGTAAGGGTAATTGAATGAGATGGAGTTTCACCAAAAATAATTGGCTCGTCATCAATGAAAAGTGGAGTACAAGTTGAACCAATACTTTGCTCAATTCGGATACTCCCTTAAGTCTCCACCAACTACTCCAACCGATGACTAGGGAAGTATTTCTATCCTTTGCTTTGCTTTCTTTTATTTACATTAAGGACACTGCATGCTCTTAAATGTGGGGGAAGGGATATATATTACTATTAGCATATTAATCATTTATATATTAGGATGTTATATTAGCTTATGTGTTTATGCTATATTTTTGCGTATTTGCATTAATTTTGTTATTCTTTTTGCTCCTATATTTAATAAGTAGCCATCATTAATAGTCTTTTTAATTTTGATGAAGTCAATATGTTTTGTTAATAATGAATTTCTTATTGCTCATTTGGTAGAAGTTTATGCTTCATGTAGTATAAGTAGCAAGTTTATGTTTTTTTTATCTCTTTTTATTATTTTTAATATTTAAAGAATGCTTTAGTCAACTTACTAACTATGCTTAATGCTAGGTATTAATTATTTAAGCTTAGGTTTTCTAGAGACTTAGGTAACCTTAGGGAAACTATAGCCATAATACATATGAAAATTTCTTTTCAATAATGGATGAAGACTTAAAAAAAGAAAAAGAAGAAAAATAAAATATTAATAATGCTCGTAAGTTGATGCATCTTGAGTAAGTTCTATGCAATTGAGTATGCTCTTTAGTTGCATTCATTCGGAAAGAGATGTATAATGTCACAAGTATATGGATCTCGAGTAAGTTGAGTGCATTTGTGTTTGCTCCTCATTTGCATTCATTTGGAAAGAGTACATCTAATAAGTATTCTTATGAATAAAATGTCTAAAAATGGCATGAGAAAAGTATATTGTTATATGTGCTTAACATTGTCTTAAGGTTATTTTTGCCTCTAGAATTCCTAAGTTTGAAGCATGACTATTTTGGCTAAGTAGCTTGGTTAGAACTTTGACTTTGCATTTTTTATTTTATTCTTAATAGATTGAGATAAATTGGTAAACTTGTTGCCTATGCTATGAGACTTGCTCATTCTATCATTGTTGAGCATTGAAAATTCATGTATTGAATTATCCTTTTCTAACTTCATTCATGATTAAAATGACTTGATAAGGATGCTACCCTTGTTTTGGAGTAAATGATAATTTTGTTAATTTCTTCATATTTAATCTATACTTGCTTGAGGGCAAGCAAGGTCTAAGTGTGGGGAAGTTTGATACAATGCAAATATGCATAGGTATTATAAGTATTATTTTGTTTAATTTTAGTTTAGTTTGTGTGTCTATTTAGTTATGTAAGTGCTATTTTTAGTTCCAATTGCTTTTTATGGTAGTTTGTGTTTTATATATGTTTTTTGGTTTAATTGATGTATGTGAAGGACTTTGGACTTGTTAGAATGAAGTATGAAGATTGAGAAGCAAAAGGAGGTTGAATTGATATTGGCACAAGTCATTACAGTAGGACTGAGTTGTGACAGGGGCAAGCCGTGTCGAGTCACAGCCATGTCACGAGTTGTCCCAGTGATGTAACTTTCTAGCTTTGAGCAGTTTTCATATTTTGGCCATAACTTCCTATACAGACATCGAAATGAGTTAATTCAAGTTGCTCTGGAAAGATAACTCAGAGATCAAGAACTTTCATGAAGGGACATTTTAAAGATAAGGTAATCTAAAAGATAAAAATGCCCTGAAAGTTACTATATTTACATAGAGTTGTGACCCTTCGTTTAAAAGGGTACCTTTCCAATTGTAACTCCTTTTAATCACCTATAGGGTCTATACATAAATCAATTATGACCTAAGACAGATATGATGATTCCAAATATATAACTTCATTAGAGCAATTATTGCTTAGACTTAGTGTTTGAAGATCAACAAGAAGGAGATTAAGTAAGAAACAAGAAGAGAAGATTGCTCTACATCAAACAAGTGCTAGAAGATTTTATCAATTCTCTTTCTTCTTCTCTTATTGTTATCTAACTATGTTTCTTGGTTAAGTCTTGTTTGAGAAGCAATGATGAATTAAATAAGGACTACATTTTCTATCTTATTTTGTTTATGATTTAATGTGATATCCCGTATTTTTTTAAATATTTTTATACTGCATCGGGATATGCAGTGTTAACAATTCTTATATATAATATTGATATTTCATGAGCTGTTATTTAATTAAAATTGATTTTTAATTGTTTTATATTATTTTAAGTACTTTACGTAAAATTTTCCCGGGACTTGCATTTTCGGAGAAATTGATACGTAAACTATTTATATTAAATTATTTTAAATGAATTTCCATAATTGCATGAACTCATATATATTTTTAAAGTACCAAATAAAGCATATGTGTGTATTTATTTATTTAACTAGGTTTAAATAATTACCCTAATATTTTATTATTTATTATTAGTTTTAATATTATGTAAATATTTTTAGTGTGTATAAATTATTAAAATATTAAATTATGTGTGTGGTGGATAATTTTCTAAGTATTATATTAATATACTATATTATAAATTATTAAACTATTATTAATATTATAATATATATACAAAAATCTTTTTTTTATTTCTTTTCTTTTCTCTTCCGTTTTCTTCTCTTCCCCGAAACCCATCCCGTCACCTCGCCGTCCGATCACCAACTATCAGTGTGCCTCCCCTGCATGTTACCGTCCTCCTCCGCTGCCTCACCGTCCCAGCCGTCTTCTCCGGCAACGAGCAGCTCCATTTCTGCCTTTTTTGGCCGAGAATCCAAGATTCCATGGTTCTTCCTCCTTCAGCCACCAAACTTCGCGTTTCTAGTGTCTTTGGACTCCTAAAGCAATGGTGGTCTTGATTCTAGCTTTGGTTTGAGCTCAAACTCCCTTGATTTCCTTGTTTTTCAATTTTTCCATTTTGGCCGAAATAGGTTTTCAAATTTTTTTGAATTTTTCTTGTTGATTCATGAAAAATCCCTTAACAAATGTTGTTCCCCTTATCTTAATCTATATGTATGAATTTTTGTAGAAGTTTTGGAGATTATTTTGATTTTTGGGTATTTTTGAATATTTTATTATTATTTTCTAATTTTAGAAAATTAATTAATTAAATTATGAAATTGTGTTTTATGATAAATATAGGTGTTAAAATGAATTATAGGAATTTATTTGGAATTTTTATGAATTTCTATGTATTTATTTTGAATTTATTAGTTTAGGTAATTTTGGAAAATTAGGTTAATTATATGTTAAATTGAAATTAATTGGTTAATTGGGTATATTTATTGATATTATTGAGAAATATGTTGAGAAAATTAATTTTAGATAATTATATTGTTTTTGGTGAATTTTTGGAGTAATTTTAGTATATTTACGTATATAGGGGTATTTTGGTAATTTTACTCTTAATTGGCTAAAAATGTAATTTAATTGGTTTTAATAGTTATTTAAGGTATAAAAATGATTTCTACAAATTAATTAGTATTTTTAATTAATTAAAACTATTTTTTGTAAATTATTTTCAATTATATATATAATATGCGATTTTTTCTAATAAAATGAGTTTTTATCGGTTTTTACTATGTTTTAAGGTTAATTAAGTAATTTCTACTTATAAAATGTATTTCTATGATATAAGGCTATTTTTGATATTTTCAGAATTATTTTGTGAATTGTGGACTCCGATCGATAGACTGTAGTTTGGAGTCCGACCGAGGGGTTGTGGATGTGTTTTTGTACCTGTTTTTTGAAGTGTGTTTCTTTGCAGGGCCGACTCTACTCTTTGAGTAGAGAGATGTCCATTTTACAGGGGAGGTTCTGCCGAATTTTTGATAGAATTCTCGTAAAATGTGATGTCTGGTCGAATTCTGATTTTTAATTCTGCGTCTAATATTCTAGATCGAGTTTCTAGGATTTTCTGTCAGGTTTATTCTGATGTCTGTTATTTATTGTTTGTTTAGTTACGTCGAGACCAAGGCCTAGTGGACCAGGCCCGTCGGACCCATCTTGAGGAGCGCACTAAGTGTGAGTTACTATATTATATATATATGTTTAGGGTGCATGATTTAGAAAAATATGTTTTATTTTTGATTATTTATGCATAAATAGTTCAATTATTACTTAAGTTTATTTTTAGTTTATTTTGGTTTATCTTTAGTATATTTTCGATATATTTTAAATTATATGCATGTTTTGCTAGTGAATTAGGTTTAAAATGTTTTTGAATATATTTCTAGTTTATTCTGTAACCTAAATGGATTTCTTTGACGTATATATACTTGAAATATACCTGATTTACTTTTGGTATATTTTTAGTATATATATGATTTATGTTGCTATTTATTTTAAATTCATGCATCATTTACTTGCGAATGAATGTTTTATATTTATTAATGAAGGATATCAATAGAACGTGCTACCTAGTGGGCAGCACTAGGACCGAGTACGTACCGGTACGCTTATAGCATTTAGGCTATATTACTAACCATTCATGGATATTGATTGGATATGATTATTTGGTGATGTGAGAAATGATTTGGGAGTGTGATTGCTGGAGCTCGGTTGACCAAGTGTCTCAGGGCCAATCACACTGGCAGTCAGACTGCTGGAGCTCGGTTGACTTAGTGTCTCGGGGCCAGTTTACTGTCCAAATGGATTAAGTGAATATATTTGGAATAAGTGAGCATGTATGGCTAGAGTGTTGTCTACACAGTTTTCGAGGTCACGATATTCTAGGGTTCTATTTGATCCTTCATAAACTGTGTTTTTCAGGAAAAATTTATAAAATGATTTTATTGCACTTGTGTGTATTTGCTTGTATATATATACTTATTATATTTATACTTTTGACTGTGTGCATTTTCATTTAGTAAGTATACATATATATTATAGTAATTCACTCAGTGAGGTCTGACTCCCCTCCGTTGACTATTTTTCAGGAGAGTCATCTTTGTCAGACCTCAGTAGCAGGCCAGTACGCCGGATTTCTTCTGCCCCGGCTTCTTTATGTAAACTGCTCACTTGAGTTTTATTTTATGTAGACACTGCAGTAGTCATTAAATTGTTAAAGAGATGTTGTATTATATTTGAACTAGATTTGTATTAAAAGATTTATATATATGAGATGAGGATTTTATTTAAATTCAGTTGGTGCAAATGTTAATTTAATATTTATGATTTTTATTTCTGCTGCATTAAATATTGTTATTATTACTACTGTATGTTTTATTTTATTTTTAGGCTTGCTACAGGTTCCGGATTCAAAAGAATTCCCATTCCCTAGCGTCGGTCATGGCCCCTGTTTTGGGTCGTGACATTTAATTTCAGTTAGTGCTTAATTAAGTTATTTATGATTGATCACCATATGTAACTTATTTTTAATCAAAATTACTTACAATAAGAGTTGGAGTAATTTGGTGGACATAAAATTAAAATTACTTAAGAATTGGATTTACTTGGAGACAAGGAATTAATTTTAAGGGAAAAGAATTAGTATAATTACTTTATGATTTTTGTTTATCTCTACAAAGACACGAGGGTGGATGTAGATTCTAGACGGAATCATCCTTGATCGACAACGAGAGTTGCTTTTAAGGATTTATTGGTATAATGTGATTTATGATTTTATCTTATCTCTATAATACAATGATAGGGCTTGCAAACTCTAAGAGGAAATACTTCTAATTGATAATGAGAGTTACCTTTAGAGACTTTAACTTTAAATTGTCAATGAGAATTGCTTTTAAAGATTATACGCACTAATTTCCAATCAATATGTTTTATGATAATCTTTTATAAGTTCTTATTTACATTCTAAATTGTGCTAATAATCTTTTATAAGTTCTTATATACATTCTGAATTGTGCTTCTCTTATATATATTTACATTTTATTTCTGTTTAGTATTATAGTAAATTAGTAGTAATTAGATTCTTTAATTTATTTTGATACAGTTTTACCTATCAATATAAGTAACTATCCAATTAATATAGAATTGCCTAAAAATTCCCAAGTGTTCAACACCTAACTTACTCTATACTAAGTCCTAAAGACTAGGGTTTTACAATTATTCCCGCTCCAATACTACATATTTAAGGGGTCAAGCTAATGACCTTAAATTAGTGCTCTTGGGAGGCAACCCAATGCTTTTCTTTATTTTCTTTTATTTTTCTTTATTTTTTTTAATTTTTATACTTCATTTTACCTTAATTTTCATTATTTTTGTTACTTTTTACTTAGGAAAATCATGCATGGAGATAAGGAATTAAAAGATGAGGAATGAAGTAATGGAATTGGTTATGCTCTTAAGAAGTGTAACAAGCACTAACCTTAACTAGGGTAAAATTTAAAATTTTTACTTGCATAAGCCTTCATCACATGAAGAATTCCATTCCCATTGATCCATTTTGCATTTTACACATAGCTAAATAACACATCGATATGCAAAAGCAATAACCTATGAATTCTAAGTTTAAGAAAACTTGCCAACTCCTAAGTTTGACATAGACCAAAATAGTTATCTATAAGCTTTGATGTAGTTAGGTTCAACTACTGAATCAAATGCTCTAGCCTTCCAAATGTTAAGTCTCTAATTTGGAACACCAAAGCTCCACCAAATCACCTTCTTACCTTAATTTGATTAGTTGCAAGTCTCCTCTCAATTAATCCTCATAAATCTTGCACTAACTTAATATTTTGCAAGAATACTTTTGAGTTTGTGTTTACTAAATAGAGTGGTGGATGGACATGACGTACACTTTCCAAATGCCTATTGGGGAGATGACTATTACCCCTTTGGATTTTACTGCTATCATGGGCTTGAGCTTTTCTAAAGAGCTTGTTCCTTTCAGTGAGGAGGAGTGTTTTACTACTATGGCAAGGAGGTGCCTCATGATGGATTTGCTTGGGGTGGTCACACCTATGAAGTCTAGTTGCTCATATCTTTCTTATTACATAGAGTTTATTTCTTTCATGTGGACTCTATATGATGATGGTCTTGTCTCAATAAAGCAGTTGGCTCGCTACTTTTTATTTTATTTGTTGAGTACTGTTATCTTTTGAACCCTTTAAGTACAGGTGATGTGTGATTGATTTCTATCTTAAGAGATTTAGACGGCTTGCCAGGCTATTATTGGGGCTATACTACCTTTGCTCATATGTACTCAGGCCTTGATGCAGCATGCCTAGGTGGTTCGAGGATTTATGGATACTTGTTTGTGCTAGATATGAGTAGGAGTTATGTTGTCTATTCTTTTGCTTTTAGGTTTGTTATTTCTTATCCTTTAATTTTGAAAGATCTAGGTATATGAGTTCAGGATTCTCCCTGATTCGTCCATCGAACATTTCAAGGAGGATGGCTTCCCTCGTTATTCTCACTAGATCAGGAAGACTACTGATTTGATTGAGGATTGTATAGTAGCTAAGGACCATATGAGGAAGTTGTCCCCCAATTAGGTATGTCTAATTCCTACTGTGTTGGTTATTTCTTTTTAGGGATCTTTTATTCATTGTTTCCCTTTCAATAGATCTTTCTTCACCAGTGGGTAGTGAGGTCTCATTGGACGGTAGAGATAGTGGCTGCATGGCAGCTGATAGAGAGATGAGTGTTGCTCTCTAGCCTTATCGGCAGAGTGTGGTATTTGGGCAAGTGAGTCCATCATTAGTGGGATGGCCCATATATGAGGAGAGTTCCATCCCTTCTCCTTGTGACATTTTTTTGGGGTCATAAGCTTTATGGTTATGATCTTGATGCTATTATGATGGGATTCCCCTCTAATAGCCTCTTAAAGAGTGTGAGTTTGCTTTATGTTGATGTATTGATCCCTTAACTAATTAATGTTGTAGTTAGTAGGACCCTTCCTTCACTTCCACCTTTTTAGGCAGATGCATCTCGTCCTTCAAATTTGAGGATTAGGCCATCATGCGGGTTATCAAGAGTTGCTTCTTATGATCTGGTAAGCCTTTATTCCTATTTTTTATGCAAGCATGTAGCAAACTTTATTAGTAATGAACTGTAATTATTGTGAGTTGTGAGAACTTATCTACAACAATGTTGGAGGAGATCTAGATCTCGTTTTGAGGAGGATGAGGGCATGTTCTGTACTAAGGTGACTGCCTATACTAGTGGTGTGGCTTCTTGTAGTACTATTCTTTGGGACTTGACGGTTCAGCCATCTTTATCTTTACTTAGGATTGATATCCTCAGTAGATTAGTGAGTTTTGATTTACCTATCCTGGTTTTCTTCAGTTGGGTGTTGCTGCTGTTAATGCTACCCATATTCGTGCTCTCCACTTATTCTTACCTATGTTTCATTTATTTAGTAAGTAAGGGTTGACTTATTTGCCTGCTTTTGTAGGTTCCTATCTCCTCTGGTAAGTACTGGTATACTATTGTAAGGAGTGCGTAGTAGCCCTTTTTGGAGTTTTCTTCCACTTAAAGGGTATGCCTTCTTTATTGTACCTATTTATTTTATGCATATGTTTTATGTATGAGTGTATGTTATGCAATACATAATGCAAGTTGAGCATTGTCTCACTAGTCATGAATAGGAGTGGGAACGTGTAGCTTATCATGATCACATCAATGAGTTGGAGTCACAGTTATCATCCTTTGCGATGAACAATGATGAGTCAGGACTAGACAAGGAGGATGCTTGAGTAGGATTAGTGCTTGCTTCTGATGGCAACCACGGTTAATGTAGTTGTTTTAGGAGCTAGGCGTGGGACTTTTGGCCTGTGGTTTGCTTTGTTGTATTATTTTCTTGACGTTATTGACTTTAGGTGTCGTATCTGGGCATTTGTCCTACATGTTATATGATGTTTGTACGATGATGACTATATATGCTTCGTGTTATGTATCATTGATGATGATATTTGCCATTATTGTTGTCTGCCTTTTTTTCCCTTTTTTTTTCCTAAAGCGTCTCCTTTTGGAGCTTTTTGCACTTACCTGGATTTTCTTTTTCTTCCTTTTTTTTTGCCTAAGGTGTCTCCTTTTAGAGCTTTTCACTCCTAGTTGGCCTTTTTTTATGGCTTTGATGATTGTAGCTGATCTCGAGGAGAGAGCTCAAAGAAGATGGTAAGAACCATGGTCATGTAATGAAAGAAAATGTAAAGCATACTTAATGCAATTCATGATGATAAAATGTGTGGAACTTTTCAAAAACATTTGCATAAATTGGCAACCATTCTCATTTCACTATAATCATTTAAGAAAAACACAAGTGCATTCATACAAATTTTGAACTTGAGGTTACCCTTGCCCTTAACTAGCCTTCTCAAGATTTCTAGTTAAGTATTTTCTTTCTTTCCCTAATTTTTGCTTGAGCTACCATTTTTAGGTTTTCAACTCAGTGGGAAGTCCCTAACTTTTGCCTAAGCTGCCATTTTTAGGTTTTTAACTCAAGGAGATGATTTTTTTTCTATGCTTTAGACATATTACTTCTTTAGGTGGTATGTATTGATAGGCTCAGAGAATTCATTACCTTCATAATCCATTAGCTTGACTGCTTCTTTTGATAGGACATGTTTGACTAGGTATGGGCCTTCCCAATATAGTCTGAATTTCCCTTTAGGGTTTGGAACACTCTGTCTTGTTTGCTTTAGCACCCACTCTCCTACTTTCACACTCTTGTGTTTTAGCCTTATATTAAAGGTCTTGGTTAGTTGAGCTTGATACAACTGTGTGTGGTATAGGGCTTTGAGCCTTTGGCTGTCTAAGAGAGTGAGATTGTCGTGCCTTTATTAAGCCCACTGTACTTATGGCAATTCAGATTCAATTGCTATCAGAAGAGACTTGGTATGTGTCTCTATTGGAAGAACTGTTTATAATCCATACACTAGTGAGAAAGGAGTTGCTCCTGTTGAAGTTTTGACTATTGTTCAGTACCCCCATAAGGCGTGTGGCAATCTATCTACCCAATCTCAGTAAGTTTGAGTCATCTTTGACAAGATCTTTTTAATGTTCTTGTTTGCAACTTCAATGGCCCCATTTACTTGTAGTCAGTAAGGAGAACATTTGTGATGTTCTACTTTATAACTCCTTAGTAGCTCTTTAACTTCCCCTTGGAATTGGACACCATTATCAAAGATGATGTGATGAGGGATCCCATATCGACAGAATAGGTTTCTTTTGATGAAATTAGCCACTTGCTTTGCTCCTATCCTTGTGAATGATTTTGCTTTAACCCATTTTGTAAATTAGTCCACTACCATTAGGATAAACCTATGTCTGTTTATGGCTATTGGGTGGATTTCCCCAATAATGTCTAGTCCCTATGCTGAGTAGGGCCATGGAGAGGAGATGTAGTGTACTTCTGTTAGGGGAAGATGACTGACATTCCCATGGATCTGACACTTATGGCATTTCCTTACAAATTTGATATAGTCTTCCATCATCATCATCATCTAGAAGAACCCCTGTCTTATTAGCTTCTTAGCCAAGATTGCTCCATTCATGTGTGGACCACAAACATCCTCATGTACTTCTTTATTACTCTTGTAACTTAAGTGTCATCTAGACATCAGAGTTGTAAACCATATGAGGTTCTCTTGTATAACACACCCTAGTGCAATGTGAATTTTAATGCTAGTCATCGAATGACTACTTTGTCTTTTTCATTTGCTTGATTAGGATAGGCTTGTTCCTTCAGATATCTTTAGATGTTGTAGAACCAAGGTTTTTCAACTGTTTTTGTCTTCTCTATTCTACAATTTTTATGACAAGGCTATCCTGATTTAAGTATAATCAAAGGCTTTGTAGGCATTTTGGATGGTCCTTCCCATACTAATGCTAGGGAAGCAAGTGCATCTTCCATCTGATTGTGATTCCTAGGGAGATGAATGAATTTGCATTTTCGGAAGGACATGGTAAGTAGCCTCAAGTGGTCCAAGTAAGGCTTTAAGTGTTGGTCTTCCAGTTCCCACTCTTTCGAGGCATGATTGATTATTAGTATGGAATCTCCAAAGATTTTGACTTTTGTGACATCCAAGGCTACCAATGCTTCTATTCTGAGTGCACATTCCTTGTATTCTGCTTTATTGTTTATGACTCTGAACTCAAGCTTTTTAGCAATTAGTACTACTTCACCTGTTGGAGATTATAGTATAGCGTTGACTCCTGCACTGAATTGATTGATTGCTCTATCAAAGTACATGTGCCATCCTTAGATTTCAATGGCTGAGCTGAGGTCATCTAGGAAGTCCTATTGGATTTCTTTTGAGTTTGGAATGGGGTTGAGAGGTAGAACTTTAGCTACTGCTCTCCCTTTTACTGCCTTCTTAGTCAGATATTGCACATCAAATTTTGTTAGTAGTATAAGCCACTTGGCAAGTTTCCCTACCAGAGAGGGAGTTTTGTAGAGGTATTTCATTGGGCCCATTTTAGACACGGCCTAAATTCTATAGGATTAAAAGTAGCATTTGATTTTATTCATTGTCCATACCATTATCAGGCATATCTGTTAAACTTGGATGTACTTCTCCTCATATGGCAACATCTTCTTACTCAAGTAGTAGACTATGTGTTCCACTTTCATTTCTCGCTCCTGGGTTGACATTGCACCCATTGCATTCCCTTTGATGGCCAGATATAGGGTTAGAGGTATCCTTAGGTTAGGTGGTCTTAGAACTGGTGGGTTGGTTAGGTAGCTTCTAATCTTATTAAATGCTAGCTAACATTGTTCGTTCCATTCAACCGGCTGATATTGTTTTAGTAGCTCAAAGATTAGTTCACACACTACTTTTAACTTAGTGACAATATACCCCAACATCTCTCTTGAAGTGACCTTGAATATGCATTTCTTTGGATTTAGACTGAGACTGTACTTTTTGACCCTTTTGAGGAACATTTCGAGGTTAGAGGGTCGTTCTTCCCTGGTTTTTGACTTAACCATCATGTCATCAATGTATACCTCTAGTTCTTTATTTATCATGTTATGGAACATTGTAGTTGCCATTATTTGGTAGGTTGCCCTTGCATTTTTAGTCCAAAAGGCATTACTATGTAGTAGTAAGTACCCCATTATGTTATAAAAGTTGTCTCTGCTTTATCAATAATTTCCATTAAGATCTGATTGTACCTAGAGAATCAATCCATGAAGGAGCACATTACACATATGGCAGCGCTGTCAATCAGTATGTTTATGTGAGGTAGTGCGAAATCATCCTTCGGGCAGGCCTTGTTTAGATCTCTGTAGTCGATGCAAATTCTAACCCTTTTGTCTTTCTTTACTACTGGCACCACATTTACTAACCATTCTAGATAGTCTACTACCTCTAGGAATTTTTCCTTGATCTATTTTTTGATGTTCTTTTTCAATAGTTAGGCCCATTATGGTATGAGTATTCTCAATTTTTGCTTTACATGTTTGCACCCTTCTTTGGTAGGAATGAAGTGTTGAACAATATCTCTGTCAATACCAGGCATATAGTCATACATCCTGGCAAATACTTTTGAATATTTTATTAATGTTTTATTAATTTATGTCCTCTCTTCAAGGTAACATCTTTTAAAATATATAGAATCCATGGTTCAAACTTCGTGCCAAAGTTAAATGATTCAGTGCATATAGGATGAATGTTAAATATGCTAATGTTTTAATCAATGCAATACACACTACCATCAGGAAAGATATCAAACAAGTAAGCAAAGTCAGATTTCATTGCATTAACTTTAGAGTTCATTACATCATTATTTTCAAACAAAGAAAAAGTACAGAGATCGTTATTAGCAATGTCCTCGAATAGGATGTCATCAATGCTTGATTTGATGATGGTAGCAACATGAGCATGATAGATAGCTTCATTCTCATATTCTATCTCTAGGTTTTTCATAAAGTCACAGATGTTAGTCTTGATGATCATGTCTGGTAAGTGTTTCTCCTTGAGGGTGTCATTAAAGATCTTGAGCCCTGATTTCTTAATTCTATTACTCATCCATTCCTCAACTTGTCCTTGATAGACTTGGGTTGAGCTTTCAGTCAGAAAATATGTTAATTTCTTAGCCCCATTATCCTTTTCATAATCATACCCTAGACCACTTTCGTTGGTCTATCCTCGGAAGTCAAGGAATTTTATAACTACAATGTTTCTTCCTCTTAATCCTGTTCAAAGCAGATGTTGCATTTTCTGTTAGTGATATGCACTAGGTCAATCATTTGATTATGCATTGACTTTCTTATTTTATTAATAAAGAGGTATTTCATTATCATTTGATTTTATGATAATTATATGAATGGTTAATTCTTACTAAGGCCATCAAGTATGTGACTTGATAGTAAAACCTTAGATTAAAATAAGAGTTCTATTCTAATTATCCCTAGCCATTTATTCATTATATAAATATTAAAGTATTAAGGCTAGTATGATGTTGATTGATGGTTATGTTTTAATAATCATGAATATGAGATATTAAGTCAACTCATAGGTACATGATGAGAGATCATCTATTGGATTGACCCACTATGAGAATATTACATAGATTATTGTCATAAGTATTTCTCTTCACAGTAATTTTATTTCGGTCCTTTGACCTTGGAATCATCATAGATTTCTACATAGCTATTTTATGTTTTGACACATTCTAACTTTGTCTTTAACCGGATGATTAAATTGGAATGTTGTTGGATATAAAACTAGTTATGTGAGGAATGTGAGTGATTCAGAAGGAATTTATCCCTCATTAATATGAGAAAGATATCTATAGGCCCTTTGATGAGATAGACTAAATAAAATTGAATTGGCCATGCTGAAATGAATTGATAAAGAGTTATGATTTTCAGTCTACTTGGAATCAAGTCATAATATTGAACTATATAAGGATGACATTCTATGCCTTATGTTCAATTAAGATATCATGTGATAAAGGGATGATAAAATGCATTGTAATTAGGTTATGTCAGATTATTGACTTCACATGACTTGGGTAGTCATAATGTCTTGCTAGAGGCCACTTATGACTTGTAGGCCTAAATAGAGATTTAGACCCACTACCAATGTTATGTGAACCTACAGGGTCACACACTTATAACAAGCCCAAAACGAATATGGGTTTAATAAGCCCAAAATAAACTTTGTGGAAATAAATAATTAAAGTGTTTTATTTATTTATTTGTTTATTTATTTAAGATAAATGTTATTTTAAATAAATAAATAAGATATTATATTCAATTTGTTTTTAAACAAAATCAGAATATAATAAATAGAAAATTACCAAAAGGTCATTGGTAGGTGAAACCCTAATTTGGAGTCTATAAATATGTTATATTCTCTAGGGTTTCACATACTTGTTTTTTCTGCCTCCAAATTCATTTTCTTTCTTATTAAAAAACAAAGACAGTGTTTTTCTTTTATTCTTGATTTGTGAGATAATCAAAGGGGTTGCCAGCACACACACTCCAATTCGTTTTGTGAAGGGCTGTTCGTATGGATACCTATAGAGGACGCATCCTTTTGGAGATGTCTTGATCCGAACAACCAAGCCAAGAAGCTCGAGGTAAGGTGTCACCAGTGTGAACCTCCTCTCATCCATCCAGAAAATCTTGCCTCTTCTAGGTTTTGGTAAGATTCTTAAAACCCTAGATTTAATCAAGTAGTCGAATTACATGGATCCAGGCTTGGGAACGTGTTAAAATTTTAATTTTTTCGCTGTGTTTGTATCACGAAACCCAACATTTTCTTCACCACAGTAGTAACTTTAAGATCAACATGATCGTAACTAATCATAAAAATCTGGAATCCTAGTGGGACCACATTCAGATAGACAATAATCTTATTTATTTCAATAAAGATGGTAATGACCTCTCCATTCAGAGGGAACTTGATCTTCTGATGCGTAGTGGAAGGTATGCCCCCTAGTGGGTAGAACCAAGGTCTTCTTAGAATTAGGGAAAAAGTCGAAGGGATGTTGATGATGGTAAATTCTGTTACTAATTTGATATCTCCCACTATAACTACTGCTTTGAAAGTGCTGATGATTGGCTTCTTAGAATCATTATAGGCTTGTATGACTACATTAGATTTTCCAGGTTTTCAACATTCATCCCAAACTAATGTAGCAACCTCAAGGGGCAAACATTAATGGCAGACCCATCATCTACCATAACACATAAGATCTTTTTAGTCCTAACAATTGCCTGTATGAAGAGAGGATGATTGTGGACCCTTCCCTCGAGGGGAAAATCTTTGTTTGAAAAGGTGATTGCATTGGAAGGAGCTTTCATTAGAGAGGCTATCATCTTCCAAGATGAAGCATTAGTGGCAATCTTTACTTCATCTAGTGCTTTGACTAGGGCATCTCTATGCTTCTTAGAGGCTATGAGTAGGTTCCAGATATTGGCTTGTGCCTGAGTTTTCTTGAGCTGTTTGAGGATAGTGTCCTCCTCTTTGACTAGAGCTTGATCTTTTGCTACTTCTTTCTCCTTACAGGGTTCCTTCTCTTTCTCAAGAGGTTCATATACCTACCTGCTATGAGTTACATGATTAACTGCTAGTGAGGGCTTCTCAACTATTTGCTTATATACTTTTGTATTGTTGTTCTGGTCCTAGATAATGATTTTAGGATCATTAAAGTCATACCATATGTCAATCCCCATGACTTGCAAGTTCTAAAGCTGAATAGTATTAACCATGCCATCTTTATTGTCAAATTCTTCTTCCCATCCTGAGGGTATTATGTCTTCTATGAGTCTGTGGGTAGTAGGAGGTGCTGTGTACTTGACATTATAGTCAAACTTCCCAAATGGCTAGCCCAGTAAATCCTATACTTCATGGTTACTGCTAAGATTTTTGTATGTGTCTGTTTCTTATGAGTAAGGGCAATTAAGTAGTTCACCGTTCATAGGGAGAGCTGTATCCTTGGCTCTTTTTTGCATCATCAAGTGAGGAAGGAATTTTTGAGGCATTGGAATGTATTCAAAGGTAGAAGGGCATTGCTCATCTTCACTATAATCATGAGGCTCAAGAATGTTATCTGAGGGTTTGTCCTCTAAGGGCTTATCTTAGGTTTCTTATATGGTTTGGATTATAAGGTCTTATGGTAGATTAGAGGAGATCACGTTGATAATTGGTGGAGGTATGTTTTAATAGTTTGTGAGAGGATTGGTCTTAATACTGGGTCATTTTTATGGGTCATCAATTTTTCCAAAGTCAATAAGGTATTGGATTGAATTTTTTAGAGTTTTGCATGTATCAGTGATGTGGCCAAGCATATGGTTAAAGTGGCAGAACAAGTTTTGGTTAATCTGAGGTGGTAGTGGGTTTGGAAAAGGCCTAGGCTTTTATGGATGTATAAGGTTCTTTTGTTGAATTCTTTGGAATACTTTGGATAGTGGGAGGTTAAAGTTTGAGAATTTTCTTGGTGGTTTAATGACATTGATAGATGGTTAGCTGTGGGTGTTAGGTTGGATCATGTTTATTTCTATGGCTCAAGTGAAGGTGTTTTGGATATTTGGTTGGGTATTGCGGTGGAAAGTTTTTCTAGCTTATTGAGGTTCCTCATCCTCAATTCTAATCCTAGCCTAATGGAGAGCTCTAAAGTCTGAATAATGAGTAAAGATTATCTATTTTCTGAAGTGTGGTAGTGCCCCTTTAATTATCAGCTCTATTTGTTCATCCTCAAGAGGATAGTTTCTCATTTTGATTACCTTTCCCTGCCATCTGGAGACATAATTAGAGAAAGCTTCACTGAGTTCTTGCTTTGTGGTCTCAAGGTCCCTTCGAGTGATGTCCAGCTAAGTGTTGTATTCATACTACTTAATGAACTTCTGAGTTGGCAGTAGCCAATCACTTTTTATTTCATCTTCAAGGTCAAAGAACCATGCCCTTGGTCCTTCCTCTAGTGATGTGAAGAAGAATCGAACAATCTATAATTCTATAAGCTTTATGGTCACTATAAAGGTAGTATATTATCTTAGATAGACCTTTGGATCCCCTGTTCTGTTAAACTTAGCAAAGTTTGGTAGCTTAAAATCATTTGGAAGTGGCTCATCTTTTAATAGTGCCAAGTCAATGAAGCTTTTGGAGCCATGAGTTCCCTTATCTTTGAAGGCGAATTTTAACTAAGCCATCCTATTGGCCAACAGTTTGACCTCCCCTGTCAATTTAGGCTTGGTTAGTTAACAATTTTTACAACTTTTGGTGCATTCCTAAGATCTTGGTAGTAGCTATTATTATCATCATCTTGAGTTGGAGTGCAAGGAATTCCCTTTGCTTTATCTACCCTTGGGTGAACATATGCAAAGGCTTCATTTAATGGTGTGCTATTCCCATCTCGGGCATTTTAGGCTTTAATTTGGGCTTGGAGGATTTTGGCTATGGTGCCATCAGCAAGCAACTTTTGGATCCCCACTTGTAGCTTGTCTTCGAATCTCTAATAAGAGGAATCTTCTTGGTCACTCATGTTTGAATGTCATATTCCTATACATTTATTTGGGTTAGTTAAATGAATGATGCATGACATATGCCTGTAAAAGAAAAGGGTGAGCATGTATGCATGGAGTGGATGCAGAATCCTATAATAAAAAATGATGATTCTTCTGAGAAATAGTGGTTAATACATGATATCTACATGCATGTGATGTATGCATGATTAAAGCTGGTTAGTTTTTCTTGCATAGTGAACAAACCAATCATAAGTAAGCTCTTATTTCTAACCTTATATCTCTATGAGGTCGTTTAGTCTCTTTCCTAGGTGGGTTTTAACCTTTAGTCATCAAGGGGCTATGGTTCCGTTCTTAGAACTAGGTTGTTTTGATTTATGTTAGTCGAACCAAAGGGTAAAATGAGGAACGATACTCAAATGTGCTTAAGATAATCACTTGATGTCAATGTGAGGGTTAATTGTTAGGCTTTAAATGATGTCCAAAGCCCGTATGCGCTCGTATGTATAGGACCAAGTTCAATTAAAGGGAGTTCGAGTTCTTGCCCCTATAATGATATTTGATATGTTTACTGGGAGTCATGAAAGTATCAATTGATAGTTTATAGTTGTTTTACCGACATAAAGGTCCATAATCTAGTTAGGTTATTAACCCATTCATTTGATCTAATAAGGATAAATGGATGACATCTTGTAGGTTACTTTATTGAGGGATGTCATTATTTGTTAATTTGCATAAACTATTCAAGCTGAGGTACATGATTCCTATCATTCTTCATGCTTTGGGCTCGCACGAAGTAGATGAGAATCACGTGGTTCCGAACATGAATTTTCTATGAAAACTAACATTATGACATCATTTTATGATAGACATTAGAAAGGTCATGTCATTTATGAATATCAGGTCAAACGAACAACATTAGGATAAGGATAGCATGCATAGCTTAGTGGATGTTGCTAATGGCTTATCTACATCAGCTGAGTTAGGATGAAAGGCTAAAGGTTCCATTAGTGAGAATGCCCCCATATGACTAGGGTTACAGACTCCAATTCGTGAGTCTAGTATTCTTTTAATAACTTGGCCATCCCCCTTAAGGACTTGGGTTATAAACTCTGGTCATATGAGTCTAGCGAATGCATAAGTAAAGACTAAAGGTTATAATACCATATCTTTGTCACCCCGTGACTTGAGTGGAATTTTGGTAGCAATGTCATTTAGTATTATTAAGGCTTTTAGGGATAAGTGGTGCACGTGTGATGTGTAGTGCAAATGTAGTGGTGAGGGGCTCTATATGATTGAGTATTACATAATGAGAAATAGTCATTTTCAAGTTGATCCCTCTTACTTAGAAGTCCATAATGGAGTGGCCACTATGAGCGACCTCTCTTACTTTTGGGTAGCAGTATGTTTTCATGGGACATTGTGCGGGTCTTTCCATTTTCGAGGGACATGGAAACTTTACTAAATTGGGACAAATGATTGATCTCAGGGGGACAAGATGCTTTTGATTTTATGGAGTCACCACTCAATTTTCTAAAAATTGGGAAAGGAAAGGGACAACATGCAGTCACTCAGTGAGTATTGTCCCCATCAGAGATTTTCAAGTTAAGGAGATCACATATACTTTTTGACTCTTTCTCATTATACGATATTCAATGCATAGCTATCGCAACACCCTAGTTTCGGTAATGACAGTTTGTATAGCATTACACAATACATTAGATAGTGGAAGATAATAAAGCTGAAAGTTTATTTATTACATTGCTTTCCTAATAAAATACACATGAAAAGGAAAAGATTGCGGAAAAGTAAATCTAATTTGGATATGATTGATCTACAAGTTTAACATGACTATTCACACAACTTGTTCAATTTCATGAATGATAGGATGATCATACATGCTGGCAGTGATTATTTATGCTATAATGATGTATGATGATAATATAAAGGATGTGTGAGGCCATCACTGGACCAAGAGCATGATGACTCTATTCTGGGACATGAAATTTTTCACATTATTCATATTTACAATGTGATTTCATGATTTTGGAAATAGAGGATGTAGCATAATGAGCATAATAAATCATTTATTATTCGCATAGCATGCAAGATTACTAGTCTCATCACACAAGCATAACAGTATTCCCAAATATTGGTGACAGTAAAATAAAATGCAAAGTGATAAAATAAATGTGCTAAAATAATTGTGTGGTCCTCAAACTCGACTAAGCTTGTGTGAGTTTTGAAACTTTAACTTCGAGAGATTATCAAACTTTCCACATTGAGAATTTTAAAATGATAGCAGAATGATGCTAAATTGTATACCTTTGAAGCAAAGATGAGGCTTGGTTTGGTAGAAAAGGGATCTAACAACGTAAGGGAAAATTATTTGGAAAGGGATTTCCAGCACCTTCGATCGGACTAACTTTTGAGTGTGTGTTTGTTTCCACTTGCTCCCCCCCCTCAAAATGGGGTGTGAAGGAGTCTATTTATAGGGAAAATTGGGTATAATAGGGTGGTAGGGGCATGGTCACGCACGTATAATAAGGATTTTGTGCATGGCCATGCCAAGTGCGCATGGTCATGCACACGCGCACACACATATACTTCCACGCGCACTTTGACGCTCTACACACTCTTCCTGAGTTTTATGTGCACTATTATGGGGTTGGTTCCTATGGTTTTTAGGCCTTCCAAATGCATTTCCAAAGTCCATTTTGCCAAATTTAGCCTCGATTTTGGCACATGACACCTAGGGGCATTTATGCACTCTTTTGAATGATTGCACTGATAGTCAGTGTTGGACCATTTTCAGACCACTTCTAGAGGTTTTAGAGCCTTCTAGATGTGTTTTAGAAGTCTAATGTGTCAAAATTGATTTTAGTTTTTTTACAAAGCTGGCTCCCAGTCTAACAAAATGTGCACTGGCCTAACGAGTTGAGTATTCTAAAAGGAGTTTTCTTAAAATGAACCTCGCATTATTTCGATAATTTGTATTTTTCAGGGTTGAAGCATAACTTAATGGCTTAATGATCAATTTTACACACTGGTGGGGTCAGTTAGGTTTTTGAGGTTGCACACTTCAGAGGTGTTACGAATGAGTAGACTCTAGTCATCTCGGGTATTTGTTTCATCATTTGATCTATTAAGGACAGTCAAATTTGAGGTATGACAATTATGTTTATCCTGGCCAAGAACTTATTCATCAAGAACAAACTTAGATAGTATAGGATCTTATCCTGGTTCACTCCAAGCAATGAATTCCATCTTGGTTGAACACTCATCCCAATATTTAACCTACTAGAGACACCACAAGCCATATACACATGTGTGATTAACATAAGTATGTAAGTAGTAACAAACCCTAACCACTTAAATGTGGATGACCATGTTGACTTAGGAAAAAGGACTATATTCACCATTATGACCTAGATTGTGATTGTTGACTATAATTGAATATCCACACAATCCCAAATCTAATGTCATGTTCGATCCACCCATCACATGAGTATCCACATATCTATTATAATATCTGACATCCAGTAGCATGAGACTCACTACCTCCCACTATTAGTATCATATACTAATAAAGGAAAATAGATAGAGATTCAAATTAATATTACCCAAATATTAATTTATTGACTATGAATAATTTTATAGCAGATGTACTAAATAAATTTGCCACTCATATTATCAACTATTAATAATAAATTTATTTAACATTTTGCTAATGGATAAATACTTAAATAAACAAACACTTTATTTAAATGAATATTTTATTACCATTTGGGATAATTTATAATGTTAAAATATGTAATTAGCCTCTAGGGCATACCACCTATGCTAACAATCTCCCACTTGCACTAGAGCCAATTCCTACAGTAACTTAGACCCATCTTCTAAAAATGTTTATCTAAATGTAGTTATGTTAGTGCTTTAGTAAGTGGATTGGTGAAGTTATCAGCTGAAGCTACCTTTTGCATGAGCATATTTCCCTTTCCAACAAGTTCTCTAATAATATGATAGCACCTTTCTATTTATTTAAATCTCTAGTGAGACCTAGGTTCCTTTGCTAAAGCAATGGCTCTATTGTTGTCATAATAGAGAGGAATAGAGGACTTAATGGAAGGAATAACTCCTATTCATTAATGAACTTCTTAATCTAAATAGCTTCCTTAAGAGCATCTGATGCAGCTATATACTCGGCCTCTGTAGTGGAATTAATAGTGATACTTTACTTGGAACTCTTCTAACTTATTGCTCCTCCATTACAAATGAAAAAAAAAACCTAGAGATAGCCTTTCTATCATCCACATTTGATTAAAAATCAAAATTTTTGAAATCATATATATGTAGATTACCTCCTCCATACTTATAGATTGCCTTAACAACTATCCAGTGTTCCAAACCTGGATTGGATTGAAACTTGCTAGTCACACTAATAGTGTAGGCAAAATTAGGTTTAGTATATAACATAGCATACATTAAGCTTCCTATATTTGAAGCATAAGGAACTTTGGCCATTTGCTCCATTTCTTCGGGTATTTTAAGTGACATACCCTTGGATAAATGGATATCATGCCTAAATGGTAATAATCCTCTCTTGGAATCAATCATGTTAAACCTTTTCAATACCTTTTCCAAGTAAAGACTTTGGGATAAACCTATCATTCTCTTTGATCTATCTCTATAGGCTCAAATTCTAAGAATATAGGTTGCCTCCCTTAAGTCTTTTCATCGAGAAGGTTTTAGATAGCCATACTTTCACAAAAGTCATAATACCAACATCATTTCCAATTAATAGAATGTCATTAACATACAAAATTAGGAAAGTGAGTTAGCTCCCACTAACCTTCTTGTAAACACATGGCTCATCTTCATTCTTAATGAAACCATAAGAATGAACAGCCTCATTGAAATGATGATTCCAACTCCTTGAAGCTTATTTTAGGCCATAGATGGATCTATTAAGTTTGCACATTTTTTACCTATCCTCAAATTCAAAACCCTTGGGTTGCTACATATAAATGTCTTCCTCAATATAACCACTAAGGATAGCAGTCCTGACATCCATTTGCCAAACATTATAATCATAGTGTGTGGCTATAGCTAAAAGAATCTAAATGGATTTAAGCATGGCTACTGGTTAGAAAGTCTCCTCATAGTTGGTCGCTTGCCTTTGGTGAAATCCTTTCGTCATAAGCCTAGTTTTATAGGTCTTTACCCTTCCATTTGCACTAATCTTTCTCTTGAAGATCCATTTTCACCCAATGGGTATAATACCCTCAAGAGGATGAATAAGTGTTCAGACTTGGTTTGCATACATCGAATCCATTTTTGTTCTCATAACTAAGCCATCTTATAGAATCTTTATCGCATAAAAATTCTTCATATTTAGTAGGATCATCAACATGAATGCTTTCTTCATGAACATGCAACTCTTGTATATCATGAAGAAAACTGTATCTCTCATGAGGATGAGATACCCTACTAGGCCTTTTAGGAGTTGGTGTGATAATATTCTCAATTGGAATAGGCTTCTCGGGTTTATCAATGTCCATTTTATCAATTTGTTGGGTTTCTTTAAATGACTCTTCATCTAACATTATCTTCCCACCTTTGCCACCTTCCCTAAGAAACTCTTTATCAAGGAAAATAACATCTCTGGTTATAATAATAACTTGTACAATAGGAAAATAAAAGCAATATCCTAAACTATGTTTAGGATAAATAACCTTCCTTTAATCGATTTTACATCCAACTTGTCCGATTTTAGGCTTTTGATAAAAGTAGGACATCCCCAAATCTTAACATGTTTAAGACTTAGTTTTCTACCATGCCATATCTCATATGGTGTAGTGGAAATATATTTGGATGGAACATGATTATGTAAGAGGCAGTTTGGAGTACATAATTCCAAAGTGAAATAGGAAGATCAGTGTAGCTCATTATAGAACATACCATATCCAATAAAGTAAAGTTTTATCTCTCAAATACACCATTTAATTGTGGTGTTCTAGGTGGTGAGAGTTATGATGTAATCCGATGTTCTTTTAAGAACTCAATGAACTAGGTACTCAAGTATTCACCTCCTCGATATTATCTCAGAGTTTTAATACTTTTCAAAGTTTGGTTTTCTACTTAGGTTTTGAATTCCTTGAACTTTTCAAAGGATTCAATTTTATTCTTTATAAGAAATAAGTGCCTATACCTTAATAGATCATCTATGAAGGTTATAAAATAGTAAAAACCCCATCTAGCCATTTCTCTAAATGGTCTATACACATTACTATGTATGATCTCCAAAATATCTTTAGCTCTTGCCATTTGTCTAACAAATGTTGATATAGTCATCTTACCTTAAAGACAAGCCTCATAAGTTGAATTAGAAGTGGATTCAAGATTGCTCAAGATTCTCATCCTTTCCAACTTATTGATCCTATCTTCCACAATGTGATGTAATCTCAAGTGCCAAAGATATTTAGAGTTAGAACATTTTTAATTAGCATTGCTTTTACATTACTCACATTATTTTAAGGCATATTATTATTGGACATATCATCAATATAATATAAACCATGTATTAAATAACCCATGCCTACCATTTCACTTCCAAAATAAATGTTACAAACACCTCTTTTAAAATGAAATTCATAGCCTTTTCTAATCAAACTAGAAATTGAGAAAATGTTGTTATAGGCATTAGGTACATACAATACATTATCCAATAACAAAGTATGATCACATAGATCAATAGAAGTGGATCCTATAGCTTTGGCCACAATACTTGCTCCATTTTAAAGCTTTAAGGTTACTTTATTAGGCCTCAACCTTCTTTCATTTGCTAGATCATGTAAGGATGAACAAATGTGAGAACTTGCACTGGTATCTAACACCCATGCATTATATGAACTCTTAGAGCATTTAGAAGCAAATAAACTAGAGAAAGTCTCACCTTCTCCTTGCTTGCACTTTCCTTTTATCTTAAGAGACTTAAGGAACTTAGGACAATTCCTCTTCCTTGTATAGCTTTTTAGGCTGTTACAAGCATGTTCTTAAGCTCTATAAGAGTACACTCTATTTTATTCATATGGAAATTTGCAATGGTTTGGTCAAAATATTCAAGAAGAGATTGAAAGATCAAATCTAATTAAAGATGGAAGTCTATACAAAAATCTAGACTTTTTAGTTCCTCCGTTGCTCTAATTATAGAGTTTACATAGGCTCCTACATCCTCACCCTCCTTCATCTTAGCACAAAAGAGCCACTTTGATATCTTATAACTAGTGGTCCTACTATGTTCACCAAATAACTCTTGAAGGTGAAATAAGATCTCTTTTGCGCTTGTGTACTTCTCATGTTGCCGATGGATTTTAGTATTCATAGAAGCCCATATTATGTAACGTGCTTACAAATTATCTTCTTTCCATTTTTTTAGAGTGTCATGCTCTTCTTGTGAAGCATTTTCAGGAAGTGGTTCGGTGGACTTTATTCTAATACATAAAGTATCCTTTTAGAAGCTAAAATAACTTTCAGGTTCCTTGGCCAATCAATGAAATTAAGGCATGTTGCCTATATTGTTTGAGTATGATTGAAAGTGGGTTTGTTAATTTCATATTATCAAGTTTTTGCAAAGGTAATAAGATTAATTAGTTATATAAAATTGTTATTTTATCATTAGATTTGGTCTTTAATCGTACTGGCCTCCCACAAACTTGGTGAATCCTACACTTCCAAAGTAGGAAGCAAAAATCCCTTATTGGATGGATTTATAATGGGGTGATGGAGTTCTTAATGAGTCACTAATATCCCTAAGGTACACATTGTCGTTCTTGGAATATTAGTCCTCATTAAGTGACATCTCTTGCCACCACATCTCATATGAGGTTCCATCAATCTGGTTCCTAATGTTATAGGCCTTAAGTTCACATTCAAACCTTTCCCTTATGGCATAGCTCCTTTACATGTGAAATGTATGGATTTAAACACTACAAACCTTAGGCACTACTATTTGCCATTCTTCGCCCATAGTGTATCTATACACCCACAACATTTCATGCTTAATAATAAAATTACATGAATATCTTGAGCCTTATGCACACACCTATGTATCCATACTTTATGCACACAATCCTAAAACCATGCAAGTTATTGCACCAATAGAGAGCCTAGACATAAATTTATTTTGGAAGATTTTTGGGTCTTTTATTATTAAGGTCTCACTTTACACATTGGCTAATTCATATATATATATATATATATATATATATATACACACACACACACACATACATATAATTCATGGCATCCAATCATACATATCACATATGTATATATAACATGTTTTAATATACATACCATATATATACATAGAACATGCAAAATTGGATGCACAAATAAGGAGTGATCGTGGATCTTTCCCAAACTTATTCTAACACTTAAAATAAGTTACAAAGTGGCTTAGCACAAGAAAAATCTTCAAGGCATGAAACTCCTTGTCATCATCCCATTTGAACACTTCAAGCTTCATGTCACAACTCTTGTAATTTATAATCAATCCTTAGCATCCAAATAATAAAAATAAGTATTATTACAAACTTTAGAATTTAATCTAAGTCCATGATCATTCCTTCCATGTGTTATAAGAAAATGTCACACAAAATGCAAATCTTTAGCCATAACACTTGCAATTATCAATAAATGTAGCATGTGTAAAGTGAAAAAAGAAGCTTTGATACCACTTAATGGAATCGATTATGCTATTATAAAGTGTGGCGAGCACTAACCTTAAGTAGGGTAAAATTTTAAAAATTTTACTTGCATAACCCTTTATCACATAAATAATTTAATTATGATTGATCCATTTTTCATTTTACATATAGCTAAATAACACATCAACCTATAAAAGCAATAAACTAGGAATTCTAAGTTTAAGAAAACTTACCAACTCCTAAGTTTGACATAGACCATAATTGTTATCTATAAGCTTTGATAAATTTAAGTTCAACTATTGAATCAAATGCTCTAGCCTCCCAAATGTTAGCCCTCTAACTTGAAACACCAAAGCTCCACCAAATCACCTTTTTGCCTTGATTTGATTAGTTACAAGTCTCCTCTTAATTTACCCTCACAAATCTTGCACTAACTTAATCTTTTGCAAGAATACTTTTGAGTTTGTGTTTACTAAATGTTTTTTCTACTTTTGGTGTCTCTAACCATTCTTTGTAAATTTCTTAGGCCATATATATATAGAAAGCAACCACCTTATGACATCATTCATGACATCACAAGCACGCCTCTTGACATCATTCATGACATCATAAGCACACCTCTTAACATCATCATGACATCATAAGCACACCTCTTAACATCATCCATGACATCATAAGCACACCTTTTGACATCATTAATGACATCACAAACATGAAACTTTATAAAGTAAGTGTACAATTTGTATAAGCAACTCACTAGTGTACAAAGAAGAATGTAGAAAATACATCTTATGCATAATTTCTACATTCATCCTCTCACATTTGTCAATGTGATAAATACATGTAACCTAATATTTTATTTTGCTAAAGTCAACATTGTACACATTAAAGATAATATGCCTAATATGCCAATATTGACTACATTATTTCATTTGGACTTGGGTTTGGTAATTGGGCCAACATTTGGCCCAAGCTCAATCCATTATACAAATGGGCCTAGATTAGGTTCATGAGCTTTTTTATTATTTTTGGATTAATCTTTGGTCTAAAACTCTTTATGCCTAAGCCTAAACTCTTGGGCCATTAATCGAAGCCTAAATAAACATAATATATATATATATTATTAATTTAATACTTTAATTAATATCTCATATTAATTAAGTATAAATTGATAATTAAACCCTTACTTGAATTAGATTTCATGATATGCTAGAATCATTTCTTAAAACATGAATCCACTTCTATTAATCTTAATTAATTGATTAAAATCTTTAACTAATAATTAGATTAATGTTAATAGTGATTTGGTAAAACTCTTTTAGGTGTGACTTACTAGGTTAATGTCTAATTGGCAATGATAAGATAATATCAACACTTGATATTATTTGAAACACCTTTCAAGTCTAAATGTGAAAATCCCAATTATACACATTTAGTTCTCTTAAGTTGTGAGTGATCCCTACCATTGATATCACAACTACCCAATTAGAAATGAATACATGTATTGATTCTCATGAACCCTTTGGTTATAATTACCTTGCACTACAGTCCCTTCATTTTAAGATACCGATATAGCATAGAGTAATGGTTTAGTCAAACCCTAATAGCCAAATCATATGACCTCATCTCAAGTTATAATTCTTGATAAAACATATCAAGTACTAAAAACACCTTTCTAGCACTGAAACTCTTTCAAATTGTGTTATGTTTATCCTAGCCAAGAACTTATTCATCAAGAACAAACTTAGATAGGAAAGGATCTGATCTTGGTTCACTCCAGGCAATGAATCCTATATTGGTTAAACACTCATCCCTACATTTAAGAACTAGAGCCACCATATGCCATATACCCATATGTGACTAACACAAGTATGTAAGTGGTAACAAACTCTAACCACTTAAATGTGGATGACCGTGTTGCCTTAGGACAAATGACTATATGCACCATTATGACCTAGATTGTGATTGTTAATTATAAGTGAATATCCATATAATCACAAATCTAATGCCATGTTTTATCCAACCATCACATGAGTATCCACATGTCTATGTTGATATCTTATATCAAGTAGCGTAAGACTCACTACCTCCCACTATTAGTATCACATACTAATAAAGGAAAATAGACATAGGTAATAGTCAAATTAATATTACCTAAATATTAATTTATCGACTATGAATAATTTTTTAGCATATGTACTAAATAAATTTGGCACTCATATTATCAACTTTTGATAATAAATTTATTTAACATTTTGCTAAAGGATAAATACTCAAATAAACAAACACTTTATTTAAATGAATATTTTATTACCATTTAGGATTATTTACAATGTCAAGTTATATGATTGGCCTCTAGGGCATACCACCTATGCTAACATGAAGTTTTGGTAGCTGCACATGGGATCAGCACGGCTTGCACATGGCCATGGCACACCTTTAACACCACATTCATATGGCCATGTCACAAGTTCCTCAGTTTAGCACTGTTTGCACATCGCTTTAACACAGTCATATGCCTTATTGTTGCATTTGCTCATGTTTTGTTGAACCTAACACACCTTTGATACGACATTGACACGGCTTGAACACCATATCAACACTATCGTGTCGCTCCAACCTATAAAAATTAGATTCCATACCAAAGCTCACACCTTTTGAGCACCATTTAAGTGCCAGTTGATTCTTAAACTCCATTTTAACCTAAACCTAGCACTACATCCACACCATTTCAACACGCTGATGTTGCATAAGAATTTTCCAACCCCAGCTGGACACCATTTAGACATCACTTTAGCACCGCCATGCTAAGTACCCTTCTCCATTCCACCATACATGCATCAACTTTCAAGGCAGTATTTTTCTTTGCATTTTCTTTTGATTTTTCATATTTTTGTTTCTTTTCTTTTTAGTTTTGTTCTTACATGTGTTTTTGTCATTGAGGACAATGTCATAGATAAGTGTGGGGGAATTAAGATGTCAAATGTTAGGATAATGTTCTATTTTATGTTTATGTGTTTTATTTTTTTTAATGCATATTAGTTTTGGTTTTGTATGCATATTAGTTAAAAAAATTATGATTCATTAATTTATAACTTGATTTTTCCATATTTATTGTGATGCTTATCCTTAAAACTTGTTGTTTTGCTTTTATGCAAAATTGATGCTCGATTGCAACTAGAGAATAATAAGCTTGCTTTTCGATTCAATTATCAAATTATCGAATGGTTTACTAATTAAGATAGTTGTACATGGGCATTATATATGAAAAATTTAGTTTTTATGACCTAATCATTAACTTGGAGATTGATTTTGAGCATGATTTTAGGAGAGAGTGCATTTTGGTTTGTTATTTAAAAAAAATCTCTCTGTTTTCTTTAGTAAGAGTAGTACTTAAATTAAAAGTTTTATATGCTCTGAATCTACTCCAATGATCTAATTAGAGTAAAAGTATCCAAAGGACCCACTTGGTGGTATCCACGCTTAGTAATATAAGAACAACAGGGGATGACTAAGAATGGGAAGAGTTGATTAGAGAGAATAAAAAAATGGTGAGATAGAGCGTAAAATTCACTCATTAAATAAAAGAAAAGATGTTGTGAAATGGAGCATAAAATGCATTCACAACCAATTTTTGTTTTCAAAGAAAAAATTATAAGCTTAAATGATCTTATTGTATAGTCATGTTCATTAGATTTAAAAGAGTTAAGTGTTTGGGTTGTGATTTGTAAATTATTCATATATGACATATTTTTGTCTAATTATCTTCTTTAGTAAATAACTTTTAGCCTTAATGTTATCAGTTTGCATGTTTTAGCAGTTATTAGTCTTTAGTTATAATTGAGCTGGTTTTTAAAATTTAAAATTTAATTTTTACTTGAGGACAAACAATGTTAAAGTGTAAGGGAATTTGATATGTGTTATTTCTATATATATATTGAGTTAAATTTTAACGTATTTTGAATAATAAATTGGTTTAATTTAGGTAAAATTTGAGCTTAATTGAGAATATTACAGTTTCCTTTTCTATTTAGGATTCTATTATTTTTTGTTTAATTCTAGTTAAATAAGTAATTGCATTTAAATGCCTAATTAGTTTTCCTTTTTATAGGAGGTTTCATTGAAGAAATCCAGGAAAAGCAAAGAATGGCCTGACAGGGTTTAAGCATAGCCATGTTGATGTAGTGTATGTTGCTGCACTAATAAAGATACTAAACACCACTTAAACATGGGGGTGTGCAACTGATGTGACATTCTAAAATCCTAGCTTGAAGTTAAGCATTGTCATGCTAAATCTATGTTGAAATGGTATTGAAGACGTGTTGAAGAGTTGCAATGCAATACCACTTCAGTATGACCATGTCGATTCCACGTCAAAGAAAAGGAAGGTTTTCCTAATCAAAAGGGAAAAGGAATTCAAGGGCATTAAGGATGCTATTAAGTTTTCATATATAAAGGGGCATTAAGAAGATTTGGAGTATTCATTCCTCATTTTTAGAAGACATAAACAACTGCTAACAAAGATTGAAGGAGGAGTCACAAGATTCAAAAGACTTATCTATATTTTCTTCTTCATTATCTTTTATTATTTTAATTATGTTTGTGTTCTTCTCCACAATTATGTGTGGCTAAACTCTTTTTAAGGTTTAGCTTAAGAGTAGCTATTCTATAATGTGATTGAACATAAGTTTTATTAATTTTATTTTTAGTTAGTTCTATAAGTTGCACTTAATGTATGCTTTCATTCTTAGCCAACTTGTTTGCATGTTTATTGGTAAATTAACCAACGAGATTTAGAGAAATTTATCAGCTTAAGACTCATAGGACTTAGACCACTCGACCATGAGAGTAGGTGAGCTTTTCAGGGGTAAAATAATTGTTAAGAAGCTTAACGAGTTAGGATTTCTTAATCATGAGAGTAAGTTAAACTTTAATCTTAGCATGCTTAATTGAACTCGAGAGAGTCTTTAGATATTTTATAACAATTGCCTATAACTGAAATTATTATTTATTTTGTTTAAGTGTTAATGATCTGATTGGAATAGTAAAACTAAACCTAAGCTCTATGTTTTGCTCTATGTTTTAATTATTTGATTTTCTCTTAGTCTAATTTGCTTTGCTTTATATTTTATTTTTTTAATCATTTTTATTTTATTTATTAGCTAAGATTATAAGTAGGAATGTTGTTATTCAATATCCAATCCTTGTGGGAATGATAACTATTTATACTACAATTCACGATTCATGCGCTTATGGGTTTTGAATGTAACAAGTTTTTAGCATCATTATCGGGGATTGCCAATATTGATATTAGGTTAGTTTTTACTTCTCTTAGACTACCATTGTATTTTATGTTATTTTATTTTTTTTTAATATTGATAAGTAATTTGTCATGGATAATAGTTGATTTCCTTATCAATTTTTGAGTTCTAATGCATATGATCCTATATATAATATAGAATAGATAGCATTTTATTATTTTCCATCTTATTTTTACATTTTTAATTAGTATGGAGAACCACAATGAGGTGTATTGCCCATATTATTCATATTCACCTCCAGAACTTTACTATAACCCATCTTGCAGTAGTCATATGGATCATACTTAGAGTTATCAATAAGAGGAGACTAAGAAAATTAAAGAACAATTATTGGAGATCAAGATGAAGCAATCATGTCTGGAATGGATGCATAGAAAGAAGCTCTAATTAAATTAAATGAAACTCTAAATGCATGGTTACAAATACTTTAACTATATGCACCCATGAATTAGTCAACGCAACCGGCATAAGGAGAAAGTGCATGGGACGATGAAAAAAATTTAAGTTAAAATTATGAAGTCACTATTGAGTTGTGCCATGATGAGCAAGAACAAATGATCTCTGAGGAAATTGAAGAAGTCTCCATCTGTAAGAATTAATTTATAGATATTAAGGATGATAAGGTTCAAAGTCACTCAACTCAATTTCAAGATGACTTGGATGAGAAAATTATAATAATTCTTGAAGTTACATGGGATGAGGATGAGCCATCTATAAATAGTAATGAATATGTTCCATAACCTATTACGGTCATATATAAGGAATCCATGAAAGGTGTTGGACTATCTAAGAACCCACATGTGAAGCCTTATATTCTTTATGTAATTCTAAAACCAAAGATTTTGCATGTGGAGTCTACACTTTATTACCCAGCCAAAAGGGAGCCTACCAAAAGAAAGAAAAAGAAATTGCTTCCAAGAACACTTCCTCATGTTCGATTGCACCCATAATACTACATATTCAAGGAGTCAAGTTAATGACCTTAATTAGTGCTCTTGGAAGGCAACCAAATGGTTTTCTTACTTTTCTTTTATTTTTCTTTCAATTTTTGTGCTTCATTTTACCTTAGTTTTCATTAATTTTTTAACTTTTTACTTAAAGAAATCATGCATAGAGAAAGGGAATTAAAATATGAGGAATGAAGTTTTGGTAGCTGCACATAGGATTAGCACGACTTACACATGGCCGTGGCACACCTTTAACACCACATTCACAAGGCCATGTCACGAGTTCATCAATCTAACATGGTTTACACACCACTTTAACATGGTCATGTGCCTTATTGTTGCATTTGTTCATTTTTTGCTAAACCCCACACACCTTCAACACCACATTGACATGACTTGAACACTATATCAACACCACCATGTTGCTGTAACATACACAAATTAAATTCCAAACCATAGCTCACACCATTTTAACACCATTTAAGCATCATTTGATTCCTAAACTCCATTTTGACCTAAACCCATCACCATATACACAACATTTCAATATGCTAATGTTGCATTAGAATTTTCCAACCCTAGCGCGACACCACTTAGACATCACTTTAACACCCATGCTCAACACTCTTCTCCATTCTACCATCCAGGCATCAACTTTCAGGGTAGCTTTTTTCTTTGCATTTTCTTTTGATTTTTCATATTTTTGTTTCTTTTCTTTTTATTTTTGACCTTGTATATGTTTTTGTCATTGAGGACAATGTCATAGATAAGTGTGGGGGAATTAGGATGTCAAATGTTAGGATAATGTTCTATTTTTATGTTTGTGTGTTTTATTTATTTTTGTATGTGTATTAGTTAAAAATTTGTTTATGATTCATTAACTTTCAACTCGCTTTCTCCATATTTATTATGATGCTTGTCCTTAAAACTTTTGGTTTAGGTTTTATGCAAAATTGATGCTCGATTGCAACTAGAGAATAATAGTGTATATGCTTGATTTTTAATTTAATTATGGAATTATTGAATGGTTTGTTAATTACGATAGTTGTACATGGTCATTATGTATGAAAATTTTAGTTTTTATGACTTAAGCATGAACTTAGAGATTGAATTTGAACATGATGTTAGGAGAGAGTTCATTTTGGTTTATAATTCTAAAAAAAACATTTCTCTCTCTTCTTTAGTAAGAGGAGTACTTAAATCAAAATTTCTATATGCTTTGAATATACTCCAATGCTCTAATTAGAGTAAGAGTATCCAAAGGACCCATTTGGAGGTATCCACGCTTAGTAATATGAGAACGATGAGGGATGACTAAGAGTGGGAAAGTTTGATTAGAAAGAATAAAAAATGGTAAGATAGAGCATAAAATGCACTCATTAAATAAAAGAAAAGTTGTTATGAAATGGAGCATAAAATGCATTCTCAACCAATTCTTGTTTTCAAGGAAAAAATTATAAGCTTAAATGCTCTTCTACATGAATCATGTTCATTGGATTCCAAAGAGTTATGTGCTTGGGTTATGATTAGTAAATTATTCATATATGATATACTTTTATGTGATTGTCTTTTTTAGTAAAAAAGTTTCAGTCTCGGTGTTATCGATTTGCATGTCTTACAAGCTATTAGTCTTTAGTTGAAATTGAGTTGGTGTTTAAAATTTAAAATTTGATTTTTACTTAAGGAAAAGTAAAGCTTAAGTGTAGGGGAATTTGATGTGTTATTTCTATATATATTTTGAGTTGAATTTTAATGGATTTTGAATAATAAATTGGTTTAACTTAGGTAGAATTTGAGCTTAATTGAGAAATATTATAGTTTTATATTCTATTAAGGATTCTATTATTTTTTGTTTGATTCTAGTCAAATAAGGAATTTCATTTAAATACCTAATTATTTTTCCCTTTTTATAGGAGATTTCATTGAAGAAATCCATGAAGAGCAAAGAATGGCCTGACACGGTTTGAGCACATCCATGTTAATGTAGTGTTTGTTGCTGGATAGATGAAGATGTTGAACACTATTTGAACATGGGGGTGTGCAATTGGTGTGACATTCTAAAATCCTAGCTTAAAGTTAAGCATTGTCATGGTAAAATAGTGTTGAAGTCATGTCAAAGAGCTATAACACAACACCTCTTTAGCACGAACATGTTCGTGCCATGTCAGAGAAAAAGAAGGTTTTCCTACTTAAAAAGGAAAAGGAATTCAAGGGCATTGAGGATGTTATTAAGTATTCCTATATAAAAGGGCATTAAGAAGATTTAGGGTATTCATTCCTCATTCCTAGAAGACATAAACATGTGCTAACAAATATTGAAGGAGGAGTCACAAGATTCAAGAGACTTATTCATATTTCTCCTTCATCATCTTTTATTCTTTTAATTATGTTTGTGTTCTTCTCCATAATTATATATGGCTAAACTCTTTTTAGTGTTTAGCTTAGGAGTAGCTATTTTATGATGTGATTGAACACAAGTTTTATTAATTTGATGTTTAGTTAATTGTAGGAGTTGCACTTAATGTATGCATTCATTCTTGGCCAACTTATTTGCATGTTTATGGGAAAATTAACCAATGAGAGTTAGGGGAATTTATCAGCTTAAGACTCATAGGATTTATACCACTTGACCACGAGAGTAGGTGAGCTCTTTGAGGTAAAATAATTGTTAAGAAGATTAATAAATTAGGATTAATTTCTTAATCACGAGAGTAGGTTAAACTTTAATCTTAGCATGCATAATTGAACTCGAGTGTATCTTTAGGTATTTTAGAATAATTACCCTTAAATGAAATCATTTTTTAATTTGTTTAAGTGTTCATGATCTGATTGGAATAATGAAACTAAAAGAGTCATCGAAAAATAATAAGAAATTAAAAAGATTTGAACAAGAATCAAAAGGAATGTTGAGAGGGAAAAATGATGAACACAAGAATTTAAGGAGTTTGGATTCTCAACAATCCTACATCTTCACCTAACTTATCCCCAAGTTCATATTTTGAATCACCACAATCTATTTCCCTAGATTGATTTTTACAACTTGAGTTTTAGGCTCAACTCAAACCTTCCAACTTGAGTTTTCAAGGTTCACTCAAAAATCAATTCACAAGTATTTTCAAGGCTCAGACTAAAATTGAATTCCTAAATGTTTTAATAGCTAAACACTTAAACCAATTCCTTTAGGATAGAATCTCACTTCCCATTTTCTTAACCTTAGAAAATAAAAGAATAATAATTTCCATTCTAACATTTACCAACTCTCATGAGAGTATACAATAATAAAATGAATTTTGAAAGTGTTTAGAGAGTTTAATTGAATGCTTGAAAGTATATAATGAATAAATAAGTTTCTTAACCTCAAAATAATCTTCATAGGTTATATTTATACTTGAGCAATTCAATTATAGATGTTGGAAGCAATAATTTTGTTCCTAACAAAATCAAAGTTCATTTAAATAAAATTTAGACTTTTGAGCTACAATATGCTAGGTCCTGGTCAGGATATCATCAGTTCCAAGCATGACGAGCATTGAACAGTCATTACTAACTATTGTATTTGAATTTTTTCATTGGTCCCAGGTGGGATACTAATGTCTTGATCGGGATATTATTGTTTTGGGCATTATCCTAGTCGGGACATTGGATCGGGATCGGTTCTACCACAAATTCAAGTTTTACAAAAATTAGTTTGTCTTGGTCCCAGTCTGGACTATCCTAGTCCATGTGAGTCAGCCCTGGGTTGCTGCTTTGAACTAAGGTGTTCAACTATTGTTTCATTAGGGCTATCCGAGCTTGGATATTTTGTATTATTGCTTCTTTATTGGTTTGGGTGAGGTTGAGCATTTGGGTTACAGTGTTCAGGTTTGGCATTGTTACAGCTGGTGTATCTGTTAGGCTTGGAAAAGGTATAGAAGGTATTGAATGGTGATGGTGTTGCAATGGAGCATAATATGGAAAGTCGGTGCCCGAAGTTGGCTAGCCTTAGGTATTTTTAAAAGGTAAGTGCGTATTTTTGGATGAAGGTTCGACATACTAGAAGGTTGCTGGAAGTACTTCTGTTGGGAGAGGTGTTAGTAGATTAATTAAAGGAATAGGTACCGAGAGGTTAATGTGAGTTTCAAGAGTCGAGATTGGCAGTGGGCTGGAAGTCATGATGTTGATGTCTTAACTTAGCAGATATACAAATGGCTTTTTCCCAAGAGTCCCCACAGACGGCACCACTTGATAACTTGTTTTCAAAACTCTTGAGTTTGGGATCCTGCAAGTGACTAACAAAGGGCAAGGTGAGAGGTGGGGAGGATCCTCACAAACACTCTGATGCCTAAGTTAGAAAACAAAGAAAGAATCTAGAGAGAGAAAGCAAGAACAATTAGAATATGGGAGAATAGGATGATTGAGAATAAGCAATATGGGGTCCTATTTATAGTGATACTTAGATCTGAAAAGAGTAGGATTCTTCTTGGGATAGGAATCCTAAACCAAATAGGAGAGTATTCTTTCGTTGTTTAGGAGTCTTCTTGAGGCAGGGTTCTTTCCTAAAATGGATTTGACTGTCTTTCCTTTCTGAGTAACCCGTTCAGGAAACAAAGTTCTTTAATTAAACAGGGATAGATACATGGGTGGTATTAGGCAGTTTACGGTATATATGGGTGGCCAAAGAGCAATTGAAAGAGCTTACTTAGGATCTTTTGAAATATCTCAAATATGTTACCTCGGCTCCAAGGCTTTGCGGGGTGATTTTAATGAAATATTGTTTTCCTTTAAGAAATCGGGAGGGTAGTGTAAAGATGTGAGGAAAATGCTTGCTTTCCAAGAAGCGTTACAAAAGGCGAATCTTGAGGACTTGGGTTATAATGGCTCACCTTTCACTTTGACTAATGGGCGACCTTCTTTGGCTAATGCTCAGGAGAGACTTGATAGATTTGTTGCTAATGAAGGATGGATTAATGCGTATATTCAATACTAAACTAAACACCTTCCTCGGCAATGCTCTTATCACAATCCCATTTTGCTTATTTGGGAGATAAAGATACGACGGAGGAAGAGGCTGATAGGTTTCAGTTTGAAGCGTTGTGGCTCCGAGATTCTTCTTTCAAACCACTAGTAGAAGATTCCTGGAGAAACTCGCTAATAACGGACCATTCAAAAGTTGTCATATCCAAAATGAATGGGTGCAAGGCTGCACTACAGCAATGGGAACAAAATCATTTCGGTAATATGAACTTGGAGATGGTGAAGCTTAGGAAGGAGCTATTTCGGCTCCAACAACAAGAATAAGTCCACAAAGTCAATGAAAAACAACATAAAATTGAACGAAACCTTGATGTTTTACTGAAGCGAGAGGAAACGATGTGGCTTCAACGTTCAAGGGTATCCTAGCTTAAGGAAGGCGACGAAAACACAGGTTACTTTCACAAAAAGGCTACTAGTAGGAGACGGCAAAATCAAATTTCCAGAATTAAAAATTCGGCAGGTTCCATTATTGAAGATGAGGAGGATATTGCTTAGACTTTCAAAAATTATTTCATGGATTTCTTTTCTAGTCATGAAGGAACTGATATAGATAGGGCAGTTGATGCTGTTGACTAGCAAATAGATGAGCAAATGAAAGTAGATTTAAGCAAGCCATATTCAAAAGAGGAAATTTTTTGTTCTCGTTCTCAATTGCATCCTTCTAAAGCTCTTGGACTAGACAGTATGCCTGCTTCATTTTTTCAAAAATTTTGGCATGTCGTAAAATTTGATGTTTTGTGATTTAGTTTTAAAAATTCTATGAGGTCTGACCTATTACATCATTTGATCCCTATGTTTTCAATAATTGCTATAACATCTCTAAGGATTTTCTCTATTAAACTATTGCATTATACTGTTTAACTTAGTATTAAATGGACCAATTTGAAAATATTAAAAGTTATATTTGATCCCTTAACTTATAATATAATTTTATGTTCATCCAATTCTTTTATTTAATTAATATAGATTTTTTAACTTATTATGTTTTTTTTACAATAATAAATTTTTATTTTTTACATTAAAATTTTTTTAAGCCATATTGATTTAAAAATAACACTATTCCAATAGGAATATGTAATCAATACTATATTAATTAAAATTTATTGCATTGATTTGACTCAATTTTACTAATTGTTATCGTGTTTATACGACTTATGTAATTAGTATTGACATGTACTAAATTTTTGTAATTGGCATTATACCAATGCGATTTATATAATTGGCGTCCATCAATGAAGATTTACCATATCAATACTCAATTTTTATGATTGGCATGGCACCCTAAATGAGGCTTACCATGTTGAAATAAATTCGTTAATGAGATTTGATAATTGCAATTCTTGAAGGACTTGTAAACAAGTAAAATAATTTTAATGACATTTAATAATTAAATCTATGTTAATATGATAAATTCTAACTAATATAGTATTGAATACATATTCATATTGGAGTTGTGATAATTATAAATAAACATTTTTTAAATTTATCTTTATATTAAAAAATAATTCAGATATTACAATTACTATTACAATAGAAACATAATAAATTAAAATATATATATTAATTTGATAAAAAATAAAATGAACTGAAAATCATATTATAAGTTTAGGGACCAAATACAATTTTTAGTATTTCAAATTGGTCCATTTAACCGTAACTTAAATGATAAGGATGTGAGAGTTTAATGGAACATAATCTCCATAATATTTAAATTAATTATTGAAAACATAGGGACTTACTAGTATAATAGGTCAAACCTAGCAATGTAATAGTGATTAACTTTTTTATTAAATTATTAACCAAATTAAATATTGATTATATTAAAATTATATAAAATTTTCAAATAAAATACTTTTATCAAAATTTAAAAAAATAACAAAATTATCAAAAGTTGTATATATTTAAATTTTGCATACTAATAGTACATGATTTATATATCCATTAGCCCCAAACGCGATGCCCTTAAAATTGGTAACTACAATAATTTTGAGTAAATTTTATTAAGATAGAGCAGAACTTTCAAAATTAAAACACAAAATATTGTTCTACTAATAAGTGGTTTAATTGTAAAATTCTTGATTTTGAATTAATTTCAAAATCTTGGTAAAAAAAAAAATTCAAAATCAGCATCCATTAATATTGATGAAATTTGTTATGCTTATAATAAGTAATAAAAAGATCCTTCGGAGTGTGAAGTCTGTATATAAAATTATATTGGCTACCATGTAATTGTTACGGTTTTATGAAGGAATATATTATATTCTTGACTCATTTTTGTGTGTGTTTTGTATAAAAAAATAAAGCATTTTTCTGTGTGTAAAAATACAGCATTTTCTGTGTGTGAATGTGATAACTCTCATTCGCTAGAGCTAAAAAAGAAGCTGGTCCTTCAGTGTTCCTCATTAGTTGTGAAGTGTGTATATAAATTATACAGGTTAGCAAACTTTTACCAAATTATCATAATTTTATGAAAAAGATGTGTCTTATTCCTGACTGTTTTGTATATGTATATGTTTATATATATATATATATATTTCTAAGAAATAATAAGCGATAAAAATAATTATTTTTTATTTTATAGTCCTAAAAAAATCAATCAATTAGGAAAGGTACTTGCAATTGATTTTCTATATAAAATATGAATAATATCAAACAATTAAGCATGGATATTTCAAATGTCTTGTATGAACAATGTATCTTCGAAACTGATGCTTTAATTTTGTACCAGACTCTAACCAATGACAATTATAATTGTTGGAATTATAATTGTAGGATGTTTGCTAGGTACAGGTTTTCTTTTGTTAAACATTCAGGCAACAAACCAGCAGATTGGATCGCAAATGCTTGTCTGAATTTAAAGTTAATGAAACTTATATATTAACTAGAAAAGTTACTTACGCTTCCTACTGGAATATTTAAGCATAAAAGTTTAAACAAAGAAAAAAAAATTAATTGCTCAAAAATTAATTATAAATTTCCATTTATTTCAGTTTGCAATTTTAAATAAAATAAAAAGCAATAAATTTGTTTGGGCATCTCTAGTGAATGTAGTCAAGTAGAGTGTAAGATGAAATCATTTATTCAGTTGATCGTTCCTAAAATAAATTTGAAAATGTGGCAGGGAAACCCCTTGGATGGACATCGTCTTGTCTAATGCATGAGAGGGCATCTAAGTAATTGGATATTATAAGCATTGAAGTCAGTAAAAGGCACCTGTAAAATGGCAATTAAAAACAATGGTCGAGGTCATGCTAATGGTCTTTAATTATGTCACGACCCGAACCCGAGGACACGTGACCGACACTAGGGAATGGGTATGCTTAAAGCTCTCGAAACCCGTAGTAAGTCTAAAGGAAAAGAAAAATAAAACCATTCATATTTTAAACTTTATTTTAAAACATAACACATTATCAAATTGATTTTTCTCAAAATACACAAATTCAACTGCTTAAATAATAATGTGCTTCAACATCTCATATTGTAAATTGAACTTAAATCTTATACATACGTGTGTTTCATACAAATAAACTACATAATTATGCTTAAACTATCCAAATTCTTAGTACATATACTACTGCAGCAACCTAGATTAACACACAGTACAACTTACAATGACCTACATAAAATAGCCGATGAAGAAGAAACCCGACGTGGAGGTAGTCTGAGGTCGAACTCCTAAGCTCCTGAAAAAAATAAATTGAGGGGAATCAGACCTCACTGAGTAAGTCAATAAAAGAGCTGTACGGTTTGAAAACCTTTTTGAAAACTATATATGTTATAGTGAAAATAATTTATAATATATAATTATAGCTTTTGAAAAATCTTGGTAGAACCCTAAACCCAAATCTAAACGGCCAACCGGGTCCACTTATTCCAACTAGACTACCGGTCCCCGAGAGCAAGGGCATCAACCGAGGCACCAAGCCATAGTCCTTCACTTAATCCAAATATATGGCACCGGCGGTCCCCGAGAGCAAAGGCATCAACCAAGGTACCCATCCCAGTCCATTATTGACTTTCCAATCACTGGCGGTCCCCGAGAGCAAAGGCTTCTACCGAGGCACCCGTCCCAGTTTAACATTCATCAATCATACAATTATCGAATTCATCTCTCAATCTCTACCATGTGCACATAGTCCTGGTGAAGCCCACCAGGTAGCCCGTTCTACCAAAATTTCTCAAAATCGATTTTAAATAAATAAAATGCATTCAAATCTTAAATAACAGCATTAAATTAAATAAACCATATAATCAATATTAAAATAGGAGTGCACGCATTTGTTAATTAAAACACACGCACAGATCATTCTATCGACATACAGGATGAATGTGAAGGCTGATGATCACGCGTCTGCCTCGCCCTCATGGCTTCTGCTCCGAGATGATCTAGAAGGAAATAATAATAATCGACTTTTAAAACATGACTAAGGAATCGAAATCAGAAATCAACAAAATAATAAAATTCCAGACTGACTCGAGGAAAACCGAACGAGACTCGACAGACAGGATTTAACCTAACTAACGGTAGGAATTTTACGGATATCACGTTTTACGAGAAAATCTATCGAAATTTCGGCAGAGTCTCCTCTGTAAAACGGACATCTCTCTACCAGAGATAGAGCCAGACCTGCATAGAAAATGCACTTCCAATATACACAACCATTCACACTCGAGTTGGGCTCCGAAAACTACAATTTGCCCCGACTGAGATCACAACTCAAACAAATATCAAAATTTAATAATATTTATTTCTCCAATTATACATATACTAAAATAAATAGCATATATAAAATCTTAATTATCCAAAGTTAAACAATTAAATTTGTATTCCATCACCAACAATTATAATTATAATTATTATCCAAATTAAAACCTTTGTAATGTAATATATATATATATATATATATATATATATATATATATATATATATATATATACATTATTTGAAATTCAATATCTAAAATTTACTCTACTTAAGTGATTATATTAATTAATTTATAAAAATTATCTAAACCCTTTAAATATTAATAAAACTAATTAAAAAATATATATTTATCATATTTAGTGTAAAATTACATTTTTACCCCTAGTATATATAAATTACATAATGTGCTATTTATACAAAAATTTTCCTTAAAATTATCTAATCATCTAAAACTTATTTTTCTCAAGATAAATTCCTCCCAATATTATTAAAAAATTTAATCAACCAACAATATTTCTCCCAATAATATTATTTACCCCAAAATCAATTTTTGGCATAAACTCAAATATATTTATAAAAATAGTATAAAAATCTCAAAAATTATAGTTTGAGTTCTAAAATTTATATTATTCACTAATAACCTCATTTATTAAATTTCATAACCTTTTTAACTAAAATTTTCAAAATTAGCCTAATTATTTAATTTTGACATAAAGTATAGAAATTCCTAAAAATTGTATAATATTCTAAAAAAAATTATCTTCCTTACCCTAAAATTTATATCAACACATAATAACACCAAAATGCCAATTATTATTATTATTTGCTATTTTTATAATTAATTCCTGAAAATTCCTAAAATAGTATCAAAATTTTCAAAATTCACCAAAAATCAAAATAAATTCCAAAAAAAATTCAATAAAATTTATTTTACTCAAAATAATTAATAACAATCACCCTAATTGCTAATTATACCTAAACAAATATCTAAATAAACCAAATAAACATTAAATAAATTATGGAAATTCAAATAATTACTAAAATTTTCAAAGAAAATTGAAACCAACTCAAATGCATGCTAAACAACCCTAACTAACCTAGGTTTACCAAGATCGAAGAAGGGAATGGAAGAATTTGGGCGAGCACTACTCACCACCTAGCAGCTGGACAGAGCAGAGGGAGGGGAAAGACCTGCTGCCACCAGAGAAAATGGGGAGATGGAGCAGCTCAGGAGGAGCCGAAGGGCAGCTTGACACCTCTAGGAGATGGCACGGCAGAAGGTCGAAGCTAGGCAAAACGAGGAGATGCAGAGCTGCTGCTGCGCAATGAGAGGAAGGAGCTGCTTCGGGAGGAAGAGGACAGCAGCTACTGCAACATGCCAGCAAGCTTCACCCACGGCGGCAATGGCACTCTCAGGCGAAGAAGAAGGTGGCGCAGTGACGGAAGAGGGCGGGGGTGGCAGCAGACAGGGATGAGGAATTGGTCTTCTTTGGGTTTCTGGTGTTTTCTAAACTCTAACTATACATATATATAAATATATATATATATATATATATATATATATATATATATATATATATATATATATATATATATATATATATATATATATATATATATATATATATATATATATATACTATATTATAACCACTAATATATATATAATATACTTATTATACTGTATTATAACTATATGCATATATACTATATATATATATATACCATATATAAATATATATATATATATATATATACACAATGTGTATTCAAGTATAATAGTGTACATATGTATATATAGTCATATATATATATATTATATGTATATGTATGTAAACATATACTTCCTGAAAATGTATACATATATATACACATGTATATAATTATACTTTATACTATATTATACATATATATATATGCACACATATGAATTGATATGCACATTTAAACTAATATTTAACCTAAAATATAATGTTAACATAATTATATTTTAATATAATGCAAATTAACTATTACTAGTACTATTTGAGAAAAATTATGTCTCTTTTTATTTAAATAATTATATATATATGTAGGGTATTACAGATTATAAGCCTAAACGATGGTCATATTCTTTTTTGTTTTCTAAGACACTAAAAGAAACGATGTTGTTTCCCTTTGGAGAGAGGAGAAGCAGTGGTATAATTGTAATAAAGCCGGATTGCGGATGTTACTGTTCATGTCTTGTCCAGCTTTATTATATTGTATAGATTTGATATATTCATTTAATAGCTTTGTTGTAGAAAGAGGAAAAAAAAAAAAATTGAATCATTCATTTATAGAAAAAATTGAAGATAAGCCATCAACAAAAACATTATATTTGTTAAAAAAAAACAAAATTTATATATATATATATATATATACACACACGAAAATAATTTTCACTCATTATTATATAAAAATTAAATAATTCAATCAACTACTAATAAAAATTAAACTCAATTAATTAAAATGTTTCAATTCTAATTAAGTTAACTTAAATTTTCTTTTAATAAAAATTGAATTAATTAAAATTTAATTCTAAATTTAATTGAAAACATTTTTTAAATTTTAATTAGTTTCCTATTCTAATTAGGTTAACTTCTATTTTTTTCTAAAAGAATTAAATTCATTAAAATTTAATTTTAATTTCATTGGAAGTATATTTCTTATTTTAAATAGGTCAACTTCTATTTTATCTCTAAATGAAATGAAATTAATTAAAATTTTAATTATAAATTTATTAAAACATATATTTTTTTTTCTATTTTAATTAGGTATACTTATATTTTATCTAATATAAATCAAATTACATAAGATAATTATATAAGTCTTACTAAATTAAATTTAATAAGAAAATAATTGAAATCAAAACTAATAAATTTTATGAGATAATTAATTATGAAAATATATAAAAATATAATAAAAATTGTTGTATAATTTTTTAAATAGAACAATTATAAAGAATGTAATCGAGTATTTAAAATCACATTATTATTTAAGTAAAAATATAGAAAGAATGTTATATAATTGTTTAAATAAAATATTTATAAAATTATAATAATTAAAATATATTAAATATACATGTAAGTGGAATTTTTTGTCTTTTACTTTCTTTAAATATATGTGAGCCACCTCTTCTTTCTATCCCTAGCAACTTATTCTTTTTTTTAAAAGTTTTTTCATCAAATATTTTTATTTTTGACCACTGCCGATCTACTTAGATCGACAGTGGTCTCTTATTGTTTTTCTATTATTATTTTTCGTCCAATAAATACATATATTTGATCTATTTGTTTTATTTTATTTATAATTTTTTGTTCTTCATTCATGAAGCTAATAATTCTTTTATGGGGTTTTGGTTTGGTTATCCTTTATGGAGTTTATAATTCTCTTTATTATGAAACTTTTGTCAGTATTTTTGCAGTCGGACTTAATTAAAGACCACAGATTCGATTTTTGGCTAATGAAAGCCATAGAGTGAAACATAAAGATTGTTGAACAAATCGTTGAGTTGCAAGTCAAAATAGTTATGTCAATACGATTAAAGAATAACAATGAATAGTTTCATATCTTTATTGAGAGTTTGTTTTCAATACTTCTTGATTGTACTTTATTCATATTATATGTTCATCAAGATGTATTATTGATATTCTTGAATGAAAGATTTATTTTTTTTCTCAAAAAAAAAAAAAAGTGGAAGTTACACTTTTGTACGTGGTGACAAGTCAGTAGCCTAATGAAACAAAAGAAATAAAGCTAAAATTAATTTTATAAATTAGTAATGATAAAAATTATCTCAAAATATCCAATACATCATTTAAAAGACTATTTCTAGTCCAATATAATTTATCTCTACTATTAGAAAAATGAAAAAATTATCTCGCATGAATAGATAATGAAATCACTATTGATAAAAGGGATTCCCTTAAGCTCCTACTTCAATGGAGGATTGAAGAGATATGTATGGTTTATTGAATTATCTTTAAAAAAAACATAAGAATGGGGCCAAGATTGCTCTTAGAAGTCCCACTTAGATGCTTAAGTTAGAGTTTGCTTGTGATTGGATGATAAGTAGATGTTTTATGGTTTATGAATGAGTTACCTTGTTTTGTTGGACTAGAAGACTATTTAAAATTAAAGATATGCCACTTATGGAATGATTTTTGACCTAGTTGAGGAGTGGCTCTGTAAATTATGGACTTAAATCACTATTGGATGTGTGGGAATTGTGCGTGACATTCATGGATAGTGGGTGATATATGTGTCTGCAAGCTTCAGGTTATAGGCCCTTTTATTTGTGGAAATACACAGAGTACCAGTTTGACTAGTATTCAGTTGACTCAGCATATGACTAGGACTTTGACCCTAGTCTTTAGTAGCTCGATTTTAACTATGTTATCATATGTCCCTTTCCCAAAGAGGTCAAAAAACCTTGTTTTGACAAATTATAGGACCTATTTCTTTTTATTTCTCCATTTTTTGTTGCTTATTTATATATAACCACTTTTAACCTCATTAATTAGCTCTGCAGGAAAAAAGGTATTTTATTTAATACCTATTTTTCTTCTGCATGTAAAACTCTTTTTATCTATCATATGTCATTCTTCTATAAGTAAAATTTATTAATTTTATAAAAATGTTTCAAAGCAAAACTACAATTAAGCTTTCGACAATAATTTCATATTTTAAATTTGAATCTTATCATCAATTAATGAGATAAGATATATGTCTTTTCAAAATTAAAATTTGAATGCATTATGTGGTAGGACTTTTTCTTTTCTAGAGATTTATTTGTTGCAGGTCAAAGGTCAAATTTTGACCAGTAAAAGCTTCCTTTTATTGCCATAAAAACTTATTGCATGCAAAAACATTTATTATTGTAGAAGTATACATTTAGAGAATTATAAATGAAGAAAATTTCAGTTGTAGAGACTCATTTTGAGAATAAATTGCTACAAATAAAGATGATTTTGTCTTTTAGCTTTCCTATTTTTGTCTTTAAGTCTTTAACTTTTAGCTTTTAAGTTTCAACTTCCATCTCTTTTGCACTTTAATTTTTAGTTTTTTGCTTTTAGCTTTCAACATTCAACTTTTTAGCTTTTGGCCTTTTGACTTTTGATAAAAGTAATAATTATTAATATTGTGATTGTCCCCCCTTAACATGGTTAACAAATTTTCCTTATCCATTAGATTGAGTCTTTCAGTGCTCTTATTAAATCTTTAGCCCTTTTTGACTCTATAGTATAAAATATTTTATCCATGTGAAATTTTTATAGTCATTAAACTTTTATGACTTTATAGCATGATCTCATAGGCTATTGTCTTTAGGTTGATGTACTTTTTCATGTTTTACATTTTAGAGCTCTTTGGCTCTATTCTTTTTGTTCTTTTGATTTTTAGCTTTCATTTCTAGAGCTCCTAGCTCTATAAATTATGGGCTTTATCCATATGACTATTTTTTTTAGCTTTTATCTTTTATTTCTAGAGATTTTATCTCTATAACTTATAGGCTTTTCCATGATAATGATCTATATCATTAACCTTTCAACTTTTGGCCTTTTTACTTTTTACTTTTAACTTATGTTTTTAGCTTTTTAGTTTTGAACTTATAGCTTTCAATTTTCAAGCCTTTACCTTCAAACATTAACTTTCACCTTTCTACTTTAAATCTTTAGCTTTCAGCCTTTAGCATTTATTTCATATAGTTTTCGACTATTAAATTTTGAAAAAAATTTCTAACTTATATCTTTTTTATTTGTAACTTGCAATGAATTTACACAATCACATTTATGCCAATAGCTCATTTATTATGATGATCTTAATCTCATGGGTAGGTATCCATAGTGGCCATATGTGCATAAGGGGCCTTAAAATACTCATAGGCAATTAACTATGGTGGTAAATTCACTTCCACTAACCAAATGTTTACTTTTTACCTTAAGATAAAATGGCTTTAAAATGTCACGACCCAAAATAGGGGACAATGACCGGCGCTAGGGAACAAGAATTCTTTCGAATCCGGAACCCATAGTAAGCCTTAAAAGTAAAGCATACAATAAAATAAAATATTTATGCAGCCAAAATTAAATCTCAAATAATAAAATGAACTCCTCAGCTTCCTTTAATAAAATAATATCTCATCTCATATCATAAATAAAATTTCTTAATACAAATCTTTAGAGAAACACTCTGAATTAAAATCTCATACATGCGTAAACTCAAGTACAACTCTCGATAGAATCAAATACAACTGCTACTGCAGTGTCTAGAGTACAAAATAAAACTCAAGAAAGTTATTTACATAATAGGGCTGGAGCAGAAGAAATCCGGCGGATAGGTCTACTGTTGAGGTCTGAAGAAGAGGACTCTCCTGTAAAAACATCAACGGAAGGGAGTCAGACCTCACTGAGTGAATTGTTATAATATATATACACGTATTACTAAATGTCAAATGCAATCAATCATATGTATATAATAAATATATATGCAGACATATATACACAGATGTTAAAGATCACTTTATTTATAATACTGAAAAATATTAGTTTAAGAAGGATAAAATAGAATCCTAAATGATCACAACCTCAAATAACAACAGACATCACTCTAGCCATACAGGCTCACTTGTTTCCAAATAAATTCACTTAATCCTTATTGATAGTAGACTGGCCCCGAGACACTAAGTCAACCGAGCACCAGCAGTCTGACTGTCAGTGTGATTAGCCCCGTGACACTAGGTCAACCGAGCTCCAGCAATCACACTCTCATTCACCTCACATAACAATCAAATCAATCAAGTCATGATCCATAAATAGGTTAGTAATTTAACCTATAATCTATCGTCGTACCAGTACGTACTCGGTCCTAGTGTTGCCCACTAGGAAGTACGTTCTACTGATATCCTTCATTAAAAATAACTCATTTCATTCATAAAATAATGATGCATGATATCATTATAAATAACATTATAAACCATATATATACTAGAAATATACCTAAAAAAACTAAGTATATATATGTAAAATCAATTCAAATAAATCATGGAATATATTAAATTAAGCCAATAATATATTTGAAAGTAATCTAGATTTAATTAAAAAGAAAAACATGCATTTATTTCATAATATATCGAAAATATACTGAAAATATACCTAGAATATACTTAAGCATTTATTAAGTCATTTATGCATAAATCATACAATTAAAACATATGTGTCTAAAACATGCAACCTAAATGCACGCATATATAAAATAACAACTCACAGGTGTACGCTCCTCGAGATGGGTCCGATGGACCTGGTCCACTAGGCCTCGGTCTCGACGCAACTAATAATAAAATAATAACACGAAAATTAGAATAAATCTAACTTAACTTCTAGAGACTCGATCTATGATTACTAACATAGATAGAGAATAAGAATTAGACCTGATGTCACATTTTACGAGAATTCTATTGAAAATTCAGCAAAACCTCCTCTGTAAAGTGGACATCTCTCTACTTAAAAAGTAGAGTCGATCCTGCAAGAAAAGTACACTTCAAACCAGAATTCTCACAACTCCTCGGTCGGGATCCCAAACTACAAATTCCCTCAAACGAGGTCCACAATTCACAATAAAATACAATAAAATATATTAAAATTCAATAAATACCAAAAATACCCTTTAAGTACCAAAATATGACAATTTAAGTATTAAAACACCAAAAGTAATTATTTTACCAATAATTACTTAAAAACCCTAATTAATAATATAATATTATTAAAATCGACGTTTCTCGATAATTCCATAAATATTAATAAAAATTCATTTTATAAATCCAAATTATTTAATTAGTCCAAAAACATATTAAAAATTACTAAAAATCCATTTATTTGCAAAAATAATATATTATATATTATTTGAAAATAATTTTCAAAAAATAGTGTTAATTAGTTAAAATTAGTAAATAGTTTGTAAAAATCATTTTTATACCTGAAATAATATTTAAAACCAATTAAATTTAATATTTAACTAAAATTATCATCAAATTACCAAAATACCCCTAATATATAAAAATGCACATAAAATACTAAAAACATTCAAAAATTCAATACAAATTATATAAATACTCAAAAAATTATTTTCTCAACATATTATTCATTAAAATCAACAATTACACTTAATTAACCAATTATTTTTAATTAAATATATATTTAACTTATATTTTCAAAACTAATATAAACTAAAAGTAATTATAAAAATTACACAAAATATACAAAAATTATAAATTAAATTCTAAAATTACCAATAACCATCAATAACACCAAAAATCACAATTTCATAATTTATTTAATTAATTAACAAAAATAATAAAGTAATAAAAAATTCACAAAAATCAAAATAATTTTCAAAAAATATACAAAAATTCTGGGATGTAGATTAAGCTAAGGGGAACAACATTTGTTAAGGCATTTCTCATGAACCAAGCAAAAATTATTGAAAAAAAATTAAAAACCCAAGATTGGCCGAAACTTAAAATTGCTCACCACCAAAATCTAGACCAAACTAGATGAAACGAAGCTTAGAAACACACTCACCGGTGCTCAGGGAAGAGAATGAGACTGATGGTGTCAATGGAGGTGGCTGGAAATGGAATGAACGACGAAGGGCTCGATTTTCAGGTTTTTCGGCATCTAAAGCTTCAAACGGCACCGGAGATGGAGGCAGAAGGTAGCGAAGCTGGCTAGCAGATGGGGAGGCACTCTGACCAAAGAAGAAATGGATGGTGATGAAGAAGGGAGGGTGATCAGGGAAGAGAGTGAGGGAGGAGGGTGTTTTTGTGTTTTTTGTATATATATATATATATATATATATATATATATATTCATAGTACTTTATAATAAAAATTAATAAACTATATAATATAATATACATTATTATATTCTACAAAATTCACACACCACACATTTAAATACACACACACATATATATATCACTCACAATATAATAATAATACACACATATATTAACCCTAATATATGTATATATAAATTACATTTAAATGATGGAATTTTTTAAAATATTAATATTTAAAATACTAATGCGCCAAATTAAATATTAATAAAATAATATTTCCCGAAATAATAACTTAAAGACATACACTTACGTAGAAAATGTTAATTAAACGTAAAATAATAATAATAATAATTTACAAGATAATAAAATAATAAAATATTATTTTTAAATTATCAACACTGCATATCCTATTTTAAAATAAAATAATTTAAAAAAAACTTGGGTTATTACAGTCTCCCCTCCTTATAAGAATTTGTCCCCAAATTCCAAAAAAAGAATACATAAAAATCAAGGAGGAAAGAGATACGAGTAAGAAGCTCGCATCTCAGCTTCAGTCTCCCAGGTATGCTCTTTTACTTTATTGCTGCACCACAACACCTTGACCATCAGAATATGCTTCAAATGCAACTGTCAAACTTGATAGTCAATGATCACAATAGGTTCTTCTACGAACGTCAGGTCTTCATTCACTTCAACACTGTCGGGTTGCAACACATGTGAAGGGTCTAAAACATACTTCCTCAGCATTAAGATATAAAACACGGGATGCACTTGAGACATACTCAGAGGCAAAGCCAACCGATATGCAACAGTGCCAACTCTCTCCAGAATCTCGAACGGTTTGACAATCTCGGTGCTAGCTTACCCTTCCTGCCAAATCTCATAACACCCTTCATCGGAGACACCTTCAGAAAAATAAAGTCTCCTATCTGGAACTCCACATCTCTACGTCTAGGATCCGCATAGCTCTTATCCCTGCTAACTACGATCTCTAATATGCTCTTGATCACAACAACTTTCATTGCAGCATCCTAAACCATCTCAGGTCTAGTCAAAGCTCTTTCTCCAATCTCATCCCAACTCAAAGGGGATCTACACTTCCTTCCGTACAAAGCCTCATATACTGCCATTCCAATACTACTATAGTAGCTATTATTATATGCAAAATTGATGAGTGGAAAATGATCATCCCAGCTACCTCCCAAATCCAAAACACACATTCTCAATATATCTTCCAGTGTCTGGATTGTCCTCTCAGACTGACCATATGTCTGAGGATGAAAAGCAGTACTAAAATCTAACCTAGTGCCCATTACTTCCTATAACTTTTGTAAAAAATGAGAGGTAAATACTGAACCTTTATCTGACACAATGGATACAGGTACTTCATGAAGGCATATAATATACTTCACATACAACTTCGCTAATCTAACTACAAAATAAATGGCTTTCACAGGCAAGAAATGTGCAGACTTGGTCAACTTGTCCACAATCACCCAGATGGAATTGTATCCATCCTTAGAACGAGGTAGACCAACCATAAAATCCATAGCAATCCTTTCCCACTTCCACTCAGGAATAGGAAGAGGCTGAAGCTTCCTAGAAGGCTTTTGATGCACAACTTTCACTTGCTGACATGTCAGATACTTAGCAACATAATCGATGACATCCTTCTTTAGTCCAGCCGACCAATACAAGTCTCTAATACTATGGTACATCTTAGTGATACTCTGATGTACGCTGTATGCTATAGAATATGCTTTCTCTAGGATCTCTTCTTTCAAATTATCCACATCAGGAGCACACAATCTACTACTGATCCACAAAACACCATCATCATCAAGTGTGAAATTAGTGAACTTCCTTGCTCATACATTCTCTAAAAGCTCTTCTAGAATAGGATCTTGGCTCTAAGCTACCTTAATCCTATCTCTTAGTATAGATCACACCTTAAACTGAGCTAGCAGTCCACCTGATTTGCTCACCTTCATCATCAGACCTTGATCCACTGACAGATGCAACTCCTAGATCAATGGTCTCCTCTCTATACTAATGTGAGCAAGACTACCTGAGGACTTCATACTCAAGGCATTTGCTACCACATTAGCCTTACTTGTGTGATATAAAATCTCACAGTCATAATCTTTCAACAGTTCCAACCATCTCCTCTGTCTCAGATTCAGATCTCTCTGCTGGAAAATGTACTTAAGGCTCTTGTGATTAGTAAAAATCTCACAAGTCACCTCGTACAGATAATGTCTCCAGATTTTGAGAATAAAGATCACTGCAGCTATCTCTAGGTTGTGAGTAGGATAGTTCTGTTCATGCTTCTTTAACTGCCTCGAAGCATAAGCTATCACCCTACCATTCTGCATCAACACACAACCTAGGCCAACTTTAGAGGCATTACAATACACTGTGAACTTGTCCACTCCATTAGGCAAAGCCAAAATTGGAGCTGTGGTCAACTTCTCCTTCAGTAACTGAAAGCTATTCTCACAAGCTTCTGACCACTCAAATCTTACATTCTTCTGAGTCAAGCGAGTCGTAGGAGCTACAATTTTGGAAAAATCATGTACAAACCTCCCATAATACCCGACTAAACCTAGAAAACTCAAAATATTGGTAATTGAAGTCAATCTAGGCCACTCAGACACTACCTTAATCTTCTGTGAATCAACCTGGATACCCTCTTTAGACACCATGTGTCTAAGAAATGTAACACTCTCCATCCAGAAATCACACTTTGAGAATTTAACATAAAGCTGATGTTCTCTCAGTGTCTGTAGTACAGTCCTCAAGTGATATACATATTCTTCCATACTCCTCGAATACATCAGTATATCATTGATAAAGACTACCACAAACTAATCCACAAATGGTTTGAAAACCCTATTCATCAAGTCCATAAAAGCTACTGGTGCGTTAGTCAAACCAAAGGACATCACCAGAAACCTATAATGGCCATATTGAGTACGGAATGTCGTTTTAGGAATATCGGCTTCACTGATCCACAACTGATGATAACCCGACCTAAAATCAATCTTGGAAAAGAACTACGCACCCTGTAGTTGATCAAAAAAGTCATCTATCCTCGGGAGAGGATACTTGTTCTTCATTGTCACCTTGTTCAGCTCTCTATAGTCAATGCACAGTCTCAGGGTAACATCCTTCTTCCTCACAAATAGGACTAGTGCACCCCAAGGAGAAACACTAGGTCTAATAAAACCCTTATCTAACAACTCTTGCAATTGCTCCTTCAACTCTTTCAACTCTATAGGAGCCATTCTATAGGGTGCCATAGAAATAGGGGTAGTGCCTAGAACCATATTTATACAGAACTCAATCTCTCTATGAGGTGGTAAACCTAGCAACTCCTTAGGAAAAACATCAGGAAACTCATAGGCAACAGGAACATCCTTGAGTGATAACTTCTCCACTAAAGTATCCTTGACTAATGCCAAATATCCCTGACAATCCTTCCTCAGCAACTTCCTAGCCATAATAGTAGAAATGAGATTCTGAGGTGCTGAACTCTTATCACCCACAAACTTAAATTCTTCTTCACTAGGAATTCTAAAAGTCACCTCTTTACTCCAAAAATATACCATGATATAGTGTTGAGATAACCAATCCATACTCAGAATAACATCGAATTCCATCACTTTCAACAAAATCAAATCAGCAAACAATTCTCTACCTCCAATAAGAGCTGGACAACCAGAAAGAACAACATCGGTGTCCAAAGAATCACTTAGAGGAGTGGCGACAGACAAAGGAAAAGCCATCCTCGAAGCTTGCCAACAAGACTTGGAAGCAAAAACAGGAGATACGAACGAATGCGTGGCACCCAGATTAAACATAACCCATGCATCCAGGTAATAAATAGAAATAATACCTACCACGACTGCATTAGATGCCTGAGCATCCTGCTGAGTGAGATAAAAGACTCTGGCCTGTCCTCAACCTCCATGCTGGCTGGTAGAAGCCTAGCCAACACCTCTAGCACTCCTCTAGTACCTCTACCATAACCCTGCTGAGGAACAATCTGGGTAGAACTCTGATGTTGGGTTGGAGGCAACTGAAAAGGAATGGGTGCAGCACTAGCAATCGACTACTGAGGAAATCGCGGAATCTGCGGCTCCTGATAACTAGAATAGGGACACAATCTGGTAAAATGTCCCATTTGCCTGTATCTAAAACACGTCAGTGGTGTCATATAACACCGTCCCTAATGGACTCTGTTGCACGTTTGACATACACTAGCAGTTGACCCGGAACTAGGACCACTGGTATTGCTCGAAGCACCTAACCTATGTTTGAACGGTCTATGTTGACCTCCACGGCCATGTCTACTGCTCTGATGTACCCTTTGTTGCTGTCTCTGACTCTGCTGGGTTGGACCCCTCTACTAACTACTCGATCCAATCTGAAAACTCGAGTACAAAGTAGTCTGGAATCCACCTAACTGGTAATAATCAGGTATAGCTCCTTGCCTGACTAGCCTCAGCTCAATCTCCTTGGCCAGCTCAATCTCCTTGGCTGACTTTATCACTGACTCTAGAGTAAGGCCTACTGTAGGCATACCAGCAAATGCTGAACCCAATTTAGTAACATAGGTGGTGACTGTGAAGTACTAGTCTCGCATCAAATTCTCTACATATTGGCCAAGTCGAAGGAACTCTCTGGTACAATCCTCAACATATCTATTACCTCGAGAAATGGTAGTCAACCGGAGTCTATAGCTCATACGAAGTGGCTATGGGCAAAATCTCCTCATGAATCGCTCTCTGAATTGAGCCCAGGTCATCATCATCATATATAGCTGGATCATCTGAATAAACTAGTCCAGGGCTGGTCCTTCTACAAATAGCTCGACTATCATGATTCGCTAGTACTCAATGTGACCAGTCTGAGTCCTCCTCTCGATCGCATGTAGAAAATCTAGAGGGTATGAAGTCCCATCGAATGCGATCCTGCCAACTTTGGCATAAAACAGGGCTGCCTTAGGGTCAGACATACCCTGTTGATAGGCAGGCAGAACAACAGGAGGTACTGGAATATCCTCGTACTTTGGCTCTACAGGTTCCTCATCCTATAGCTCTCTTTGTCTACAGCGACGTGCCGCTCCTTGAGGTTTACCTCTGCCACGACCTCTACGCCTAACTAGCGGCTCAAAAGGTAAAATCTCATCCTTGAACGACTTATCATCCTCGGCCTCAATGACCGGTGGAGCGATACATGCTCGCCTCCTCATTTTGAAAAGACAAACAGAAGGATTCAAACAAGACAGATAATAGAGGATAATGTAGAAAACTAAATCAAGGAATACTTATCAAGACATACTCAAACCTAATTAACTGCAAAAGTTTCATAAGAAACACAACACTGAAAACTAGGGCCATAACTTAACAACCAAGGGCCTGATACATAACTCTTCTCTGATACCAACTTTGTCATGACCCAAAATAGGGGGCAATGATTGGCGCTAGGGAATAGGAATTCTTTCAAATCTAGAACCCATAGCAAGCCTTAAAAGTAAAGAATGCAATAAAATAAAATAAATAAAATATTTATGCAGTAGAAATTAAATCTCAAATAATAAAATGAATTCCTCAACTTCCTTTAATAAAATAATATCTCATCTCATATCATAAATAAAATTTCTTAATACAAATCTTCAGAGAAACACTCTGAATTAAAATCTCATACATGCATAAACTCAAGTACAACTCTCGATAGAATCAAATACAACTACTACTGCAGCATCTAGAGTACAAAATAAAACTCAAGTAAGTGATTTACATAATAGGGCCAGAGCGGAAGAAATCCGACGGAGAGGTCTACTGCTGAGGTCTAAAGAAGAAGACTCTCCATAAAAACATCAACGGAGGGGAGTCAGACCTCACTAAGTGAATTGTTATAATATATATACATGCATTACTAAATGTCAAATGCAATCAATCATATGTATATAATAAATATATATACAGGCATATACAAACAGATGCTAAAGATCACTTCATTTATAATACTGAAAAATATTAGTTTAAGAAGGATCAAATAGAACCCTAAATGATCGCAACCTCAAATAACAACAGACATCACTCTAGCCATACAGGCTCATTTGTTTCCAAATAAATTCACTTAATCCTTATTGACAGTGGACTGGCCACAAGACACTAAGTCAACCGAGCTCCAGTAGTCTGATTGTCAATGTGATTGACCCCGAAACACTAGGTCAATCGAGGTCCAGCAATCACACTCTCATTCACCTCACATAATAATCAAATCAATCAAGTCATGATCCATAAATAGGTTAGTAATTTAACCTACAATCTATCATCGTGTCGGTACGTACTCGGTCCTAATGCTGCCCACTAGGAAGTACGTTCTATTGATATCCTTCATTAAAAATAACTTTTTTCATTCATAAAATAATGATGCATGATATCATTATAAATAACATTATAAACCATATACATACTAGAAATATACCTAAAAAAAAACTAAGTATATATACGTAAAATCAATTCAAATAAATCATGAAATATATTAAATTAAACCAATAATATATTTGAAAGTAATCTAGATTTAATTAAAAAGAAAAAATGCATTTATTTCATAATATATCAAAAATATACTGAAAATATACCTAGAATATACTTAAGCATTTATTAAGTCATTTATGCATAAATCATACAATTAAAATATATATGTCTAAAACATGCAACCTAAATGCACGCAGATATAAAATAACAAGTCACAGGTGTGCGCTCCTCGAGACGAGTCCGATGGGCCTGGTCCACTAGGCCTCGGTCTCGGTACAACTAATAATAAAATAATAACACAAAAATCAGAATAAATCTAACTTAACTTCTAGAGACTCAATCTATGATTACTAACATAGACAGAGAATAAGAATTAGACCCGATGTCATGTTTTACGAGAATTCTATTGAAAATTCGGCAAAACCTCTTCTGTAAAATGAACATCTCTCTGCTTAAAAAGTAGAGTCGGTCCTGTAAGAAAAGTACACTTCAAACCAGAATTCTAACAACTCCTCGGTCGAGATCCCAAACTACAAATTCCCTCGAATGAAGTCCACAATTCACAAAAAAATACAATAAAATATCTTAAGATGCAATAAATACCAAAAATACCCTTTAAGTACCAAAATATGACAATTTAAGTATTAAAACACCAAAAGTAATTATTTTACCAATAATTACTTAAAAACCATAATTAATAATATAATATTATTAAAATCGACGTTTCTCGATAATTCCATAAATATTATTAAAAATTCATTTTATAAATCCAAATTACTTAATTAGTCCAAAGAAATATTCAAAATTACTAAAAATCCATTTATTTGCAAAAATAGTATATTATATATTATTTCAAAATAATTTTCGAAAAATAGTATTAATTAGTTAAAATTAGTAAATAGTTTGTAAAAATCATTTTTATACCTCAAATAATATTTAAAACCAATTAAATTTAATATTTAACTAAAATTATCATCAAATTACCAAAATACCCCTAATATATAAAAATACACATAAAATACTAAAAACATTAAAAAATTCAATACAAATTATATAAATACTCAAAAAATTATTTTCTCAACATATTATTCATTAAAATCAACAATTACACTTAATTAACTAATTATTTCTAATTAAATATATATTTAACTTATATTTTCAAAACTAACATAAAATAAAAATAATTATAAAAATTACACAAAATATACAAAAATTATAAATTAAATTCTAAAATTACCAATAACCGTCAATAACACCAAAAATCACAATTTCATAATTTATTTCATTAATTTACGAAAATAACAAAATAATAAAAAATTCATAAAAATCAAAATAATTCCCAAAATTATACAAAAATTCTGAGATGTAGATTAAGCTAAGGGGAACAACATTTGTTAAGGCATTTCTCTTGAATCAAGTAAAAATAATAAAAAAAAAAAAATTAAAACCCAAGAATGGCCTAAACTTGAAATTGCTCACCACCAAAATATAGACCAAACTAGATGAAATGAAGCTTAGAAACATACTCACCGGTGCTCATGGAAGAGAATGAGACCGGCGGTGTCAATAGAGGTGGCTAGAAATGGGACGAACGATGAAGGGCTCGATTTTCGGCTTCTAAAGCTTCAAATGGCGCCGGAGATGGAGGTTGAAGGCGGCGAAAGGTGGGGAGGCACACTAACCGGAGAAGAAACAGACGGCGACGGAGAGGGGAGGGTGATCGGGGAAGAGAGTGAGGGAGGAGGGTGTTTTGTGTTTTTTGTATATATATATATATATATAATACTTTATAATAAAAATTAATAAACTATATAATATAATATAAATTATTATATTCTACAAAATTCACACGCCACACATTTAAATACACACACACATATATATATCACTCACAATATAATAATAATACACACATATATTAACCCTAATATATATATATATATATATATATATATATATAATCTCATTAAATTACATTTAAATGATGTAATTTATTAAAATATTAATATTTAAAATACTAATGCACCAAATTAAATATTAATAAAATAGTATTTCCCAAAATAATAACTTAAAGACATACATTAATGTATAAAATGTTAATTAAATGTAAAATAATAATGATAATAATTCACAAGATAATAAAATAATAAAATATTATTTTAAAATTATTAACACTACATATCCTATTTTAAAATAAAATAATTTTAAAAAAACTCAGGTTATTACATAAAACATGTAAATATTTGTGGACTAAAGAAATAATGAAAAAAAAATCATTGCTTAATCACAAACATATATACATCAAGACTTCTAAGTTGAAGCAATCTATAAGGATTTCATTTATCCATCTTTAGGGAGTTAAAACAGAAACATACAATGTTTAATAAACCTTTCTTTAGGAAATTTAAAAACACAAGCCTAAAGCTGCTCTCATCGGTTTATGAACAATTGTCTAAAAACATAGAAATGTTTAAAATGCTACTGTCAACCTCATACTTAAGGATAATTCATATGCTGGAAATATTTCTCAAGGTTCTCAACAATCCATGCTCTAGGCAACTCGTTTCCTTCCATGCTTTGAAGCTTGTAGGTGCTAAGTTCTACTGCCTTAATAACTTTATAGGGTCCTTCCCAGTTGGCCTTAAGTTTATCAGTACCTGCATTGCCTTTGGTTATTTTCACTTTTCTCATCACTAGGTCACCTTTAGTACAACTTCTATTTTTCACTTTTTGATTGTGGTATCTTGCCATTTTTTATTTGTAAGCCATCATTCGAAATATCACTTGCTCTCACTTGGCTTTTGGAAGGTCTAAGTTTGCCTAGGGCTTTTTCATTTTCCTGGTCATGAAAATGCATGACTCTATAACTTAGAACTCCCATTTCCATAGGTATGACAACTTTAGTGCATAGGTTAATGAAAAAGGTGTTTCTCTCATGGCAGACCATGGTGTAGTTTTATAGGCCCATAGGACATTGTATGCTCTTCCACCCATAGCCCTTTTACTTGATCTAACCTTTTCTTTAGGCCTTGAAGTATGGTGCGATTGGTAACCTCTAGTATTCTATGAGTTTATGGATGGGCTGGTGTGATGGTGGCTAAGGGTTCATTTTCAACCCATTTTCTAAAGTGATCTATAGCCACCACCAAAAATTTTCTTTGACCTATGGCAATTGAAAAGGGATCCAATATGTCCATGCCCTATTGGGCAAAAGGCCAAGCACTGCCTATAGGCATTTTTGTTACCGCAAGTTATTGCATGATTATGTTAAAGCTTTGGCACTTATCATATTTTTTGACTAGCTCTTTATTATCTTTCAACATTGTGGGCTAAAAGTAGGCCTCTAAATATAAATTCCTTAATGTATTTCCTTCAGCACATATTCTCCATAATCTTTAGATAGATAATGAATTAGAGTTATTATCAAGTTTATCTTAATGGCTGTTGTAAGGACCTCATGAGTTTCCAAGCTTGGATATTCCAGGATTTCTTTTAAGACACCTTTTGACACCTTCGAGATGTAGTATATAGGAATTTTTTCATATCTTTCTTTTTTAATCAATACTAAAGTGATAGTTTAATTAGTTATAAATAAATAGAAGTATAGAGTCTTACCTTGATCATGTCTGCTCAGTAGTAGTGCGGGGTTAAGGAAGGTTTTCAGGTCTTCAAAGGCTTATTGACATTCCGTTGTCCATTTGAAATTCCTCATGTCCTTTAATGTTATCGAGAAAGGTGAGCATATTTTTATAGAGCAATTGATGAATCTTCCTAAAGCTATGAGTCTTCCATTTAGCTTTTGAACTTCATGGATAGTTTTAGGTGGCCCCATGCTCAATATAGCATGAATTGCCTTCTAGATTAACCTCTATACATCTTTATAATACCATAAATTCTAAGAACCTTTTGATATTGACTCCAATGACATATTTTCTCACGATTCGGCTTTATCCTATGTTTGGAAGGTACTTTAAAAGCTTATTGAAAATCTTATGTATGACCTTCAGCCTTCATACATTTGATGATCTTGTCACCTTTATAAAATTCCATAAATTTTCCTATGGAAACATCTATAAACTATAGATTTCATGACCTTCTGCAAAGATTGGTAACTCTATCGTTTTATCGAAAGGCTTTGTATTTAGTTTCTTTAGGACTCTCGAAGTTCTATTGTCAATGACTAAGATGCGTCCTTTAATGTGCAAAGATAAACTTCCTTTGCTACTTTTAGATTTCCTTATACTATAGCTAAATTAGTTTATATATGTATCTTCCTAGTCAAATTTCTGATATAAGTGCAAACTCCTATATCGTATAGTATTAGCCTTTTAACTCAATGAATAAGCTATAAACTTGATGAAGTTTGTTAAGGGTAAGTCTTAAAGCTACACATGCATCAACCATTAGTAGCTTAATTGTATCGACTAACATGCTCTTTAAAATAATATTTTCAACCATACCCTTAACTACCAAAGAGTCATTTTGAAGAGATATTACCTTATTTTCATCATCTGAAGTAAATATGACCCATTCTAGAGGTTGTACCTTATTTACTATAATTGTGTATACTTCACTACCATGCCTTTTACATTTAGTTGTGATATCCTTCAGCATTGAGCCTAATGTTGATGACTCACGTATGTTCTTTTTGTGCCTTTTGTGGTTATCTTTTTCCACACTTCTTTCAGATTCCATATGTCCTTAAGCTGCATCCATGAAATGAACACACCTACCTAGGGATCCTCTCTAGTTCTTTATTTTAAGGATGTTAGAGCTTCATTATGGATGAGGTTTTGTATTTGCATAGATACTTTATTAAAGCAACTTATATAATTTTGCAAGCGTTTTCCTTCTTCTTGCACCACCTCCTATAGGTATAAATATATCTATTTAGTAGGAATGCTGGTGATGAATCTGGCTTTAAACAAAGTTACTAGCTATGGACATAAACTGATTGAAGCTTCTTCTAACCGTAAGTACCATTCTTGAGCTACATTTTTCAAGGTTGTAAGAAATACTTTGCAGAGTCAAACTTTTAAAGTTGTATGAAGATGCATCATAGTGCAAAATTTAACCAAATGACTTCTTGCATTTAAGGTTCCTTCATATGATTTAAGCTGTAGAATTTTGAATTTGAAAGGAAAGACACCTCTATAATCTATTTTATCAAAGGTGAGGTGTGAAGTAAATGTTAATATAATTCTTCAGGTGCTAAAGCACTACATTTTTTCATTGTTGCAAGCACTTTCTTCTCTACTTCAACATCTGTAACCTGAATTTTTTTTCTTTCATCACTAAGTTCATGTCATGATAAGTCTTCACTAGTAATAGTATAATATTTTAGAATGGTATGCCTTTTTGTACTTGATAAGTACAATATTTTGAAACTGGAGATTCTTTCACCTTCGGTGGCATACTTGTTACCAAAACCATAACTTGTTCTACCCTTTTATAAAAGTAAAAATATCTTTTCTAAATGGAAACTAATTCAACTTGCCTTACCAAATTAGGCGTACCCAAGGTAAGATCACCATTGTTGGTGACTTATAAGTTAATTAGATTCTGATTTGAAGATACAATGAGTGGTGGATCAAAAATTGGTCATTGTATATCTTCATCATTAGAGGAATGTTTCATCATGATATAGAAACTTTAAGGAAATGATGAGAATTAAACTTCCATACTCATCGCAGCAATGATAAAAAGTGTTTCCTTGAGCTCCTACTTTAATGGAGGATAGAAGAGATATGTATGGCTAGTTGAATTGTCTATAAAATAAAAAGACATAAGAATGGGGCTAGGGTTGCTCCTGGCAATCTCACTCTAATGCTTAAGTCAGAGTTTGGTGGTGATTGGATGATAAGTAGATGTTCTAGGGCTTATAAAGGAGTTACCTTGTTTTGTTGGACTAGAAAACTATTTAAGATTAAAGATATGCCACTAATGGAGTGATTTTTGACCTAGTTGAGGAGCGGCTACATAAATTAAGGAACTTCCATTACTACTGAACATGTAGAAATTGTGTGCAACATTAATGGATAATGGGTGATTTATGTGTCTGGAGGCTTCAAGATGTAGGCTCTTTCTCATGTGGAAGTACACAAATTGCCAGTTTGACTAGTATTTAGTTGACCCAACATATGACTATAACTTTGATCATAGTCTTTAGGAGTTTGATTTTAACTATGTTATCAACTATGATATGACAACTTTATAGTAATAAATAGTAGACATAATTTATCTCTACTGTTAAAAATCAATGCCTAAACTTTAATGACAAATACATTGCATCAATTTTATAAAGCATTTGAATTGTGGATGCTTGATTTTTGATGTTTTTATAATATTTTTGAGGTAAAAATATTAGAGTAATTTCAATCATTCTTTTCTTCAATTGCGGTTTTCATTTTTGTGGAATTTTCCACTTCAATAATTTCTTACGACACCTTTTTATTTTCTATTTAAAGAAAATAAAAAATTTGTAACCTTTTAATCATTTTTCTATTTTTTCTTTTAATTTATTTATTTATTAATATTATTACAATTCATATTAAAAATATATATACATTCTTAATGAAAATAAGCAAATGAAATTATTACATCACTTTTAAATTTAATTTTTTTTAATTTGTAGTTTTTTATTTATTAAAATTATTTAATTATTTATTTGAAAATATATATTATTTGTAGTTCGTGTAAAACACTGATCGATGAGTAGTTATTCCTAAATTAACATTTTTTTTACAATAACTGCAAAAATGTAATATATATTTTATATAAATTAATATTAATAATACCTATTATTTAATATTAATAATGTATTCTATTTATATTATAATACTTTATGTATTTTATAATATAAAAAATTAATAATTAATAATTAATAATTTAATAAATATTTTAATCACCAAAGAAAGAAACTAGTAAACCAATACCTTGTCTTTTATCTTTTCTAAGAAGTAAGATTAGTCTATACTGCAATTTCTAAAACTTGAATTTTATGGTAGATATGATCAGCAATTGCTGGCGGAAAAATTTTCTTCCATGAATAAAATTTGACAATTCTTCGTAACATGCAAATAAAATGGTTGGGTTAATTACATGTGAGGTTATCAAACTTTACATTAAATTTCATTTTGCTTTTATAAGTTTAGTTTGTATCTTTTTTGTTACAAAACATTAATTTTAATTATACAAAGAAGTTGTCAAACATAATTTCAGTTAATTTACATGACGTGCACACTAGAGTTATCACATCAAAGTTCCACTTAATAAAAATTATCATGTCATACTATCACACCACTTTCTTTATAAGAATATTAACTATAATTTTACGTTACTTTTTAAAATTTTTACACTAAACCTTATAAAATTATGGTCAATAGTCATATGAAAAAGATGACAAGGTAGCCTTACATGATAATTTTTATTGAGTTAGACTATGATATGACAACTTCAGCATGTCACGTTATCTAAGTTAGTTGAAATTATTTTAGGTGACTTTCTTGTGTAATTAAAATCAATGTTTTATAACAAAAAAGATGCAAATTGAAATTATAAAACTAAAATGAAATTTAACATAAAGTTTGATAACTTCTAGCACAATTTACTAATTTTGTTCGATTGGGATAGGACTATAAGGGTAATAAAGATCTCCCAATAACTAATTTAACATGATTGCATGCACTAGATAGAGCTCTTAAATATGACCTCCTCATTCTTCCCTTTTTTTTTTTTTTGAATTTCTTCTTTTTATTGGAGAAAATTTCATTAAGATAGAACAAAAATTTGAAAAATAAATAATATAGTACTGTGTTAATAATAAGCTTTTTAATTGTAGAATTCTTGCATTTTTTATTGTGGTTCATTAATATTGATATATAATAATTGATAAAAAAAATTTATTGTGGAAAGTCCTCAATCATATAGTATGTAGAAAATAATTCTCAATAAAATAAGATTAGTAAACTGTTAAAGATATTTGCAATTAATTTTTAGAATAAAATAAGGGTAATATTGATACTACAATATTCATACGAAAGCCCAAAATGGACTTCAAAGCACAAAAGGAGTTTGAATCCATGAAGAAAAAGGATACCTAGTTAAACACAAATAAGGAAAATTAGTCCCACAAGGACTAGAGTCATCAATAAAGGGACTCCAATTCAAACTGGTTTGAGTTATGTTTATGCATATATATACCTCTCTTCCCCTCTCAAATTTTTTATTCCATACATTTTATGCATTCTCAATATTCTTCTTCCATAATCTTCATACTAACTTAAGTATCAAAGTCCTTATAGGAGAAATCCCATAAGCTCACCCTAGTTCTTTTGTGCATGCAGATTCAAAGGATTTGCAAGTAAGTTATTAAGTGGCGCCATATGTGAGAATCCTTTGAATTGATTGAAGGTCACTATTTTTTCAAGAGTTTCAGTGTCATCCACTCCACCTTCAACAACTTAGGAAATTTTTTTGGGAATGAGTTCCACCATATAGCCCATTTATCTTACAACTCTAAATTTATAATTACTTCATCAAGTAACTTGTCATTCATACTAACCTCTTTAAGTGGAGCACCTTTTTCATTGACCATTTCCATGATCAAACTCTTAATTTTTAACTTTAACAAAAAATTTATATTCTAATAATTTCATTTAATTTTGTGGGAAGTTGACAAATTATCAAGATTAATTGTTTAATGGTTGGAGACAATGAAATACTCCTTTAAAAGAATATTAATATGCATTTCAATGAAGTATCTCAACCTATACAAGTCCCAAAATCTTTAAGAAGTAATTATATACCAAAAATATACAATTTTAGACTTACATTAGTCTTCTCACGAGCCATCCCTAAATAGTATCTCAAGAGCACATTTTGACAAAACTTACAGTGCTCCTCACGAGTTGCCCTCACTATCTTGAGTAGCTTGAGACGGTAGTCTAGATAGTATTCAACGAATATTTTTTAATGCAATGGTCTTCAAACTAATGCTCACAAGATAGAGTTTGCTCCTCATGATAGTAAGCGATATTTTAACAAAAATAAGTCCAAGTTGATTCAAAAATCAACAAGAGATGTTTGAGACATAATCAAAGCAATTAAAAACCATAATCTAAGTTTTTTAATCTATATAAACAACTCCTAGACTTCAATTGAAAGTTTAAGAAATTTATTTATCCATTATACTCTCTTAAGAATTCAATTAAGCTTTTAAAACTTCTTCAAATTCAATTTACATTTGTATTACTCTTGTGAGAGTTGGTGAGTGTTAGAACAGATATTCTTGTTCTTTTATTTTCTAGGATTGAAAAAATAGGAAGTGAGATTCTATTCTATTGGAATTGGTTTAAGAGTTTAGCCATTAACACACTTAGGAATTGGTTTAAGTGTAAGCCTGAGAAACTTTTGATTATGTAAAGTTGAAAGAGTGAGTCTCAAACTCTTGTGTAATCTTAATCTTGTGAATAAGATTGTTGGTATTGAAAATTCTAACTTGGGGATAAGTTAGTTGGAGATATAGGATTATTCAGAACATGAACTCCTTAAATTATTGTGTTCATTATTTTCTCATACTCTATTCTCTTTTAATTCTTGTTTGATTCTTCAATTCATTTTAATTTTCAATCAACTGTTATTTACCTTATTCATCCCCCCTCTAAGGCATTTTTATTTAGTATCAGAGCTTGAATTCTATGAACTTAATTGGTAGAATACAAGATCATGACAAGTGAAATTCACAATATCTCTTCTGTAAAACCATTTTTTGATGGTAGTGATTATCCACATTGGAAATTCAAAATGGAATTCTATTTAGATAGTGATTTTTTTAAATTTTGGGATATCATTCTAGATGGTTGGGAACCTCTTAAAGCCAAAATCAATCATGTTAAAGTGGTTCTCAAAAGAAGTCGATGGAATTAAACTCAAAAAGATGAGAATCACAAAAAAAAGGAGCTATGATCACACTACTCTCTTCTATATCTAAAGAAGAATGTGGAAAAATTCAACATTTCCAATCCGCTATTGAAGCATGGGAGACACTTAAAAATCATTATAAAGGAAACATTCAAGTGGGAAGCAAGAATGTTAAGCTCCACATGTATTAGTATAAACTCTTCAAAATGAAACCACAAGAGTCAATTATGAAAATGACAAATCGTCTCAATGCTCTCCTTACCATCCTTAAGAAACTTGGAAAATATTTTTGCAAGGAAGAAGTAAATAATAAGAATCTAAGAATCCTACCTAAGAAGGATTGGGAGTTTAGAGTTACTTCAATAGAGGAAGCACAAGATCTTTCAACTCTTTTAACCGATGTGCTCATTGGAAAGCTTCTAACACGCAAGCTTACAATTAGGAAAAGAAGAGAAGAATAAGAAGAAAAGGAAAAGAAAAAAGAGCATAACATTAAAAGCTTCATATGATGATAGTGAAGATGAAAGTCTTGAAGATTATAGTGACGAAGATGGTGATGTTGCCATGCTTATAAGAAACTTTAACAAATTACTGAGAAAGAAAAATTTCTCAAAATATAGAGACTTTAACAAAAAGCATGATGGTGAAAATAAGAAGAGAACTAAAAAAGTAACTTACTATGAATGCAAGACTGGGACACATCCGAACTAAGTGCCCTAAACTCAAATCCAAGAATAAATGAGCAAAGAATAAGAAGAAGGCCTTTAAAGTTGCTTGGGATGACTCCTCTAAACTCGAAAAGGAAAAGGAACAATAAGAAGTCACCAATCTTTGCTTCATGGCTCTTGAAGATGAAAAAGAGATATCATCTACTTCTAACTCTTCTTGTGGTGATTATGATGAATATGATGATGATGATGTTGAGAGCTCTATTGAGAGCAAACTCTTAATTAAATGTAAAAGCTTATTATCTAAGAAAAAGTATTATAAGTATGAGTTATCTAACTTAACCAAGGAATTTCAAAATTTAACAAATGAATTTTCCAATCTAGTTAAGTCAAATGATAAACTTGCTAGTAACCTAAAATGCTCAAATTCCTCAGAAGGGCAACTCAAGAAAGCAAATGATGAAAATCATAAGCTTTCTAATGAGATATTAGAATTGAAGAATTCCATTTACAAATTCCAAAAAGGAAAGGAGAGTTTATATAATCTGCTTAACACTCAAAAACTTAATGGAAACACTCGTGGATTAGGATATAAGAATAGAATGACTTTTTCCTCCTCATCACATATTAAATTTGTTAAAGAATCATGTAATTTTGATCCTTCCTATTAAGACTTGAGCTCCTAAAGCTAAGAAGTTTCATATGTCGAATAATAAAGGAAAGTCTCATATGACACAACCCTCATTGGCATAAAGAGGTAAAACACATGTTAGAAGACCATAACTGAAGCATATTTGCATGTACACTATACACAACACTCATAAACATGTTGCACAAACCTATCAAAATACACATTGTCATTGTTAATGTATGTCTCACACTATGACTCATAATAATATTAGGAGACATGCACCACCATAACACAAAAGACATGTTTCATACACTAGGAAAGCATATCATCATAGGAGAAATAAATTTAAAAATGTTATATGTTCATATTGCATGATCAAAGGACACACCAATAATATATGCTTCTATAGAAAACTACACATGAATTTGCTTCCTTTGGATTATCTTAAGACTAACCAACATAGACCAAGAAAGGTTTGGGTTCAAATGAACACTTAAATTATCTTGTGTAGGTGTGCTTGAAATCCACAAGAACAAAAAGCAAGTGGTATCTCGATAATGGATGTTTAAGGCACATGACGGAAGACAATAAGCAATTTAACAAGATTGATGCTAAGGATGGAGGATATGTCACATTCAGGGATAATGCCAAAGGAAAGATAGTAGGCATTGGAGAAATCGGTAATCCTCAATCCTTATCTGTACATCATGTGTTGCTTGTTGATGATCTTAAACATAATTTGCTTAATATAAGTCAACTATGTAATATAGGAAATAAAGTCAGTTTCTATCCTAAAAATTTCTTCGTTAAGTATTGATAAAAACAAAGTAATTTTTAGTGGTGAAAGAGTAGACAATGTTTATGTAATTGACTTAAATAAGGTTTATAACAAAGACATTAAATGCGTATTGTCTATTCCTATGCCATATGGATATGGCATAAAAGGTTAGGACATGCAAAATTTGAGCTTTTAAATGATTTTTGTAAACATGAACTTATTATTGGTTTACCTAAACTTGAATTCACAAAGGATAAACCTTATGATGCTTGTCAAAAGAGAAAACAATCAAAGTCTTCATTTAAGCTTAATAATGTAGTATCAACCTTTAGGCCGCTTGAACTTATACATATGGATTTGTTTAGACCAACTAGAGTTGCTAGTCTAGGTGTAATGCACTATGCATATGTATTAGTTGATGATTACTCAATATACACGTAGGTGCATTTTCTTACTCATAAGAATGACACATTTAAAGCTTTTGAAAAAATTTCAAAAAGAGTTCAAAAAGAAAAAGATTTTTGTATTTCTTCCATTAGAAGTGATTATGGAACTGAGTTTGAAAATGAATTTTTCAAAACCTTTTACAATGAAAATGGTATTTCACATACATTTTTCTCTCTTAGAACTCCTCAACAAATTGGGGTAGTTAAAAGGAAAAATATAACTTTAGTGGAAATGGCAAGAATAATGTTTCATGAGTATGACTTACCACTATATTTTGGGCAGAAGCCATTAACACATCTTGTTATATTTCAAATAGAGTTTTTAAAAGAATGATTTTAAATAAAACTTCCTATGAGCTTTGGAACAATAGAAAACCCAAAATATCATATCTTAAAGTATTTAGATGATAGTACTTCAAATTTGATTCTAAAGTAGATAGAGGAATTTTCCTAGGTTATGCTACTTCTAATAAAGCATATAGAGTATTTATTAAAAAAACTCTAGTAGTTGAAGAGTTAATGCATGTTGTATTTAATGAATCAAACTCACTTGATGCTAGAAAGGATATTTATAATGTTAATAATCTTGTTGATAAGCATGTGAAAGTAAACACTTAAGAGGAAAATGCTAGCAAACCTTTGGAACTTGAGGATCCTAGACAAGAAAAAGATGAGGAAATGCATCAATCCACCTTAAAGGATGATCTTCCAAAGGATTAGCAATTCAAGAAAGCTCATCCTCAATATCTCATCATAGGTGACACTATAAAAGGGGTACTGCTAAATCTAAACTTAAATCTATTATTAATCTAGCCTTCATTTCTCAAATTGAACTTAAAAATGTTGATAATGCATTGAGTGATGAAATTTTTTTTCCTTTCTATGGAAGAAGAGTTAAATCAATTTGAGAGAAACAATGTTTAGACATTGGTTCTTAGACCTAAATATCATCCTATTATAGGTACTAAATGGGTGTTTAGAAATAAGATCAATGAACAAGGTGTTATAAATAGGAACAAAGCTAGACTAGTAGCTAAAGGTTATAATCAAGAGGAAGACATTGATTATAATGAAACTTTTACCCCAGTTATAAGGTTAAAAGCTATTAGAATGCTACTTGCATTTGCATTATTCATGGATTTTAAACTTTATCAAATGGATGTTAAAAGTGCATTTCTAAATGGTTTCATTGAATGGGAGGTGTATGTTAAGCAACCTTTAGGTTTTGAAAGTTTTTATTTTCCTAATCATGTTTTCAAACAATCTAAAGCATTGTAGGGAATGAAACAAACTCTAAGAGCTTGGTATGAAAGATTAAGTAACTTTTTATTAAAGAAAGGTTTCTCTAAAGGAAAATTTGAAACAACTCTATTCATAAAGAAATCCAAGCATGATTTACTTATAATGCAAATAAATGTTAATAATATTATTTTCAATGCTACTAATAATTGCTTATATGAGGAATTCTTTAAGTTAATGCAAGGAGAATTTGAGATAAGTATGATGGGAGAACTTAAGTTCTTTTTGGACTTTAAATCAAGTATTGTAAAGATGAGATTTTTATTAACCAAACCAAATATGCAAGAGAAGTTATAAAAAAATTTAGCATGGATGGAGCTAAAACAAGTAAGACTCCTATGAGTATTACTACCAAACTTAAAAAGGATGTGAATGGAAAGCTGGTTAATGAAAAGAATTTTAGATTTGGCTGACATCTTTACCAAGCCTATTTGCTAGAAAAGATTGAATTTTACTAAGCATGAACTTAGTATGATTGATGGTTCAAGCTTGTCTTAATCACTTGCTTATTTACTAAATTGATGATTAGATTCATGGGTAATTATATTCTCACTTATCTTTGATTTTTGTTTATTTTTCATATTTGATACCATCTTATCAGTTCATGTTTAATCATGATTTATATATTGTTGGTTTATTTTTGGTGTTTGATACTTTATTATAATTACTTATCAATGTTTAAAATTTGTTTTGTCTTGTATAAATTCTTGTTTTAAAATTTTTGTTGTTTAAATAATTAATTATTGAATTTTATTCAATTCATTAATTATTTTTTCATATACATTATTTTATTTATTTTATTTCCCATTTGCATAATTTATGTTTAAAATAATTTTCTTATTAAAAATAATTATTTCAAAACTAATCATTTGAAATTAAAATTTCTTTTAAATGGTTTATCATGTTGATTTATAATAATAATTATAATAGCATTTAATTTTCTTGAGATTTGATTAAATTTAGAGTCATTTTGACGCTTAGGGACCTAATTGTCATGTTTTTTGGACTTAATTGTAAAATATTTGAATGTTGAGGGATGATATGACATCTCCATTATGAGTTATTGCTCATGACCATTGGGAGTGTAGAGGCTAGTGCCCCTTATGAGCTCTGCTCATGATCATGAGAAGCTCGTGAGGAGCACACTGTCCCTCAAAAATCCTAATTCTTATAGTATTTTAATTATATTTAATGTTTTCCTATTTTGTAGTAGTTCTTTTTTTTAATTATTTTTTATGCATAATTTTAAATGTTTTTAACCTAATTCATGCCTATATAAACCCCCTAAACTTCTTTCTTCATCCTTACAATATTTGTTTTGCAATCTATCTCTTTTCAAATAAAAAATTCTCTCCTCTCAAAATTTCTCTTTTAGAAATTTTCTTCTCATCTCCATGGATCCCAAGAAGAAAGCTTCTCAAGATGCTTCTTCATCCTCTAAGAGAGCTACTAAGGATCAACCAAAGAAGACTCTCCTATCTCCTACTCTCCTTCTTAAATTAGGCAAAGACTTGCTCAATTTAAAGAAAGGAAAATCATCTCCATAAAATTCATGTCTTAAGCTACTCTAGATAAGATGGAGTGCTATAATGAAATTAAGACTATGCTTGAGAATATGGGTATGTATAATCTAGCCTTTACTCATTATCTTTCCTATTCATCATTAGTTCATGAATTTCTTTCCTCCTTTTGCATAGGAACTCACCATTTTGATGAGCATAATCCCCTCAATAGCATAAGGTTTAGATTAGGAGGAAGAGATAGGTTTTTAGCATCTCAAGAATTTGATGATGTTTTTGGGTTTAGGCAAAAGGTCTTGCTTCTCCTACTTACACATGGCTTTCTAATCCTTTTTACTCAACATGTTAAACCTAATGCAAAACCTTTTGAAGTGGGTCATACCAAAGACTCTCTTTTTGCTTTAAAATCTCTTTGGTATGTGCATAGGTTTATCACTTATTCAATTCATGCTAGGGGGCTAAGTAATTAAGTAATTTCTTTTAATGACCTTTTTTTTAATAAGATGTCTTGTTAAAAGTGTGGATATGGAGCTAGGAAGATAGCTTCAATGGAGATTTTGGTTAGCTAGTGATAGTGTAAGTAGTGCTTTATGTGTGGGTGGCTTTATTACTAGAATTGCTTATCACTTTAGGATCATCTTGAACAACATTCCTTCTATTCCTCTTTCTATCCTTAATGATAATCTCTTAAGAAACTCTACGCAATTCAAACTTGTTAGACATTCATAGGTTTGGAAAAAGGAAGTAGGAGATGAAGAAGTTGATGAGGAGCTAGAACAACACTTAGAAGATATATAACACATAGGTACTCATGTTATTGAAGGTGTTAAAATTAAAAAAGAAATCCCTCAAGACCATGTTCCTTCTCATGCTCAAAGGAAGAGGTTAAAAGGACCTTCTACCACTCAAAGTGTTGATGAAGAACCGGCTTGGGTTGATAGCTTCTTTGATTGTCTCTCCATTGTTGAATCAAACTTCAACCATAGATTTAATTAAGTAGACACTAGACTTCATTGATTTGAACATAGGATGGATCACATAAAGCATGATATTCAGCACTTGTATGTTCACCACAACATCTAATGCACTTGGCCTCATCCTCATCCACCTCTTCTATATGACTAATTCCTTTTTTTATGTCGTTGTTTTTTATTTTTGTCAATTTGTTTATTTTTAGTTTCTTAGCCTTGAGCTACTAGTTTATATCTTGTTTTATTTTTCTTTTTAGTTTAAAATTGATATTCTAATATCATTGTAACTTTATCATTTTCATTAATACAATTTATGTTTTCTAAAATTTCCTTTTGCATTTTGATTAAGGATGAGAAAATTTTGATTTTTTTTATGCATGCATTATAACATAGTAATTTTGGCTAGTTTTATCCTATTTAATAATCATGTTTTCATGATTTTATAATTATGAAAAAATGCCCTATTTTGCTTACTTAGTGTATTTATGGCATAACCTTTAACTTTTTTAAGATTTGGCCTATTTTGTTTTCATTATTTTAGTTCTTAGTCTTTTAATTACTTTAGGTATTTTATTTTCCTTTAGGTTTATTTCTTGTTTCTTATCTCTCTTTTTTCTTTTTATCTTTGAAAAAGGGGGAGAAAGAGTTATGGGTAATTGTGTTTGTAATATGTTAAGTGCTATATGATCAATTAGCTAAGTTCTATATGATCATGTGATAGTTGCTAAGTGCTACATAATGGTTAAGTTTGTTAACTTTCAAAATAAGTGTTATATGTACTATGTTTGTATATGTACTATTTTTATGGTGTGTTTAAGTAGCACTACATGCATTGTAAGTGCTACTAGTTTTATTTATTTAAATATATTTGAAATTATTTCCTTGTATGTTGCCTAACATCATTTCTTAATGATCATGTTATCATGTTTTTAATATATTTGTCATGTTAGGCCATTTTTTTATGTTAAATTTTGTGTTTTTTTTTTAATTTTCAACAAAAGAAAATATAATATTAAATTTATATTTCTTATCATGACTAAAAAAGGGAGAAATAAAGAAATATATATTTATATAAAGGAGAAAAGTTTTATTATCTTTCAATTGGTATCTTTTCTTTAAAATATCTCCTTTATAATTATTTAATATTTCTATTCTAATTATTTTCACTTATTGCATCTATTTAACTTGAAAGGGGGAGCTATTTTATATATAATACATACTTATTCATGATATTTATTTTTGAGACACACACACTTTATTTATTATCTTATCAAATTGGTTGTCAAAGCCAAAAAAAAAGGAGAGATTGTTGACCATTTGCATGACCAAAGTCCTAATTTTGGACATTGACAAACAATTTAGATTCTAATAATTTCATTTAAAAATGGAGGAAGTTGATCAATTATCAAGATTAATTGCTTAATGGTTAGAGACAATGAAATACTCCTTTAAAAGAATATTAATATGCATTTCAATGAAGTATCTCAACCTATGCAAGTCCCCAAATCTTTGAGAAGCAATTATATACCAAAAATATATAATTTAGACTTATAGTGGTCTCCTCATGAGCCCCTCATGAGTTGTCCCTAAATAGTGTCTTATGAGCACATTTTAACAAAACTTACAGTACTTCTCATGAGTTACCCTCACGATCGTGAGTAGTTGATGAGGGCAATCATGACAGTATTCAACATATATTTTTGAATGCAACGGTCTTCAAACTAATGCTCATGAGCCAAATTTTGCTTCTCATAACTGTGAGCAGTATTTTGATAGAACTAAGTCCAAGTTGACTCAAAAATCATTAAGAGACGTTAGAGACATAATCAAAGCTTCCAACAACCATAATATCAGTTTTTTTATCTATGTAAACAACTCCTGTAGTTGAATTAAAAGTTTAAGAAACTTGTTTATCCATTATATTCTCTTAAGCATTCAATTAAGCTCTCAAAACTCTCTTGAAATTCATTTTATATTTATATAAACCTTGTGAGAGTTGGTGAGTGTTAGAATGGATATTCTTATTCTTTTATTTTTTGGGATTGAGAAAATGAGAAGTGAGATTCTATTCTAATGGAATAGGTTAAGTGTTTAGCCATTTAAACACTTGAGAATTTGTTTAAGAGTAAGCCTAGAAAATCTTAATTGTCTATGGTTCAAAGAGTGAGCCTTAAACTATTGTGTAATCTTAATCTTGTGAATAAGATTATGGGTATTGAAAATCCTAATTTGGGGATAAGTTGGGTGGAAACATAGGATTATTAAGAATCCTAACTCCTTAAATTATTTTGTTCATCAGTTTCTCCTACTCAATTCTCTTGTAATCATTGTTTGATTCTTCAATTCATTTTAATTTTCACTCAATTGTTATTTGCCTTATTCACTCGACCTCTAAGGCCTTTCCATTTTCCTTAGTATGCGTCTTTACAACACATGAGTATATGAATTCTAGCTATTCCTTTCCCAAATTTACTAGATTTTCTTACAGTTGTATTTGTGATAGTTGAACTAATCGGTCAATTAACCAATCTACCTCCTCTATATAAAGATGACTTAATCAATAATCTGAAGTCTCAAATGAATTTTATGTAGCAATAGCTTATGGTATTAATTGAAGAAGATGTGAGGGTTGGTGGAATGACTGGTTGAATTGATGCTATACTAATAGGAATATAGACTGATAATCCAAAAGGAATAGAAATCTACAACATAGTTAAAGAATGATTATTGAAGTAATAGTGTGAGTTAAAAAGAGAACAAGAGTTAAATCTCTAAATTCCTCAATTAAAGGAAATTAATGTCACTCACTGAGTAAATGAGATAATGCATAAAGCTTGGATTGGTTTGAGCGACATTAAAAAAGTATTTTAGAAGGAAGTACCCTTTTATCAGTAGTTTCATCACTCCTTAGATTCCTCAAAATTTTAAACAACCTCAATTAGAACAGTATAATAGGATAGGAGATCTAGTTGCCCATGTCTCAGTGTTTCAGACAAAGATGATGCTGCAAAACATTAATGATGTTGTACAATGCCATGTTTTTCCAAGTACACTTACTAAGACACCTCTGAAGTGGTTTCATCGACTACTTAAAAACTTTATCTCTTCTTTTAAAAACTTCATTGTATAGTTTTATATTCATTTCATCATAAATATTCTAATTAAAATATAAAAAAATTATAGTTATGCAAATAAAGCAAGAATAAGTCTCTTAAAAGCTATCTAAATAGGTTTAATAAGTTGGCTATGCAAATTAAGCATCTAAATGATGAAGAAGCTATAGATGCCATGAAAGTTAGGACTCAAATAAGTAAATTGTAAGACCAAATCATGACAAAAAAAAGCCAGTACCTTTTCTAAAGGAATGACCACTGCCACAAAGCTAATAGATATATTTGAAGATTAGAAGAAGAGAAAATACCCTAAATGAAGGAAGAAAAGAGAGATTTAAGAGAAGATTCTAAATGGGTCTGAAACCTAAATGTTGGATTCATATGGGAGGCAGAGAGATACATTCTTTTAAATGCTTTTAGATTGGAAATCTTCATATGGATTTGGCAGAAAAACATAAACATACCTCAAATAAAGAAGCTCAATTTGGCTTATGCAGGGACCCATGGCCAAAGCTATTATTGCAGATATTATGAATATTATAAACATGACATTGATAAGTATAGAGACCTCTAAATAATGATAGAGCAACTCATGCAAGCTAGATTTTTTAGAAGATTCACAAAGCCCTTCAAAAGAGGATAAGAACAAGATACTTGGATGCGAAACAATAAGGAACTAAAAAGAACCTAAAAGGAGGTAACCATAGTCGTAAATATAATAATTGGTGGGGATACCATACCTAGAAGTAAGAAAAGGGTAAGAAAAGAGGTATGCTTTCTATTTAAACTTGATCAAGTTATGACGTGTAACTCTATGGATGGAGAATCCATCTAACAACCTCATAATGATACATTAGTTATAAATGCATTTTTAAAATAAATACCTTATGAAAAGAATGCTAGTGCATGGGGGAAATGCAATTAATGCTTTTATCTTGGAATGCCTTCCAAGCTATGGATGGCTCGACTATTAATTTAAAGCCTGTGCATAATCCCATCACTAGTTTCCATGGTGGGAATATCTAACCAATGGGAAGTGTTTATGTTACCAGTGAACTTGGTGATTGGAAATCTGATTACTCCACTATAATAAAAACACCTTTTATTAAATCTAATTGAAAAAGAAAGATTAGGAAAAGATGTCCTTTATCACACATGAAGGACTATATTATTACAAAGTCTGGCCATATGATTTAAAAAATGCAAGTGAAATTTATCACATGCTTATAAATTTTATATTCAAATATAATATTAATAAAATTATTAAAGTTTAAATTAATAATATCCAAGTCAGAAATTTGGATGACCATCCTAGTGACTTAGATCAAATACACTAAACTTTAGACAAGTTTAGAATCAAGCTCAATCAGAATAAGTGCGTATATATAGTTAAAGCTAGGAAGTTTTAGGGTTTATTATCTCTCAACGAGGAATAGAAGCTAATCTGGAGAAGATAGAAGCCATTATAAACATGATAGCACTAATGATAATAAATGAACTTTAAAAACATAATGGGAGAATAATTGCACTCAAAAGGTCCATTTCATGCTTAATGAAATGGTGTCTTTCAATCTTTTAAGCATTAAAAACTACAAGAAGGTTTGAATGGAATAAAGAATGCTAGAAGGTGTTTGAAAGAATGAAAAGATTCTTATCTTTCTCTCATCTACTCAATAAGCATATACCTAGAGAAGTTATCTATTTTTATCTTTTAACTAGGTATGAATTTATTGCCTCAGTACTTATCAAGGAAGATGGAGGCTAGTAAAGCCCAATATATTATATGAACAAAGTCCTTAGAGCCAAATAAGGCAATTATGTTCTAAGAGAAATTCATGAGGGCATATGTTCCTAAAAAGCTTAGGATTGTTTATTCCTAAAATCTTACAAATGCCCAACACCCAATTGGTAATTCGTGGCCATTTATTGTATATGAATGGATTATTTTGGACCATTTCCAATTTATATAGCATAAAAGAAGTTATTACTTGTTGTAATTGACCACTTTACTAAATGGATAAAACTAGAAGCCATCCTGATGATTGCAAAAGCTCATATCAAAAACTTCTTTTGGGAAAAAGTTATATGTAGATTTAGAATCCTTCACACTTTGATTATTAATAACAGGAAGCAATTTGATAATGAGCATTTCAAAAAGTTCTGTTACGGACTGAACATTAAAGTTAGATTCAGCTCCATACCTTATCCATAATCTAATGGCTAGATGTAGGTCACATATATATATGAATAAAATGAGGATAAGTGAATATATATATATGACACATAAAATTTCAACCCAGACACATCGTAAACATCAAACCTAACCTAAATCAAATTCCTAGGTTCATGGGTACTTAAAATTTCAAAGAAATTACAAAAAAAACCAACCAGATCTGAGGAAATATGCTTGGAGAGATTGTAGAGCAATGGAGGAGCTTTTCCTTAAAGCAATTTAATTATTAGAACTTGTAATCTTCCTCATTTCTTTGATAGAGGATGCATTGAATTTCATCTAGATGCTACCAGAGCTCTCTATTGTGCCATATGAAGTTGTAGTGTTTAAAGGACTTTGAGAGTTTTTGGCTAAATTTTTATGAATAAAATGTGGATAAGTGAATATATATATATATATTTATGTATGGGAGAACCGAATACCAAAATTATAAAAATGCCCTCAAAAGTACAAAAGTCCCTGGTAGAGCAAAATTGCATAGGTAAGTACCTCTTTCATATTTATTGTATAAGTTCATCATATTTTCATGTATTTTATTCAAAATAAATTCCCCATTGGGTTTTATTTTTGAATAAAAATCACAGTCATGTTTTAAATTATAATATATTTTTAATTGTCATTTTTCAAGAAAAATTTCTAAAATTTTAAAAATTCAAATCTGAGTGTTTGTTTTCAAAAATGAAATGTCAAATCATCAAATACAATATTTAATAAGTTTAAATTTGATTCTTGATTGACTTATTTCAACTAGAAGTCTAGGGACTTATTTCAATTTTCAAACTTATCTCAAATAGTTTGAGACTCTAAATGACTCTCAGCTTTTTTGAGACTTCAAGTGACTCTCTAATATTTTTACAGTTTGAGACTCCAAGCAACTCTCAAATTATTTATCACGACCCAAATCAAGAGTCATGACTGATGTTAGGGAACAAGAATTCTTTTTAATCCAAAACCTATAGCAAGCCTTATAAATAAAAGTGTGCAATAAATAAATAAAAATACACCAAAATTAAAACTTAAATCGATATAAAATATATACTTAATTTCATATCATAAAATAAAATATTTCATACATATTGAAAGAAAGGTCTCTGACATAAAAACCATATTCAACAGATACAAACACTAATATTGCAGTTTTCTAGAATACAATAAAAGTCAGATAAGTAATTGACATAAACTAGTCAAGACTGAAGAAGTTCGACATATAGGCCTACTATTGAGGTCTGAAGATGAAAAATCTCCTGAAAAAGAAATACAACTGAGGGGAGTCAGACCTCACTGAGTGAGTTATTATATTATATATACATGCATCTCCTAATTTCATATTCAATCAAGCATCAGTATACATAATAAATATATACAGGCATTTCACACAAATGTTGAAATCACTTTTATATATAATAAATGTTGAAAAATGTTTATTTGAATGAAGGATCAAATAGAACCCTAATTATTCGCAATCTTAACCAAAAATATCTCTCTAGCCATACAGGATCAATTCCAAATTAATTCTCTAATTTCATTTTGGACAACAGACTGGCCCTGAAAAACTAAGTCAACTGAGCTCTAGCAGTCTCACTGTCAGTGTGATTGGCCCTGAGACACTAGGTCAATCGAGCTCCCGCAATCACATTACTCAATCACATCAATATCAAATAATCAATCAAATAAAAGTCACCTCAAGTGATTTTATAACTCAACCCTAAAATCTATCGCACCGGTACGTACACAATCCTAGTGCTACCCACTAGGTAGCACGTTCTATTAATATCCTTCAAATAAACTTAATAATTATTAAAATAATAAAAATGCATAATTTAAATGTAATAGCATCCATTCCTAACAAAATATACCCATCATATACAAAAAAATGTACCAAAAGTATATAAGCCACATATATACCAAAATAAACCATAATATACCAGAAATATACCGAAAATATACTGAATATATATGACACATACATACCAAATATATACTAAAAATAATTATGCATATGTGTCACATATATATCAAATATACTAAAAATATACCAAAAGTATACCAAAATATACTTATTAATTTAAAGAAATATTCTTATTAAATTTCATTATAAAATTTATAGATGCTAATTTTCATGCATTCTACATGCAATGCATATATAAGATAATAACCAACAAGTTTGCGCTCCTCGAGACTGGTTCAATGGGCCCGGTTTGATAGGCCTAGGTCTCGGCACAACTAGAAAATAAATAATAATAACCAATCAGAATAAATTTCTAAATTATACTTTTAAAAGAGAATCGATCTAGGAATACAAAACTCAGACAAATACAGAACTTCAGAATCAATCCGACGTCACATTTTACGAGAATTCTACCAAAATTTTGATAGAAACTCCTTTGTAAAACGGACATCCCTCTACTAAAAAGTAGAGTCAATCTTGCAAGAAAAACACACTTCAAACACCACAAACTCAACACCTCGGGTTGGAACCCCAAACTACACAATTTTCAACCGAGGTTCATAAATTCACCAAGAAATACAAATAAAATAATAAATATATATTAAAAATCATTAAATTCCATAAATGTCCTTAAAATACCAAAATATAAAATATTTAAATATTAAAACACTAAATACAAATATTTTCACAATAATTAAATAAAAATCTCAAATAATAATACAATATAAATAAAAATCTAATTTTTCAATAATTCAATATAAAATAGTAAAAATTCACTTTTATATTTTCAAATAGCTTAAATAGCTAAAATATATAATAAAAATAATGAAAAATCCATTTAATCACCAAAATAGTAAATAATATATTATTTGAATAAAATTTTCAAAAATTAGTATTAATTAGTGAAAAATATTAAATAATTTATAAAAATCATTTTAATACTCTATATAATTCTAAAATCATTTAAAACATCTTATTTAACTATAAGTTCCACAAAATTACACAATGAACTCATAAATACAAAATTTACATAATATAAATTATTTTCTAAAAAATTATATTAATTCACCAAAAATTATTTTAATAATTCTAAAATTATTAACTCAAATTACTAACACTAATTTAACTAAATTTCCAATAAAAACAATTAATTACCATAATTATCAAAAATTTAGTATTTAATATTAAAATAATAAAAAATTACCCAAAATTCAAATTAATTCAAAAAAATACAAAAAAAATATATTAGAGTAGCTAAAGCTACCACAATTAATATTTCTTAAGAAAGTTTGCATGAATCAAATATAATCAAGTTAAAAAAAATAAAAATAAAAACTCTAAAACACAAACTAAAAATTAAAGATATCTAAAAATCTAGAGGATTTGAGCACAAACGGAGCTCAGAAATGGACTCACTAGTGGAAAACTATTCAAAAGAGTTTGGTTTGAAGAGATGGGGTGGCCGGAAGCTCCTCAGCGATCACAGAGCCCAACTTTCAGCTACTCTATATTCCCAGCGATCCAATGGTGACAGGCAGTGGCTGGCAACATTGGACGGCAACTGGAGACGTTTGGGGTTGATGGCAATCGGCAGTGATAGCTGGGGTGGCTCCGGCGTGGATTGAAAGTGACGGTGAGAAGAAGAATAAGAAGAAGAAGAACTTTGACCCAGTTTTTCACTTTTGACTTTTATATATATTTTTTATGAAATTACAAAATACCCTTCAATCAAATTTAATAATAATAATAATAATAATAATAATAACAAAACAACAACAACAATAATACTAATAATAATAATAATATTAATATTAATAACAATTATAATAATAATAATAATACTATTAACTTTAATATTATCAATTAATCCGACATAAAATAAATTATTTTACGTAAACAAGTCTCTTATAATAAAATATATAAATAATATTAGCAATTAACAATAACAATATACAAATAAAATTTATAAAATTTAAAATTATTAACACTGCATATTTCAAAATAATATTATTTTATTTAAAATACTAGGTCATTACATTATTTGAGACTCCAAGCAACTCTCAAATTGTATGAGACTCCAAGTAACTCTTAGTTTCCTTTGAAAATCTGAGACTCCAAGTTCCTCTCAACTTGTTCGAGACTCATTTCCTTTATAGTTTGAGACTCTAAGTGAATCTTAAATAGTTTGAGATTCCAAGCGACTCTTAACTTGGTTGAGACTCTAAGTGATTGGCAATTTCATTTACAATTTGAGACTCCAAGCGACTCTCAATATCCTTTATAGGTATGAGACTCCAAGCAACTCTTAATTTCCTTTATAGTTTAAGACTCCAGGTGACTCTCAAATTGCTTGGGACTCCAGGTGACTACCATCTAGTGCTAAACTAATAAATCAACATTTGTAATTTTCATACTAACCTACGTTTTCAAGTTTGAGTTCACAGGAAGAGATGGAAAACAACAAGCAAAAATGAACTCAGGTATGATCTTTGAACTCTAAAGTTTATTTTTATGCATTTGTAAGAATTTATGTGTGATGACCATGACATTAAAATCATAACTCTTCTATCAAATGTTTTGGTAAGAACACACAATTTCCTTAAAAGTAGAGGGCAAACTATTAGGGTCATTTTTTAAAACCCTGATAGCCAATGATGAAAAAGCTAAAATGTCTCATCATACAATCAATTTCATGAAGAGAATTGACATTCAAACCATTTTAAAACCCATCAAACCACTAAAATTGTACTAGATCACTAGTTACACCATTTTAAGATCTAGCCAAACCCTTATCAAACCTTAACCAACTCTTTTTAATATTGAGAAAAAGGTTTAAAAAGAATAATAAGAGAGAAGTTCATTTGAGTTGTGTCTTCTAAACCAATAAGTATAGTCTTATGTAAGGGATGTTTATTATTTTTAATATGGAGTTTTCAGTCTGGTTTTCATTCCTGAAGCCTTGGTTTAATCTCTAGAAGCCCTGAGAATAAAAGTCAAACTTTGGTTAATGAATTTTCAATCGTCAAATAGAGCTCCCAGAGTTTAATTTTAGTTTGAAAACTGTCTTCTAAAATTTTAATGTGTTAGTGGGTCCCATTTGGCAAAAAGTCAAATTTTGACCTTTAGTGATCAGATTAGGCCACACAACTGTCAACCTCTCTTTGTCCATATCCTAAAAGGGACACTGGTCAAAAGGGATGCTTTTAAAGTTTAGAATATTCCAAATTTGGAATATATTAGGACAAGTGTCAACTTAACAAAAGGAGAGTATATACTATTAACTAATAACCTAGAATATTGAAGGGTATTTACACTATATGCCACTAACTTTAAATACCAATAAATAAAAGCTTTAAGGAAAGCTTTAGAGGTTTTTGGGGTTATAGAAACCACTTCCTAATGGCAAAAACTCTAGCACGAAAACAAAAAAGATCACTAAATAATTCTCTTTAAAAAAGCCTTTATAAATTAGGGAAAATTATGCTAAAATTCCTCTACACCTAAATTCTCTCTATTTTCTTCTCAAATTCTTCTCAAAAATACCAAATCAATCACATAAATACATAACCATCCTCCTGCAAATCAATCTCTCTCAAATCAAAACCAAATTCTCACCCAAACTCACAAAGAACCATACTTTGCCCTTTGAGTTCAATCTCAATTATCTTTAATTAATTGTTAATTTTAGGTGATTTCTTAGCCAAATTATTATGCTAAACACGTTCAAGAACATCATATTCATTAATTCTCCTTTTTATTTCTAGGGTTTAGGGCATTAAAATTGAGTTTTCAAGGCAAAGGAATGCAAAATTGCACTGCTCATAGATGAATAGTTGGTTTTGGCTCATGAATAGCCAAACTGGCTAATCATGGCCAAAATTTGGCCATTAGAGGTCCTTAGAATGGTTGTTGTGGCTCCAAAACTAACAGGATAGAAGGCTAAACTGGTCGTCCATCCCTTTGCACTCTAAATAACTCTGGTGATGGTTTTTAGGGTCCTAAAGGGTTCCTACTTGCTTGAGCATGATTTTAACTCTTCCCTAATATCCAAGGATGATGGAATTAAATTATTTTAACATATTTTCTATTTTTAAATGATTTTACATTGATTTTTATTTTATTTCTCAAAACTCTTCTTTGAATGCTTTTAAGTATGATCCTTGCTCTTGTTTTTGGTTTAATGATTATGATTGTGTTTGTTGATGTCTGTGTGACTTTTACTTGAATTTTTTATTGATTTTATTTATTATTTTTTATTAATTTTGGTGCATATTCTTATTTTAAACCTTTATTAGTGTGTGTTGGTTGTGGTTATATGTTGCTTAATTGTGCTTGATTGTGCATAAGTGTGCTCCAATTGATTATTTACTTTTTTTGTGATGTAACTTGCATAATTTGTATTATAATTTAGGGTTTTTATTATTTATGGGTTATTTGGTTGTGTTTTTTTTAATCATAGATCATTATTTATGCATTTTTTGAACTTAATGTTGATTTAAAAGCATTAATGTCTATGGTTTATGTTCTTTGTTGTAATTGCTATCATTTTGATACAAGTACTTCATTTGTGTGTTTTTCTCTCAATTTTAGAGTCTTGTAGGTCTTTGTTTTCATATTTCATGCTTTTATTGAATTAATTTTATGATAATTTGGACTTTATGTGTTAAATATGGCTTTTAAATGCTATTTGTGTTTATAACCTAATTATAATCTTGTCTCTTATTGTTTTCTTGTCTCTACTAATCTTTTCTCTACTCTTATATATGATATACTACTATTCTCTACTTCTCCCTCAATTTATTTTATACTATTGCATTTTTATGCATTTATGTGCCTTTATGCATATCATTATCATGTGTATGATCATTTTTAGATCCTCTAGATGCATATTTGCATACTTCTCAGCTTGCATCACTTGCATACTTTCATGCTTCCCGAATTTGCATCACTTTGCATGCTTGTCGGCTTGCATCATGCACTATACTTTGCATGTACCCTAGGTTTATTTAATGCTTGTGTGAGCATGCATTGCATTAGTATCATCTGTTGCATTATATATCTCTTGTTATCATAATCTCAATCTTTACTCCTACTCCTTTATTTGCTTCATTTGTAATTTTACCATTTTATGTCTCTTATTAATATTTTTTATTCTTTATCTTGTCAATTATATCAAAATTACCATTTTTTATATTTAATTTATGTTTAATTTGATACCATAAACCAAAATATACCAAAAATAAACCCAATTCAATTTGTGGTTTTATTGATTATTAAATCAATATTTTTGTTAATAAATTAAGTTTATTTATGCATTTCTCTAGACCTGTTCTTTTCAATTTCTTTTCGTGAATGTCTCTTATTTTCATTTTTAATATTCTATAAATCATTTTTAATAGTGCTTTTGTGTTATATTTGTGATGTTGTTATTTTTGTTGTTCACAAAAACCATTCAAATGCAAGGATATGGATCACAATTTCCTTTATTTTTTATTTTTAAATAAAGGACTTGATTATGTGTTCAACAATTTATGATATGGGAAATATTCATCTAAGGTACAAAATTCACATTTTGAAGCCTAACTTGATGGAAACTCATATTGTGAATTAATGGTTCACATAATTAATCGAATGTTACTTTTAAAAGCTTTTTCTAAATAATTTATAATTTAAAATCCATTTTTCAAATATTCTCTCTTTTTTTAATTTTCATGTTATTTATAAACATTTTCATTTCTTTATTTTAATTTTCAAGTTATTTTTTAAATTATTTACTTTCTTAATTTTGGATTTTAAAGTCTTTTTTCATTTAATTTTCAAATAAAATGTTTTATTGCCCTGAAACTTGGAATACAGAGCTTTCATAGAGATGATATTTGGGAAATTTGTTAGGCATTCTTAATTCCCTTCTTTTTAATTTATTTTAATTTATTGATTTATTCATTTTTCATATTTTCTTATTTAGCATGAGCATGTTTATTCATAACATAGCTTTGCCATAATTACCATGCCATAGATAAATTGTTTGCCTTTTTATTACTTTATTTGCAAGTTTATAATATATTATCATGTCATGTTTGTGTAATATTACCATTATATGTATATTTATCATGTCTACATTTTTCATTAATTTTTCCATGTATATAATTTTATGCCATGTTTGTATGATATTATGTCATGTAGATATGCCATGTTTATACCATGTATACCATGACATGTATGTGTGCCATGTTATGTATGTTAGTTTAGCATATACCATGAACATCATCATTCTATAATTATGTCATTTGTCATATTCATGTATCATTTTACCATGCTCTTTTGTGCACGTGTGTATATATTATGTTTACATTTGCATGTAGAAGTTGATGTATAATAGTACACAGTTATTAGAAGCATTGTATATAAAGTAAGGCTAACAATACTCAGCATCCTAACGATATGGAGATGCCTCGAACAAAAGAGTCTAATCATACTAACATCAACATCTAAACCTAATACTTTATCTAATGGGCGAAGTTTGCCTAAGTAAGGGATCCAAGTTTGCCTAAGTCCCTGGAATAAACAATTTCTCAGGTGATATCAAGTGGTGACTCCCTATTTCTCCCTAAGCTCTTTCAATACTCCCACACTGCCTTCTATTTTCCTGTAATAAGGAAAAAGGGTCAATGATCCAAAGAGTTCTTAGTCGGTACCATTGGCGTCAACAAGTATGCTCCTCAACACTTTACGCATGCTAGTCCCAAAACTTAGCATTAAGTGTGCTCTTTAGCATTGTACGTGTGCTCTACTCAACACTTAATGCTAAGCTTTCATGGCATTAAGCATGCCCATCAGTGCTCTATGTGTGTTCGGTCCAAAATTCATATGCACTAATTGTGCTTAGACTTATACAAAGTTCAGCATCAAAGAACATCAACATCACTCCAGATTAATCAAATATAAATATCCGAGCAACTTTTAGGAGGGACTCTTGATACCCCAATATCCATATGAAAGCACAAAATAGACTTCAAAGCCCTAAAGGAGTTCGAATCCATAAGGGAAAAGGATACCAAGTTCAAAAAAACAACTAGTTCCATAAGGACTAGGAATCGTCAATAGAAGGAGTCCAAATCTTAATAGGTTTGAGCTATGTATATTCCTATATATACCTCTCCTCCCTTTCTCACTTTATTCATTGTATACTTTTATGCATTTTCAATATTCTTCTACCATAATCTAAATACTAACTTAAGCATTGGAGTTTTTATAGGAGAAATCTCACAAGTTTATTCTAGTTCTTTTGTATGTGTAGATCCACAGAAGTAAGTTATCAAATATTAAATAATTAAGAATGCATATGCTAATAAAGAACTGATCTATTGATTAGTTTTCTTTATATGTGTTATGAGGTATATAATTTATATTTTTATGAAATTAAATTACGTAAAATTTTAAAAAATTACTTTTTATCTTATAGTCTGGTGATATCCATAATATTATCCATATTAATAAGGAAAATGGATATTCCAACGTCCAAAATGAAACCTCATGCAAGAAATAAGTGATTTATCTAAGATAGTGAAAGCCAAATGACAGACTCCGTATTTGAATTGTCAAATTAATTTGTGGCCTCTAACAGTCCACATGCAAATGCAACAATTACAAAAAAAATAATAAGAATTTGATTTTGAAAATATTTTAATCAGTTAAAGTTTAATTTTTAAGAAATATTTGAAATTTTTATTTTTTGTCACGACCCAAATTCAGAGGTACGTGACTGGCACTAGGGAATGAGAAAGTATAAAACTACTAAAATTCGTAGTAAGCTTTAAAAGAAATATGCAGAATATTTTACTTTAAAACCTTATAATAAAATAATTAAATTATAATGCACATTATCAAACTGATTTTTCTCAATTTAATTAAACCATAACATCATAATACATAAAATAAATAAACAACATCAGTTATATAAAATAGTATCTCAGTACATAAATCTCAGTACAAAATATTCAAATTTAAAATATGTAGTTATACAATTCTTTTTTGCGGCACACAGATACTAATGCAAACATAACTATATAGACCTACATAAAATAGCTGGTGAAGAAGCTACTTGGTGTAAAGAAGTAGGCCTAACAGAAGACTCCTAAACTCCTGAAAAAAAAATGAGGGAAGTCAACTCTCACTAAATAAGCTAATAAAAGAATTGAATGCGGCTTGAAAATCTCCTTAAATTTTTATCAAAATATAATATATTTATAATTTATTCAATTCATTTGATATACATATAGAAATTCATTTTTCAAAAGGAAAGAAAGAAATATTTAAATTTCTTTTAAAAACATTTCAATATATATATAAAAAAAAAGGTAGAACCAATGTTCTCAATTTTTAACAGTCATACGACTTATTTATATCTAAGACTGCCAAATCCCGAGAGGAAAGCATCACCAGGATGCATAGTTGCACTCATATCACTTAATCCAATATCCCTGGTGGTGTTCGAGAGCAAAGCATCACCAGACCTTCGGCCCCAATGATTTAATAAATATTAATCCAACTATACTGGTGTTGTCCGAGAGCAAAACATCACCAAATCTTTGGCCCCAGTATTTATTAAATAATCAAATATTATATTACTGGCAGTGTCCAATAGCAAAGCATTACTAGACCATCAGCCTCAGTAATATAATCAATATAATAATATATTTTACCGGTGCACACACAGTCTTGATGAAACCTATCAGGTTTCCCGTTCTACCGTAGTTTATTTAAAATAAATGAAAATAAGACAAAGAAAATTAAAATAAATAAAAATAAAATCAATCAACTATAAATTAAATCATGCAACATTATATAAGAATACCGACTATAATCTTGTAAAATATAATTCATCAAAATTTAATATGATTTCAATTAAAAGACCCAACACTCAAATAAAATATTAGCTTACAAGATGAAGGCGCTCCTCTAATACGTCGTGTCTGACCTTGACTAGTAAACGCGACTGGAGGGGCGACTAAAAGACAGAAAATAAAATGACAATAAAAAAATAGAAACCCTAATTTCTAGAATTTCTAAGGAAGACTTGACTCAGAATTCAAAAATTAGGATTGATCCGATGTCACATTTTATGAGAAATCTACCATAATTTTAGTTGAATCTCCTTTGTAAAACGAACATCTCTCTATCGAAGTAAAGTTAATCCTACAAGCAAATACACTTCTAAACTCACACAAGCTCAACACCTCGAGTTGGGATCCTAAACTACTCAAATCTCCAACTGAGGTTTACAATCCACCAAAACTAAATAATTTAAAAATAAATATTTAAAATCATTAAAAATCTATAAAATATCCAAAATGCCACAATATAATTTATTTAAATAATAAAACATTAAAACTAATTATTTTTCCAAATTAGATAATAAAATCCCAATAATTTATATAATATTAATAAAATCCAATTTTACATTATTTATCACAAAATAGTCAAATTCACATTTAATTATTTAAATAGTCTAAATAAATTATAAATTTAATTAAAAACCCATTTAATCACAAAATAATAAATAATTTAATATTGAATATAATTTTCAAAATTAGAATTAATTAGTAAAAATATAGTAATTAATTTATAAAAATTATTCTAATACTCTATAAAATTCTAAAACCATTTAAAATATAATTTAACTATATTTTCAACCAAATTACATAATTACCGCAAAATTCCAATATTTACATAAACCTAATAATTCCTCAAAAAAAAATATTAATTTACTAAAAATAATTTTATTAACACAGAAATTACTAACTTAATATACTAATCACTAATGTCACGACCCGAACCCGAGGGCACGTGACCGGCACTAGGGAATGGGTAGGCATAAGGCCACCGAAACCCGTAGTAAGCCTAAAGGAAAGAAAATAAAACCATTCATATCTTTACTTTAATTAAAAACAGAACATATTATCAAACTGATTTTTATTTTTTCTCAATTTACACAAAATCAAGTGTTTAATAAAAATATGATTTAACATCTCATATTATAAATTGAATTTATGTCACATACATAAATGTATTTGGTACAAATAAACTACATAATTTAGTTTAAACCATTCAGATCCTCAATACATATACTACTGCAGCATCCTAGATTAATACATAGTACAGCTTACAATGACCTACATAAAATTGCCGGTGAAGAAGAAATCCGGCGTAGAGGTAGTCTGAGGTCAAACTCCCAAGCTCCTGAAAAAAAAAAAAATTGAGGGGAATCAGACCTCACTGAGTAAGTCAATAAAAGAGCTGTACGGTTTGAAAACCTTTTTTTTGAAAACCATATATTTTATAGTGAGAATAATTTATAATATATATAATTATAGCTTTGAAAATCTCGGTAGAACCCTAGACCCAAGTCTAAATGGCCAATCGGGCCCACTTATTCCAACTAGACTACCGGTCCCCGAGAGCAAGGGCATCAACCGAGGCACCAAGCCGTAGTCATCCACTTAATCCAAATATGTGGATCTGGCGGTCCCCGAGAGCAAAGGCATCAACCGAGGCACCCATCCCAGTCCATTATTGACTTTCCAATCACTGGCGGTCCCCGAGAGCTAAGGCTTCTACCGAGGCACCCGTCCCAGTTTAATATTCATCAATCATAAAATTTTCGGATCCATCTCTCCATCTCTACCATGTGCACATAGTCCTGGTGAAGCCCACCAGGTAGCCCGTTCTACCAAAATTTCCCAAAATCGATTTTAAATAAACAAAATGTGTTTAAATCTTAAATAATAGCATTAAATTAAATAAATCATGTAATCAATGTAATAAAATACGAGCGCATGTATTTTTACATAAACACACGCACAGATCGTTCTACTGACTTACAGGATGAATGTG